>QRFJ01000688.1:0-654646 GCA_006176705.1 Cocos nucifera
CTTCTTTGAGCTGTATCATACTTGAATCTCAACATAACTAATCAAATTTATTTGTTCTCTAAGCCCAAAAAATGAAGCTCTTTCCAAGAATGACATGAAAAATGAAATAGCTAATATAGATGGTGATTTTCTACATATACATTTAGAGAAGGAAGATTAGTAGTCAACTCAGATCAGAGATGCATGCTATCATGAGTTTTTTTTTTTTTGACTAAAATTATTTGAAGAAAGAGCTTCATGATATGATAAGATAGTGATCGTACTGATTTTTTTAGATAATCCACTCTATAGGAGTTTCCTTCCTTTGAGAGCTCATCCTCAAATTCCTTGAATGTGTTATATAGATTAAGGAAGAAGAATTTATAGACCTCCTCTAGTTGATCTGCGGCCTCTATGTCCCACCTGCATGTAGTTATATCTATGATAGTCAAGATGGAGAAAAAATAATAAAGAGAAAAGAGACACGATCGAGGAAACAACGACAAATATGTAGGGTGTCTTAACTTCTTTTTTATTCGGTAATGAATTATGGTGGAAGAGGTGGAAGCCTCTAAATACAAGTAACATGGAAGTGTAGGAAGTTTTTGTGAAATCTCTTCTTACCGACTGAGAAAAGTTCATTCTATGGTATAGATAGGCACTAGAGATTCCTTTAATCACTGGATTAGTTAAATTGTATATGGCCATAATATCGTTTTTCAAGAAAAAGATAAAAAATGGAAAAAAGGAGAAAAAATCTAAAAGGGCTTTTCCAATATACCATAATAGGTAGGTTGTTGCCCGGAAGATGCTAGATAAAGGGCATATGTGACTGGTTTATTTAAGTCTAATAGATTCTAAATCATTAATTCTTCAACTAGGTTCTTGTTCCATGAGCTACAATACTTTGCTTCAAACAATCTTTATAAAATAAATGTTCTTATTTGTTTAGGCCCTAGAATTTCCTTGTCCATCACAGACTATAACATGTATTTTCCTTGCATGTGTTTTGTCATTCGAGTTTTTTATTTTTGCTTTTCAACTTTTTATGATTTGAGACTCATTAAGATAATATTAAGATCATTGGAGTAATTCTCCCTCCATAATGACGTTGCAGTCAAAAACTAACTCCACGATACTTTTGAAAATATTTTATAGAGTCAAATTAAGAAGGTGGAGTTTAATTCCCAGAGTTTACAATATATAGTAGTATAGATAATTAAATTTTACTTGCATAAATTTTTTAATTATCTAGATTAAAAAGTTGATGCTAATTAATTTTTTTATTTACTTTTATAATTAGATTTTACTTCATGTATTATTTCTACTATCTATGCAACTTCCAAATGCTTCTTCTAAAGAGCAAAAAAAATTCAAGTGCTAACAGGAGATGCTCAAACCTTTGGATGACTTCGGTAAATGCTTGGAGTTCCTCTACCATGCCATAAGCATCATAGATATCATCCATGATTGAAAAAAAAAGTAATCACCTTTGTCACATAAATTCAAGCTCTAAAATAATGAGGCTCAAAATATACCCCAAGAATCCAAAAATAACACTCAACTACTCTATCCCTATAGAAGGTTAGCTTTTCTGCAAGGCTAAGTGCTTTCCACCACCTATATTAGATATACAAAGACTTCAAGATTTGCATTAAATAAAATTGCAACGTCAATAAAATCAAAGTGCCACAAAAATGGATCATATATGGTTGATATATGGAGCAAATACATAAGTTGTTACAATATTACATACAAGTAACATAGTTAAGAGATCTTTAAAAATAGATATATGAATCAACGAATAAATAACAGAGTAAAGATTTTTGAGTTACAATATTCTTATTAAAAAATGTGGAACTTAAATAAACATATGGATTAAGTCACTAATATGTAGAAATTCTTTAACAAAAGACATATTTTGCATGGCAAAAAAATGTTGAGAATTTGTCTAGCATTAACAAGGAATTTGAATGATTAAAAATTAGTTACCACAAGAAATAAATTGGACATATAATTTGTAGTCCATAAAGTTTCTTTAATATATAGATCCTAAACAATTTTGGGTTAGCTCACATTATTGGTGCTTATTTTAAATGCATGAGAATACCCCAGATGATCAACCAATTTTACCTAATCTAGTTGGCACCCTACTCCACTTGGTACAAGTCCATGGTTTGAACATTGGTGGTGGCATCCTTGACATACTTTTCAATAAAAGTATAATTTGGATAGTTACATTGATAAATATTTTACTTATCCAGTTTTAACTAATATAAATGATACTAATCTAACTTAAACTTTGTTGGCGGTATGTATGGAATTGGTACAATTCCTAAATCACTTGATCGTTTTTGCGTACACACAAATGCAAGCTTTGATACATATGTGGAATACATGTAAGCGTATCAAGAACTAACAACCATTTAGTTTTTAGGTTTCCATATATTGTTGAGGAAATATATGTTGAGATGTAGCCAGACTTTTATAAATTAATTAGATGATCCAAGTTTGATGATAATCTAAGAGATATTAGCCTTCTAGGAAGGACAGTAATTCGTATATGACCTTTCTATCAAACAAAATAAATATATGCCCTAGGTATCTATAATAATAATTTCTAATCTAAAATAAATTATAACAAATTAAACTAATCAACAATCTCATGTTTGCAACTTGACAAATAGAGATGCTCCTAACTTCTTCTCTATGAATTGATTGCAGCATATGAAAATCCAACTTTACAAGCTCCAAAATACCACATCAATTCATCCTCATCTTCTTGGTAAATGGAGATATAATTCTTTACCTCTAATCTCCTCATTCTCCTACGTAAAGGCAACTCAAGGGCATCTTGCACTCTTGTTGTTGCAAGAGGTGTTCTCATATGGATTTCCATGGACTTGAGATGTAATTTTGCAAAATGAAGTGCTTCATCTAATATAACATCTTCCGGGATGCCAAGATAAGCAACTTCATAAAGGATTAACAAATCCTTCACATCATTTCTTAATGTAGCCTTAGAACACCCGTCAGCTTCTTTGAACTTGATAGAAATATCTACACAAAGCTTGAACATCTTATGTGAGTAAACATAAAAGAACAACAACAACAATAATGAAAAATTTCTTACTTGCATGTATATTGTAGCCATGTTGTCTCAAGAGTCAAAAGCGAAGGGCAACAGCATGCAAATCATCACCCTCAATATGGGCACTAAAATTTTGGCTTGGTATCTCATCTATCTCTTTTTCAAAGTGATATGCCACACCCTGGCATTGAAGTGCATCAATTAATTCCATCTCTTGTAAGTGATCATTAGCATTTTTAAGCAAGTTCATTACTTCCTCTTTTAGTTCTTCAATCCTTTTTATGATGCATGCCTCTGACTTCTGCAAATAGACAATCAAAATTTTGAAAAGATAAATGATGTTACATTATTGATCCTAGAAACTATAAACTGGAAATTGGTTAAGTTAAAAACTAAACATATAGCCACCTCAAACCCCACTTGAAAGAGAAATTGCACCAAATCTAAAAGGTTTCTAGACATTTTTATTACAAGTAAAATTATGATCATGGTAGCCCATGAATTAAAATGAAAAAAAAAATTAAATGTATATAATTAGGATCATGTTATTGAGATTGAGATTTGATGATCAACATTTTGGCATAACATATTTATTTTTTATTTAATCTATATATGTTGGCTAGGTGCCAGTGCACACTCGATGGGACCCAAAGAGGTGTTGCTAGCTAGGGGGGTGGCTGATAAACATAGTGACACCCTTGGGGGTTGACCTGTAGGGTCAACTCACTCCTAGTGGGTAGGAATTAAATGGGACTGACCATCCAACCTGCTATATAAGGGTGATCCGGCTTGATGCGGGTCACTTAGGTGCAAAGCCCTTCATGCATGCCTGCATGCTTATCTTGGGGTTCTGTGTGGTTAATAAACACTAATAAACCCCATCTTCCCTCAGACAGTTACCTTTGAAAAGTTGGTTAGGGTCTATATCTTATAACTGGTATCAGAACAAGGTTGCATGTTAGAAACCTGACAGAACCCCTAGGTGTTGCTGGAGGGGGGATTATTGGCCAGGTGTCAATGCACACTTGGTGGGACTCAAGGAGGTGTTGCCAATCAGGGGGTAGCTGATGAACGTGGCAACATCTTCAGAGATCGACCTGGAGGGTCAACTCACCCCTGGTAGATAGGGATTAGATGGGACTGACCATCCAACCTACCTCTAGAGGGTGATCTGGCTTGATGCGGGTCACTCAGGTGCAAAGCCCTTCATGCATACCTGCATGCTTATCGTAGGGTTCTATGTGGTTGATAACAACTAAAAAACCCCACATTCTCTCAGATAATTATCTTTTGGGAAGTTGGTTAGGTTCTACATCCTACAACATATTTTTCTTATTGTGTGATTATAAGTAATATTTGGGTGAAAGAGTGTAAATGGGAGTCCAATCATCTATTACCTTTTCTTGATTAGATATCGAATGGGTGGCTTTTTTTTTTTTTTTAATTATTAAAACTCCAGCCAATTTGAATAGCATTAATCATGGATAGATATATTCTCTATATTTTTTGGCACAAATAGATAAGTTCATAATTTAAAATGAAGATTTTTGCTTCCTTGCACGTGAAGCTTCTATTAGTAGTTATTTCATTTTTAATTCAAAATTGTTCATTCAAAAAAGGTGCATTTTATAAGGAAATGAAAGAATATATCCAGAGTTCATTATTTGGTTACACCAATTTTAAAAAATCAGGATTTTCTACATAGTTTTATATTTAGCTTTCATGATAATTTTTTTCAAATTTGTTTCCCTGATTTCCAAAGTCCATAACATGTGATGTGTTAATTGAGATTGACAGTTAGGAGTCACCATTTTGGGGTTAACAAATTTCTTTTATATTTTACCTATTTTTCTTTTTATGTGATTACATGTAATAGGTAGATGGAAAGCATGTTAATCACGCATCAACATTTGTTATTTTAATCTTTTGCAAATCATGCATCAAATGGCTGATCATTTTTTTAATTATTAAAATTTTAATTTGGAAAGCACTAACCGTGGATACATAGATTTTGTATTTAAAGTGAAATCTCCATCCTTTTTTTTCAAACTGCATAAGTACATATATATTTTTAGAATTAAAAATCACAGCTAAAAACACATCTTTTAGAGTTTCATGTTTTAGATATGAGAGTAACTATATTAAGATTTTTATGTCATTTTTGAGAGTCTAGATAAAATTAGAAAGAAAAAAAGACCAGTATTGTTTGGTACCTGAAGAGCACTCCCGAAATCTGAATTGATAGAATATAAAATTCCTTCTCATGTGATTGTACGTGAGATAATTAGAATGTTGGCTGATGGTGAATTGCCCAAAGTTCTCTTTATATATATTATATTAGAAGTATTAAATTAGGCAAAATAGCAAAAAATGCATGCAAATAGTCTGCTCGTCGAGATTGATTTGATGAGGATGTCCATGATTTGTTTTGTTAAACAAATATAGTAAAAGCATAGTGTATTCAATTCGAGAAAGAAGAGCTCAAGAAAGCAAAGCATCTTTGAATTCTAGAAGCATGGATCATAAGCACCAACTTTCTAGATAAAGTGATTGGATAGAATTATAGTTAAAATGTGTGCATGTGTATATCTATGTATGTGTTATACATATATGCACATCTACTAAGAAATCAAATACACGCAATACACATTTAAAAAAATAATAATAATAATTTCAAGAAATTATTTAAAAAATAAATTAATAAGAAAAGAGTTCAAAGTAGTTGGAGGATAATAGAGATAAAACAAGTAAACTAGAAAAGAGCACTAATATCCTTCGTTTATTTTTTAAATTATAGTCTAAAAGGTTGGAGATGTAGATGAGAGATGGTTAGAAATTGTTTTAAATGAAGTTCAAAGTGGTTTAGGATGCCTAAAAGAAACCGTATGGATGAGGGATAAAGGCGCAAAAATAAAATGAGATGCATATCGATCATATATGTAACTTCTTGATATATTTATACAGAGAGAACTAAGGGTATATGCTGATCAGAAAATTTAATAGACTTGATCTAAAATGGAATTTATTTGTTTCACTTAGTATCATAGGTGCGTATGTGTATATATATGTATGTATGTGTATATAAAAGTATAGATAAATGAAAAAGGGTTTAGATAGTAGTTGAAAACGAATAACCATATCTATGCATGTCAAATATTCAGTTTATTCAAAATAATATCAAATATTCAGTTCATTAGTTCATAAACATTCTATTATCCTATCATTTATTTATTTATTTAGATCCATGTACATGAAATTCTAACTTTCCCAAAATCATGATTCCTTCGTGTACTGCTTGCCCAGTTTGCTATTCAATCAGTAGCTCAATTTGGGCCGACTAGGTATATACAAACCTAGTGACTTTAAATTATGGAGCTAGCCTTTGACAAATCCTTTATAAGAAGTTGGGATCCTGTGTAATGCATGCTTTCCACCATACAAGGCGGAAAGAGTAAAGAGGGAGATACCATTTGCAAGTTGGGGTAATTGTAAGATTAGCAAATGACACATGTCAAGCTATAAGCACCCAAGGATCTGGTTAGATTGTTAGACAAATTTATCTCCAAACCATCCATGAAAGCATTTAAATAGATACCGAGATCACACAGATCTCACCACATATTCAACTTACAAATTTGGTGGCACATTTGATTTTAATTGGACTTATCCCAGCCTATTTGCATCTTACTTGTCATTATCCGTCTTTAATTTAAAATCTATATTACAACTCCTTAGGTATAGAAATTTGCATCAATTGAAAAAAGCATCAATATGAGGTTGAAAGAAAAACATTCTCGAGATTCAGTGAAAAAATGCCAATATGGAGGAGAGAGAGTTAATCTAAAGATTTAAAGATAATGGATAATTATCGATGAAGTAACCACTCGAAATGGTAGGATGATAGTTTAGTAGTTTCAACACTACTGCACGGCATGAAAGAATGGAGTGTAGAACCATTAGCCGCCATCTCTCTCAAAAGAATAGAACTTCAGAAAATGAAGATTCTCGCTTAAGGGGAACACCAAGCAAGGGGTATATTATAATAATTTTTCGTGGCACCAACCCATCTCCCGTCAACTTTTCTCGGCAAAAATACATGAAAGTCGTGCCAGACTACGAGGCATGATACGAACGCGAAAGTAAAGCGTCACAGACATGCTATGTTGGCCGCCCATGCGTAGCTTTTTGTTTTTTTGTTTTCTTTTGATGAAGGCCGATACATGGGTTTCGATGCAAGATTAATAGAATTTAATCGTACATGATTTAAACATGGATGGACTAGAATTTATTCGAAGAACTCCAATGCAAAAATACTCTCTCACACACTAAAAAGGTCTGATTTGGATGAGATTAGAGTTCTTTCGATGGAGCATCTCTTAAGATAGAAAAAGAAGATTGGCATTCTTATATCCTAAAAATATTGCTTCCATTTAACTCTACTTTAAGGGCTCATTCTTTGGAGGATAAAAAAATTATTCAAAAATTTAAATTATTTGAAATAAGTATTTTTCAAGTAATATTTAAAAAATAATAATTTATTAATATTTTTTATATATTAAAAAATAACTCTAGAATATGTTATCTATATTCTTTTATATTTTTACTTTTTCGAATAAGTTGCTAAAATCTATCTATATTTTACATAATACCCTTCATTATATAAATATTATTATATATTATATTATATTAATAACATAGTGTAATAAAGTAAAATATCATATTATATTATTATTATATATAATATGATAGTAGAATAATGATATAATATAATATCATTTTATACTATCTATAGTATAATATACAATAAGATATAATGTAATAAGGAGAATATATTATAATATAATATAATATAATATTATATTATATTATATATAGTATATATAATGTAATATAATATATATTATAATATGTTATATAATATTATTATATATTTCATTATATTATATTATATTGTTATTTTTGGGTTAGAGGTATGTTAGAAATAAAAACATATATATATATATATATATATATATATATATATATATATATATATATATATATATATATATATATATATATATATATGATTGATGGGAAAATAGCTTACCCACCTCCTATGTGGGCAAGATTTAACCCTCATGTCATGGGTAAATGCTACCTATGAAATATCTACCCAACAAAATACTATCATGACAAATAGCCCCTAACATATCCACCTATTGAAACACCTAACTTTCCTATTTTATGGAATAAATCCCATCCCTCCAAACTTATCCTGTCCAAATTTTATTCAGCGGCCAAACACTATCTTATATGTGAGGAACAGCCTGTATAAGTAGAAAGAAAATAGTCAAAAGGCCATATTAATGTAGATTTTTACATACGGTCGCTATTCTAAATTCTGATGCAAATCAAGAAACATATAAAACTTGTGATGCTACAATCCTATGTCAGGTCATTCCTGTATTTTTAATTAAGTGTTTCCTTTTGATCAAGCGTTGGGCACTCATTAGCATGCTAGGTATAGAAAATCAACACTTTTTTTTTACTAGAATATATGCCAACCAGGAAAATATGTCCATTAAAATAAATTTATATATATTGCTACTTAAAATAGTTTGCTTCAGGAGCGGAGTGGTCGGCTTCTCGCAGGAGGTACTGGAGTAACCTGCAAAATAAAATCCAAGTCGAAGGATTTGACTCCGGCGAAGACCCTCCAATGCTCAAATTAGAAGCGAAAATGAGCAACAACAGGTTCTCTTAGAGGGATTCTTTTTTTTGCTTACCTAGGTCCTCGAGGCTTTTTCTATTTGTAGAAGAAGATTTCGTGGTTATTATGCCGTTCCGCTAATTACGTCGTTTCGAGATCATAGCTATTTTTCAGGATAAGAAGGCTGTCGCTGGCATGATTGAAATTTTTTATTTACTTCTACTATTTCTAACTTAGTGGGGAATAGCTTGATCATGGTTGAATCATAGCTATGTCGCCGTTTATCTCGGAGTAGAATTATTGGGATTGGTAAAGTGCTTTGGATCGCTTTGCAGGTCAGGAGAGAGTACATGAGGCATTTCGACCTTGGAATACTGATATCCTAGTGTCGATCCAAGATAATCTAAGCATCAAACAGCTTGATCTGAGACATTCACATTACCATCGTAATACTATCCTCTAGTGCTGAGTCTGAGGATCAGGCAAAAGAACTACTCCTCTATGATGCCTCGGATTGAGCAACGTGCCTCTTCATTTTTGGTGACGTTTTTAGCATTAATAGTCGGTGACATTATTTCATAGTGCACGAATAATTGCAATCGAGGAGTCTATTTGATCATTGATCCTTTTGAGGAGATCATTCAAAAAGGGAGCATCCTTTCATTTTCTTCCTCCTTTAAAGCACATCCAAAGGGCAAAAAGGCGACGATTGCAGTATTTTTTCGTCTCCTTTGCTTGAGGTTCTTTTTTCGGATCTTAGAGATCGAATGGATCCTGTGCAAGTGAAGAAGCTGTGGAGGTTATCGATTCAAAGAAGACAGACTGAGACTCCTTCTACTCAGTCTCAGGTCTCTAAAGGGCTTACCACAGGAGATTCGAATGCCGTTCTCCCAGTTGCCCCTCCTTCTAGCATGGTGGATGAAGGGGAGAAGGATATTATCTACATAGATGATTCGTTGGTGGCTGTGCCGAAATCTAGGACTAAGCCGGTAAATCTATCGATGGAAGTCACAACTGTGCCGGCGGATTCAAGGAAGGAGCCTATGGTAGAAACGACTCTTCCGGCTTCTTCTATTGAAGTTCCTACAAAGATGGAGAGAACCATAGGAACATTTGGTCCTAAGACATCGGAGGGGTTCGCCAAGGTCACAAAGGTGATTCCCGCCGCAAGTCATCCTCCAACTGAAGCTCAGGTGGAGACTTTTCAAATACTGCCTTCTCCTCCGACTGTCATCAAAACTTTGAGGGTTGTTGTAGAGTTTCTACGGAGTCATCTTTCTTTCGATGAAAGGTGTGCTCTAGAAGAAGAGGGAGCTCAGCGCCAAATGGAAGGTGCCTTGAGATCTTTGGCTTTGCTGGGACACTATTTAGTCAATTTTATTGGCATCATTCCTGGGGCTTCAGTTTTAGAGCTGGCTAAAGCAAAGGAGGAGATAAATCAGTTAAAGTACCACTTGGAGTAGGAGAAGGCTGTTAATGCAGATTTGGTTAAGAAAATTGACTGCTTCGAGAAGACACTTTTCGAAGCCCAAAAAATGATCGATCATCGAGATGTCGAGCTAAAGCAAGTCTGCAGAAGGAATGAAGTCCTTGAGAGGTAGAGGTCTGAGGCTAAATGGGACTGCCATCGAGCCCATAATGAAATCGATCGTCTGAGAAGGATGCTCGAAGGGAGAGGAGGTTTACCATTCGAGACTCATTCCCTGAGGAATTCCACTAGGAGATCAAAGAAAAAGTCTAGGACTTCAGATGAGAGATGTCCTACAAAGGGGGTATCCTAAAGACCTGATGGTCCCATGGCTCACAACACACTTGTAATCCGAAAGCCCTCAATCGAGACTGAGCTGCGAAAGGCTAATGAGCAGTTCAACTGGCTTTACCAAAATAGGGCCAACGTTGTGATTAAAGCTTGCAAACTAGGATTTTCCACTGGCTTTGAGAGATGTAAGGAGATGGCCCAGGCTCGTCTTCCACCAAGCGATTTAATCCACATCGAGTCCCTATGGGTTGATTCTCTTGATAACAATTTGAGGGTGGTAATACACAATTGTCTTGATAATTTTGCGAATACATTAGGTGTGCCCATGATAACAAACAGAGGTGAATCTGTCTCGCAAATAAGAGAGGCTGGTGCTGAGGAGAGCCATTCTTGGATTGATTGTTGAAGAAATGATTTGATATTGTATCTTCTATTCATTTTCTTGTAAGCTAGTTTGAGCATTAAAGAATAATATAAATGAAGTTTATTTCTCTCTAAGGTGGCTGGTCCTTTTCTCTTTTTTTTATACCCTTAATTATTGCTTCGAGCTGAGGTTCGCTTTATTGTTTTCGAAGCATTTATGATTGAGCTTGTAGGGATTTGAAAGGAGTAGGATCGAAATCATCTAGCGCATGGTGAACGCTGCCATACGTCTCTGCACGTCCCTTTAGGAGTGAGGTAGAGTATGATGGTGACCACCTACTTCAATTATCGTACCAGCAATGGAGTTCACATCCAAGGAATACTTGCCATGCACCCTGGTTGTGTTGATTTACACTCTTTGCATTTAATACTTTGTGGGGATGGAGAATTCAAAAATCTCTCTGATTTAACATGTATATATAAATCTCAGGTAGGACAAGGAGTTTTGCCCTCTCATTTTCCACTGTAGGTTTTTTCTCAGGGCTATCTTCTTCCTTTTTCTTTCTTTATTGAAGAGATGGCTCTAACTAGAGATGCAGAGTTTGTGCCCATGATCTTTCGATTTAAGGTGACGGAGAGGGATCTGGTGTTGATTCACAGCCAGTTTCACATTCCTCCGAAGTTTCAATTGGAGGTTCCAAAGGCTAAACAGAGTGCCTGCAAGCCTCCTCCAGGTTGAATTAGCATGTACGAGGAGTGCTTTCAAGTTGGACTAAGGTTTCTTCTTCATCCCTTCTTTGTCTTTCTCTTTTATTTTTTGAAAATGTCATTCTGTTCGATGGTGCCGAACTTATGGCGACATATCTGTGGCTTTACCGTAGCATGCATTTTGGCTAGGATTGAGTCTAGTATTATACTTTTTCATTATTATTTCACTTTGAAGAAACATCCTGGCTCCCATGGATGGTGGTACGTGACCCCTAGGAGCAGAAAGAATGTTCCTCCATTGATTCGAGATGCTCCCACCATCATTTACAGTTGGAAGGAGCACTTTTTATTTGTGTCCTACTCTTCAAGCGAAGAGTGGGATTTCGTGGATTGGGGTGAGCCGCAGAAGGCTGTTCTAAACAAACCACCACTCAATCAGCATCTGGTGCAAGACCTAAAGACTTTGCATGATTTTGAAGTTCCAAAGCTGAAAGAGCTTCTTTTTAAGCAGAGCTTATTTAATGTGATATTAGTCTGACCAGTTCCGAAGGTATATATCCACTCTTTACTCTTATAATCTCACTTTTCTGAACTCCAAAATCCATTGTCAATAGGTAAACATACCTGGTTACAGGGGTGGACCCGAACTTGCTATAATCATCGGTTCTGAAGACCTTCCAAAAGAGGAGGATAGAGATGGCAGGTGGTAAATCTGCCCGTGCTTGGGTTGGCCTTCTTCCTGCACTTTTAATTTTCAAGTCAGAAGACCCTGAACCTCTAGCTATTGAGGGCTTTAAGATTGTACAAATCTTGCATGGTTCAGACCTTCTAATTCCTGAGGAAGGTCAAAGGAGCCCTATCGAATGCTTGTTCAGTGAGGTTGTTTTGAGCCTACCAGCCCTCGATATTTTTGACCTTTTTTCGGAGGAAGAACTAGTTGAAGCTGTGGGGATTTTCATGGTAGCTTTGGATAAAGTCAAGTCGATTAAGTTTACGAAGGCTCCCAATGCTCCGACAACCAAAGTGCAGCCTACTACGACTATAGGGCCTTCTAGGACCACACCAGCTAGAGTGGAGCTACATGATTCCATCTTGGAGGATTATGGCCTGGCATGCGAGGCATTTTTCAACATTCTCTATCTGATCGATGCCACAAAGTTATTGATCGAGCCTCTAAAGACAAGGAGGCACTTTCTCCAGGTAAGTCGAGGATGTGTATCCTCAAACTTTGGTTAGTTCTTTTATTATGGAACATTTCCATCATTAGTTTTGGTGAATATTTTGATAGCTCATCTATTACTTAAATGGGTTTATGGAGCATACTTCCAAGCTGTCTTTCGAGGTAATAAGATATAGGACTGAAGCTGAAATACTTAAGGTCACTAAGGATAGGGCATCAAAGGGGGCCGGAGAAGCTTCCACCAGGGCCGAAGCTACTGAGAAGAGGGCCCAAGATACTGAAACGGTGCTAATGAAGTCTGTCAAGGAGAACTCCCATTTATTAGATGTAAATGATGCTCTGACCTTAGAGATGGAGGTGCTAAAAGTTTGGCTTGTTGAAGTCGAGGTGTTTGTAGAGGGGGCTCGAGCTGCATTAAAGAATGCAGAGGAGAGAATGGCCATGCTGCAAAGCGACATAGCAGCACAGATTGAGGTTGCCGCTATAAGGGCCATCAAGAAGTTCCAAGTGTCGGAAGAATTTGGAGATAAGAAAGACATATTTGCCGTCAATGCCTATGACGAAGAGAGGCATCTGTTCAAAGTGAGGTAGCTTCTCGTTATCCAGGATTGAATTTGAATTTTTGGACAAGGACATAGAGACGACTGATACCAATGTGGTGGGGGTGCAATCCAATCCGAAGGATGTATCTTGACCCCATCTTTGCTTATGTATTTTCTCGAATTTTTAGAAATCCTTGTAAAAAAAAAACTTATAATGAATGAAGGTTTTTTACTTTTAGAGATTTCTCCTTTTTAAATCTTTCTTGTCTGTTTTACTCTGATCTGAGGAGTTGAAGAGGTCTGCTTGAATATTTAAATTAATTAATTCTAATTTGGAGACATACGAATCAATCTTCTTGCTAACCATGCACATGATTATTGGATGGTGCTCGTTTTCCTGCATGGCATTAAATGCGCAAGACCTCAGAAGTGACATAACTGTAATCAGCACGTAAGACTTTGACACACTTTTGCATAGCGATGGATTTAACCAATCGTGGGTTGGCATGTGGAATGATTTAATGGGGCCATTATGATGGATTTTCCTTTATAAAGAGGAGCCCCCATGGGCCTTGCTTTCAATCAGTGATATTTCAAACATTCTGTAGGATAGAGATAGAGTGGTGCAACCCCTCTAGGGAAAAGAAGTTAGTCTCCTCTATCGTAGCCATGATTGCTTGCTCAAGGAGGCAGCAGGGCATCCTTGGCCCTTTGCTATTTCAGGAAGACTCACGACAAATGTCCCAATCAAGGATGATAAGTGGTAAAAATACACTAATAAAAGTATTAAATTATAAAATAAATTTATTTATTTTAAAAAAATTAATATTTTTATTAATTTTATGTAAGAAAGAAGGCCACCAATATGAAGATCTTATTTTTTTAGATCAGATGAAATAAATTTCAAGCAAAACGGACTTCAAACGAGCTCGAAATTGAATTTCAAAGAAAATGAAGAAAAAAAAAAGCCGATCGGTCTAGTTCAAACCAGCTCAGAAAAATTAGCTCAGCAGACCGCACTCAGACCGATCGCCCGCTGATGCCCAACTTACGCCATGCTGATGTCAGAACTTTTCGCGGTGCATGGTGGACCGCTACAATAACCAGGCTATGGTACTTCAGGAATTTCACAGGGACAAGCATGCTCCAATTAGCTGAAGGAAGTGGCGATCCATGCAACACCGAGCTAGCGTACGGTCTACAGAGGATATTTTAGAAATTTTGCTTGATCTGACGGATGTTGTTCGCTGGGATTTGATCGAACGACGGATTCAGCTCCTGGTCGAGACTAACAGTGGAGACGTGTTATCAGTTTTAAACTAAGAATCAGAGACTTCTTTGGGCGCAATCTAATGATCCAGATTCGATCTTCAAGATTGATCCAATGGTCCAAATTAATTTTAACTTGATTTAGATTTTTAAAATAATTTTTGAGTAGTTTTTGGCCCATTTGATTGATATCCAACGGTCAGAATTGATCCAGAGCTCTTTTTGAGTTATTTTGAGAGTTTTAAATCCAATTTCAATAGAATTTTGACCTAAGACCACCCGGATTAGCCTATTTAAAGGCCTGCTGCCAGCTATTGCCAAGGAGAAAAGGAGGAGAACAAAAATACATAGTTGAAAATAAAGAGAAAATAGGAAGAAATAGAGAGAACAGAGAGAGAGGTGCTTAGGGAGAGAAGAGAAAGAGTTTTTTTTTGTTATTTTTTTTTCTCTTCTTTTCTTCTTCCGAAGGTCGGTACACAAAGCGACTTTCTTCTTTATCGAGTTCTCCACACTAAGAGCAACGAATAACCAATTTCAGTGAATAAACAGTCTAATTTTTTCATATTTTTTATTTTATTTATTTTTTTTGAACTATTATCATGAACTAAATTTTTTTTTACTAAGGCTAAGATGTAGCCACTCTTTTGATGCAATATTCAGTATGATTTATTTTAAATTTTATTCATGAGGAGTATATAAATCTGACCTTAATGCTTTTAGATTACTGACCATCTTCTAATTAATCTGATGAACATAGATGATACGGATCAAGTACATCTATGTTATTGTTTTTTGATTATATACCTTATATTATGAATCGAATTAGAATTTATATGCATGCGAAAATTTTAGTGCACTTTAGACGTAGCATATTTTAATTAGAGAATTTCACAAAATTTAATGCATTGATATTTATTTAAATTATACCTGGATCAAAGGATGATTAATAAATATTGATAGTTTTGCTATGCCTGGATCAAAGGATAGTGAATAAACTAGGAGACTCCACTATCACATAAAAAAAATTAACTTAATAACCTGAATATTGTATTAACCGAGTTGGTGAACCGATTATCTTAGTAACCTATTACTCTTAAGTTTAAAATTCTAATAATTATACTCTCTCTATTTTCTTATAATTTTTAATTATTTCTTTATTTTATTCTTTTTTTTTATTCTCATAAATCGATCTTCTAAATAAAGCATAGAAAAGAGCTTTTTAGTACTTATTTTTCAATCCTCTAGGGACGATACTCTACTCACTTACTTTATTACTTGATCAACTGGTGCACTAACCATAGCTATAGATTAGCATGCATCAAATTTTTAACATCGTTGTCGGAGATTATGTTTAAAATAATATTAAAATTTTGATCCTAGCTTTACTTTAAAATTTTATATTTAATTTTTATTCTTACTTTGTTTTTAAATTTATTCAGTGCATGACACGTACTGGACATAGTAACTTACTATCTTTAGATCTAGAAATTGAAAGGACCATCAGAAGACTATAATAAGAAAAAAATATGGTAGCTGAAGATCCTAACGACATCAATTCAGGATTGGATATGACGATCGACGGACAGCATGAAGCTATTCGAGCAGCACATCATCCATTAAATAATTACATCACACCATCTGTAGTCGATGCAACTTCAAGCATCAGAAAATCGTCTGTGTGAGCAAACAACTTCGAAATAAAATCGACGATGATCCAGATGATTCAATCAACTATTCAATTCAGTGGACATATGTATGATGATCCAAATGCCCATATTTCTAACTTTCTTGAACTTTATGATACTTTTAAAATTAATGGAATGTCGGATGATGCTATTAAATTAAGGTTATTTTCTTTCTCTTTATGGGATAAAGCTAAAGTTAGCTTCATTCTCTTCCTGCAAGTTCTATCACAACTTGGGATGTCCTAGTCCAAAAATTTTTAGCTAAGTACTTTCCACCTTCCAAGATTGTCAAAATGTGCAACGATATCACTTCTTTTATGCAGATGGACATGGAGACACTATATGAGGCTTGGGAGCATTTCAAGAAACTGCTAAGGAGATGTCCAGATCATCAACTATCCGTATGGCTTTAGGTACAAACTTTCTATAATGGTTTATCTCGTACTAATCATTCTATGATTGATGCAGCAGCAGGAGGAACCATTAATCAAAAAATAAAAGAAGAAGCCTTTGATCTGATTGATGAGATGGTATCAAATAGCTATCAGTGGCAAACAGAATGCATGATGCCGAAAAAAATAGTAGCTATGCAGGGAGTAGATTGCGTGCCAACCTTACTAGCTGAAATTGCAGCCCTTAGAGCCGAAGTCAACAACTTAAAGGGAACAGCTATGCATGTTTCAGAGCATCACTTGTGACCTATGTGGAGGAGGACACGATACGAGCAATTGCCAGACAGGTAATCCTTTTGCTAAAGCAACTGATACAGCTAATTATGTTGGTAATTTTTTTAGGATCGCAACAAAATAATTCCTACTCCAACACATACAATCAAGGGTGGAGGCAGCACCCAAATTTCTCATGGAGCAATCAAAATGCAGCACAACAGCCACCCCTCGGGGTTTCAAGTACCTGAAAAGAAGTCCAACATGGAAGAGCTGATGGTCAAATTTCATGCAAAACCAAGAAGCAACTATAAAAAATTTGGAAGCCAAGCTTAGGCAGGACCAAGCAGCAGCAATTCGAAACTTGGAGATGCAAATAGGTCAAATGGCTAAGATAATCTTTGAGAGACCTCAGGGATCCTTGCCTAGCAACATGGAGACCAATCCAAGGGAATAAGTCAATGCTATCACCCTAAGAAATGGTAAAAAGTTAGAGAAGCCACATCAGAAGAAAGAGACTGAAGAGTCAACTACAAATAAGGAATGATCAACTAAAATTCGTTAGTCACCAAAACAACCAGCAGATGAATGGTCTCCAGGTATACAGTTTGTCGATCCAAATGTGAAGCCCTATGTGCCACCACTACTATTCCTAGAGAGACAAATACAGCATTCAGATAAGAAATTTTTTAATTTTTAAAATTTTAAAGAATTTATATATTAATATTTCTTTTGTAGATGCTATCACTCAAATGCCCAGGTATGCCAAGTTTCTCAAAAAAATTCTAACAAATAAGAAAAAGCTGAAGGAGCATGAGAGAATAAATTTGAATGAAGAATGCTCAGCAATACTTCAAAATAAATTATCACAGAAGCTAAAAGATCCAGAAAGTTTTACTATCCCTTGCATTATTGATGATTGTAGTTTTGATAAAATTTTATGTGATTTAGGAGCAAGTATTAATCTCATGCCTTTTTCTATTTTCAAGGAAGCTGGGTCTAGGAGAATCAAAGCCTACCACTATTACTCTTCAATTAGCCGACAGATCCATCAAATATCCAAGAGGTATAGTGGAGGATGTCTTGGTAAAGGTAAACAAGTTTATTTTTTCTATTGATTTTATTATTCTTGATATGGAAGAAGATTATGATGTACCCCTTATTCTTAGGAAGACCCTTTTTAGCTACTGGAGGAGCTTTAATAGATGTTCAATAAGAAAAATTAATTCTTAGAATCCAAGATGAATAAGTTACTTTTAATATTTTCAAAGATACTAAATATCCTGATGATAATCAAACTTATTTTCTAATTGATATTATTGATAATTCAGTATATGAGAATTCTGTAGAAAATAGGTTTGAGACTATAAAAGCTAGCAATGTCCAATTGAAAGAGGGCTCGACCAAACATGAAAGTATTCCAATTGAAGTGGCACCGGATTGATTCAACTCAGAACTTAAAGAAAGTCAAGCTGAAGACTATAAATCAAAACTACTAGATAGGTTGTTTCTTTTTTTTTTAGTTTTGATCATTTTTTTTTATTTTTTAGTAATTTGTTGTTGCTCTTTTATTGCTTTGGTGTGTATTTTCAATTTTGTAGAGAAAAATCAATGAGAGCTCAAGCCAAATTTTAAAGCTTCAAAGAATCAGACTGAACTAAATCAGCATTATTTTTTCCTATTCTTTATTGCATCTTTACTTTTTCTTTCTCCTTTGAGATAATGTAGAATAAGTTGGGGGATAAAAAAAAAATAAAATCATGTGTCAAGAAGAAAATCTTGAGTAAGATAGACTGGATAAGTGATAAAAGATAGAAGTATCTACTAATGCATGTAACGAGTTAAAGAAGTGGATTAGTTGGCTAGACTTTTAGCAACCTACTTAGATCATCAAAAGACTATTAGCACTTCTAATTGTACATGCACACTAATAAGGCAAAGTAAGTATTGATTATAAGATCAACTGAGGATTCAATATCACTAAAAATTGATAATTAATATATATTTTAATCAAAAAAAACTTGAATTTAACGAAAGAGCTATCTGCCTAAAAATAAAGTGCAAATGATAGAGTATATATGAAATTACCCAAAGCCTAGTAACTAGGTCTCTACACCTAGGTCAAGTGTGAAAATTCATGTAAAATGGTGGAGGAAAGGCCAGGATGCTCAGCACAAAAAAAAAAAGAGGCAGTGTGAAAGCTACCTTAATTCATGAGTATAAAAATGGGAATTTATAGAAAATTAACCAAAATAGATGATAAGAGATAATACTTTTGTCCTTTAAAATAACACTAAAATGCTAAGTTAGTCATCACGAACATAAGTGCTGTAGATCTTTGATGTAATCTAAGAAAGTTGTTAATTATACTTACTGCAAAATTTGCTTCTAAAGCTCAATGCTTAGTTAGTAGTATTGTCTAAAGTTTTTGATCTTTAACTCTAGATTTATCTTTTTGATGGATGATCTTATTGAAATATGATATTAAATAAAGCATTACTAAGGAACTAGTAATGACTAAGTTGGAGGATGTGATAAGTGATAAAAATACACTAATAAAAATATTAAATTATAAAATAAATTTATTTATTTTTAAAAAATTAATATTTTTATTAATCTTATGTAAAAAAAGATTACCAATATGAAGATCTTATTTTTTTGGATCAGATGAAATAAATTTCAAGCAAAACGAACTTCAAACGAGCCTAAAATTGAATTTCAAAGAAAATAAAAATTAAAAAAAAAGTCGATCGGTTCGATTCAAATCGGCTCAAAAAAATTGGCTCAGCAGACTATGCTCAAACCGACCGCCTGCTGATGCCTAGTTTATGCCATGCTGACGTCAGAATTTTTCGCAGCACATGATGGATCTTTACAGTAACCAGACGAGGGCATTTCGAAGATTTCATGGGGACAAGCGTGCTCCGATTGACTGAAGAAAGCGGTGGTCCATGCAATATCGGGCGCGTGCACGGTCTACAAAGGGTATTCTAAAAATTTTGCCTAATCCGATGGATGCTGTTTGCTAGAATTTGATCGAACGGTGAATGCAACTCCCGATCGAGATCCAACGGTGGAGATGCATTATCGATTTTAAACTAGAAATCAGAGGCTTTTTTGGGCACGATCTGATGGCCCAGATTCGATCTTCAAGGCTGATCCAATGGTCCAAATGAATTTCAACTTGATTTAGATTTTTAAAATAATTTTTGAGTAGTTTTTGGCCCGTTTGATCAACATCCAATGGTCAGAATTGATCTAGGGCTCTTTTTGAGTTATTATAAGAGTTTTAAATCCGATTTCAACGAAATTTCAATCTAAGACCACTCAGATTAGCCTATTTAAAGGCCTACTGCCTACTGTTACCAAGGAGAAAAGGAGGAGAACAACCATACAGAGTTGAAAATAAAGAAAAAATAGGAAGAAATAAAGAGAACAGAGAGAGAGGTGTTTAGGGAGAGAAGAGAAAGAGTTTTTTTTTGTTATTTTTTTTCTCTTCTTTTTTTCTTTCGAAGGTCGGTATACAAAGCGACTTTCTTCTTCATCAAGTTCTCCACACCAAGAGCAATGGATAACCAATTTCAGCAAATAAACAGTCTAATTTCTTCATACTTTTTATTTTATTTATTATTTTTGAACTTGTTATCATGAACTAATTTTTTTTTGCTAAGGCTAAGATGTAGCCACTCTTTTGATGCAATATTCAGTATGATTTATTTTAAATTTTATTCATGAGAAGTATATAAATCTGATCTTAATGCTTTTAGATTACTGACCATCTTCTAATTGATCTGATGAACATAGATGATACAGACCAAGTACATCTATATTATTGCTTCTTGATTGTATACCTTATATTATGAATCGAATTAGAATTCATATGCATGCAAAAATTTTAGTATGCTTTAGACGTAGCGTATTTTAATTAGAAGATTTCATAAAACTTAATGCATCGATATTTATTTAAATTATACCTAGATCAAAAGATAATTAATAAATATTGATAATTTTGCTATATCTGAACCAAAGAATAGTGAATAAACTAGAAGACTCCACCATCATATGAAATAAAATTAACCTAATAACCTGAATATTGTATTGACTGAGTTGGTGAACTGATTGTCTTAGTAACCTATTACTCTTAAGTTTAAAATCCTAATAATTACACTCTCTTTATTTTCTTATAATTTTTAATTATTTTTTTATTTTATTCTTTATTTTTTTATTCTCATAAATCGATCTTATAAATAAAGCATAGGAAAGAGCTTTTCAATACTTATTTTTCAATCCTCTAGGAACGATACTCTACTCACTTACTTTATTACTTAATCAACTAGTGCACTTGCCATAGCTATAGACTAGCACGCATCAAAGGGGCACCTGCATTCTCAATCTCGAGATCTTTGTCATTTTGCTTCTCCTCATGGAGGCAGTCAGTCTCTTATTTCAGAGAGCTTTGTCATCATTTTTTTGTCCGATAAGGGTAAAAAATTGATGATTATTCTTTGGGTGCTTGCTTGGTGCGCTGCATCCATTGAGGAGAAGGTGGGAGTCGAGCTGTCCCTCGAGAGTGATGGTTTGGATTGCATACCCCACCTTCAAAGCTTCCTCATATGCAGGATGCTTTGGTGGATTGTTTCAGTGTCAACCTAACTATTTTCTCAAGGTATCCATCATGCCTTTGGATTATCTGAGGGCTTCTTGGTCCAAGGCTTGGCAGAGTTGGACTCCAAACGGATGCTGCTTCAACCTTAGTGGGATCTTCCTCGTTACTTTTAGCTTACGGCTCTCTTGGTGGCACTCGAGGTTGTGCTGTTAGATATATATGCCCTAGAAGCCAGAATTGGCTGATACTTGTAATACACTTCTAGGGGCAAAATTATAATTTTGACTAATATCAATAAAATGGGTTATCTTCTATCATGTATGTATATTTAGTGTCTGTGATACATCCTTTGAGTTAATGATAATAATAATTCATATTTTCAAGAGTTAAAAATTTAAGACATGAATAATCATTATTAACTCATAAAATGCTTTCGACCATAGGATCATCACGAGGATGGTGATTGATCTGAAAGGTTGGTGTACAATCGCTTCTCTTTAGTAGATGAGTCTTGAGTCTATGGTGTGGAGACACCGGAGCGAGAGTATAGGTACTCGTTAGAGAACGAGGGCACTGAGCGTGACCACCTCGAGTAGTCATTAGGGAGTCTACCTTCTCGTCAATGACTGACTCGATGCTGCAGTAGTGTGTCTGGTTCTTTGACCTGAGGATGCATCGATAGTTCACCTTGAGGGTGTTATAGTTTGACTACACCATTACTCGGTCTCCTAGCCATATGGAAATCCTGAGGTGTATGTTGGCTATAGCATGTTCATTGTAGGAACTGGATAGCATCAAGATGGAATCTATCTACCTCGGTGGTAGAGGAGCAGCCCTATGATGATCATGAGAATCAAGTCCAGAAGCCCATGGCCATGGCAGAGTGAAATAATAGAAAGAGTTTCTATTTAGATTTTCACATCGGACTTGAATCGAATGATTACATCATATGACAGAAACTAGGGTTTGACGAGTTCACCTTAACCCTAATCTGATCGGGGCTCAAGATAGAAGAACTTAATCACACAGGTAGCTGCACCAAGAGGTTCACATTCAGCTCTGATGGGTTGCCACCATATACTGCTAGGTGTCACTGGTGGATTTTGGGAGCAATTAGAATGATTTAGATGATCGATCATTCTAGCTGTTCGAATCAGAAGAGTTCTGATCCATCGAAAGGAGTTTCGATGATGTCGATGATAGAGATCATGACATATCCCATTACCATACAGAACTGAACCTAACTGGGTCACACAAACAAGGGTTTGAATCTGGTGATCATCAATTGAACTGATCCAGTTCAATTGATCTGAATGAGATTCAATTAGGTTCAAGAAAATCGTGCTAGCACTCGATTGAACCTAACGTTCTTCTTTTACTATCATAAATAGTTGTCCTGACTGAGCCAAAGGAGTTTGTGCTCAATCAGAGGCCTTCACTTTGGTCTGACTGGAGCTTGTCCAAGTCAGAAAAGGTTGTCTTATTTTGTAAGACATTACCTGCCATTTTTGGTCACCTGCCATTTCTCGTCCTTTGACTTTGGTCAAAAGTTGACCTTTGACTGGTCAAATGTTGACCATTGACACTTTGACTTTCTGTCCACATGTCATGCACCTATTGGAGAGCTGGTGGGGGCTTGTCCCCCTATGCCAGAACCTGGCAAGGAGGAGGGCGCACGCCACCCTTGGCGTGTGCCCAAGTTGGAGGCGCCCAGGAGTCCCTGTTGGACAGGGACTCCATCTCCTTTTTGGATTCCAATTAGAGTTCTCCTAAGAACCAACTTTGACTGGTCTTAGGTGCCCTCTAAGGAGGAATCCAGGGGACTCTATTTTCCCACCAATCAGATTTAGATCTGATTTCATAAAGAGTTGTGATTGGTTGGGAAGAAGAGGAGTTGGATCACAGACAGTCTATAAATAAGACCCTGCGCCCAACTCAAATTAACATTGGAAAAAAATTCAATTCCCATGCCCCAAGGCTACTTCTCCCCTCCTCCTCCATGCCAAACCCACCTTCTCCCTCTCCTCTCCACGTCCAAAAGGAGTTTTGGACCTTGGTTGGTGCAATCCAGATGAGAGAAAGGCGACTGAAAGCTAGAAGGCTGCACTGCTGCAAAGGACAACTGCTGATCTTCAAAAGGAGTTTTGAAGATCCTCCAGATCAGATCCAGATCTAATTTTTGGAGACGTGATAGAGAAGAAGAGGATCTCCAGATCCTAGCCTGAGTGGATACTGGTAGAGGCCAGGCACTTGCGTGGCTAGATCCAGAACCTTCCGCTGCTTTCAGGATCATCAACGGGTAATAGGATTACCCACTTCAAGGATAAATTAAATTTGATTTAATTTATCTAAATTTTATTTTAATTATTAAAATAATAAAAATTAGATCTAAAATATTTTAGATCTAATCTAGATCAAAAAAAAAAAATTTTAAAATATATCTCTTGATCTGATCAGATCTGAACGAACCTGGTCTGGGAAAAATCAGGATTTTCCTTCAACTGGTATCAGAGCCAAGGTTCTAAAAGTATTTAGATCTAATTTTAAATTTATTTTAATTAAAAAATAAATAATTTTAGATGTCACATGAGATGTGATCAGATCTGAAATTAAAAAAAAATTAAAATTAAATGATTTGGATCTAAGATTAGAAAATATGCATGACTAGTTCTAAAATAGAATAGTTCTATAGAATAGTCTTGCATGTTTTTAATTTAATTTGATTAAATCATATTTTAGATCTATTTATTTACTATTTTTTGATATTATAATGGTTATAATAATATCTAAAAAATAGTAAATAAAAATTATTTAATTTTAAACATCATATGAGATATGATTGATGCATGTCTAGACTAGTTGTAGAATAGTTCTACATAATTATCTAGATTAGAATTTATTTTGATTAGATCAATTTAAATCTAATTTTTTAGATTATTATGAGATAATTTAGATCTGAAAATATGCATGATTCGATACATGAGATGTATGCAAAATATGCCATGATTAGATCTAATTTGTATATGAGATATATGATATAGATCTAAAACTATTTTGTAGTATTGCATGTTCCTGATTAAGGCGTTCCTCTTGGCCGTCCGGATCATAAGAATGAAGAAGGATTTAAAGGCCCTCTCCTTTCCATTCGATGGGGTGTTCTTATGACGTGTAGGGGTGCTGCGCATGTTCGTCCTTAATCAGAAATCCAAAACTTACTTTCTGCAAAACCCTAGATCCTGAAACCCTAGGATTTATTGTGCATATTTTATTTATGAACCCTACTTAATTAAAAATTAAGATTATGAAATATTAATTAGGTCTAAAATTGAGAATTTTAGATCTAAGACATATTCATAATACTGGGTTCGGGCTTGGGTAGCTCAATTAGGTCTAAGCGGTTGATCAAACCGAATCAAGAGTTGGTTAGATGGGATCAACAATGCTTAAATTGACCAGCCTAATAGGATTAAGTCTGGGTCAAGATCGAGTCACGATCAAGCAAGACCTAATTAGGCTCAGAGGTTAGAGTCTGGATTGTAGGCTAACCCAATTGGTTCTGACTCAATAATTTGGTGTCTAAGGTAAGTTTGGCACATACGACCGACTGGTTTTTAATTGGAAAGCTACTCGACCTGAATGCATTCTTGTACGAGTTAATGGCATATTCCTTCCACCGGTCTCACTTACCTGGCCATATCTGTTGACACAGTTCTGATCTGAGGTGGTCAATAATCCGAGCTAACCCATGCCACTAGGTTAGTCATAATTGTTATGACTATGACAAGTCTAGTTTAATGAGACCTGAATCAATTCTCCCTAAGAAAAGATTAAGTCTGAGGTCTTCCACCATTGTAGATGTGCGGGCCCTTCCTCAGGATTGATTGTTCTCGGCTGGATACAGTGGCTCAGTTGCACCAGGAAGATGCAACCATGTCTATTAGGCATTGGATGCTATGGGCTGGAGGATGAGTTGGGCTCAATATTTCGGATACGGTGAGAGACTCAATTAGGAAATTCAGTCTATGCAAATGGTGGGTCTGACTTAACTAAGGAGTGGATCAATATTTCGGATACGGTGAGATTCATGAATTAGAGACCAAGTTTGGGTGCACCATGATTAGAGAATCATTGAACAAGAGTTGTTCACTCATTGGCTAACCCATCACCAATAACTGTTAGGTGAGGTGATGAGTCAGTTGGTGAGACCGCACCACCCACTAGAAATCATTAATCGTGGAGATTTTTGCATCTCTACAGAGGGAGTGTAGGGATCCGAGAAAATAGTGGGAGCTAATTTGTTTAAAAATAAAATTTTTAAACAAATTGGTCAAGTCATAATTATAAATATCTAACTAGAATCTTTGACTCTCTATAGAAAAATATCTGCGTCCAATCCATTGGCACGTATCCTGGACACACATAGACTGACTGGACCCAATTATAAAGATTGGCTCAAAAACTATAAAATAGTTTTGGGATTCTAAGAAGTTAACCCATGTATTGGATCAGGACCCTCCTACCTTACCAGTCCATCCATCCATTGAACAGAGAGCATCTCTGAAAAATGGATAGACGAAGATAATAAGGCCAGATATTACATGTTGGGCTCGATGTCTGATGAGCTCCAGCACCAACATGAAGATATCGGGACTGCTCGCCAAATGTTGGCTCACCTGCAGGAGATGTTTGGTGAACAGAGTCGCGCAGCCAAATATCAAGTCACGAAATGACTTTTTAAGGCTAAGATGCGTGATGGGCAGTCAGTCCAAGATCACTGTCTGATGATGATCAAGGAACTTGGAAGAGCTTGAGAAGCTCGGTGTGAAGTTAGACTTGGATCTGCAGAATGATATTATTCTGCAATCCTTGACTGATGCATATGGGATAATTCATCATGAATTACCACATGCATAAACTTCAAAATTCCTTGGCCGAATTAATGAACATGCTGGTCACCGCTGAGCTTTCTATGAAAGGTTCTAAAGGCTCAGTTCTTGCTATGGAATAGACTTCTTTCAAAAAAAAATCTTATAGAAAGAAAAAGAAGTCTGTGAAAAAGCAGAAGGTGGAAGGAGCAAAGAAGAAGAAGGTAGAGCCGAAGAAAAAGACCAATGTCAAAGAAAAATATTTCCATTGCAACAGTGACGGCCATTGGAAGCGAAACTGTCCTACTTACCTGGCCATCCTGAAGAACAAGAAGGAAGGTCCTTCTGGAGGTATGCTCGTTATTGAGTCTAACCTTATGGTTTCTTCTGCATCCTAGTTGGGTGCTTGACTCTGGTTCTAGTGCTCATCTGTGCACTTTCATGCAGGGTCTTGAGGATAGCAGGAGGCTGAGGGATGGAGACATGATCCTATGCATCGGTAATGAGCAAGAGTTGCTGCAGTAGCCATGAAACATACCCTCTTCGATTACCATCTGGTTTAGACTTAGTTTTGAAAGACTGTTATTATGTGCCTACAGCTAGCAGAATTTGATTTCTGTTTCATGCTTAGCACTAGAAGGCTATGTGATTACCTTCTTTAAAGGACCATTGTAATATTCTTTATGAAAGAAATAAAATTGCAAATGATTTTCTTATTAACGATCTTTATCAGCTACATATTGATGTACCTATTCTAACTATCGAGCAAAATGTGAATGCCAAATGACCTAGGGATAGTCCAAATGACAGGTATCTATGGCACCTAAGATTAGGTCATATAGCAGAAGATAGGATCAACAAATTAGAGAAAAATGGGCTATTGAGTCCATTGACTTCCGAGTCATATCCAACTTGTGAATCTTATTTTCAAGGCAAAATGACTAAACTCCCTTTTGTTGGACATGGGGAAAAGGGCCACAGATCTCCTTGTCCTAGTACATACTGATGTGTGTGGCCCATTTGATGTGCCGACTAGAGGCAATTTTGTCTACTTCATTATCTTTACCGATGATCTGTCTAGGTATGGGTATGTGTATCTTATGAGACATAAGTCTGAAGCTTTTGAAAAGTTCAAAGAATTCAGACATGAAGTAGAAAAAAAAACTGAAAAATCCATTAAGGATTCTTCGATCAGATCGAGGAGGTGAATACCTTAGCCGAAAATTCCTAGACTATCTCAAGAAAAATGGCATAGTCTCTCAATGGACTCCATCAGGAATACCTCAACTCAACGGAGTTTCAGAATGGAGAAATCGGACCCTATTAGATATGGTTCGATCCATGATGAGCTTCACAGACCTCCCTGATTTTTTTTGGAGATACTCATTGTTAACTTCAATTTATCTACTGAATAGGGTTTCCTCTAAAATCGTTCCTACCACACCGTATGAGATATGGCATGGTAAGAAACCAAGTCTGAGTCATCTCAGAATTTGGGGTTATCCGGCTCATGTCAAAAGACAACAAGCGGACAAGTTAGAGTTTAGGTCCTTCAGAGCTCGATTCATAGGATATCCTAAAGAGTCATTAGGATACTATTTCTACATTTCAGAAGACCACAATGTGATTGTGAGTCGACATGCCATCTTTCTTGAAAAATAGTTTATTCAAGATAGCGGCATTGGAAAGCAGATCAAGCTTGATGAGAAAGTCTCATAAGTACAACGAGCTAAGGACCAATTGGAACCAAATCAGGTTGAGCCAATAAGAACACTACCTCCTCCACCTCGTAGATCGGAAAGAGTTTTCCATCCCCCTGAAGAGATACTTAGGTATTATTTTAGAGAAAGTAGAGAAAATGTTCCTCATAGGATAATGGTGCTCATGGTGATGATCCCAAAACCTACAACGAGGCGATATCAGATATCGACTCTGAGAAATGGCTAGAGGCAATGCAGTCAGAAATTGACTCGATGCACTCAAACCAAGTCTGGACCTTGGTAGATCCACCAGAAGGTATAGTACCTATTGGGTGTAAATGGATCTTCAAGAGAAAGATTGGTGCAGATGGAAAATATGGAGACATTCAAGGCTAGACTAGTGGCAAAAGGTTATAGTCAATGCGAAGGCATTGACTATCAGGATACCTTTTTTTCAGTGGCTATGCTAAAATTCATCCGCACATTGCTTGCCATTGCAGCCTATTTCGATTATGAAATATGGCAAATGGATGTGAAAATGGCATTCTTGAATGGATATCTTGAGGAAGATATCTATATGGAACAGCCGCTAGGTTTCACATCCAGTGATACTGATCACAAGGTTTGCAAGCTGCAAAGGTCCATATATGGACTTAAGCAAGCATCTCGGAGCTGGAACACTCATTTCAATGATGTGATCAAAATGTTTGGTTTCATCAAAAATGAAGAGGAACCGTGTGTATTTTCAAAAGGGTCAGTGGGAGCGCTGTTGTCTTCCTCGTATTGTACGTGGATGACATCCTCCTTATTGGGAATGATATTCCCATGTTAACAATAGTCAAAATATGGTTGTCCAAGGAAATTCTCCATGAAAGACCTAGGTGAAGCATCCTTTATTCTAGGAATTAAGGTCTATAGGGATAGACCGAATAGGATGCTAGGACTTTCACAGAAGATGTACATAGAGAAAGTACTAAAGAGGTTTAGTATGAAAAACTCTAAGAGGGGATTAATACCCTTCAGACATGGTATTCATCTTTCCAAGAAGATGTGCCCTAGCACACCTGAGGAAATAGAACGCATGAGCAAGATCCCTTATGCTTCTGCAATAGGGAGCCTCATGTATGCCATGCTATGTACACGACCTGATATAGCCCATGCTGTGAGTGTCACAAGCAGATATCAGTCAAATCCAGATGAAGAACACTGGACTTCTGTGAAATGTATCCTTAAGTACTTAAGAAGAACTAAGGATATGATGTTGGTCTTTAGTAACGGAGAACTCCAAGTCCAGGGATATACAGACTCGGATTTTATGTTCGATATAGATGATCGAAAGTCGACATCTGGCAGTCTGTTTGTGTGCAATTATGGTATTGTCAGCTGGAAGAGTTTCAAGCAAACGGTGATAGCAAATTCCACCATGGAAGTAGAATATATCGCTGCATCAGAGGCTGCGAAGGAAGCATTCTGGTACAAGAAGTTTGCTACAGAAATTGGAGTAATGCCATCAGATGCCATTCCTCTACACTACGACAATAATGACGCCATAGCTCTTGCTAAAGAGTCGGGTCTCATCAAAAATCCAAGCACATTGAACGACGATACCACCTCATCCACGATTACCTTGAGAAAAATTATGTTGAGGTCAAGAGAGTCAACTCCGTAGATAATGTGGTAGACCCACTTACAAAGCCGTTGGACTAGCAGAAGATCGAAGCCCACCTTGAGAAGATGGGACTTAGACTTGTAGCCAATTGGCTTTAGGACAAGTGGGAGATTGTTAGATATATGTGCCCTAGAAGCCAGAATTGGCTGACACTTGTAATACACTTCTAGGGGCAAAATTATAATTTTGACTAATATCAATAAAATGGGTTATTTTCTATCACATATGTGTATTTAGTGTCTGTGATACATCCTTTGAGTTAATGATAATGATAATTCATATTTTCAAGAGTTGAAAATTTAAGACATGAATAATCATTATTAACTCATAAAATGCTTCGACCATAGGATCATCATCACGAGGATGGTGATTGATCCGAAGGTTGGTGTACAATCGCTTTTCTTTAGTAGATGAAGTCTTGAGTCTATGGTGTGGAGACACCGAAGCGAGAGTACAGATACTCGTTAGAGAATGAGGGCACTGAGCGTGACCACCTCGAGTAGTCATTAGGGAGTCTACCTTCTCGTCAATGACTGACTCGATGCTGCAGTAGTGTGTCTGGTTCTTTGACCTGAGGTGCATCGGTAGTTCACCTTGAGGGTGTTATAGTTTGACTACACCATTACTCGATCTCCTAGCCATACGGAACCCTGAGGTGTATGTTGGCTATAGCATGTTCATTGTAGGAACTGGATTGCATCAAGATGGAATCTATCTACCTCGGTGGTAGAGGAGCAGCCCTATGATGATTATGAGAATCAAGTCCAGAAGCCCATGGCCATGGCAGAGTGAAATAATAGAAAGAGTTTCTATTTAGATTTTCACATCGGACTTGAATCGAATGATTACATCATATGACAGAAACTAGGGTTTGACGAGTTCACCTTAACCCTAATCTGATCGGGGCTCAAGATAGAAGAACTTAATCACACAGGTAGCTGCACCAAGAGGTTCGCATTCAGCTCTGATGGGTTGCCACCATATACTGCTAGGTGTCACTGGTGGATTTTGGGAGCAATTAGAATGATTTAGATGATCGATCATTCTAAGCTGTTCGAATCAGAAGAGTTTTGATCCATCGAAAGGAGTTTCGATGATGTCGATGATAGAGATCATGACATATCCCATTACCATACAGAACTGAATCTAACTGGATCACACAAATAAGGGATTTGAATCTGGTGATCATCAATTGAACTGATCCAGTTCAATTGATCTGAATGAGATTCAATTAGATTCAAGAAAATCGTGCTAGCATTCAATTGAACCTAACATTCTTCTTTTGCTATCATAAATAGTTATTCTGTCTGAGCCAAAGGAGTTTGTGCTCGATCAGAAGCCTTCACTTTATCTGATTGGAGCTTGTCTAAGTCAGAAAAGGTTATCTTATTTTGTAAGACATTACCTGCCATTTTTGGTCACCTGCCATTTTTCGTTCTTTGACTTTGGTCAAAAGTTGACCTTTGACTGATTAAATGTTCACCATAGACACTTTGACTTCTGTCCATGTGTCACACACCTATTGGAAGGTTGGTGGGGGCTTGTCCCCCTATCAGAACCTGGCAAGGAGGAGGGCGCACGCCAGGCTTGTCCCCCTACTAGAACCTGGCAAGGAGGAGGGCGCACGCCAAGGGTGGCGTGCACCTAAGTTGGAGGCATCCAGGAGTTCCTGTTGGATAGGGACTCCATCTCCTTTTTGGATTTCAATTAGAGTTCTCCTAAGAACTAACTTTGACTGGTCTTAGGCATCCTCTAAGGAGAAATCTAGGGGACTCTATTCCCACCAATCAGATTTAGATCTAATTTTATAAAAAGTTGTGATTGGTTGAGAAGGAGAGGAGTTGGATCACAGATAATCTATAAATAAGACCCTACGCCCAACTCAAATAACATTGGAAAGGAATTCAATTCCCATGCCCCAAGGCCTCCTCTCCCCTCCTCCTCCATGCCAAACCCACCTTCTCCCTCTCCTCTCCACATCCAAAGTGGTTTGGACCTTGGTTGGTGCAATCCAAATGAGAGAAAGACGACTGAAAGCTAGAAAGCTGCGCTGCTGTATAGGACAACTGCTGATCTTCGAAAGAAGTTTTGAAGATCCTCCAGATCAGATCCAGATATGATTTTTAGAGACGTGATAGAGAAGAAGAGGATCTCCAGATCCAACCCGAGTGGATACCGGTAGAGGCCAGACACTTGCGTGGCTAGATCTAGAACCTTCTGCTGCTTACAGGATCATCAACGGATAATAGGATTATCCACTTCAAGATAAATTAATTTAATTTAATTTATCTAAATTTATTTTAATTACTAAAATAATAAGAATCAGATCTGAAATATTCCAGATCTGATCTGCATCAAAGAGAAAAAATTTTGAAATATATCTCTTGATCTGATCAGATCTGAATGAATCTGATCCGAGAAATAAGGATTTTCCTTCATGTGCCACCTCCATGGAGGAGGAAGAAAGGAAAGAGTTGGACTGCCATAGGGAACACAAGTAAAGATTGCATCTTATTCCCCTAAGACTTGCTTAGCTATGGTTTTGTCCAAGACCGCAGTCTTGAGACATCAATGGGAGGCTTTGATGCAATCTTAAGCATTGTTTCCCAACATTTCCAGCATGCGTCCGTACTGATGGAGGGTCCCCTGGTTTTAGGTCATGAAGAATTAGATTCCAAGCAAACCTGATTTCAACCTCAGAGGAATCTCCATCACCTCTAGCTTGCCGCTCCCCTCAGTCCAAGCACCTCTAATGGGCTCCCAAAGCCTTGGTGCCATGGAGGAACGAGTACCAGATGAATGCAATTTCAACTCCAACGAGCTTTCTAATCTTATTTTCTTATTTCTGATGAAGAGAAGGTGATAAATGGGGTCCTAATTTCGTAGGGCCCATTGTAACTCTGATGTAGAATTTATTTGTTTTTTTGTTTCTTCTCTTTATTATTTCTTGTAAAAGCAATGGCAATATTGCTCTTGTAAGAATTCTTTTTAATGAACAATCATCTTCTTCCCCTTCGTAATAAATTTAAACATTTTGAAATTATTCTAAACTGATATCCCATCTCTTAGGATTTCGTTGCCCCCAATTAGAAAAAAAAAAATTTTTGACTTAATGCAGTTCCGATCTAAGGAGGTCGCTGAGCCATAGTCCCAAAGAAAGGGACTTTATTTCGAAACAACTCCAATTTAAAGAGTTTGCTAAACTGTAGTGCCGAATAAAGAAATTTTATTTTGAAGCGACTCTAATTTAAGGAGTTCGTTGAGCTGTAGTCCTGAGTAAAGAAATTTTATTTTGAAGCGACTCCGATCCGAGGAGTCTGCTGAGCTGTAGTCCCAAATAAAGAGACTATTTCGAGGCGACTTCGATTCAAGAAGTTCGCTGAGTTGTAGTTCTGATCAAAGGAACTTTATTTCGAAATGACTCCGATTCAAGAAGTTCGCTGAGCTATAGTCTCGATCAAAGAGACTTTATTTTAAAGTGACTCCAATTTGAACAGTTTGCTGAGTTGTAATCCCGAATAAAGAAACTTTATTTTGAAGCGGTCTAAGTCATACCCATTTTGTCATACAATTGTCAATTGATAATTTTGGAAAAGAAACTCAATGGTTCATTTATTTCATTTGTATTACTGATGGTACATGCGGAGATTGATCGAATTTCAAGACTTTGGGAGCAGATTCCCATTCAGTTATCTCAGATGGTAGGTTCCTAACCGGATCACCTCATCGATTTGGTAAGGGCCTTCCTAATTCGACATAAGTTTTTCTTTCTCAGTAGGCTTCAAGATTTTGGTTCGTCGAAGGACAAGATTGCTAGTTTAAAATTTCTTGGCTTTGATGCATGCGTTGTAGTACTTCACCATCTATTGGCGATAGGCAATCATTTTTATTTCTGCACGCTCTCTGCTCTCCTCAATCAGATCGAGGTTGGCTCTTAGGCAAATAGGGTTGGTGTCTTTGTCATACTCCTTAACTCTGAGGGAGGAAAGTTCGAACTCCACCGGTATTATCATCTTGGTTTCAAATGCCAGATTGAAGGGCATCTCATTGATGGAAACTCTTTAGGTAGTTTGATAGGACTAGAGGACATGATAAAGCTTTTTTATCGATGACCTCCCAATCTGATCAAGCTGAACCTTAAGACCTTGTAGGAGGATCCTGTTCGTGACCTCGACCTCTCCATTCGCTTGTGGATGATCCATTGAGGTAAAGCACTGCTCTATCCCATGATCCTCACAAAATTCATGTAGTTTCATGTTGCTGAATTGTCTGTCATTATCTAAAATCAGCACTTTGGAGAGTCCATATCGGCAGATGATTGACTTCCATATGAAGTCTCTTACCTTCACTTCAGAAATGCAAGCTAAAGATTTGGCTTCCACCCACTTTGTAAAGTAATCAATGGCCACCAAAAGAAATTATCATTGGCCTGAGGCATGAGGGAATGGACCTAGGATGTTCGGTCCCCATTGAACGAAAGGCCAGGGTGCTCCAATTGGGGTCAGAAGTGATGCCGGTTGATGCTGAATCCTAACATTTCATTGGGACCAATCGCACTTTCTAATGAAGTCTTGCGCTTCTTATTACATTGTTAGCCAATAATATCCTTGACGGAGGATTTTATATGATGGGGATCTACCCTCTAAGTAGCTTCCATAGATTCCCTCATGAACTTTTCATAGGGCATAATTAGCTTCTGATGAGCGTAGACACCTTAGAAGTGGAAGAGAGAAGGATCGCCTGTATAATTCATTATCTAAAAGTACGTATCTTATGGCCTTGTTTCTAATCTTCTGAGACTTTTTTCGATCTAGTAGGAGCTTGCTCGATCTCAGATATTTCAGGAGAGGGTCTATTTACCTCGGCTCCTCATTGATTTGCTGAATGATAGCAAGTTCTTCCAAACTCAAAGTCCTTAGCACTTCGAGGTAGATCTCCTTCTTTAGGTCAGCAGGTAATGATGATGTCAATTTTGAGAGGGCATCTGCTTTGATATTCTGACATCCTGGGACCTATTGTACATCAAAGTGTGGGAAGGAGGAGGTTAAGATTTTACCTTGAGGAAGTATCTTTTCATGTTATCCTCCTTAGCTTCATACTTGCCCTTGACTTGTTCGACCATCAATTGTGAGTCGCTGAAGACCTTTAAATGTTGAGCTCCAACCTCCTTGGCGATCTTCAGTCTAGCGATCAAGGTCTCATATTTTGCCTCATTATTTATAGTGGAGAATTTGAAGCGCAGAGTGTATGCCTCTACCTCTCCTTCAGGTCTGGATAAGATGAGTCTGACTCCTGATTCGAATGAGTTAGATGAGCCATCAACATATAAGCTCCATGATTCTTCATGGTCTAGTCCTTAACTTTTATTTTTTTTTGAGGTTGAAGGGTCCTCTAGCCTCTCCCCGATGTTTCCTTCTAGATTTTCTTGTACTGGGATAGTGCATTCAAGGATGAAATTGGTCAAAATTTGGGCCTTGATGGGGAGCCTTGACCGATAGTGTATGTCCAATTTTGAGAGCTCCAAAGTTCATTTGGCGATCCAACCCAAGGTGTCCGGTCGGTGAAGCACCGTTTTAACTAGTTGGTCAGTGAGTAGTACCACGGTGTGGGCTTGAAAGTAAGATCAGAGCTTGCGGTGATAACTAGTGTAAAGATTAGTTTCTCCAATCTAGTGTACCTGATCTCTACATCATGGAGGATCTTGCTGGTATAATAAATCAATTTTTGTAGTCATCTTTCTTCTTAAACGAGGACTGTGCTGATAACCACTAAAGAAATGCCAAGTATAGAAGAAGCTCTTCTCCCGATTGTGGCTTACTTAATCAACCTAGTAGAGAACTGAGGTACTTCTTCAGAGCAAGTGTGGAGAACTGAGGTACTTCTTCAGCTCTTCAAAGGCTTCTTAGCATTCAGGGGTCCATTGGAAGTTCTTCGATTATTTGAGAACCCGAAAGAAAGAAAGGCACCTCTTGGCTAACTTAGAAATGAAATGATTAAGATAGGCTAATTTGTTGGTTAGACATTGTACCTCTTTGACCATTTTTGATGAGGTCATTTTTAGAATCGCTTTAATTTTCTCGTGATTAGCCTCGATGACTCTGCGAGAAACCATGAAGCCAAGAAATTTGTTGGCTGTGACTCCAAAAGTACATTTCGTAGGATTCAATCTCATCTGATATCAGCAAAGAGTACTGAAGGTCTCTCAGAGGTCTACGACATGATCAGGACTTTTGCAGCTTTTGATCAACATGTCCTCCACGTATGCCTCTATATTTTAGCCAATCTGATTCTTGAAGATCTTATTGACCAACCTTTGGTAAGTAGCTCTGATGTTTTTTAGACTAAAGGGCATCATCCTGTAACAAAACAATCCTTAGTCAGTTATAAGGACCATCTTCTCCTAGTCTTCAGGTACCATCCGAATCTGGTTATAATCGGAGAAGGCATCCATGAAGCTAAGGAGCTCATGCCCGGAGGTGGCATCAACCAATTGGTCGATTCGAGAAAGTGGATAGTTATCCTTTGGGTAGGTTTATTCAGGTCAGTGAAGTCGATACACATGCGTTATTTTTCGTTCACTTTTTTTACTAGCATGATATTTGCTAGCCAGTCAGGGTACATCACCTCTCTAGTGAAGCCAAATTTAAGTAATTTGTCGAGCTCTTCAGTAATAGCCTTTTGACACTCCAGGACAAAACTCCGCTTTTTCTATTTTATGGGGCAGCGGGTTGGATCCACCTTCAAGTAATGGGCCATGACTTCCAGATTGATGTCGAACATATCTATGGCTGACCAAGTGAATAGATTTGTATTTGCTTGCAAAAGAGCGATTAGCTTGCTTTTGATTACCTGGTCAAGGCATGAGCCAATCTTCATAGTTTGATGAGAATTTTCTTTCCTCAGTGGGATCTCTAGGAGTTCCTCGGATGACTAAGCAAGCTCCTCGATCAGGTCATCTAGGAGCTCTAGCTAACTTTTTGGCCAATTTTTCGCCTGTAGTCTGGTGGCAAAGCATTATCGCACCACCATTTGGTCACCTCAAATTCTTCCCACTCCATTAGGTGTCGAAAATTTGACCATCAAATGATAGCTGAAGATCGTGGCTTTCAATGTCCAAAGACTGGATCATCCGAGAATTACATTATAGGATGATGGAAGCTTTACTATAAGAAAATCGACGTGGAACGTCACCCATTGTAGTGGTGTGCCTACTATAATGGGCAACTTAATTATTCCTTCTAAAATTACTGAGTTTTCAGAGAATTCTTAGATCGATGTATTAAATTTATCTAACCGATTAGAAGAAAATCCCATTCAGGAGAAAATAGAAAAATATAGAATATCCATTGAGCTTTCATTATCGATGAATACACTGTGTATATTATAATCAGCTATGTTTAAAGTTACAATCATAGTATCATTATGTGGCTGCTGTACACCCTCCACATCTTGTTTAGTGAAAATTATTGGATCTCCGAGCCAATCCTCGAGTCTTGGCTTTTTCTGTGCTGACGACCCTCTAATGATCATGTGGATTCACCTCGAAGGGATCGCTTTTCTACCCCCATCGGTCCATCTGCCTCTGGAGCTAGCGCTGGCAAGGGGTGCTAAGGCTGATGAAATGGTTGCCAAGCTCTTGGCGGAGGTTGGCATGGGGGAATTCTTCCCCAGATGAAGTGATTGAGCTTTTCCTCACAAATAAGTCTTTCAATCACATCTCAGAGGAGGCGGCAATCCTCGATATCGTGACCATGGTCATGGTGATAGAAGCAGTACCTCATAGGATCACAATGTTCAGGCTTCGTCCATATCTTTAGAGGTTAGGGGAGCTTGGAGTAGATTTGCATTAATACATCTTCCCAGGAGGCATTCAGAGGTATGTAGTTATGATAACGCTTCAAGAAAGAGTGCTACCAATCCCTCCTTTGAGGACTTGAAGATCGGCGATTCCTAGGAGGACCTCCTACCCTATGCTTTCGAGGTGGAGATTAGGAGCGCCGATGATAAGCTTCCTGCACTTTGGGGAAGTGCTCCTTATTGGGTCCCATCGGGATAGAACTTGTGGGGATATTATCATCAAAAGATTCTTCTAGGCATGAATATTTTACCATCTTTTCCAGCATTTCTGCATAGTCTCGGAGGAAGGACTTTATTAACGATTTTTTCAAGTCATTCTTCTATAATCCATCCATCAGGATGGTCATCGTGACCGACTAATCAAGGTCGCAACTTTTAGAGTTGCCGCATTGAAGTGGCTGACATAGCTGCAGATCAACTCTCCTTCTCTCTAACGAATGGTTTGAGGTAGTCAAACCACTTTTGCTACTTTTGGCTGCTAACAAAATGAATAGCCAGAGATCGACTCAACTCTTCAAAGGAGTGGATGGAGGCCAGCTTCAGACTCAAATATCACTATTGGGCTATCTCTTTGAGGATTACGGGAATGCCCGATAGAGGATGACATCAAATGCTCCTTGAAAAAGCAGTGCTGCCTTTAAGATCTCTACATAGTTGATGAGGTCAGTAGTCCCATCGTAAGTTTCAAACTAGGGCAGCTTAAAGTTTGGCGGGAGCAGCTCACTCAATATCCTCTTATCAAAGGGAGGTTTGACGCTGAAACCATCATAAGGCTTGGAAGAAGAGGGCTTATTAATAGCTTCAATTCACTTGTCGAGCTCCTGAAGCCTCTTCTCCAGAATTTGATCTCGGATCATGTACATCTCATACTGTTGAGGAGAATGATGATCGACGATTAACCCATGCCCGGATTGTAAGCTAATAGACCGCTGGTGGATCTGCTTCCTACTTGAATTTTGAGGATAGTCCGAAGAGGGTCGGCCTATGGTTATAGGTTGGAGGCCGGCAATTAAGGTGGTACCCTGGCAAGGGGTGCAATTGGGACCATTGAAGGAGGAACAGGCTGCACTATCGAGGGAGGTGCAGGGACTGAGATAGCTTGACTCGGCTGTGGCACCACAAAAGGGGGTGCAAGAGTGTCTTAGATTGCTTGAAGTGCAGTCATCAATGTATTAACTTGCTGGAGGAGGAGATTGAATTGATCCATTATTATGGGGATCGATTGAGGAGGCAGAGGAACTTCTACCACCGAGGACTGGACGAGATCGTCACCTTTGAGCTCCGCCTGATGGGAGGTGATGGCATCCGTGAGGCGCAAAGATGCTTTTCTAGATAGCATGTTTGAATGTAAGGCCTTTCCTCTATCTGTTCTTGCTTAAAATGGTTTGCTTCGGGAGCGAAGCGATCGATTTCTCATAGGAGGTGCTAGAGTGACCTACAAAATAAAGTCCAAGCTAGAGGATTTGACTCTAACGAGGATACTCCGATGCTCAAGTCAGAAGAGAACAATGAGCAACAATAGGTTCTTTTATAGGGATTCTTTTTTTGCTTACCTGGATCCTCTGGGCTTTTCCTATTTATAGAAAAAGATTTCGTGGTTGTTATGCCGTTCCGCTAATGATGTCGTTCCGACATCATGGCCATTTTTCAAGATTAAAAGGCCGTCACTGGCGTGATTGAAATTTCTTATTTACTTCCACCATTTCTGACTCAGTGGAGAATAGCTTGATCATGGTTGGATCACAATTGCATCGTGATTTATCTCGGAATGTAATTATTGAGATTGCCAAAGTGCTTCGGATCGCTTTGCAGGTTGAGAGAGAGTGCATGAGGCATTTCAACCTCGGAATATTGATATCTTGATGCCGATTCGAGGCAATCCAGGTATCGGATAGCTCAATCCAAGGCGTTCACATTACCATCTTAACAAAAAATGTAAATAAAATAACTAGGATGATAATTATAATATTTTAGTGGTTCTTCTTAAAAATTTTGCAGATCAAAAGAATTATAGTGATCATTTTTGTAAAATTAGATTATAGTTCTTAGCCAATGATACATTCAGAAAATCAATGTGAATCTATTCCATTCTCATATCCAACTAAATCATATTTTATATATATATATATATATATATATATATATATATATATATTCTGTGGAGAAGTATTATGGTATTGTCAACTCTCAAATGATTTCTATTATGCCATGTGTCAAGGACATCCAAGGATGATTTGGTCGGATCGACGGTGGCGATCCCGTACGAAGTGGTGCCTAGCCTAGGCACTGGATTATAGGACTGAAAATGTGCTCAGGCCGGCTCAAGGCCCATCGAGTCAGGCTAGCTTCGGGTCGGGCTCTGGGCTCAGCCCGAAGCCATTCAAGCTAGGCTTGGGACTAGAAATAGAGCCCATTTTTCTTTTGGGCCGGACTTGGGCAGACCTTTGGCCCGGCTCAGGCTCGATCAAAGCCCAAGCTCGAAGTTGAGCCCGTAACTTTCAGTCCAAGCCCAAGCCCGAAGTTCAGCCTGAATTTAGCCCAACCCATTTTCCTTTAATTTAAGATTTAAAACTCTTAAGTTAAAGCCTTAAATTGATTCAACTAACAAATGCAATGCTCCAAGCTTGCACAGAGCCAACAAATATGGAGCGGGATATAGAAAGTTGAGTGGTTTGGATATATAATTACTACAGATTATGATAGCAAATAATAAATAAAGATTTTTTTTTCTTTTTGGTAAGTGAAAGAAATTAGGTCAGTCCAATATTTGGCCTAAATAATGAATTTGCGCCTGCTCGATTAGGTTCGGGCTGAACTCAGGCTTGAGCTCGAGCCGGACTCGAGCCTTAAAATATAAAAAATTTTGGCCTAAGCCTGGCCCAAAGCTCGAATGATAATTTTGGGCTGGGCTCGAGCAGGGATGAGGCCCGGCCTAGCCTGGCCCATTTTCAGTCTGGATTACCTCCACGAGCGCTGGGACCTCCACATCATCCATGGCGACATCAAAGCTTCCAACGTTCTCCCAGGCGAAACATTAGATGCGAAGCTTTGTGACTTTGGGTTCGCCCGAATGGGGTTCTCGATCGCGATCCAACCGCCATCGACTCGGTCCACCCACCTAATGATGGACTTCCCGGGCTACGTCGACCCCCACTCCCTCCGATCAGGGATCATCTCCAAATAGCGCAACGTGTATAGCTTCGGTGTACTGCTTTTGGAGTTGATTACGAGAATGGAGGCCTTCTATTCGGAGAGGGAGCAGCTGTTAACTGTTGTGATGGGCCCAGCATTGCGGGACATGGGAAGCGGAGCAGGGAAGATGGTGGACTCCAGATTAAATAGAGAGTACGATGTGGTGGAGGCCACGGTGATGGCCGCCCTCACCGCACTCTACGTCGGAGAGAACGTAAGCCTGCGGCCGTCCATTGCGGAGGTATTGCAGATCATGGGTGAGAAGGCATCTTTATGGATCTCAACTATTGATTCCAAATCGAAAGGCACGCCGGATTTGTAAATTTCTTTATAATCTCATATTAATAGACATAGGATCAGGAAGATATATATACGTAGCAGAGGAGTATGCGCCAATGGTGGCAGTAGAGAAGTAGCCACCATCGCAGGGGGAGGAGGTGAAGTTGGAGAGGAGGAGCTCGAGATTGGAGAATATGCTGGGGATCGTGTAGTTAGTGTCCGACACAACCGGTGAGGATGGGGTCATTCTGGGAATAAGTTTTGGTCGGAACTAGAAGCAAAGTACGAAGGATTAGCAGAGGGAATTGGAATGTTGTTTGCAATGTTTCTGGTTTGAGATGTGGGTGGGTAGCATGAAGGAGAAGGACAACACCGATTTGATGGGAGTGGGGGCAGGTATGAGTCCATAGATGGATTAGGTGAGGATGGTAGGAAGGCGCGATCCTGATTTCTTCGTACAAGAAATTATAAAATGATCCTATTTAATTTAATTAATAACTTACTCCATAAATAATATATATATATTTTTTTAATTGATCTTATAATAAAATAATTTTCAAATAAGAAGGATAAAAATAGGTCAAAAAAAAAAAGAGCATAAAAAAATAATTTTCAAACCAGAACAACAAAAAAATAGGCTGAAAAAAAAAAAGGATAGTAGTAGCAAGGCACCGAAGGATGCAAGGTAGAAGGATGAGGTGCACCAAAGGATGCAAGATAGAAGGATGAGGTAGCATCGACGAATATAAAAAAAAGTATGAAAAGAATAGAGAGAATAAAAATATAATCGAGATTGATATTTATCGAAAAAAAAAAAGAAGAGAATGAAGATATAATTGAGATTTACAGATGGAACAACACCGATATGAGAATAAAATAATAATAATAATAATAATAATAATATTTTATAAAAATAAAAAATATAATATATATAATAAATAAATCAAATCAAATAAAATATTAAAAAAATAAAAAAAAAATATTTATTATAAATATTTATTATTAAAAAATTTAATAATTACAAATCATAATTATCCATGCAACACACGCTTCAACTAATTATATATTAAAATGGACCGCCATTCTAATTCCATGGATTTCTTTATGGTGCTTCTAAAAGTTGGGATTGGAATGATGATTCAAATTCCATTTTCATTTCAGTTCTTCAGCATTCAGGATGAGATTTAAAATGTTCTTTAGCTGGAGCATTAATGATGAGCCCATGCCTTTAAATTCTGTTTTGAAATTAAGTGTTGACTAAATGCATGATAATATTACACCCTATTAAACTGGGTTAACCTAGAGTAAACTAGTTTACCCAACACCAACCAGAAAAGCCTCACTGAGAAAATGGAGGTTAATTACATTCAACAAAAATTTTCACAACTCCATCCGGCAAACTTACTTGAAATACAGCGTTGTTCCACGGTAACGCATAACCGTACTCAGCATAAAAGCACCAAACACAAGCCTAACAAATTTCAGCATTCTTGAGCAACATAGCAATTGATAATATAAGCTTCAGCTTTTGAACGATGAGCTCCTGCTTTAGTTTGTGGTGCCCACTGACAAAGATGAATGATTTATGACGAACTTATCTTGGCAAATATTTTCATAAAAAATCATCAGAATTAGATGCACCTGAACTCCAGTAGTAAACAAGATAAAACGACTTAAATGATCATGAGCCGAACACCAAATGGCTTCCAACCTAATCATCGACATCAACAACAGTTATAAAAGAGTGCACAAATATAGAAGTCAGAGCAACGATCAGGTATTGGTGGGTGTTCGGTCATCATCGAAAACAAGTCAACCTCAAAACGATCTGTTACCTAGAGGATAGCACCCAACAGAATGAAAACCAAAACCAAAATAATGGAAAACTATAAAAAGTGGAAGTTTCCAAAACTAGGTCACTCATCCTCCTGGCTGCGGAGCCTCGCAAGCTTGTTCGTGACAACAATGTCAAGTTGTGCAGCTCTCTCTACAATCTCCTTGCGCTTTCTTGTAGAGACATTGTGTGCAATTTCAGCACAGTAGGTCCTAGAAGGAACCGTTGAAGGTAAGCATGGTGAGATAAGATTTTATAACACTAGAAGATACAAATCTAGGTTCCCATATTGAATTATCACAGTTCTTGCAACAAAACAAAGCAGGGAAAAAGGCCATAAAACAGTAAGAAGAAATTGTAGGTTCATTAGCTTCATTTTCCAATAAATCCATGCCACTAATGACAAAAGCCAAGCAACTCCCCAAATCTCTAACTCCATTTCAGGAGCCATGACTTTTTTGTCATTGGCAGGTTGCTCCTGAGCTTCTTATAAATATACACTTCCTTTTTAAGCTGGCAGAAATATAGTCTGCTTTTGTGCATGTCCGTGAAAAATGCATAATTAAAGGGAAAAAAACAGGGCAATAACCCAATAAGCATACCCCTCACAAAATCGCCCTTTCATATACTCCTACTAAAAATAATTTACACAACAAGCAAGCAAATTATATGTGTGCACACATATACAATGCATTCAGACACACATGCACACTTCAGGTGGAAAGCAAAAGGAGTACATCTATGATACCACATGCAATTTTTAAGCTGGCAGAAAAATTGTCTGCTTATGTGCATGTCCATGAGAAATGCATAATTGAAGAGAAAAAAATAGAGCAATAACCTAGTAAGCATACCTTTCACAAAATTTGTGATACCCCGCACCAATCTAAAACCAGCATCAAAAAAAAGAGAGAGAGAAACTGAGAGAACTCCCAATGAAACAGAGAGAACTCCCAATCAGAGTTCTGGACTCCTCCCCCTCCACCTCTATTTAAAGGGGCCTAGTTCCTTGTGAAAACCCCACCGGTCAGCCATCAAACCTTATTGGGAAAAGCCTTCTTCTTCCTCCGAACGCCCTCTTCGTGCTAGCCTGAAACCTCATTGGAGACAAGGTATGAGACTTCCACCTTTGTTTATTTTTCCTCTTTAGGTCTTCCCCCATCTCTAGCAAGCCACCACCAACCAGATTCCATCAAGACCAGTCGGAATTTTTGGTTTGGGAGCCCTCCCTGTTTCGGGTTGTGTCCGCCCCTTTTTTTTTGGAATTTTCTAGCGCCGACAGTCATTGCCGACCACCGGTCTGGGATGGATGGGCTGCAGTGCAGCAACCCCAACTGCCACTGCCCACTGCCTGCCAGTGGTGGCCTCTGACCCAAGAAACAAGGAGGGACCACTCAGTCCCCTATTTTGATAAGAACGGAAGAAAGAGGAAGAAGAGGATGTGGGTCCTCTCTTCCATGAATAAAAAAGAAAAAAAAAAGAGTAAAGAGAAGAAAAAAAGGAAAAAGAAAAAAATGAAAAAGAAAAAAGAAGAGAGATTCTCTCTCTTTCCTCTCCCTTCTTTGAGCTTGAATCCCCACCTTCTATGAAAAGTCCACCTTCTCTCTCTACTTTCTTTCTCTAAAAATTCCTCTCTAGGAATTTTCTCTCTAGAATTGTTTCTAAGATGATTTCTCTCTCTAAGATCAGTCCAATGAAGGACTTTCGATGATTTTGATCGAGTTGAGTGAAGGGTCCTAATCTATGATCGTCAGACAGTATGCCTGCACCCATCTTAACTAAATCCGGATACCATCAGATTTAATCTATTTAATCTCTATGGAGTTACTTATATCTTAATATGATCTTGATTAAATAGCGTTATTTGATCCAACTGACCTCTGATTGTTAGGCACTATATCAACCTCCACCATGACTCTTGTTGAATATCAATGATTTAATCATCCTTGATATCTATTGAACTACCTATATCTTAGTATAATCTTTAATCAGATAAAGTTGGATGACCGACCGACCTAGACCGTTAGATGCATCTACCCGTGAATCATGTCTTTCTTGATTATTCGTATCCTTTCTAATTATTGAATTTAAATCTGTATAGAAGTATGGTGATCTCGACAAGATGTCCAACAGTGAGATATTGAGATTTGATATATAAATTGAAGATTTTGAAAAAAAATTATGAAATTAAGTAGAATTGTTGGAGTATGTATGAGGTAAGTAATGCTTCACTTTTTTTAGATTTATCGGCAACTTATAGAATATTTTTTGTATTGAATTATGCATGATTTATAATCTGATGCATGATATTTTGGATTACCGAATAAGCTCTTTTCTGAAACATTAAATGATTTGTGATTAAACGTATTGAATTTGATATGGATTGTTCGATTGATTTCGATGTCACCTGATTTTTGACTTTTTGAATTTAAATATGAAAGACTTTTGATTTGAAATGAATTTTTGACTCACAGCCTGACTATGTATCGAACCCCAACAGTGGAGGTTAAATGCCAGTACTTTGATACCCTATCAGTTGGGGTTGTGCACTAGTGATTTGACATCCTAGCAGTGGGCATTGTGCACTGGTATTTTGATACCCTGCCAGTGGAAGTTGTATGCTAACATTTTGATACCTGCAAGTGAAGGTTATGCGCTGGTACTTTGATATCCTACCATTAGAGGTTATGCAGTGGTACTTCGATTTAATTCATGGCTGTCGAGATGAACATAATGTTTTGAAAGAAATCGATTTATGAATTTGAAAATAAATTTTGGAAAGACTAAATTTGAATGAATGAATTTGCATGAATCTTATTTTGAATTAGCATTGTATATTTTGAATCGATGCACTTTACATGCTATTTTTAGTATATTATTATTGCTGATTTTATCTAGCTAAAGTGAACATTGCTTTGGACTGTTTAACTCATTACTCTATATTTTACTGTTTTCATAGATTCAAAGAACAAGCTTAACTCAGGGTTTCGATATGGGAGAGTAAATTAGAGGCAAACTTTAATATTTCTTTAAGAATTACTGAACAAAATTATGGAATTTTATTTTATAAGATATTTGATTTAGTTATTTGAAATAAAATTAAACGCTAAACATGTAAGTTTCATTTTACTGTTGCTTTATGATATCGTGATTAGATGCCTGGTATGCTTGTAAAAAAAGTTCTTCATAAGTATGCGGCGGTTGCCATGACCTCTAGCTCGTGATCTTGGATCGGGGGCGTAACAAAATTGTCCTTTAATAAACTCCTACTATTAATAATTTGCACAAGCAGCAAGCAAATTATGTGTGCACACATATACAATGCATTCAGACACATGCGCATTTCAAGTAGAAAGCAAAAGGAGTAAATCTATGACAATGCATGAACTCGGAGCAGATGCCAAATATCCAGTCCATCTGATCTTTACCATCCAAACATTATAATCAAAACATAGCATGCATCAGCATATAGCGCAGGCTAGTAGAAGAAAAAGAAAAGAGACACAATATGTACCTGTTGTGCATCATAAGCAACTCTAACTCAGAGACATTGTGAACCACAAACTTCTTGAAACGGTTGGGCAGATAATGCCGGGTCTTCTTGTCAGATCCATAACCAATATTGGGCATCAAAGTGCATCCCTTGAACTTCCTTCTCACACGGGAATCAATACCCTTGGGCCTACGCCAGTTTGGCTATCATATAAAACATTCAACCATGTTAATCAAGAAAAACAGTAAAACAAACAAGCAGTGGTTCATCGGATTCAGAAATATAAGACAACACAAGGTACAAAGCTAATGGCAGCTAGTTAAATCTATTTGGCATTAACAAACATAGAATACATAAAGTCATAAACCACTTTATCATGACAAACCTCTATGTAACGTTCTTTAGCAAGTGCCTCAAATTACAGCCACATCGGATTCTTACCAACAATTCAGTTCAAAATATGCTTCTAAACAGTGTAACCTGGTATTACCTCAATTTGGATATAAGACAATGTCATTTCCAGCAAGGAATTTAAAAGAAAATGAAAGATCTAGTAAAAAAATAAAAATAAAAAAAAAATACTCTTATTGAAATATCTCATCAGGCTCAAGGCAATGAGGTAGCTTGATCATAATTTCCCAAGTCCCAAGATCAGCTAAATTTCATAATGCTTCCAAACTTGGAAGAAAATTCTCTTCCTCTTACAAAACCCACCGAACCGCCGGACAAATTTCTATCCTAAAAACAGAGAATAAATAATACCAACATATCTTCCATGATGGAGCCTTCATGTGCTCCATGACTGCACCAAATATTAAGTGAAAAGTTCTCAATAGTCTAGTAATAATAAGACCATATAACTAGATTCACAATCAAGAACATTCTAAGCCATATATCATCCTAATATTATGACTATGATTTTGAGGGGCTAAACAAAACCTAATGAGGACAAACTAAGATAATAAAACAAACAGAAATCATTTATGACAAAACATAATTCTTAAACAATGGACCTCCCTGTAACTGGTAGACTATGAATTTATAATAGAAAGCTAAGTACTAGTGTAAATGCAAGATGGAAAAGTCGCTTGATAGGGATAAGGTCTTCTTTCCTGATCATGACGACACTTCAAAATCAGAAAACAAAATCTTAGAAGCCATAAAATGCCTCCAAGATCCTAACCTTCAAAAGTATGCCATCTCAACCAGAACAATCTTAGCGTGCTTTTTAAAGAATGCAGGCATTTCTACCACATTACATGATGGGTGAGCTCCCCAAAAGGCAGCTTAGGCCAAGCACTCATGACACCTTAATTCAATATCAATTAAAAATAAGTTCAAAATTACTTTTGGAATCATGGATTGACTCACAACTGTCTAAAAACAAAGTTCAAAATGTGACAAGGAACCCATCAACCTTAAAATTCGATGCTTCAAAAATTAATTGTGTGCCATCCCAACCCAGAGGAATTATCACATATAGGATCTGCCAAAACAACCTAAACCACTTGGTTCAAGGTGTGACGAACTGAACCACTATGGAAACTAGGTAGCTTGGCTTATTGGTTCAGGACATGATATGAACCACCCAAGCATTCTCCGAACCAAGCGGAGCTGCACAATCCCACTCAGCATGACTTGCTTTGAGTTAGTTTGGGCCAGCCTATAACCAAAAAGAGAGAGAGCAATGGGACTGCATTCCCCTCTCTTTTCTTAAAACTACGTGAAGAGAATGGTGGATTTTATGAGATAAAAAATCAAGAAAGAAGAGTTTGTTGGTTCTGAGGCCATATCCAAACCAAATTAGGTAAAATCCCCTCCCTCCCTCTTCATTCTTTTTTTTTCTCATTTTAATCTCTACAAAAAATGGGTAAAAGCACAAGTAATCATGCCAAGATTGTATTCTCGTATGATTTCATAATACGCTATAGATCTATAGGTGATCAACACGAAGAAGAAATCATGATTTTTTGTTGAATATATATATTTTTAATAAAAAAATAAATAGTAATAAATAATATAATGTTCCAAATTTTAAAAAATGGCAGCATATTTGGAGGTATGCACATTATTTGCTATATTATTTTGGTAGCAATATATTTAAATTTGGGCACAATAACAGCTATCCAAGCCTAAGCCCAAACTCAAATAAATTTCAAAAATAATTGGTGATTGAGACACACCCATGGTTTGAAAAATATATATAACATCCCGAATGGGGTTCTAAATTAATCCAATTAACATTATTTTTGTGATACTATGTAATTAAATATTATTCTCTAAAGGGTTAACCAAAAACATTTATAAATTAGAAAAATATGAAAATTGATATTCTACAAAGACAATGTAAAAGATTTTTTCTAAATTAATTCAGCCATTTTTTGCATTAAAATATAACTTATCTCATTTTTGAAGTTATTTAATAATTTAATTAATTATTAATTCAACTAAAAATCATAAAAAATATAGCAATATGCATTGATAATTGGGACATCTTTTTCTCAGACATGCATAGCTTTTTGCATAACTTAATAAATTATCATACCGATTTAGTGAAATTAAATTATAAAAGTTACTGATTTGTCTAAAAAAGTTTGTTTATTTTTTTAAAAAGTGTGGATCCACTCAATGTTATTTATGGTAATGAATGAGGTGCTCCATGACATGTTAGTCAAACTCACAAAAATGAATTCAAGAAGGAGAAAGAAGGATAAGCATGTTAACATTTAGGTGAGATCATGGTGTAAAGATTTCAAGGCAGCAACATTGAAAGTGCAAGCAGTGCGAGATAGAGTTGAAAGGTGGGATAACAAAATTGGAGCAGCATCTGGCTGTTGGTTGTATTGATGTAACTGCATGTAAGAAATGTCCACAAGCAATCCAACAGTCAAAGCATTGTTATGACTTTAGGGATTGAAGGAAAAAAATTCAGAGAAACAAGAAGAGAATGATTGTTAGGGAACTTAGCCACCATCATATTACTTCAGAAATCTGCATGATTGTGAGGCATCAAATCCAAATAACAAGGAGGTGGCATAGAATCAGGCTACCATATGGGCAAACAGAGAAGGTTCAGGCAAAGGCATAAGCCAGTACAATGGAGTTCCCATTCTAGGTCCATTAAGAAGATCTGGGCTACAGAAGGAGCCAATCAATGATGGAGGTGGTTGGTAAGGCTAACAATCGGATAGAACCAATGTTAGGGGCCCTACGAGCAATGAGGGAAATCAGCCAAGGGAAATACTAGTAAGGACCACCATTCATGACTTAGACCCACATGCCTTCCCTAGCAAAGACTTGAAACAGCAAAGTATGCTCATCAAGGATAAGAAATAAAGGCATACGAAGAGCTATTATTTCTTGATTCTACTATAGCCACATTCTTGTAAATGTCGTAAACAACACCTAGTACCATAATGCTATCAGCTCCATCCAAAAAGCCAATCAGGGTGTCGATTATTCTGGATCGAAGGATATATATGGTAAACTACAAAAGGATAACAAAAGCTAGAGAGATGGATAGCCTCCTACCAAAACAACTAGAACACATTATATAACATTGATGTGTGATGATTGGATAGGACCAACAAGAGAAGTATCATCAATTTGTTCATATATTCTGACAAGAAAACATTCTTTCATAAGTCAATTGATACTTTTGACAAAGTTTCCTGAGTTTGATGGAGTTGGTAATTGATCAAATAGAGTGGCATGTCATGTTGGTAGTTACTAATAATGGACAACCAAAGCTTGAGGCCCGACAACAGTAGCCAGAGCTTAATGAATCAAGATCACCAACCCTTCCAGCTATCACAACAAAGAACACCATGATGAATGCAGAGTAGTGGGTAGAGAAATACATGCCACACTCACAACCAAGCAATGCCCAGCAATTGGAACAATCACAGAAGTCATGAGGGAGCCAATTGGGATTGCAAGGCTTTATGTTTGAAACATCCACGTAGAGATGTAATAGAAAGATGCTACAGAAGGTCACCAATGACACTCATTCCAGTCAAGGATGTAGGACCATAGAGTGATAAGCCTAGTCAAGCCATTAGAAAAGCCAATTAGGCAAGGGCAGCTAAAGAATGAAAACAATTTCTTAAAACAGCAACAAAGAGAAATGGAAAAAGCTGCTAATCCATTCACCCAAATTCTGAGACCACTGGGTCCTTGAACAACCAATTGCCCGGATCATCTTGTGATGTAAGTATCCTAATGAACGTTTGAACAATAATGCATCAAATGACTAGGGAGGTAGCAGTAAACATGCACAGATACGACTCACTGCTATTTGGTCTGAGTCAATTATCTAGCAAGTCACGTTTCACTCATGCCACATGGGATATGGATCACCACATATACCATAAAGCACTCAAGGATATGATAAGATATAGGAGATGGGCCTACCGAGATGGCTCAAGACAAGCACTACTGCAGTTGATGATATGGTAGAGGTCCCTGGACATCTCTAGATCCTCATCTTACATCGGATCTTATTCTACACAGTCAGGGTGTGACCCATATACATATCCTTCATCTAAGATGTCATAGTTTAGCAGCTACTAACCTTTATGGCTTTAGCCAAATATGGGTCAAATATTGTTACTGCTATCCTCCCTCGTATGTGAGTGAAATGTCTAACCAGTATCAAAAAAAAAAAGATCAGTATCAGGGTGGCGATCGAGGTAGCCTGAATTATCAGATGGAGGACTATCACAGGATATGGGTTGGAGTCAGGTCCAAAGTCTCAACTATGAACAAAATCCTAATGTCTAAGAGCAAAATAGTTACTCCACAAAAGACTAGATGTTGTTATGTATTTTGTAATTTAAATTAATTTGATATATGTATTTTCAAGCTCAAAAACATGTATTGATCACATAAATTGCTTTCTAAACTAAGACAATGAAACATATACATTTCGCACTGATAACATCCATGTTCATGATCTATGTTTACTCAACAGACGTAATAACCTTAGAAACTCAACCTTAATATGTGCACCAACATGCTCCGTAAGCAGAGTTTAACTGAACATCAGTAAGATTCATCCATAAGGTCTTTCAAACAGATAATTTAAAAGCATATCCCATCAAATCTTTTGCATGGATGTCGAATTTTCAAATCTGACTAGATAGTTCATTGCCGCCAATTTTTCCAACTTTTCACGAATGCATGACTTTCTCAAGAGCAACCAGTGATGTGACGATGTCTTTAGAAGACTGCAAATCATCTTGATATATAAACAGTTTTTGCAAACCCTCCTACATGCACAGGACACTCAAAATGTGAACCTTTTCATTCATTCTCAGTCTCAAAGTTCGCACTAACATTGCAGTCATGGTATAGAACAGATTCTAGGAGGGTTATTACTGATTAAGCCTAAGTATGGATCCTTCAAAGCTTACAAACTCATTTAACCAATGATTGTTTTGCTAGGGAAAACTAATTCATAGTGGCTAGCCAATTATAAACTATGACCCCATATCATTGTAATTCCCCCAGATATAACATCTCACATCAGCTAAACTAAATCATCTAAAGAAGAGCAATGAAAAGCCAAAACTACTATCCGATTCTTCCTAGATACACATATCATACATAAGAATCTGAAAATATAGAACTCAAATATGTAATTCTCGAAAAAGATAAAACTTTAAAAAAAAAAAGTCGATATAATAATCCATTGAAATACTAATCAAATAAAAACAGTTCTAATCCTTTCAACAACATCAATTTCTACGAATAAACTAGGGGCCATCATGGTCACTTACTCGAATATCACAAAATATTAAAAAAATAAAAGAGGGAGGAGCTACAAATTTACCTTGACGCAAATCTTGCGGTCACTCTGGGCCCTCTTAAACTTCTTGACACGCTTCTTAACGATCTTCTTCGCAAGCAACGGAACCGCCATTTCTTCACCATGTAAAACAACAAAGCTAATGAGAAAAACCTGGACTTCAAAACAGCGGCCGAGGGGAAAAATTTTTTAAAAAAAATACAGCAAAATGCCACATCTATAACAATAAAAATCCCAAAACACTGAAGAAAAACACAACCGTAAAATCAAATACTCTCGAAAAAGTCTTAACAGGCCGTATAAGATCAATTCCAAGACATCAATCACAAATTCCAGCTGCAACGATACCAGAATTCGGAACGCGAAGCCAAAGAGACGTAGAAGAAGAAGAGAATACCTTCCGATCGAGGCGAAAACCCCGACCCCAAAAAAGAGAGAGACGAGGGGGAGAGGATTGCAGCGTCGGCGGCGACTCCCAACGGTATATAATGCGGCGGAAAAGCTAGGGTTTTTGGTGCGTGCGCGGGGGAGCGGCGGGCCGCTCGGCGATTGGGATCGGGCTCAACCCGAATCAACTAACCTAATCCTCTTGCTGGATCGGGTTGGACGAAGGTTACGTGAACTTGCGTTATGGCTTGGGCTAGAAAAAACTCGATAAATAAATAAATAAATTTATATTCCAGATTAAATGTCTAAATGCTTTGTTTAACAACTTTTTTGTCACAATTGCATAAATACACTCAAGTAAAATCCTGAGCTAATTGAATGCTTACCCAAAAAAAAATTTGCAACATTCACCGCTCTTAAATTATATACACAGCCTTACATTATGTCATTAATTCAATCCAACTTTACCAAACCTATTAAAGACTTGTCCTATAATTATTTACACTCTTTGCTTAGCACACAGAGGTTCCAAATTTGAATCTTAAATAATATATTTTGGTGAAAATTCTTTCTATATCATGAGTGATGTAGTTTTGCGGACACCATCCATGGTGAATATAATTAGCTCTCGCACATGATTGGAGTAAAAAAAAAAAAAAATTAGATACCACACTCCAACCCAACACGAGAGTCAATCATTGTGAGCGGTGTAGAAAGTATTTTTTTATATTTTAAACTTAGATAATAATAATATATTTAAATCTCTTTTTTTTTATTTTAAAAATAAAAAATATTAAATAATAGAAAAAAAAAAGCATGATAAGTCAACACAATTCTCACTTGAAATTGCATTGGTTAGGTAGAAAAAAAATCCTATAGGTGATGAGCGTTGGGTTGGGTAAGGATTTGAAAATACAAAGAAATAGATAGGTCAGGCTAGGCTCAACCTAAATCAATAGATCATCATGTTTCAAGAATTTGATCTTCAGCGTTAAATGGATAAAAGAACTAAGGACATATTTACCATCACTCTTTCATTTTTGTTCTTACAATCAAAATAATAGAAATCAAGATAGAAAACATATTTGGCACTATTATTTTATTTTTAATTTTAAAATTATTTTTATAATATATTTAAAAAAATTATTTTAAGTATTTTTAAAAATAAAAAATTCATGCTTTTCATTATCATAATTAATATTGCCTCCACTACCATAGCTAACATAGTGTCTACCATCGTCATCACTTTTGCCATTATTACCACTATCAACTCCAATTACCTTCTTTCCACCATTAGATCAACTAAAAAGTCGAGCGGTCCACCTCACCCATCCTAGCCTAGACTATTTTGGACATGTCTAGACATGATTTTTAAGCTCAAAAGAATAGATTAGGTTTGAAATTTAAGCCCATCCATTAAATAGATCAAACTCAAGTTTACATTGACATGACCTATATAAAATATTTATATAATATATATAATATATAATATATATCATAATAAAAATTGTATATATATAGAGAGAGAGAGAGAGAGTTAGACTGAGCTCCAGTCGATTGGATCCCAATTCATATTCAGTCAAATTCCCGACCGTTAGATCAATGCACATTTTCAAAAATAGATGCCTGAAAAGACATGCTTTCAGGGCTAAAATGGTTCATGCATATTTGTTACCGGGCGCAACAAGATCAAGTTGGTAAGAAAAAAAATATTGTTTCATATTTGTATAGATCTCTATGATCTATGATCATAGAGGGGCCCTCTTTACCATTTTGTATTTCTTTGATCTTTCATCTTCAATAACACCTGCTATTGAAGATGCCCGTTTTATCTTGATTGGCAGGTATGGTAAATTGGCATAGATGCTTTTTATTTATCTACTAGATGACTATTTTATTTTTATTGACAGGTTTAGCTAAATGGCATGGATATCTTTTATATATTTATTGGTTGGTTATTTTATTTTGATAGATAGGTATGGTTAATTAGCATGGATGGATCATGCTAAACCCTTCATGCTTTTCTTTCCTGATTTTGTTTTGACTAATATTGATAGTCAAAACCGGCTAAGCCTAGCCAAGCCCAAATATATATAATATTATCATAATATCATTTTAATAGCCTAATCAAAATAGATACCTATAATAATAGTAATAATAATACTAATGATAATAATAATAATAATAATATTATTATTATTATTATTACTACTACTGCTACCACCATCACTACTACTACTAATACATTGTTTTATAAGGAGTTGTGAGTGAAAAATATTTAATCAAGTTGTAAAGTAATTATTATATATTAATATATAAGGTTATTTATAGTATTTTATACATTATCACTATCACTGTTTGGTAATATATCAAATACAATAAAGTTCTATTCATAGTGATATGCTAAACATAGTAATTACATATCATCCAAGTATTTGCACATCATTCTAGTGCTCACATCATCCTAAGCTGCATGAGCTCAATTCCCTTTTATACAAGAGTTTTTAAGGATTGTCTCAACTTCAAGCGAGCCTAGGAAAAACTATTCAAGCTTCTTACGAGCTGACCCAAATATTTCTCCATTTTATTTTACAAATATGTTATATTCAAGTTCGACTTCTTTGGAAGCCAAGCTCTATAAATCTCAGCTCATTTGTTGACAGGGTCGAGCCTAAACGAAACTGGTCGAGCTCGTAAGAAGCTTGTGATTATGTTATGGCATGGTGTTTCCTAACTAGTGGGTTGCAATGAATACATCAGATGAATTGGAGGTCCCCACTTAGCGGGCTGGCCTCGTGATTCCGTTGTTTTGGAACTTCTCAATTGACATAGTCTAGCTTGGTGGCTTAAGCAGAAGGCTCCATCCACGTAACCATGATGAAGCGAAGGAGGAAAATGTAGCCAACCCTCTTCGCCACTTTATTTGATTCAAAGTTAGTTTGTCTTAAGAAATATTGTAATGTTCGGTTCTTTTTGTCATAAATCAAAAGCATCAAATTACGTATACAAATACACGCAAATACAGATACAGCCTATAGAATCAACAACCATGTAGTCCTTATTTGTATGTATGTGCTGTGTAGCTGGTGGAGAAAAATCCAAAATATACCATGGGAGGGCATCATGGCCCCGCCCCAAACTAACTAAAAAATATATGCCCACAAAAAGTTAGGGATGGTAATGCTTAACCATTTAGGCCATTTAACTAGTTTTAAGTTATCATAGATCGAGTTAGATTATCTAGTTAATAAAATAATTAATATCAAATTTATATTTTTGATCTATTTAATAAATAGTTTATATTTGGATAAATAAATTTTTAATCTATTATATATTCGGTCCGATCCATGTCCTATTTGATCCAACCTAATTGTCGCTCCTAAAAAAGATTTCTGAGCCGGAGATGTCAATCCTGCATCATGAAACACCAAACAACACTATCTCATAATGATAAATCAAAGAAAACAATCAAAGAGTTAAAATTGAAATTGCAAAACCATCACTATTTGCTTGAGCTTCTTCCACTAAACATTTGTCATCAAGATGAAAAGTTGACCACAACATGCTCTTTATCTTGGAGAAATTATTATTGCCTGCACTGCATACATCGTATGGCAAGGATTATACCTATTGATTTCTATGTGCATCATTCATCAAGTGCCCATCTTGATGCATCCACTATAAGAATCAATGCCAGTGAGTAGTTCTATGGAAGGTCATATAGGTGCATGTTGCGGTCTTCCTCCGATGGAGTAGTTGGCCTGGAATCGATTAGTGTGTCCGTGAGGTGAATGACAGGTAACCTAAAAAAAAAAAGTTCATTTGCCAAAAGTTGTTCGATAAGAAACCCTCCAATGATTAAGTCAGTCGAAGAAAGAAAATAGCTCGAGTAGAAAGATAGAGACAAGAGCTAGAGCTTATAATCAGAAAAGCTTACCAGATCTTCCTTAGTTTACCGGTATTTATAGAGTAGGAAATGCCATTACTATGTAACTCTCATTCCTGAATATTTGGGACGTGGGAGTTATAGCATTAAAGGACAGTTATCTCATTAACTATCATTAATATGGAGTAACGGGCCGCTCGTGAGCGATTATTGCGTATCATGTTTAAGAGTGATTAGTTCTTTTGTTGGATAACCATCGTTGATTCTGCTAGTCGGTAAGAATCCAAGAAAGTAGTCGGTTAGGCACCGAATATCTCTAAAAAGTCGGATCAAGTTGGCCGAATACCAACTTGATTTGGCTTATTTAGTCGACATGGACCCGAGTATATAGTTGTTCGAATAACGGGTAGTGTGGAAAGTAATTTTACTGAATATCTTCAAGAAAGTGAACTAAGTCGGTTGAACATCGACTTAGCCATGCTAATTGATCCTCACATGGTGAAAGCCCATCCGAAATAGTCGGCAAAACATTCTTAGATTTAGTCAATTAATTGCTGGTTAAGAATCTTCCTTTTAAGTCGGCTGGATTTTGATAGCTTATTCGGAATATAATGGAGAGAGGGCAACCATCACGAACTTAGTCGGGTTGGTGATGAGGAAGAAGATATGCCGACTAAGTGATAAGGATCTACCCTAATACTTGCCCCCAACTCCTGAGTCTGATTATGTGGATTCAATCAGATGAAGGGAGTTAATTGTCGTATGGATTCAAGTTGCTTTCTCCAAAAAATCTTCATTTATTATTGTACCAAAGACAATGTGCAGTCATTTTGCCGACTTGAAAAATGGGCTATTGTTTTATGACACGTGCAGCAGTTTTATCGCATCGTATGTCATGCAGTAATTATTGCCACATAGTGCTCGAGGCGATCTTCTGTAATGATAGCAGAAGATCGGATAGTGAGATAATAATTAGTTTAGTGGCCCGATTTGTCCATGTGTCATTCGATAGTTTCCTCCACTTACGATCACGTAGATCTATTCAACTTGACTCAATCTCAATAGTGGTGCATCAAAAAGATGAAAAAATATCCGATCAGGATGGGCACCATGTATCAAAATCTTGGGAAAGATATGACCTCCTAAGTCAATTAGAACTATCAGAGGAGTCTATAAATAGGGGCCATCCTTTCCTTAGAAATTTTTCTAATCCTAGAGCTTTCATCTCTTTGCTTTTAGTTTTTAGCTAAGGTATCTGTCTACTAGATCTAGTCTTCATCATGGTCGGGGTCTTCTTCTTTGTCGGTCTTCATCGTAGTCGGTCATCCCTCGATTGAAGGTTAATCCTTTCTCCTTCTTGATTTTCACTTTTCTTTCTTTTGATGGTTCTTCCAAGGATGTGGTAGAAGACCAAAACTTCTAGAGTTCGAAGGAAAATCAAGGATAATCATTGGAATGATCCCAAAGATGTTGCTTTTGGATGGGGTCGATCTGATCCCGAAGAGTCCTCTGGGGATGTTCCTGGACCTCTCATCGAGAGGTTCATCTTGTCAAATGCCGACATTGAGTGACTGAAACATTATTGTCATATCCCTTGTCAGTATCGACTGATGGCGTTCGATAGAGGTGGTCAGATTGTCCATCCTCTAGACGGTTATATTGCCATCTACGAGGAGTTTTTTTCACTTGGGGCCTTGGTTCCCGCTTCATCCCTTCTTTGTTAACATCTTTGACTTTTATCATATTATTCCTACCCAACTTGCTCCCAATTCTATTAGAATTCCATCTTTTTTTATAGTACTCTATCATCTTCTTCGATTTAAGCCCCAAATTTCACTCTTTCGAGAACTTTTTATATTGAAAAAATATCCCCAGGAATGAGGATGGTGGTTCTTTAGTCTCCTGTATGGATGTTAGTTTATTACCGAGCTTTCCTCTTCCATCCATGGATGGAAGAATAAATTTTTCTATATAGCTATCGACCATCCCTAGGATTTTCATTAGAACTGGAGTGCCCCAAATTTTTCTCCGAATAAGAATGATAAAGTCTTGGCAGAAGATCGAGAACTGTACGATCGATTGGTTGGCAAACTCGTTCCAAAATAGTGAGAGTACCTCGGGAAGCATTCGTTGTATGACATTGGGATAAGTCCGACTAACCACCTAGATAGGTTTTTTCATTGTCGATCTTCATAAATCATTCTTCTTTGTTCTGTTGCCAACTAACAAATTATTCCATCATTACATTCCAGGCATGAAAGTTTCCTCAGCGTCTCTCCATAGGGCTATTAAGAAGAAGCTAACTTTAGGACCCGACGAACCTTTTAGGGAGCCATCGAAGAAACCAAGGATGGGATCCCCTCCTTGGGTGAGGAGTATGCAACCGTTGTCACCTCCCCGACCACCACATGTGCAGTCCACTCCTTTGCCCACCATTGAAATTTTAGCTGACAATGACATGGTCATTGTCGAGGCACCGAGCAGGCCAACCATGGTTGTGCAAGCTTTGTCGATCTAGTTTCGTGTCGTCGATAGTCAAGGGTCTAGTCGAATGGAGGTCGACAAAGAGAAAGCCTCGGTGTCCCCCACTTTCATTATCGAGCACGGCCTCGACAACGCTTCTGGGGAGGCTACCATTACTGTTGGTATGCACATCAAGATGACTGACCAAGCACTCCAAGATTATTGACTCACCAAAGAGTTAATGACGATGGTGATGCTGGCCGCAGACTGAAAAATTAGGAAGGCTTGTCTAGTCTCGGAGATTGTTCCAAGCTCCTACATGTCATTGCTGGTGGTAAGTGTCCGATCTTTCTTGATTTTTATGAATACTTTTTTTCACCGAGTAGATAACTTAGTTATATTTTTGTTTCTCTTGTGTAGATGGCACATGACATAATAATTTTACACGAGGGGTTGACTGGCTTTGCCCGACTCAACTTCGAACTCGAGGACAAGGCTCAGACTGCCAATACTTGGGCCAAAGTCATTGGGGAACTTCTCCATGCTGCTGAGGAGCAAGAAAAGAAGTATCAAGAAAAGTTGGCCCTACAGGAGTCTGAGTTGGGAGAACTTCTCCACGACTGTAAGAAAGTCGTAGTTTGGATGCATCCTAAAATTAGCTTAGAGGGGCTAATGCCAGAGATGTTAGGATTTGATGCCTCGAATTCGATCCATATTAGAAAAAAAAATCAGGTACAGAGAAGTCTAGCTCAAAGAGCACGTTGCGAGGAGCCTGAAGACATGTTTTTAGTGGGACACGTAGTATGTGGCAAATGGGGCTCGCAGCATGCGGCCTATGGGGCCTACAGCGCGTGGCCTAAGCCTGCAACATTGTGGCCTAGGCATGTAGTCCTGCGGAGCTTGGCCCAGGCATGCACTAGCATGCGGTCCAGCCACGCGCAGGCGTGGCCCGCAATGCATGGGCCAGCCACGTGTAGGCATGGCCTACAGCACACGGGCCAGCCACGTGCAGGCACGGCCTGCAGCGCGTGGGTCAAGCACGCCCAGGCATCGCCTATAGCGTGTAGATGCATGCAAGTGCATATGGGTGCGCACACTGCATGCATGGCCTAGGCCCACACTGAGCATGCATGCTATGTAGCCCAGGCACAGGTGGGCATCTACGGGGGGTGATCGTGCAAGGGGTGACCAAGGGAGTTTTTCATGTGGTCTACAGCCTGTTGCGCATAGACTAGGTGCATTCATGGGGTTCACAGCATTTTTAGTGAATTGAACATGTGCTGGGCACGATCAGATGGCAGTTGAAGCTCTTAGCAAGATCTGGATGATAGCTAGGCATACAAAGCCTATTTGAGTTTCAACATGACTTGTATCTCCGATCCAAAGTAGGTTTTTAGACCTACTTAAAGGCCTGTGATGCTGTGGAGTAGTAGGATATATAGAGAGGCTCTAACAGCCACCAAGAGAAATTCGACATAGCACATAGCACATGCAACCCATAAAGCAGAAGTAGGCAGAGCATTGAGGTAGAGCATGGCATCAAGTAGAGCAAAGCAACGACTGTGTGAGTGGCTATTAGGTATGATGTAGCAGCATTCACAGAAAGCAACTAGGGATGTCGAGGATCCTGGTACTGGCAGGTCTGTGAGAAGATATCCTTAGGAATTTTAGAGAGAGCTTTTGTGAGAGTAGCTTTTAGTTGAGAGAGGTTGGTGTACTGAGAGTTGAAAATGGGTGTTCTTCTCTTGTACTTATTTTTTTTCTTTTAAAGTAAAGCTTGCATACCCCGTAGAGCTAGCACTTGAACTAATCCATGTACCTGATTATGTTTTCTATTTTATTTCTTCTTTCTTTCTACCATCAACATAAAGATACCAGATCCTGAGGTAGTGGTGTCCTAATAAGACATCCCTAATAATTGGTATCAGAGAGAGTTGATACCTAACAATTGGTATCAAAGCCAAAATGATACTGATAAGTATTTGATATATTATAATAAAAAGCACTAAATGTTATTGCATTATATATTTATTAGTTGAATTTGATGCTTCTTAATTTTTTTACAGGTAATTAGGAGATTGGGCTCATACAAACTAATTCAGACTTAAATTAGCTCAACCAAGCAAAAATCAGATATCTAATGGGCTAAGATTAAATAACTTAAGAGGTTAAGTCACAATCAATGGCTAGAAAGTAATTCATTGAAGATTCAAGGGCCAAGAAGAAAGATAGTTGCTTTAAGGATTTGGATCGAAAATAATTGATCAAAGGGCTGAAAATTGAGGTACGTATCTATGAAGCTCTAACCCAAATTGGAGCCTAATCCAAAGATCCCACATGATCCATCCAAACTGATTTAGCATAGATCACAGAGTGGAAAGAAAGAAGAAAATGCCAAAGAGAGAAATAAATTACATGCTATTCTCCTTTTACCTTATTTTTCACACCCCAATTAGAAGTCTACACAAAATCAAAGATTTTTCATGCACACTTCATCTCATCTATCCATTCCTATCATATCTTTAGTCCCATATTGCTTAACCAATAAATCCTCCTACCTTCTGGCATCTATAAAAAGCTCCTAAGATTTTAACCAAAATCATTCTTTTATCCATCTCCATCTAGCCCTAGCCTTCACACCTCCTCTCTCTCTCCACTTAAGTCTCCACTTTTCTTTCTTTCTTCTTGTCCCTCCATAAAACTCTCTTCTTTCTCTTTTCCTCTTGCGAGTTAGAAGCAAGAAGATGGTAATAGCGGACGGCATTCCTTCCATGCATGGTTAGGCTCCATCATCTCGGAGGGAAGATGAATCTTATAAATAGATGGTTTGATGTTCATCTATTTTATGTATCTTTTTTCTTATATTAATAAAATTTTTAATTTATTTAAAAATTAAAAATATACTATTTTCTTTTGCTTCATTTATAAGATCTAGATTTTGAATAATCTATCCTCTAAGAGATCGAGATGCATCATGATTTGAGGATATGATGCATGCTCAGATAAGAGATAAATTATATCAAAAAGAATAGACCCTCTTTTTTTTACTTGTGAGATTTAGTTAGATAGCTTAGGCTCTAAGAGACTGATCATGATCTGAGGATACGGCCCGATCCATACTCAGAAAGAAGATAAGCTATACTAACCAAAATCATAAGTAGCAGTGCTACAGCAGAAAATAGATATGACATCTGTTTTACAAGAAAATTCGATCTCCTGAGGCTTCTCTTCTATATTAGACTTATTAAGTTTCTTTTAAATATTATTTTATCAATCATATTAGTTCTTCAATTCTTAAAAATAACCAAGTCTTCTTTTAATTTTTTAAATAACTGCCTTAGATCTCTGAGGACTCGACCTAATTCATCCTATTCTACGAAGTAGTAGTCGGTTAATTTTTATCTTTGATCGCTCTCATGATAAGAGCGTATCAAATTTTGGTACCATTATTGGGGATCTTGACATGATTGATTCAAAAAAAAATATATCCTTGTTACTTTATTTTATGATCTCTTGCCTTCTTAATTCTAATATTTGCTTCTTATTATTGTAGGTCTAAAAAATAGAGTAAAGAAAAGAATATATTATAATACTTTCAAGGTCTTTATATATATATATATATTACTTTAGATTACTTTATTATCTTTCTAGTAAAATAATTTTCTACCTTTTATATAGAGTTAATTTTCTACCTATTTTAAACCTTCCTCTTGTTTACTTTCTTTTTAATAGATTCTTTAAATATGAAAATATATTTTTCTGCTTTTTAATTTATTACACTTAAAGTAGATTTGAGTCCTTGCTTTACTTGTAGGTTACCTAGTTGCCTTTTAATCTTTGCATAATTTACTTCTTATTTAGTTAGATTCTATAAATCTCTTCACACCTACTTAACTTAATTTAAAACTTATCTCTTAGTCTTTCTTGCTTAAAGATAACATAATATTTTTAAAATATATATATATATATAAAATACTTAACTAAAATAGAAAAACTAATTAAACTTTAAAAGATTCTTACTTATATTAGACATCCTCTCATTTTGCATCTCATTTCCATAATTAATCTTAAGGGCATTAACCCATTAATCAGATAAGATGGAGATTTGATCACCCTTCCTTAGTCCAAAAACCACATCTATCATTCTACATTAATCCAAATCTTAATTTTAAAATTAATTAGATGTTAGCCCTAGAAATTTCAAGCTCAATAGGACAAGAAAGCTCTAGAATTAGATCGGATTCGAATTGATTAATTGCTTGGTGTCTAAGGTAAGTGGTTTAAAAAAAATGGTTTTCAATTAGTTTCGTTGTCTGACCTGGCCAACTCAGTTGGTGTCTAAGAAAAATAACAAGCAGAAAACCTCCCACATCTTACACTTACTTGATCGAGTCAGTTAGTCAATTTTGAACTTGGAGTTCTCAAAGGTGGTCTTGGAAGTTAGGAGCTGTCTAGATCTAAGTTAATCATAGAGTAGAAAGTTTTTGCTTGTTTAACTTGATTGCAATTAACATCCAAATATTAACTATTTTTTTGCCACTCTTCTCTTTAATTTCTAGATTTAGAACTCCTTATGACCCATCTCTAGAACTCTTTTCTTATCTATCTTCCCTTCCTTTGCTCTCTTCTTCTATAAAAAAATAATAAATAAATAAATAAATAAAATTTTGCAAAATTGCAACTTGGAAAGAAAATCTAGTTGACTTGTGAAAATTGAATTAAACCCTATTTCAAGTCAAAGAATTGTTGAGACCATCATAGGTGAACCCAACCAAGAATCCAAATTTCTTAAAGACCTATGCTACCATGTGGGCTCTACCCAACCATCCTGTATAAGACTCTTCGAGATTATGGTTGGTAATTTTAAAATTAAACCTCAAATAATTAATATGCTCCCTAAATTCATCGAAAATTGAGGATGTCTACATTTTCATTAGAAAATTTGAGGAGGTTTGTGAAACCATGAGAATACACCAAATGTCACACGATGCCATAAAACTTAAGCTGATCAATTTTGTAGTTAAGGATAATGCAAAAAAATGGTTATACAGCCTGCCCAATCAATCAATAACGACATGGGAAGGCTTCATAAAGATGTTCTTAAGAAAAAAAATTTTCCATCACAAGACAGCCAAGTTTAGAAACAAGATTAACTAGTTCTACTAACTAGGGGGAGAGTCTTTCTGAAAGTGCCTAGATCGATTTAAAAACCTCCTAAGTTAATATCCACATCATGGTATAGAGATTTGGAGGTTGTGCCAAATTATCGATGAAGATCTAGACCCAAATTTTAGAACAATGTTGGAATCAATGTGCCAGGGCCAATTCATGTATAAGAAACCCGACGAGGCTTGGCAATTTTTGGAAGATCTTGTAGAAAAGAGTCTGCAGGAGTCAACTAGGAAAACCAAAAAACCCACATCAGCAAGAGGTGGGATGCACTAAGTCTAAACATCCATAGCTACGGAGGCCAAAATTATGACCTCGACCCATAGGATTAAAGCCTTAGAACTTCAAGGACACCCCTAAGCAAACCAAATATCCGCACCCGTGTGCAATCGATGCAGTGCACCTGACCACATCTTGGAAGAATGTCCTTCACTAGGAAACACAGTCAACGATGGGCTTGCACAAGTAAATGCAGCCTATCAAAGATCTATAAATGATCCTTATATACCAACGTATAACTCGGGATGGAGAAACCATCCAAATTTTTCATGGTCATAAGGTTCCAATTCAGGTAGTCATGTTCGAAACCAGCCTTATCTAAGGACCAACCAAGCACCAGCTAACCCACCAGGATTTGGTCAAGAGAAAAGGTTGAACACTTTAGAAAAGGGGTTGGAAGTCTTGCTTAAATCAACTTCAGAAACCATATCTACACTAAACAATTTTATGCAAACTATGGGCCAATTATTAAATGCAAATACCCAGACAATTGCTCGTCTAGAAATGCAGCTAGGTCAGTTAGCCACCACAATTAGTGAAAGAGAAAAGAGTAGATTACCAAGTCAACCTGAGGCTAACCCCAAGAATCAGAACAACCAACTACCCCAACAAGGACCCCGAATCAACCAATTAAATGCCATTCATACATTAAGATCTAAAAAACAAATAGATAACTATATGAAAACATCCAAAATAGAAGAAGAGATAGAAGACTCACTATTTGAACCACTGTCTGACCAGGGCCAACTTGCAAAATCCAAGACATCAGAACCTGATGCAACACTAAATTCGATAGCAGAGCCCTTACTAGGAGTTAATGGACCAACTACTAAGGTTGTAGCATCCTTCCCTAACAGACTTAGGCCTAACCGAAACTCAGCCCAATTAGATAAGATCTTGGAGGTCTTCAAGCAAGTTAAGGTGAACATTCTCTTATTAGACATGATCCAACAAGTCCCTGCTTATGCTAAATTTCTTAAGGATCTGTGTACCAAGAAAAAGACCATCAATGTACCTAAGAGAGCCTTTTTGGTAGCTAGTGTGAGTTCATACTTGTCAAATCACATACCAAAAAAGTACAAAGACCTAGGGTCCCCCACAATCTCATGCATTATGGGAGAAATCTTAATCGATAAGGCTCTATAAGATTTAGGGGCAAGTGTTAACATATTGCCATATTCCGTATATGAGCAATTAGGGTTAAGAAAACTCAAGCCAACGGAGATGACCCTATAGCTAGCAGATCGATCCTTAAAAGTTCCAAGGGGAATAGTTGAGGATGTGCTAATCAAAATCAGTGACTTCATCTATCCAATGAATTTTGTAATTTTAGAGACTGAACCTATATCAAATCTGAAGTGTCAAATTTCGATCATTCTAGGCAGACCATTTCTTGCCACAGTTAATGCTCAAATCAACTGTCGAAATGGATTAATGAAACTTTCTTTTGGCAACATGTCAATAGATTTGAACATGTTCCATCTGACTGAAACAAATGATCTGAACTGAATTCAAGATAATGCATATGACCCCATTGACCTCAGCGATGAAGAGTTCGACTTTAAACTTTTGATGGACTAAGAATTTGAAGAGGTCGATGAAGTCGCTACAATCAGCAAGCATAGGATGGAATCAAGATGGGAGCCCCCCGTGGAACCACTTGAGTTAATAGTTGAACCACTGCCCAAACCATCGATTGATGAAGCACCAAAGTTAGAGCTAAAATCACTCCCCAAGCACCTCAAATATGCCTACCTAGGTCTATCAGAAATCCTGCCAGTAATCAATTCAGTGGACCTAGACCCCATGCAAGAAGAAGAATTATTGACTGTCCTTAAAGAAAATCAAGAAGCATTAGATTGGACCATGGCTGACATCAAAGAGATTAGCCCTTCAATCATTCAACATCGAATTTACCTAGGGAAGGATGCCAAGTCAACTACAGACCCCCAAAGAAGGCTAAATCCTACTATGAAGGAGGTAGTAAAGAAAGAAATTCTCAAGTTGTTGGACAATGGAATTATCTACCCAATCTCGGATAGCTCATGGGTTAGTCCAATCCAAGTGGTCCCTAAAAAGTTTGGGGTCACGGTGGTCCAAAATGAAATAATGAACTTATGCCGATGAGAGTTCAAACTGGATAGAGAGTCTGTATTGATTATAGAAAACTGAATGCGGCTACAAGAAAGGACCATTTTCTCCTGCCATTCATCAATCAGATGTTAGAGAGGTTAGTCGGACATGAGTTTTATTGCTTTCTGGATGGATACTCCGGCTACAATCAAATTTTCGTAGCACTTGAGGACTAAGAGAAGACCACATTCACATGCCCATTTGAAACTTTCACCTGTAGATGCATACCCTTTCGTTTGTGTAATGCTCCATCTACTTTTTAAAGGTGCATGATCAGCATCTTTTCAGACATGATCGAGCGATTTCTTAAAATTTTTATGGATGATTTTTTTTTTTATTTTTGGCTCTACTTTTTTTGAATGCTTACACCATTTAAGACTAGTTTTAAAAAGATGTAAAAAAAAACACTTAGTGCTTAATTAGAAAACATGCCAATTTATGGTCAAACAAGGCATAGTTCTTGGCCATATGATCTCAAAGAAAGGCATTGAAGTGGACAAAGCCAAGATAGATCTAACTGCTAATCTTCCACCACTTAAATTAGTCAAGAAAGTATGTTCATTTTTAGGACATGCTGGTTTCTACAGGAGGTTCATCAAGAATTTTAGTCAGATAATCGGTCCACTAACAAATCTCTTAGCGAAGGAAGTCAAGTTCAAGTTTACTCCTGAATGTCTCAAATTCTTTGAGCATCTAAAAAAGAAACTAACTTCAGCCCCAATTGTTCACCCACCCGACTGGACTCAGCCCTTCGAACTCATGTGTGATGCATCTGACCATTCTATTAGAGCCGTTCTAGGGAAAAGAATCAATAAGCTACCGCAAGTCATCTATTATACTAGTAGAACCCTTAATGATGCATAGCTTAATTATTCAACAACTAAAAAGAAATTCTTGGCCATCGTCTTTGCACTTGAAAAGTTTAGAGCCTATTTGATTGGGTCGCATACCATTATGTACTCTAATCACTCAGCCATTAGACATCTCTTAGCCAAGAAGGATGCCAAGGCGCATCTAATCCGATGGATTTTACTACTCCAAAAATTTGACTTAGAAATCAGGGATAAGAAAGAAATAAAAAATTTAGTAGCTGATCACCTATTTCGATTAATAAATGGACCCTCCAACGAACCATCAATTAGAGAATTTTTTTCTGACGAGCAACTTATGTCCGTGACGATCGAACCATGGTACACTGATATAGTCAATTACTTAGCCACCGATGAGATCCCCATGCACTGGACCACTCAGGACAAAAATAAATTCTTTCCTAAGTGAAGTACTTCATTTGGGATGATCCTTACTTGTTCAAACAATGTCCTGACCAAATCATTAGACAATGTATCCCGGATCATGAGGTTAGAAGTATTCTATCATTTTGTCATGACCAAGCATGTGGTGGTCATTTTGGAAACAAAAAGACAGCCGCCAAGATGCTCCAAAGCAGATTTTATTGGCCTAACCTATTCAAAGATGCCTATTACTATTGCAAGAGTTGTGTTAGGTGCCAATAAATAGGCCAGATCACAAAGAGAGATATGATGCCAATGAATCCAATTTTGATTGTAAAAATTTTTGATGTTTGGAGAATCGATTTCATGGGACTATTTCTAAAATTTTTTGGGAATGAATATATTCTTGTGGCCATGGATTATGTGTCCAAGTGGGTAGAGGCAGTGCCATGTCGATCTAATGACAACAAGACTATTGTCAAATTTCTTAAGGAACATATCCTCTCCCATTTTGGTATTCCAAGAGCTATCATCAGTGACCGTGGAACACACTTCTGCAATCAAGCTTTTGCATCACTGATGAAAAAGTACCACATTACACACAAATTGGCCACACCCTATCACCCTCAGACTAGTGGGCAAATTGAGATCTCAAATTGACAAATCAAATAGATCTTAGAAAAGATGGTGAGCACAAATAGAAAGGACTAATCACTGAAGCTAGTAGATGCACTTTGGGCATACCGCATGGCTTACAAGACCAATTTAGGTATGTCACCATTTAGGATTGTGTTTGGCAAGGCTTGTCATTTGCCTATAGAACTCGAACATAGGGCAATATAGGCAATCAAGAAATTAAACATCAATTTGGATATAGCTGAAGAACAAAGAAAATTACAAATAAATGAACTTGAGGAAATTAGGAATGAAGCCTACGAGAATGCTAGAATATATAAAGAAAAAACTAAGGCATTCCATGACCAAGTAATTATTAAAAAATCTTTCAAGCCTGGACAAAAAGTTTTTCTATATAATTCTAGGCTTCACCTCTTTCTAGTAAAATTAAGATCGAAATAGATTGGGCCATACACAGTCAAAAAAAAAATTTCTACATGGAGTCGTTGAAATTAAAAATTTAAATAATTGTACCACCTTTAAATTAAACGGTCAAAGAATAAAATTATTCTTGGAGCTGACCACTGAAGAAATAGAGGAGGCTATGATATTGTATGAACCTCGATAAGACTAAGATGTCTGGCTAAAGATATTAAATTTAGTGCCTATTGGAAGGCAATCTAATTTTTTTTAATTATTATTTTTATAAAATAAATAGAGATACCTACCTTCAAGCTTCAGACTTTCAAGCCAACATCACATCATATCACTTTCAATATGGAACACATTATCATCAGGTGTATTCTTTTCTTCAACTCCTATTTATTTTCTTTTTGTTACACTCTTACTCTTTCCACTCCATTGAAGACAATGTTGATTAAGTTGGGGGTGGGGGATAAAAACTTAGAACTTGAGAAGATGAGAGTGTCTATAGACCTACTGTGCTTTAAAATTGAGAGGAATTAGGAATCTCTGTAGCAATTGATGCATAGTTTAGATAAGATGTAAGGTATCAAGGGACTGTATATTAAGAAAATCCTATAGATGGTTAAGTATAGAATAAGAATTGATTTTTAGATCCTTCTAATCATTTCGATATTAATATCTAAAGGGAAGTTTATCTTTTATAGGTATAAAGGGGATGTCCTGATGCCTACTTCAACAACAAAAAGAAGAAGAAGAGCAAATTCTAAACATTGGTCTTTCACTGAGTAATCGAATCCCATTGCCTAAATAAGCAATGATATTTACGTTAAAAAGTGGGCAATGTGAAGAAGCTTTGCTGTACAACTGCTTTAGCCCATAATCTAGTAGACTCGAGTTGGTAAGCTTGAAGGATGTTCTACACCTAATGCCCTAAAATCAATGGATTTAGGAGTCATTGGCCTAAAACTCATTACATGGATCGAATGGAATGCCAACAGGGCCAAGGCATTGCACAAACTGTACACTTTCAAAAAAAAAAAAAAGAAAGAACAAACAAGCAGGCGGAAGTATAGACCATAAATCTATCTTAGATTAAGACAAACCAAGGATAAAGATAGGAGTAGACCAAGAAAAAGTTTAGAAAGAAAATTCGATATTTTTCACTTAGCTATTTTACCGGGCAGCCTTAATTTTCCAAGGATATACTTTACTAAGCTTCTTTCTGTACACCAATTTCTTTAGAAATACCTAAAGATGCTCACGACTTAGCACACAAGTATTTGACACTAATCTTTCTTTTGCTCGAGGATGAGCAGAGTTTAAGTTGGAGGGTATGATAAGTACTTGATATATTATAATAAAAAGTACTAAATGTTGTTGCATTGTATGTTTATTAGTTGAATTTGATGCTTCTTAATCTTTTTTGCAGGTAATTAGGAGATTGGGCTCATACAAGCTAATCCAGACTCAAATTGGCTCAACCAAGTAAAAATCAGATATCTAATGGGCTAAGATTAAATAACTCAAGGGGTTAAGTCATGATCAATGGCTAGAAAGCAATTTATTGAAGATCCAAGGGCCAAGAAGAAAGATAGTTGCTTTAAAAATTTGGATCGAAAATAATTGATCAAAGGGCTGGGAATTGAGGCACGTATCTATGAAGCTCCAATCCAAATTGGAGCCTAATCCAAAGATCCCACATGATCCATCCTAAACTAATTTAGCATGGATCACAAAGTAAAAAGAAAGGAGGAAATGCCAAAGAGAGAAATAAATTACATGCTATTCTCTTTTTATCTTATTTTTCACGTCCCAATTAGAAGTCCATACCAAATCGAAGATTTTTTATGCACACTTCATCTTATCCATCTATTTCTATCATATCTTTAGTCCCATATTACTTAACCAATAAATCCTCCTACCTTCTAGCATCTATAAAAAGCTTCTAAGACTTCAACCAAAATCATTCTTCAATCCATCTCTATCTAGCCCTAGCCTTCACACCTCCTCTCTCTCTCTCCACTTAAGTCTTTACTTTTCTTTCTTTCTTCTTCTTCCTCCACAAAACTCTCTTCTTTCTATTTTCTTCCTACGGGTTAGAAGCAAGAAGATGGTAATGACGGACGACATCCCTTCCATGCATGGCTAGGCTCCATCATCTCAGAAGGGAAGATAAATCTTGTAAATAGATAGTTTGATGTTCATCTATTTTATGTATCTCTTTTCTTATATTAATAAAATTTTTGATTTATTTAGAAATTAAAAATATACTATTTTCTTTTGCTTTATTTATAAGATCTAGATTTTGAACAATCTATGCTCTAAAAGACTGAGATGCATCGTGATTTGAGGATACGATGCATACTCAGACAAAAGATAGATTGTATTAAAAAGAATAGATCCTCTTTTTTTTACTTATGAGATTTAGTTAGATAGCTTATGCTCTAAGAGACTGACCGTGATCTGAGAATACGGTCCGTGCTCAGAAAGAAGATAAGCTATGCTAGCCAAAATCATAAGTAGCAGTGCTGCAGCAAAAAATAGATATGACATCTATTGTACAAGAAGATTCTATCTTCTAAGGCTTCTTTTCTATATTGGACTCATTAAGTTTCTTTTAAATATTATTTTATCAATCAGATTAGTTCTTCAATTCTTAAAAATAATCAAGTCTTCTTTTAATTTTCTAAATAACTGCCTTAGATCCCTGAGGATACGATCCGATTCATCCTATTCTATAGAGTAGTAGTCGGTTAATTTTTATCTTTGATCGCTCTTACGATAAAAGCGTATCAGATATTGGGATAGATTGCGGTAGCGATGATCAAGACTGAAGATGAAAAAGATAGGCGCAATTAAGATAGAGATCAATCATGAAGGGTTGATCGAAGCACTTTTGTACAAGAAGGAGCCGTCTAGATAGAAGATGCCAGCAGAAATCTAGTGTGAGGTGGAACTCCAGATGGAGATGGATCAGGCATGAGATAGAAGACTTAGGAAGATGAGTGATGTCGCCAAGAGGCTACCCTGAGCAAGTCTCAGGTGGAGCACAACACATGATGGAGTTGAGATCGAGTGGCCTGGTTCAATTTTCATGTTTGTCCATCTATGATCAGTAGATGATTGTCCTAAAGCATGGGGGTGAGAGGATTCAAAAAGCCCCCAAAGTTAGGTGGAGTTCGAATGTCGAGTTGAGATAGAGATTGTTAGAATTTGATATCTTGAATTCGACTTATAATAGAGAAAAAATCATATGCGGAGAAGTCCAGCTCGAAGAGCACGTCATGAGGAGCCCGAAAACATATTTTTAGCGGGGCATGCATTATGCAGCAAGTGGGGCCTACAGCATGCGGCCTATGGGGCCTATAGCACTGCGGCCCAGGCATGCAGGCCCGCGGGGCTTGGCCCAAGTGCGCATTGGTGCATGGGCCAGCCACGTGCAAGCACCCACAGTGCACAAGCCAGCCATGCCCAAGTGCAGCCCGTAGCATGCGAGCGCACATGGGTGCATGCACTGCATGCATGATCCTGGCCCAGGCTAGGCACGCTGCGTGCATGGCCCAAGCCCAAGCAAGCATCCACAGGGGGCAACCACACAAGGGGCGACTAGGAGAGTTTTTCACGCAGTCTATGGCCTGTTACGCATAGATCAGGTGCATTCATGGGGTTCACAGCATTTTTAGTGGATTGAATGCATGTCGAGCACGATCAGATGGCCGCTAAAGCTCCTGGCAAGATCTGGATGGTAGCTGGGCATGCAAAGCTTGTTTGAGTTTCAATATGACTCATATCTCCGATCTGAAGTAGGTTTTGGGGCCTACTTAAAGGCTTGTGATACTATGGAGCAGTGAGATACATAGAGAGATTCTAACAACCATCGAAAGAAGTTTGGTTGAGCATAAAGCACGTATAGCCCACAGAGCAAATACAGACAGAGTATCGTGGCAAAGCAGAGTGTTAGGTAGAGTAAGGCAACGATCGTTTGAGTGGCCATTAGAAATGATGTAGCGGCTTTCACAGGAAGCAACCAAGGGCATCGAGGATCCTAGTACTAGCAGGTCTGTGAGAGGGTCTCCTTAGGGATTTCAAAGAGAGCTTTTATGAGGATAGCTTCTAGTAGAGAGATTTGTATACTAAGAGTTAAGAGTGGATATTCTTCTCTTGTACTTATTTTTCTCTTTCATAGTGAAGCTTGCATGCCCCCTAAAGCTAGTAATTGAGCTAATCCATGTACCTGATTGTGTTTTCTATTTTATTTCTTCTTTCTTCTTGCTGTCAATAAAAAAATATCAGATCCTGAGGTGATGGTGCCTTGGCAAGATATTTCTAATAATTGGTATCAGAGAGAGTTGATACCTGACAAGACAGTCTTCCTAACGAGGATAAGTCGGAAGGAGATGAGGAAAGAGATGCCATAGATGATCACCCTCCATCCTCTTAGGATTTTTTTTGTAATCTTTTTGTTCTTTGGCCATGTAATGAACTCCTCTTTTAATGAAATATCTTTTCTTTTAGTGGAATGATCGTCTTCCTCTAATTATTTGCAATATTTTCTTTTTCACTTGCTTTTCTATGAAATGGCTAAGTAATACAGTTGATACGACTAAGATGACCCATAGTAAACTACAAGTAAATAATTGAATAGGTAGACTTAAAATTTTTTTTAAGTCTAATAGTCAATTTTTAGAGCTGACTCAAATTCATAGCGATAGGTTCTTCCACTAAATTGAATTTTCATTGGAGAGAATTTCTCTGACTATTCTTGAATGTCAGTTAATCAGTTTAGAGCCAACTAAGTAGTTCTGTTTGCTTTGGCCTACAAGCGAACCATAGCTTATATGCTTATAATTATCGGGCCTTAAAGCAAATTTTGCACAACACTAATCAAGTACTAGCTGAATGATGTTTTGTTGGGTACTAACCGATAATACAAGTATTTTGGTTAGGTGTCAACCGACCAAATTATTTGATTTGGAACTAAGTATTTAAAATATTAGACTTTTCAATATAGAGAGATAGAATAAGAAACTTTTTATTTACAAAGTATTCTTACTAATAATACATGCATAGATTCTCAGCATTCTACATCTAAGAAATTTTTGTACCATCCAAGTTCTCGATTATGTATGCCCCTGATCGTAAGATTACCAAAATTCTATAGGGGCCTTCCCAATTCGGCGATAATTTTCCTCCCTTGGTAGTTTGGAGACTTCGACTCTTCTAAGGACTAGATCTCTGATCTGAAAGATCTTGGATTTAACTCAAGAATTATAATACCGAGCTATCCTTTGCTGATAAGATGCCATCCTTAGTTGAGCTTTTCTTAAAGTTTCATTGAGCAAGTCTATGTTGGCTTGTTGCTTATCCAAATTGGTCGACTCATCATAATGTTCTACCCAAGTTGAAGGTAGATCGATTTCGACTGGAATCATGGCTTATGTACCGAATGCCAACTTGAAAGAAATTTTTTCGATCGGAATCCAAGGAGTTGTTTGGTAAGACCATAGAACACTATGAAGTTTGTCGGCCTAACTTCCTTTGATTTGTCCAATTCTTATCTTTAGGCCTTGTAAAATAGTCCTATTGATAACTTCGGCTTCTTTATTTGATTGCGGATGTTCAACTGAAGTAAGTTTGTGAATGATATGATATTTTACATAGAACTCATCAAATTTGGCATTGTTGACTATTGACCATTGTCGGTAATGATTATCCAGGGTAGGCTAAATTGGTAGATGATGAATTTCTATAGAAAGTCGGTAGTCTTTCTTTCTATTATTTGAGCCAAGGGTTCAGCTTCTATCCACTTAGTGAAGTAGTCGATCACGATGATGAAAAATTTTTTTTTTATCTACTAGCAGACAAAAAAGGATTGAATATGTAGACTCTCCATTGGTCAAATGGCCAAGAGGCCGAGATAGTTGTAAGATGACTTGACTGGAGTCTTTATATATTAGCGAACCTTTGATGCTAGTTACATTTTCGTACCAAGTCGGCTGCATCTTTCTGCATTATGGGCTAGTAATATTTCTACCGAAGAATTTTATATGATAGTGATCTGCCCCCCAAGTGGTTGCCATAAATGCCTTTGTATATCTTCTGGAGAGCATAGTCGGCTTCAGATGGTCAAAGATACTTGAGCAACAGCAACAACAGTGATCTTCGATAAAGTTGGTTGTCAATAATCATGTATTGGGATGCTAATTTCTTTATTCACCATGCTTCGACAAGATCAGTCAGTACGGTATCGTTGATAAGGAACTCAATGATTAGATCCAACTCAGCTCATGGCCGACTTGCGCTTGATGGATTTCTTCTTTGGTGTCGATGCTGGGCTCTCATGATGTTCAACAAAGATTTTCCCAAGTTCATCATATCGGAGATAGCAAGTCGGGACAAAGAATTTGCTTGGACATTTTCTAAGCGAGGAATATGAAAGATCTCAAAGTAATCAAAATTTACTTGCAGAGATCTGAGCTTCTATAGATACCTAAAAAAGATAGGATCTCAAGCCTCATATTCTTCTCGAGATTGTTCGGCGACTAGCTGCGAGTTGGTGAACACTTTTATATGCTTCAAATCGAGATCTTTGGTGATCTTTAATCCGGCAATTAACGCTTCATATTCAGCTTGGTTATTTGAAGCTTTGAAAGCAAATCGAAGAGCATATTTGATCACTATCCCATCAATGTAGGTTAGAATGAGACCTGCTCCGCATCCTTGGGCATTTGAAGCTCCATCTATGTGCAAAATCAATGTAGGCTCTAAATATTTTTGTAGGGATTGATACTCGGCTTGGTCATCCTCAATGGGCATGCAATCGACAATGAAGTCAGCGAGAATCTGACCTTTCATGCATTGAAGATTGAGGGATATATGAAAGATCAAACTCATTGAGTTTGATTGCCCACTTAGCCATTCTTCCCGAAATATTCAATCGTTGGAGTAGAGTTCTTAAGGGGAGATCGGTAAAGATTTTTACCAAATAAGCTTGGAAGTATGGTTGCAGTTGCCAAATAGTCATGATCATGGTGAAGATGACTTTCTCAATCCGAGAATATCTTATCTCTGGTCCATGCAATACCTGACTTAGATAATAAACTGGCTTCTGCACTTTATTTTCTTCTCGGATAAATACCGAGCTTATAGCTTCAGGGGTTGTAGCCAGATACAGAAATAGTTCATCGTCGACATTTGGCTTTATCAAGAATAGAGGAGAACTCAATTAATGTTTTAGGTTGTTGAAGGCCTTCTAACATTCTTTCATCCAGGTAAAGTCTTGCATTTGCTGGAGAACCTTAAAGAAAGGAAGACATCGCTCCATAGACTTGAAAATAAATCAACTTAAGGATACGATGCATCCCATCAATTTTTAGATATTTTGATGAGACATCAGAGGTTTCATATTAAGGACGGCCTTGATTTTCTCAGGATTGGCTTCAATACCGGGCTTTATAACCATGAAGTTAAGGAATTTTTTCGAAGTGACCCCAAAGGCATACTTAGTTAGGCTTAATTTCATCCGATGTCTTCTCAGAGCATCGAAGGCTTCCATTAGATTGTTGATATGGAGAGAGGCCTCAGTACTCTTAACGAGCATATCCTCAACGCACACCTCGATATTTCGATCAATTTGATTCTTGAAGACTTTGTTAACTATTATCCAAAGGTTGCAATCCAAGAGAAGGAATGAATTGGATTCTTATAAAATTTTGGTCAAATTAAACTCTACGTCAATTATGTGCTTCTAATTAAATCAACTTAAGAGATTATATGGTGAAAAAAATTATAACAACGAAATTAAAACATATATGTTGCTAAACAAGAATCAAAATTAAGCTAAGCAAGAATTATAAGCAAATAATGCAAGCAAAGAAGTCATAACACAAACACAAAAATTTATAGTGGTACAAAGCAATCCGATCCTACATCCACTCTCCAAGCTTTTCTTAAGAGTTTCACTATAATCCTTCCTTGATTACGGTGTATTTAATTTTTTGGGCTCATAAATAAATCCAGTTGATTTTCATATGAGTACCAACTAAAATCTTATACTGTTAGTTTTTCGAGTTTACTAACAACCCTATTGATTTTCCAGGCTCAGCAATCAAAATCTATGCAATGTCCAATTACGGGCTTGAACTGGCTTAAATCCCAAGTTTCTTTTCTTCAAAAAACTTGTAAAAAAATAAAAATATATAAAAATTAGAACTTTTTGAAGCTCGAAGAAGTTGATATTGGATTGCGCAAGTAATGTTTCAACTTCTCTACTTGATGCTTGAACAGATGTGAAAGATGATGGATAAAGTTTCTCTTGAAAGCCCTCTAATTTTGAAGCATGACTCTTCTCTTTTGTTCTCTTTTTCTTAGGTATTCAATAGACCTCAAAAGTTTGAATCAATCTTTCTTTTAATGCGCTTTTCTTTCTTTTTAATGCTATTTGAGCCTTCAATCAAAGCTAGAGAATGATTAGTAGCCATTTAGAATCATTGAAAAGCATTTATTAAATATTTAATATACTAAAAATAAGCAAAAAAATTAGCTATTATAAAAGTTTCGTTGCAGGGGTCAATCGTAGGATCGTTCCTTGCATTGGGGTCGACCCCAAGGAACAATCCTAGGATCGATTTTTGTAGCAGAAAAATAGAAAAAGATCAATTTCTATATTTTTTGAATGGCAAAACAGTAGAGGTTGACCCATGGATCAGCTTCTGATAAAAAGATTGATGAATACATTAATTATAATATAAAAAATATTAAAATCTATATAATTTTATCTTTTTTATTTAATATTTAATATTTTTTATATTTTTTTAAAAATAATTAATTATATAATTTTAATTATAAATTAATTAGAAATAGTTCGTCAATATATATAGATGAAATTCGAGTTTAAATTCAAACTTATTTAGATACGTAAAGTTGCACATATTCATAGTAAAAATTTAATAAAATAAATAAATAAATGCTGGTTCGGGCTTCTCACGTGGGCATTAAAGTTTGGTGGAAACAGTGAGTTAAATGACGGGCCCATAGCATTTAATGCAAAAGGAAGGAAAGAATGAGCTTGGATGCTGGTTTATGGTGCGTGGCTCATGAGCCGCGTGTAGTTTGGAGCCGCTGGCTGAGCATGGGAGGCCGGTTCCGCGCGAGGCTATCAGTGGAGGCCTTGGACATGCACAGAACACGAGGCTAAATGCGGGTGCAAACACGTTGAACGCGGAAAAGGAAGAGACGATGGAAAAAAATATTTTTTTATTTTTTAATTATAAATTATTTTTATTTTATCTTTTTTTCTTTCATTTTATCTATTTATATTTTTATCATTCATCCATTTTCTAATTTTTATTCTTTTATTAATCCTACATCTAAAAAATATAAAAATCTCTTACTATCTTGCATATATATCTTTCTATACCATAATTCTTATAGGAACTCTTATATCTTTCTACACCATAATTCTTATAGAAACTCTTATAACAGACAGAAATATCGATTCATAAAATTTTTATTCATCTTTTTTTCACTTTCTTCCATCCTTTCAACATACGAAAAGAAGAATTAGCTAGAAAAAAGTATGCCAGATAAGAGTTTATATTTTTTTTATTTTTCTATTTCAACTTCAAATCCTATTAATGGCTTAGAAGTTAGTTCTTATTTTTGTATCAAAAAATTTTCTTTTCTGGCAATGAAATTTTATTTTTTTAATTATTACTTATGTAATTTAATTCTTATAATTTTTAATTTCTGCACATAGGATAGTTTAATTTTTATGCTTATTTACTTTCTATATTTTTTTTATTTTTTATAATTTAAATTCTAATAAGTAGTATAAAATTTAATTTTAAATAATTTTATAATTTTAATTTAAATCATATCTAACTAAACAATCCTCTGGAGTTTGCGATGAAGTTAAACCATGATTATAAGCTCTTCTTAGGATTTTTCCTCGACTTTTATTTTTTTAGAGTTCTTCTTCCTTCAAGCGTCTTGCCTAGAAACTTAATGGACTATCATTAGGTTTCAATCCCTTTATAGTTCATACTTGATTCGGTGCAAGAAGGATAATAGGAAGAAGGCCTATAATTTTATTAATTTTTTTCTCTTCTTTCTTGCAAAAAACTTTGATGGATTATTGTTGGGTCATAGTCCTTTCATACACTACTATAAAAAAGGGCTACGACAGCAGTTCGTAACCACTGCCATAGTCCAAAAAACTGCTGACATAGGCTATTATAGTGATTATTTAACCGCTGCTACTGAAGCCATCGCCATAGCTCTATGGCAGCAATTATTGCAGCGGTTGTTTGAACCACTGCCATATATAGCCTATTGCAGTGGTTCATAAACCGCTGCAATAAATTATATATGGCAGTGGTTATGTAACCGCTATCATAGATTATCTATAACATCGATTACATAACCGCTGCCATAGATAATCTATAGCAGTAGTTTCTTAATCGCTGCCATAAGTCTAATACAGCGGTTGACATCATTTATACCAGATACCTATGGCAGCGGTTGGCACAGATATTACAGCGATTATAAAACTGCTGCCATAGATTTTGAATAATTAAAAAATTAAAATTTTTATTTTTATATATTTTATCTAATAAATATAGATATATAACATAAGAAAATATAATAAACACAAAAATTACTCTAACATGTTAAAATTTTATTATCAAATAAAATTTATTATAATATTTTTTTAAAAAAATAAAATACATCAAAAGTTTTCTAAATCTACATCATCGTCATCGTCACCGAAAGCCGGAGCCAAAGTCGGAGCTGGAGCTAGAGATGGAATGCGGGCCAACATATCCTCGAAGCCCATGACTCCAAAATATGCATTGAGCGTCGACATCATGTATCTCACGATGCCCTCCAGATAAGATGCGTGCTCCTCATCCCAATTTGCCCGCATCGCAGTATGATCTGCCCATGCCAACGCCTCCTCAAGCTCCTCCTGGTTGACGATACCGAAAGTCTATGAGAAGACGCTCACCTCAGACTAGTAGCTCATCGACGTATGTCCGGACCTGCATCGAATCCTCCCAGAGTGCTCAGGCCCTAAGATCTAAGACAGATGATCATGGGGCCCAAAGATATCTGGGCCCTCGCTCGCGAGCGCATCTAACTAATCCTGTAATTATAAATTAAAATAAAATTTTATAAAAAATACTATAATACTAATTATATATACTAATATATTTAATACTTATAAAAATACATCTGATCATGGCGTTCATCAGCCTGCCCATCTTATCTGTGCGGCTGGATTGGAAGATCTTACTACGGCTGGGCATCACTTCATCTTTCATCAGCTATAACAAAAAATAAATTTATCAGAAAGATGATAAAAAATATAAATTTAATTTATCTAGTAAGATTTAAAATTAATTACCTCTCTATGTACATGATTGGTCATAGACTCGCGGCCTAAAGTATGTGTATATTCCTGGGCTGCACGGTTCTCCCAGTTCTGATGGGACATAGCCTAACAAGTATTCAAATAAATAATAAATATTTAAAAAATATTTAAATAAAACTTTAAGTATATTGAAAAATTTAAAAGTTAGAAATTTTATCTCGAACTCTCGACTCCTCTAGATTCTAACCATCCTCTCCCACTGACATGGAGGACAGTCCTATATCCAGGGAACAAGCTCCTCCGGAGTGTCTCGTTAGTGCTCGAGCCATCATCTATGGAGCTTGATCTTGTAACCTCGATACAACTCTCCGATCTTCTTCAGTCGAGCATCTCAAATCCTCTCGTGATCGAAAAAGTCATACCTTCTCTGCACAAAGTTATCAAAAATCAGTTATAAAATTATTTTAATCAAACATATATAGTGTAAACATATAAAATATAAAAATATAACTAAGATGCACGTACTTATCCATATCTTCTTTCATACCCGATCTCTGACGGTAGCATCCATCAAACGCTAGTCTCTGGGCTTTATGGGAATGATGTTCGACCGTCTCACAAGCACTCCAAAAAAAGAATACATCTTCCGCACGATCTACCCTACCGACCTTCCCTCCACATCGTAATAGACCATCACCTAATGTTGGTGGTTCCACACATGTGCCAAACATGGGACCGCGAAATATCCAACTGAATGATGCACCTATAATGCAAACATGTTATGCAAATATATAAGTATACAAATACTATATAAAAAATAAAGTTATGCTAATATAAAAAAAATATACACTTGGATGCCTGCGTAGTAGCATGTGTCTCAGATATGGACAATGGTAGAGGCTAAGCTACCGGTGGAGTAGATGCCATCGATGGAGTAGATGTCGCTAGTGGAGTAGACATTGGTGGTGGAGGTCTCTGAGCAGCCGATGCCAAGGTGGATGGAGTATGCTTCGACTGCTCCTCAGATGCTGAACTATGCGTAACCCACCAAGGGGTAGGGGTGAAAGCTAGATGGTGTTTCGGTGCCATCATGACCTGCAATGTTAATGAACATTAATCAATATAACATGTTGAACAATAATATTAGTATAGCATCAATAAATAGTCTCTAATATGTACACTAATCAATTGATGGGTCTATCGTTATGCAATGCAATAAACAAAAGCAACATGATATAAACATCCAGAAAATGTTATGCAATAAATTCTACAACATGAATTACATTCATAAATAATTAAGGATGAGCAACAGTCGTAGATCCGATCTCTTGCACGAACCTTGGTATTAATCTAAAAATCTGAAAGAAGAACAAAGTAGATCTCCCTCACCAGTAAGGCCGAACTCCATCCCTCCCAGTGATGTCAACGAGGTCGGACCCTCTCTCTCCCTCTCTCGCTCTCTCGTTCTCCCACTCTCCCTCTCTCGATCTTCCTCGTCGGTAAGGCCGGACCTCCTCCCTTCCAATGATGGCGGCGAGGCCGGACCCCCTCCCTCCCAATGATGGCAGCGAGGCTGGATCCCTCCCTTCCTCTCTTCCTCTCTCGATCTCCCTCGCTGGCGATGGCGACGTGGCCGGACTCCCTCCCTTTCTCCCTCCCACTCTCGGTCTCTCTTGCCGACGGCCAACGAATGACTAGCCCTCCCTCTCTCAATCTATCGGTCTTCCTCTCAGTTACTCCATTTCTTAGTTTCGGATCTCGAAATCAGATCTGACCTTTCGAGATCTATTAGGGTCTGGGTCTGATACTTCAAGTACAAATCCATCGGATATTCGGATTCAGATCCGGTACCAGTAATTAAAATTGGGTCCAAATCTGAATATCCAAGTTTCGATCCAAAAACTATGGCATGTAGATAATTATAATATTTATAATAAATATTTATAATATTTATTATAAATATTCTATAAATTATTATAAATATACATAATTAATAAATGATACTATAAATTTTTTTAAAAAAATATACTTGCGGCTATAAAGAGTGGGTCGCACCGAAAGCTCCGAGGGTTGCTGGCAATGACGCTAGAAAAGGACGATGGCAGTAGAGATAATCTGCAAAATAAAAGCAAGATAGTGAGATAGAGAAGAGAGAGAAAGAGGAAAGGCAGAGAGAGAGCAGGGCGGCCGGGGATGGGGGGCCAAGGGAGGGGGCACAGTGATGAGGAGGCCCGAGAGGCATAGTGATGGGAGGGTCGACGATCGAGAAGGAGAGTGTGGGGGGTGGGGGCCGGGTGGGGGGTGGCGGGGAGGGGCGGCTGGGGATGGGGGGGTTGGGGGGTGGGGTGGCAAGATGGCGGGGAGGGCGGCCGGGGTTAGGGGGAAGGAGGGGTGGCTGAGGGAGGGTTGGGGTAGGGGGCCGGATCGGGGGTGGCGGGAGGGAAGATCGGAGATAGGGGCTGGAGGGTGGTAGGGTGGCGGGGAGGGGCGGCTGGGGATGGGGGGAAGGAGGGGCGACCGGGGGGAGGGTGGGGGTGGGGGGCCGGGTGGGGGGTGGCGGGGTGGCGGGGAGGAGCGGCCGGGGATGGGGGGAAGGAGGGGTGGCCAGGGGTCGGGTGGGGGTTGACGGGGAGGGGCGACCAGAGATAGGGGGCTGTGGGGTGGCAGGGTGGCAGGGAGGGATGGCCGGGGATGGGGAGAAGGAGGGGCGGCGGGGGGGGTGGGGGTGGCGGGTAGCAGGGAGGAGCGGCCGAGGATGGGAGGAAGGAGGGGCGATCGGGGGAAGGGTTGGGGGGGGGGCCGGGTGGGGCTGGCGGGTGGCGGAGAGGGGTGGCTAGGGATGGAGGGCCAGAGGGGGAGGAGGAAGGAGGGGCGACGTCGGTCGAGGGGGAAGGAGGGGTGGCACCAATCGAGGGGGAAGAAGCCTTACCGACGATGGAGAGGAGGGAGAGAAATAGAAAGAGATCGAGCACACATGAAAGAAAAGCAAAAAAATTTGAGAATTTTTAATCTAACCTACGACAGCGGTTATCGAATCGCTGCCATAGATCTATGACAGCAGTTATCCAAAATCACTGCCATAGATCTATGGTAGTGGTTCTATAACCGCTGCTATAGATCTATAGTAGCGATTTTTTATAACCACTGTCTTAGGTTGAAAATAATTTTTTTTTATTTTTTTTAAATATTATATAATTTTAAAATTTGATGCCCATCTTCACTATTTATTATCTAAATAATTATCATTAGAGTATCATTGCAAAAGGTCGCCTCGATCCGATGGCCCTAGCTTCATCGATTAGAAAAATTTGATTTTGATGATCACGAATGATGATGCAATGATCTGATAGATGGAGACCTCCAATAGATCCAAAAATCTGCAACGATGATCTCGATGATGTTTGTAGCATACTATCAAAGTTTTACTTCAGTCGAATATCATTATCATGGTCAATTTAATATGAAATGATTTCGATCATTAAATTAGAAATAAGTGATCAAAGGGTTAAACGACATTCGATTATGAGATATTTTTAGAAAAATAATCTTTGTTATAATTTTAAATATTTTATATGATAATGATAGTAAAATTCAAATCATTTTCGTATAAACTATTCATATTAAGCAGATATTACAAAAGTACGAGCATAATAACCAATGAAGTTTCAGAATGATTATCAGGAGACGTATAGTTTTAGATCGTTCTTCATCTCACGAGTTAAATTTTATAATTACCATCATAAAAAATGATTAAAGTAGTAGCTAAGATCATTTATAAAAAAAAATATCTTATAATCGAACACTATTTGGTCCTTTGACCACTCATTTATTATTTAACGGTCAAAACTAACTTATACTAAATTGATTAAGATAACGATATTCAGTTGAAGTAAAACTTTGATAGTACGCTACAAACATCACCGAGATCATTATTGCAGATTTTTGGATCCATCGAAGATCTCCGTCTATCAGATCAATGCATTGTCGTTCGTAGTCATCGAAATTAAATTTTTTTGATTGACGAAGCTAGGACCATCGGATCGACGTGATCTTTTGCAACGACACTGTAATGATAATTATTTAGATAATAAACGATGAAGATGGACATTAAATTTTAAAATTATATAATATTTTAAAAATATATATTTATATATAGCAGCGGTTATAATTAACCGCTGCCATAAATAAGCTTATAGCAGCAGTTCATACTAACCACTGCTATAGGTCCAACTTATGGCAGCGGTTCCACTAACCGTTACTATAGGTCTGACTTATGGCAGCGATTTCACTAACCGCTGCCATAGGTTCGACCTATGGCAGCAGTTATAATGAACCGCTGCTATAGGTCGACCTATAGTAGCAATTTTTTATAATCGCTGCTATAGGTCCGACCTACGGTAGTGGCTTTCGTTAATTGCTGCTATATTTTAGATCTATAGTAGTGATTACAAAAATCACTACAATAGATTCGACCTATAGCAGTGGTTAACGAAAATCACTGCTGTAGGTTCTATGTCAGTGGTTAATGAAAATCGCCATCGTAGGTTCTATGGCAGCGATTTTGAAAACCACTGCCATAGTATGTACTGCCATAAATTATTTTTGTAGTAGTGATAATCTATACTTAAATAATACAAGAGATGCAGTTGAAAGAAGAATTTCTTAATTAGGATGAATGCTTGTCTAGGCATTACATCTTAATCAAGAGACATTATAAGAAAAATCTTAAAAAAATATTTTAAATCATTAATTTAGTAGATTCAAAAGTCCTAGATCTTTAGATTATTATTCTCTATGATCAATTTATTATTTAATAGTAAGTAATAAATAATCTTTCAAAATTTTTGTTAAAGCTCACCTGAGCAAGGGTTTGAACATAATTCAAATATAATTCCTCATGAGATCGATCCATACTCGCTAGACGTGTTATTTTGCATACCGTGCACTTACGATTAAATTTAAGACATCAAGTTTTTGGCAACGTGGTCAAAAAATTGGCATGTTCTAAATTGTGTTCTAAATTCTTATTCTTCGTGCTTTTAGTTTAGTTTTAATCTGACCTTTCTAACTTCCATATCTCATCTTGCAGAAAATTGGTGAGTGCTAGAAATCAGGTACGTAATCTAACCATTTTCTTTTCCTTTAGCAGTCTAATTTAATCTTAATTCATTATTAATTTTTTATTAAAACTTATTTATTCTTATTGGTTGTGCATAAGCATACACTACTACAAAAAGGTTCTATGGCAGCGCATACTATGGCAGCGATTTTCAAAACCACTGTCATAGATCCTACGGTAGTGGTTTTTAATAACCGCTGCCATAGGTCCGACCTATGGCAGTGGTTTCCTACCATAGGTCCAACCTATGGCAGCAGTTACATGAAACCGCTGCCATAGGTCGAACCTATGGTAGCGGTTAGTGAAACCGCTATCATATATATATATTTTTTAAATATTATATAATTTTAAAATTTAATATCCATCTTCATCATTCATTATCTAAATAATTATCATTAGATTGTCGTCGCAAAAGGTCGCCTCGATCCGATGGCTCTAGCTTCGTCGATCAGAAACATTTGATTTTGACGACAACGAACGATGATGCAATGATCTGATAGATAGAGACCTCTGATGAATCTAAAAACCTACAACGATGATCTTGGTGATGTTTGTAGCATACTATCAAAGTTTTACTTCAATCGGATATCGTTATCTTGGTTAATTTAGTATAGATTAGTTTCAACCGTTAAATGATAAACGAATGATCAAAGGACCAAACAGTGTCCGATTATGAGATAATATTTTTTTATAAATGATCTTAGCTACTACTTTAATCATTTTTTATGGTGATGATTATAAAATTTAATTTATGAGATGAAGAATGATCCAAAACTATACGTCTTCTGATAACCATTCTGAAACTTCACCAGTTGTTATGCTCATGCTTTTGCAATATTTGCTTAACATGAATAGTTTATATTAAAATAATTTAAATTTTACTATCATCATCATATAAAATATTTAAAATTATAATAAAGATCATTTAACTAAAAAATTATCTCATAATCGAATGCCATTTAACCCTTTGATCATTTATTTCTAATTTAATAATTAAAATCATTTCATACTAAATTGACTATGATAACAATATCCGATTGAAGTGAAACTTTGATAGTATGCTACAAACATCATCAAGATTATCGTTGCAGGTTTTTGGATCCATCGAAAGACTTCATCTATCAAATCATCGCATCGATCGCCCCTCCTTCCCCCCATCCCCGACCGCCCCTTCCCACCATCCTGCCACCCCCACCCCCCAGCCCCCATCCCTGGCCGTCCCTCCCACCACCCACCCCCCCACCCCCCACACTCTCCCTCCCAATCATTGATCCTTCCATCACCGTGCCTCCCGGGCCTCCTCATCACTATGTCCCCTCCCCTTGGCCCCATCCCCGACCGCCTCTTCTCTTTCTCTTTTCTCTTTCTCTCTCTTCTCTATCTCACTATCTTGCTTTTATTTCGTAGGTTACCTCTAGTGCCGTCCTCCTCCTCTAGCATCGTTGTCGACAATCCTCGAAGCTTTCGGTACGATCCGCTCTCTATAGCCGCAAGTATAATTTTTTTAATGTTATAGTATTATTTATTAATCATGTATATTTATAATAATTTATAAAATATTTATAATAAATCTTATAATTATTTGCATGCTATAGTTTTTGGACCATGCCATAGCGGTAGCCTTGAGCTATGCCATGTCGGCGGCTGTGGACTAGATTTGTCAATGGATTGGATTCAAATCAGAATCTGGATATTCAGATCCAGACATAATTTTAATTACTGATATCGGATCTAAATTCAAATATCCGATGAATCTGTACTTAAAGTACCAGACTTGGATCCTAATGAATCCCAGAAGGTCGAACATAATTTCGGGATCCGAAATAAAGAAATGGAGAGACCAAGAGAGAGACTGACAGATTGAGAGAGAGAGGGCCAGTCGCTTGTTGGCCATCGGTAAGGGAGACCAAAAGTGGGATGGAGGGACGGAGGGAGGGGGTCCGACCTCACCGACGATGGAGAGGGAGAGAGAAAGGGAGGGATCCGACCTCGCCGCCATTATTGGGAAGGAGGGGGTCCGATCTCGCTGCTATCATTAAGAGGGAGGGGGTCCGACCTCACTAGTGAGGAAGATCGAGAGAGCGAGAGAGGGAGGGAGGGGGTCTGGCCTCACCAGCATCACTAGGAGGGATGGGGTCCAATCTTGCCAGTCAGAGAGATCAAGAGAGTGAGAGAGGGAGGGATGGGGTCCGACCTCGTCGGTGAGGGAGATCGAGAGAGGAAGAGAGGAAAATCAAGAGATGAAAACCTGAGAGGGAGGGGTTCAGCCTCACCGCCATCGTCGATGAGAGAGATCAGAGAGGAAGTGATCGAGGGGATGGCATACAGTCGAATTGGTTTGGATACATAGCCGAGCCGGCTTGGATATGCAGCCGAGCTAGCTCGGGCTGTGATCGAGCCGACTGGAGGAGGACTCGAGCCGGATGTCTCAAGCACGAAGCCAGTTGTTTCAGGCATGGAGCTGGCTCAACTTCTGAGCGAATAGAATTTGATATGTCTCTCTAAGGTTCCAACTTTAAGCCCTAAGGTGCCATCATCATCTACTTTGTTCTTCTTTCAGATTTCTGGATTAACACTAAGGTTCATGTAAGAGATCGAATCTACAACTGTTGCTCATCCTTAATTATTTATGAATATAATTCATGTTGTAGAATTTATTGCATAATATTTTTTGGATGTTTATATCTTGTTGCTTTTGTTTATTGCATTGCATAACGATAGACCCATCAATTAATTAGTATACATATTAGAGACTATTTATTAATGCTATACTAATATTATTGTTCAATATGTTATATTGATTAATGTTCATTAATGTTGCAGGTCATGAAGGCATCGAAACGCCATCTAGCTTTCACCCCTGTCCCTTGGTGGGTTACACGCAGTTCAGCATCCGAGGGGCAGTCAGAGCATACTCCATCCACCTCGACATCGACTACTCAGGGACCTCCACCATCAACATCTACTCCATCGATGGCATCTACTCCACCGATGGCATCTACTCCACCAGTAGCTGAGCCTCTACCGTCACCCATATCTAAGATACATGCTACTACGTAGGCATCTAAGTATATATTTTTATTATATTAGCACAACTTTATTTTTTATATAGTATTTATATATTTATATATTTGCATAACGTATTTACATTGTAGGTGCATCATCCAGTTAGATATTTTACGATCTCACATGTATGGCACACATGTGGAACCACTAGCATAAGGTGATGGTCTATTACGATGCGGAGGAAAGGCTGGTAGGAAAGATCGCACAGGAGATGCATTCCTTTTTTGGAGTGCTTGTGAAGCGGTTGGACATCATTCCCATAGAGCCCAGAGACTAATGTTTGAAGAATGCTGCCATCAGAGATCGGGTATGGGAGGAGATATAGGTAAGTATGCACATCTTAGTTATATTTATGCATTTTATATGTTTACACTATATAAGTTTAATTAGAATAATTTTGTAATTAATTTTTGATAACTTTATGCAAAGGAGATACGACTTCCTCAATCACGAGAGAGCTCGAGATGTCCGACTAAGGAAGATCGAAGAGTTATACCAAAATTATAAGATCAAGCTCTACAGAGGATGGCTCGAGCACCGACGAGACACTCTGAAGGAGCTTATTCCCTGGATACAGGACTATCCTCCAAGTCAGTGGGATAGAATTGTTAGACACTGAAGGAGCCAGAAGTTTGAGATAAAATTTCTAACTTTTAAATTTTTTAATATGCTTAAACTTTTATTTAAATATTTTTTAAAATATTTATTATTTATTTAAATACTTGTTAGGCTATCTTTCGTTAGAACCGAAAAAAATGTGTAGCCTAGCAGTATACGCACACTCTAGACCACGAGTCTATGGCCAGTCGTGTGCATAGAGAGATAATTAATTCTAAATCTTACTAGATAAATTAAATTCATATTTTTTATCATCTTTTTGATAAATTTATTCTTTGTTATAACTGATGAGAGATGGAGTGATGCCCAGCCGTAGTGAGATCTTTCGATCCAGTCGCATGGACAAGACGAGCAGACCGATGAACGCCGCGATCGAACATATTTTTGTAAGTATTTAATATATTAGTATATATGATTAGTATTATAGCATTTCTTATAAAATTTTATTTTAATTTATAATTACAAGATTAGTTAAATGCACTCACGAGCGAGGGCCCGGATACCTCTGGGCCCCATGACTATCTGTCTCAGGTCTTGGGGCCTGAGCACTCTAGGAGGATCCAATGTAGGCCCGGATACATGCCGATGAGCTACTAGTTCGAGGCGAGCATCTCCTTACAAGCTTTTGATGTCGTCAGCCAGAAGAAGCTTGAGGAGGCATTAGCACAGGCAGATCAAGCTATAACATGGGCAGATCGGGCTGAGGAGCGTGCATCTCATCTGAAGGACATCGTGAGAGACATAATGTCGATACTCAGCATACATTTTAGAGTTACGGGCTTTGAGGATATGTTGGCCTACATTTCAGCTCCATCTTGGGCTCTGACTCCAGCACCAGCTCCAGCTCTAGCTCCGACTCTGGCTCCATCTCTAGCTTCGACTCCAGGTGACAATAATGATGATGTAGATTTAGAAGACTTTTGATGTATTTTATTTTTTTGATAAATATTATAATAAATTTTATTCGATAATAAAATTTTAGCATTTCAAAATAATTTTTATGTTTATTATATTTTCTTATGTTATATATATGTATTTATCAGGTAAAATATATAAAAAAATAAAAATTTTAATTTTTTAATTATTCAAGATCTATAACAGCGATTTTATAACTGCTGCCATATCCATTCCAACCACTGCCATAGATCCTTGATGCAAATGGTGCCAACCACTACATTAGATCTATGACAGCGATTAAAAAATTATTGCTATAGATTGCCTATGGCAGTGGTTACATAACCGCTGTCATAGGTCGATCTATTACAGTGGTTTATAAACTACTGCAATAGGCTATCTACGGCAGCGGTTCAAACAATCGCTGCAACAATCACTGCCATAGAGTTATGGCGATGGTTGCAAAAGCAGCGATTAAAGTACCGATGTCATAGCTTATGGAAGCAATTTTTTAGGGGCCATAGTCTTTTTTTATAGTAGTGATATCTAAACTATTTTAAGAGCACAAAACTAAACAAGATAAGATGGGGATTTCATCACCCTTCCTTAGCCCACAAATAAGTTTTTTCATTTGCATTCATCCTAATCATTAAATAAAATCAATTAGACGTCAACCCTAGGGACATCTGAGCTCATTAGGATAAAGCACCCAAAAGAGTTGGACCGGATCAGGATTGGCTAGTTAACTGATGTCTAAGAAAAGAATTCAGGGACAAGAGTTCGAAGAAAGATGGTTCTTTAATTGGTTCCATTCACTTACCTAGCCAATCTAATTGGTGTCTAAGAAAAGTAATGGAGAAACTCACACCAATCTTATCCTTATCTAGCTAGTTGGTTAGTTGGTTTCTGACTTAGAGGGCTCTAAGGCAACCTTGACAGTTAGGAGCTGTCTAGAATTAAGGTAACCTAGGATAGATATTTACTTGATAAGTGTTTGAAAAATAAAAAAAATAAAATCTTAATTAATTCTTCTTCCTCTTCTCTCTTCGTTAAAAAAATTTAAAAAATAAAAAAAAATTAAAAAATAAAGTAAATTTTCTACTTTTCTTGTGGAGAAGGATATCAGGTCGATTAGTTAGAATTGATTCAATTTCTGTTTCAAGCTTGAAGGTCCCTAAAATAGAAGAAATCAATCAGCCCCAAATTTTTAAGGATTTATGTTACCCAGTTAGATCTATCCAGCCTTCTTACATCAGGTTGCTCCAACCAACTACAAATAACTTTGAAGTTAAACCTCAAATGATTAATATGCTTCCAAAGTTCATTAGAATAGAGGATACATATATATTCATTTAAGAATTTGAAGAGATTTGTGCAACCATAAGGCTGCAACAACTATCTGAGGATGAGATCAAATTGACATTAATCAATTTTGCCCCTAAAGATAATGCCAAAAAGTGGTTATACAGCCTGCCAAATCAATCTATCATGACTTGGGAGGGCTTTATAAGAGTGTTCCTTAAAAAGTACTTTCTCCATAATAAAATATCTAGAATTAGGAATGAGATCAACCAATTTTACCAACTAGCTAGTGAATCATTCTAGAAGTATTTTGATAGTTTTAATAACCTCTTGACTCAATGCCCACACCATGGAATAGAGCCTTGGAGGCTATGCCAAATAGTTTATGAGGGGCTAGACTCAAATTTCAGAATCATGTTAGAATCTATGTGCCAAGGTTAATTTATATATAAAGAACCCAATGAGGCCTGGCAATTTCTAGAAGACCTAGTTGAAAAAAATCTATAATGAAAAATAATAAGGAAACCAGGAAGACCAATACCTTCAAGAGGTGGAATGCATCAAATGCCAACATCCCTAGCTGTAGAGACTAAAATCGCAACTCTAATACGTAAGTTAGAGGCCTTAGAACTGCATAGACCAGCTAGTATAAATCATGTATCTGCATCCATGTGCAATGGGTGTAATGCACTAGACCATGCCCTTGAAGAATGTTCTTTCCTAATGAACCCAACTGGAACCACATGTACACAAGTGAATACTACATATCAGAAATTAATGAACAATCCTTATGCATCCACATATAACCCAGGATGGAGAAATCATCCAAACTTCTCATGGTCATAGAATCCAAATATAGGTGGTTCTAGTTTCAACCAGCAAAATCCAAGGCCCAACCCTATATTAAACAACCCACCAGGCTTCAATAATCCTAAAAAAAAACTTAGTCCTTTAGAGAGAAAAGCCAGAAAGTCCTAGCCAAATCAAATGCTGACACCAATACTACGTTGAGTAATTTCATGTAAATCACGAGCCAGCTCCTAAATGCTAACACCCAGGCCATAGTCCATTTAGAAATGCAGGTAGGTCAGTTAGCCTCTATCATGAATGAGTGAGAATGAGGTAGTCTGCCTAGCCAACCCGAGCCCAACCCAAGAAATCAAAATGATCCACGATCCTAACAGAAAAACCAAGTCAACCAAGTGAATGCTATTCACTCATTAAGATCAAGAAAATAAGTAGATAACAAGGTAGGTACATCTGATAATAGAGAAGACTTATATGTCGAGCAACTTTATAAACAACCTACTTTACAAACTCAAGCTCCTGAAACTGATAGTATATCTATCCCAGCATCCACAACTCCTAGAGCTCCTTTCCTAAACCAATTAAGGTCCAATAAATAATCAAAATACTTGGATAAAATGTTAGGAGTGTTTAAATTAGTCTAGGTGAATATCCCTCTGCTAGACATGATCCAACAAGTACTGACCTAAGCTAAATTCTTAAAAGACTTTTGCACCAAGAAAAGGACCACTAATATATCCAAGAGAGCATTCTTGGCTACAAGTGTGAGCTCATACTTGTCAAGTCACGTGCCAATAAAATATAAGGATCCAAAATCTTTGATAATTTTATGTGTTATCGGAGAAATCCAAATTGAGAAGGCCTTGCTAGACTTAAGGGCTAGTATAAATATTTTGTCTTATTTAGTTTATGAGCAATTAGGATTGAAAAAACTTCAGTCAACAGAGATTACATTACAATTAGCAGACCAATCTTTTAGAATTCCTAAGAGAATGATAGAAGATGTTTTAATCAAGATTGGCAATTTTATCTTTTCTGTAGACTTCATCATTTTAGAGACCAAATCAGTTTCAAATCCCAAGGGTCATGTCCAAGTTATTTTAGGAAGACCTTTTCTAACTATTGCTAATGCTGAAATCAGCTATCGAAATGAACTTATGAAGTTATCTTTTGGAAATATGACTATTGAGTTAAATATATTTAATTTGGAATAGGAATCCACTCAGCATGATAATGTAAATATAAACCAAGATGAAATTTATGAATCCATTGGCATTAGCAATAAAGAAGTTGATCTCGAGTCAAGTATTTGGCTAAACCATGAATCTAAAGATATTGATGAAACACCTGTTGACCATAGGACTAGCCAAAAATGGGAATCTCCTACTGAACCTCTCATGGAAAGGGTTAAACCATCACCCAAGCCATTAATAGAGGAGTCACTCAAATTAGAATTGAAACACCTCCCAAGCATCTCAAATATGCCTATTTAGGTCCAATGAAAATCTTACCCATAATTATTGCATCTGACCTAAATCTTAAATAAGAGGATGAATTGTTAGAAATTTTGAAAGAAAATCGAGAAGCAATAGACTGGACCATAGTAGATATTAAAGGAATAAGCCCCTCTATAGTTCAACACAGGATACATCTAGAAGAATGAGCTAAACCAATTAGAGATGCTCAGAGAAGACTCGATCCAGCTATGAAAGATATAGTCAAGAAAGAGATTTTAAAATTACTTGATAATAAAATAATTTATCCCATCTCAGATAGTTCTTGGATAAGTCCTGTGCAAGTGGTACCTAAAAAGTCTGGGGTAACAGTGGTCTAGAATGAGAAAAATAAATTTATCCCAACTAGGATCCAAACAGGATGAAGGATCTATATAGATTATAGAAAATTAAATACAGCAACAAAGAAGGATCACTTTTTCTTATCATTCATCGATCAAATATTGAAAAAATTAGCCAGACAAGAGTTTTACTATTCTTTTGATGGATACTCTAGCTATAACCAAATTTTCATAGCCCCAGAAGACTAAGAAAAGACTACATTCGCTTATCCATTTGGAACCTTTGCCTATAGACGCATGCCCTTTAGGTTAACCAGCGATCTTCCAAAGATGTATGATCAGTATTTTTTCTAATATGGTTGAATGATTTTTAAAAATTTTCATGGATGACTTTTCTATCTTTGGCCCCATCTTCTCTGAGTGTTTAGATCATCTGAGACTTATCCTAAAGAGATGTAAGGAGAAGCACTTAGTTCTCAATTGGGAGAAATATCAATTCATGATTAGAGAGGGCATAGTTCTTGGCCATGTAGTTTCAAAAAAAGAAATTGAAGTAGACAGGGGCAAGGTAGACCTGATTGCGAGTCTTCTACCATCCAAATTTGTTAAGAAAATCTATTCATTCTTAGGACATGTTGGATTCTATAGAAGGTTTATAGCCAATTTTAGCAAAATGGCTCGCTCATTGATCAATTTGTTAGCAAAAAAAATAAAATTCGAGTTCAATTCTAAGTGTCTATAATCTTTTGAGTTTCTTAAAAAGATACTTAATTTAGCTCCCATTATTCATCCACCTATTTGAATTGAACCTTTTGAACTCATGTGCGACGTGTCTGATCATGCTATAGGCATAGTTTTAGATCAAAAAATTGATAAGCTGCCTAGAGTCATTTACTATACCAGTAAAATCTTAAATAATGTGTAGCTTAATTACACTACTACAGAAAAGGAGTTTCTAGTTGTTGTCTTTATCCTTAAAAAATTTAGATCCTATTTGGTTAGATCCCACACTATTGTGTATACTGATCACTCAACCATTAAACATCTCCTAGCAAAGAAAGATGCCAAGATGTGCTTAATTTGATGGATCTTGCTTTTTCAAGAATTTGACCTAAAAATAAAAAATAAGAAAGGAATAGAGAATGCAGTAGTTGATCATTTATCCCAAATCATAATTGCACCATCTAGTGAACCACCTATCAATGAGTTTTTTCTTAATGCGCAACTCATGTCTGTGTCCACTGAACTGTGGTATGCTGATATTGTCAACTATCTAGTCATTGGTAAAATTTCTTCCCACTAGACCACTCAAGACAAGCATAAATTCTTTGCCCAAGTGAAGTATTTCATTTGGGATGACCCATACCTATTCAAACAATGTTTTGATCAGATCATTAGGAGGTGTGTTCCGAATAATGAGGTTAGAAGTATTTTATCTTTCTATCATGATCAAGTATGTGATGGTCACTTTGCGTCCAAAAAGACAGCTGCAAAAATCCCCCAATATGGATTTTATTGGTCCAATTTATTTAGAGATGCCCACAAGTACTGGAGAAGTTGTGCTCGATATCAATAAATGAGTCAAATCATCAAGAGAAACATAATGCCACTTAATCCAATCTTGGTTGTCGAAATTTTTGATGTATGGAGGATTGATTTCATAAGACCATTTTCAAACTTCTTTAAAAATGAATATATCTTAGTAGCTATCGATTATGTCTCTAAGTGGATAGAAGTTATTTCTTGTAGATCTACTAATAGTAAAATGGTCATTAAATTTTTTTAAAAAATATTCTCTTCTATTTTGGTACTCCTAGAGCAATTATTAGTGATCGAGAGACACTTTTGCAACCGATCCTTTGCTACATCAATGAAAAATATAATGTCATCCATAAGTTGACCATATCGTATCATCCTCAAACTAGTGGGTAAGTAGAAGTATCCAAAAGATAAATCAAACAGATTCTAGAGAAAACTATTAATGCCAATAGAAAGGATTGATCCTTGAAACTTGTAAATATACTTTGGGCATACCGCACCACCTTTAAGACTAACCTAAGAATGTCTCCTTATAAGATTGCATTTGAAAAATCTTATCACTTGCCTGTTGAGCTAGAATACAAAGCCATGTGGAACATCAAAAAATTAAATATGGACTTGGATGCAGCCGGGAACCATAGAAAGCTTCAAATTAATGAATTAGAAAAACTTAGAAATGAAGCTTATGAAAATGCCATGGTGTACAAGGAGCGAACAAAAATATTTTATGATCAAGCAATTCTTAGAAAATCTTTTACTCTTAGATAGAAAGTTCTCTTGTACAATTCGAGATTACATTTATTTCTTAGAAAGCTGAGATCTAGATGGACATGATCTTTCTTAGTTAAAAAAGTCTTTCCACATAGGGCAGTAGAAATTAAAAACTCAAGCAATGATGCTGTATTTAAAGTAAATGGATAATGATTAAAATTATTCTTAGAATTATCTACTAAAATTATTGAGGAAGCCATGATTCTCTATGAACCAACATATCTCGGTTGATCATTTAGTCTGACTGAAGACTTTAAACTTAACGCTCCTGGAAGGCAACCTAGATCTGTGCTTTTAAAATTTTTCTTTTCAATTTATTTAAATTTTACTTCAATAAAGTCAACATCGAATAAGTTGGAGGAAAGAGCCAAAAAAAATATCCGAAGATACCTGCTGAACCAAGGACACATCAAATTAGGTGTATTCTTTTCTTTTTATCTATTGCATTTTTTATTTTCCTTATCCTATTGAAGATAAAGTAGAATAAGTTAGGGGATGAGGGATAAACTTTGAACTTTATTTTGAATCTTTGCACTTACAAATTTATTGATATTCATATAACTGACTATGCTTCAGACTTGAGTAATATTAGATATTTTAATAGTATTTGATGCATACTTTAGATAAGTTGTGAAGTATCGAAGGACTACATATTAATAAAATTTAATAAAATATTGAGTCTAAAATAAAAATTAATTTTGAGCATTTTTAGCCTTTCTTATTAATATCTAAAGAGAGTCAACTTTTTATGAGTATAAATGGCATATGTTGATACATATAGTTTCTTCAAAAAAGAAAAAGTGAAAAAAAGAAAAAAAATGATTTTTCATCGAATAATCGGATCTCGTTGCCTAAGTAAGCAATGATATTCGCATCAAAAAGTGCATAATGTTAAAAAAAAAAAACTCATACAGCCAAGTCTCAATCCATAGTCTGTTTGACTCGAGTCAGTAAGCCCAAGGAGTGTTTTACACCTAATGCCCTAAAGCCAACTAGTTTGGGAGTTATTGGCCTAACACTCGCTATAAGGATTAAATAGAAAGCTTAAGTAGTTAAGACATTTCACGGACTATATTTAATCTAAAAATAATAAAGGAATGAATGTACGAATATAAAACCACTAGTTCATCTTAGAGTTAGACAATTCAAGGATAAAGGTAAGAGTATGTCAAAAAAAAACTTCGAAAAATTTTATATTCTTTACTCAATCATTCTATCGGATAGCCTTAATATCCCAATGACATACTTTGATCATTTTCTAAGTGGATATCATTTACTTCTAAAATTGTTAAATAAATACTTATGTTGAAAAAAGTTGGTATTGTATATCAATATTTTTTTTACTTAACGACGAGTAATATTCAAATTAGGGGGTATGATGGATACATTAATTATAACATAAAAAATATTAAAATTCATACTATTTTATTTTTTATTTAATATTTGATATTTTTTTATATTTTTTTGAAATAATTAATTATGAAACTTTAATCATAAATCAATTAGAAATAGCTTTTCAATATATATATATATATATATATAGAGAGAGAGAGAGAGAGAGAGAGAGAGAGAGAGAGAGAGAGAGGTAAAATTCGACTTCAAACTTAGGTTTATTCCGTGCAATATGCAAAGATATACATATATTTAACAAAAAATTAATGAATAAAATTAAAAAAAAATAAATGGCTTGAGACTGTGCTGGTTCAGGCTTCTCACGTGAGCTTTGAAGTTGGGTGGAAACAGTGAGTTAAATGAAGGCCCACAGAGCATTTAATGCAAAGGGAAGGAAAGAATGAGTTTGAATGCTGGTTTATCGTGCGTGGCTCATGAGCCGCGTGTAGTTTGGAGCCGCTGGCTGAACATGGGAGGCCGGTTCCGCGCGAGGCTATCCGTGGTGCAAACACCTTGAATGCGGGAACGAAGAGACGTTGGAAAAAATATATATATTTTTTAAATTTTTTTAAATTATATATATTTTTTTCTATCTTATTCATCTATTTTCTTTCGATGTCTTCGTATCCTTATTCTTTCATTAGTTCCATATCTAAAAAATATAAAAATCTCCTACATTTTATATTTATAAATAAATTTCAGTATATCTATTTTTGATATATATCTCTGTACACCATAATTTTTATAAAAATTATTGGGGATAAATCCCGCTCCTGCCGAAGCCTGGCCCGACGCTCGGCCCAATGTACCCAGTAGCCGCTGAAGAGCTTTAGCGCCGGGCGCCAGGCCGAGCCCCTACCACGGCCGAACTGCCTAGAGGTCGAACTCCCCTTCGCCAAGGTCCGGGCCGAACTACCCAGCAGCCGAATTCCCCAGCGCCAGGCTCTGGGCCGAACTCCCACCGCCAGCCGAACTTCCTGACGGCCGAGCTCCTTGGACTCCAAATGGCAGGACTCTCCCAAGACGCCCGTTCGGCCACCCGAACTCCTCCCGGTTTCCCCTTCGGCCGAACTCCTTCGGACTCCCACGGCCGAACTCCTTCGAACCGACTCCAGCGGCCGAGCTTCAATGAAGTTCCTCTCAGCGGCCGAACTCCTCAGCGAACGGCTTTAGTGGCCAAATTCCCCAGCGCCAGGCTCCGGGCCGAACTCCCACCGCCAGCCGAACTTCCTGACGGCCGAGCTCCTTGGACTCCAAGCGGCAGGACTCCTCCCAGACGCCCGTTCGGCCACCCGAACTCCTCCCGGGTTTCCCCTTCGGCCGAACTCCTTCGGACTCCCCACGGCCGAACTCCTTCGAACCGACTCCAAGCGGCCGAGCTTCAATGAAGTCCTCTCAGCGGCCGAACTCCTCAGCGGACGGGCTTTAGTGGAATCCCCAAGCAGTCGTCACGGGGCCGAACTCCTCAGCGGTCGCCCTCATCAAACTTCGGCCGACCGAGCTCCTACCGAACTCTCAAGTGTCCAAGCCTCAGCCGAAGTCCAACAGCCGGCCGAACCCCAAACGGCCGGGCCTCGGATTCTCAGCAGCCGAACTCTTCTGCGGACGAGCCCTTAGCTGCATACCTTTAGCCGGACGCCTATGGGAGCCGAACTCCCTCCTATCTTCCTCTTCAGGAGCCCGAACTCCCCCGAAATGGGCACACAACGAAGGCCTTCAACCCTTCGTTCGGCAAGCTCTGCAACCATCGCCATCAGTCAGTCCGCCGCGCCATCAGTCAGTCCGCCGCACCATCAGTCAGTCCGCCGCGGGCGATAGCACCCACTGTCAGGCGTCAGTCCGCCGCGGGCGATAGCGACCCACTGTCAGGCGGCGATGGCTGTCACCCTCAATCCGCCGCACGCGGCACCAGTGAGACTGACTCCACCGAACCTCGAGCGGCCCGCCAGCACGCGGCTGCAGTTGTCACCATCAAGCTCCGCTATATCAAGGACCCTCCCGACACACTAAGGCTAAGCTCTCTGAACTCTCGACTCTCTAAGCTCTCCTCCACATCTCTAAGCTCCGGAACTCATTCCGAGCACTCCATTACTGTTGGCCGGAAACTAACTTGACCGTCGGAGGGTCCTGCCGGAGCCACCACCCCACCGGTTCCGGACGGGACTTCGTTTTGCAGGTCCCCGGCGGCGCCCAGCGGCCTCGATTGCGGCGACCTCCGGCGGCGACGGATTTCTGCACCAACAGATTGGCGCTAGAAGGAAGGGCCTGAACCTTCGAGGTTCCCTTGTTCTTAAAGGAGTGCTCGGCGACGATTTCCTTCCCCTGCTCCGGATCTCTCTCCTCCCTCTTCAGTATTCCTTTTCTGAAAAGAAAAATGCCTCCCAGAAGAGCCTCGACCCGGAGGTCGGCAGCCTCCGCGGCCCGATCCCGTTCGGGTCCGTCCGCTCCCACTCCGGCCCCGGCAACACGGGCCCGCTCCGTACTCGCGGTAGATGCGGAGCGGTTCGACCTGCTTGCCCAGCAGGTCCGCGATCTTACGGAGGCGGTGCAGGCAGTGCAAGCCACGCATTCGCGAGGTCCGGCGCCCACTCGACCGGCGCGGGGTTCCCCGGAGCCCGGGAATCCAGTCCAGGAGCGACCGATGTGGGCTACCCGACCTCCGGCCCTCGGGAGAGAAGGGCAGCCGGCAAAGAGCCCCTGCTCGGACCGCGGCTCAACCCAGGGAGAAGCTTCACACCCCTTCCGCGAGAAGACCTTGGGGATTAAGGATCGCGAAGATTTCCTGGATCAAAGGCTCATGGAGATGGGACGACGCATAGAAGAACTTCGTCATACTCCTTCCTCCCGCGGTAACGATATTTGCACTGATCCTCCCTTCTCACAGAAAATTATGCAGGAACAGGTACCACCGAACTTCAAGCTCCCGCATTTTGAAAGCTACGATGGGACCACTGACCCGGTCGACCATTTGGAGGCCTTCAGGACGACGATGTTACTCCATGGCGCGCCTGATGCCATTTTGTGTCGGGCTTTCCCTTCTACCCTCAAGGGAGCAGCTAGGAATTGGTACTCGGCGCTTAAGCCGGGCACCATCCTATCGTTTGACCAAATGAGTCAACAATTCGCGGCCCACTTCGTCAGCAGCAAACGGCCGCGCAGAGGCTCGGATTCCTTGTTGGCCATCAGGCAAAAAGAGGGGGAACCCATCCGGGCTTACGTCACCCGGTTCAACGCTGCCGCGCTGGAAGTCCGGAACCTGGACCAATCAGTTGCTATGGCCGCCCTCAAGGGCGGCCTTCAGAAGAACGACCTGTTGTTCTCCCTGGAAAAGAAATATCCCAGGGATTTCGCTGACATGCTAGCTCGGGCCGAAAGCTATGCCCGGGCAGAAGAGGCTTTTGAGGCCAAGGATAAGTGAAGCTCGCGACAAGCGACGAGTAGGCAGAGCGGGAAGGCCTGCCGAGGAAAGAAAGCGCACCGAAGCTTGGCCGCGCTCCCGAACTCCCCCTGGTCGCGGGCGTGCCCGGACTCCACCTCAGGCTCGGGGGCGGGAAGCCACCGACGGAAGGGCACGCCGAAGTTCCCCTCGGCACCGAAGTCCCCCCCGACGCCGAAGTTCCCCCCGGCGCCGAGGTTCTCCCTCGCGACGAGGTCCCTCCCCGCGCCAAGGTTCTCCCCTCCGACGGCGTTTTCACAGCTACGCCCCCCTCAACGCCCCGAAGGCTCAAGTGCTGCTGGAGATCAAGGGACGACTTCCGGAGCCGGAGAGGATGCGTTCCCATCCCAGAAAATGCAACCCCAACAAGTTCTGCCTTTACCACCGTGACCACGGTCACGATACCGAGGAGTGCATCCAGCTCCAGGACGAAATCGAGGAGCTGGTCCGGCGGGGCAGGCTTGGCCGATTCCTGCAAAGACAACCTAAAGAGCGGGAAGATCGGCCGAGAATGTTGCCGCCGAATGGGGAAGATCGGCAGGAGGATCGGCAGGAGGACCGGCCGTCTCTCGGCGTCATTAACACCGTCTCGGGAGGACCGCAGCGGGGAAAGACCGACGAATCCGAGGGACCGGCGAAGAGGCAGAGGACCTCGGAGCCCGTGACCTTCACCGAGGCAGACGCCCAGGGGATCCGATTTCCACATAACGACGCGGTTGTAATCTCTTTAAACGTCGCTGATTATGATGTACGCCGCATTTTGGTGGATAATGGAAGTTCGGCGGACATATTGTTTTACGATGCCTTCTTAAAAATGTCCCTACCTGACACCCGCTTAGGACCTGTAAATTCCCCCCTGGTGGGATTTGCCGGACACGCCGTTCCGGTCGAAGGCATGGTGACTTTGGCGGTGACGGCGGGCCAATCCCCAAAATTGGCCAAGGCGCGGATCGACTTTCTGGTCGTGAGGACCCCGTCCGCCTATAATGCAATCCTTGGGCGACCCAGGCCTAAACGCACTACGGGCGGTAGTGTCAACCTACTACTTAAAGATGAAATTCCCGACGAGCCACGGAGTCGGCGAGGTCAGAGGAGACCAAGCCCTGGCAAAGTACTGCTACTCAATCGCCCTGCGCGGGGGAGACCGGCCCGACCCTTGCCTTGTTGATGGACTGGACGTCCGCGACGACCTCACTGAAGAACGGGGCGAACCTGCGGAAGACCTCGTCCCTGTGTCCTTACGCGACGGAGACCCGGGGCATGAGGTGCGGATCGGCTCCAACTTAGCGGCCGAGGTCAAGGGACAGCTCGTCGCTTTCCTCAGAAGGAATGCAGACGTCTTCGCCTGGGCCCCAGCGGATGTACCAGGGATCGACGCCGATGTCATAGAACATCGGCTGGCCATCGACCCAAGGCACCGACCCGTCAGAGAAAAATTACGCCGCCAAGCCCCAGAAAGACAGAAGGCGGTAGCCGAAGAAGTGGATAAGCTCCTTGAAGCTGGACTCATCCGGGAGGTCAACTATCCGACCTGGGTCTCGAACGTGGTCCTCGTCAAAAAAGCAAACAACAAATGGAGGATGTGCGTCGACTTCAAGAAGCTGAACAAAGCCTGCCCAAAGGACAGCTACCCCCTGCCGAGGATCGATCAGCTGGTGGACGCAACCTCGGGCCACGAGCTCCTCACTTTTATGGACGCATTTTCTGGTTATAACCAGATACGCATGGCGCCCGAGGATGAAGAAAAGACCACCTTTATTACTGACCGAGGTCTCTATTGTTACAGGGTCATGCCTTTCGGACTCAAGAATGCAGGAGCCACCTACCAGCGCTTGGTCAACAAGGTCTTCAAGGGGCAGATCGGCCGCAACATGGAGGTGTACGTGGACGACATGCTGGTCAAAAGCCGAGCCTCGACAGACCACCTCGCCGACCTTGAAGAAACTTTCGGTGCGCTTAGGAGGCACAAGATGAAGTTGAACCCGACTAAATGCGCCTTCGGCGTGACCTCCAGAAAATTCTTAGGATTCATGGTGTCGAGACGCGGAATCGAGGCAAATCCTGAGAAAATTCGAGCCATTCAGGAGATGACTGCCCCGAAAACAATTAAGAAAGTTCAGCGCCTGGCTGGGAAGGTGGCGTCCCTGAACCGCTTTGTCTCGAGGTCGGCCGAGCGGTGCCTGCCCTTCTTCCAGGTCCTCAGGCGACCGAAAGATTTTTGCTGGACGGCAGAGTGCAAACAGGCATTCGAGGAGCTCAAAAACTACCTCGACGCGCCCCCGCTGCTGGCAAAGCCCGAACCTGGAGAAGGGCTGCTCCTGTACCTAGCTGTCTCTCCAATGGCCCTGGCGGCTGTCCTGGTCAGGGAAGATGCGAAGGCGCAACAACCAGTCTACTACGTGAGCCGAGCCTTGAGGGACGCGGAGACCAGGTACTCCAAGTTAGAAAAACTAATTTACTGTCTTCTAATCGCAGCCAGGAGGCTCCGACCTTACTTTCAGGAGCATACCATAACGGTCCTCACGGACCAACCAATAAGAGCCGTCCTCCACCGAGCAGACGCTTCAGGAAGAATCGCCAAATGGGCGATCGAGCTCACGGAGTTCGACATCAATTACCGGCCCAGGCCATCGATCAAGGCTCAGATACTGGCGGACTTCGTGCTGGAATGCACCGCACCAGTTGAAGCCGAACTTGAATCAAGCGAGATTATCATCGGAGGGAGACCAAGCCCCAACGAAGCCGAGCTGTGGCGGTCGAGCTTCCCTGAAGAAAGGGCCGACCTTCTTGAAGGCGCCTGGGTTCTGCACGTGGATGGCTCATCCAACTCTAGCGGGGCCGGCGCAGGGCTGGTCCTGGTCAGCCCCGAGGGGATCGTCACCGAGTACGCACTGCGCTTCGAGTTTCCCACAACCAACAATGGGGCCGAGTATGAAGCGCTGATAGCCGGGCTGCAGATAGCCAGGGAATTGAAGGTGGGTCGGCTTCAAGTCTATAGCGACTCCCAGTTGGTGGTCGGTCAGGTCGGCGGCAGCTACGAGGCGCGGGAGGAAAGCATGGTGATGTACCTCGGGAAGGTGAAGAACTTGATACCAGCCTTCGACAGCTTCGACATTCGGCACATCCCAAGGACCGGGAATACAAGGAGCCGACCTTCTCTCCAAGTTGGCCACTTCTGCCCCGGCCGAACTACCAAAAGAAGTGTTTCTGGAAACTCTGAAGTGCCCGACCACCGAGGAACCTCAGGCCATCCTGCGGACGGACTTCGAGCCCAGCTGGATCGATCCGCTGATCGCCTACCTCGAAGAAGGGGCTCCTCCCTCACGACCGGAGAGAAGCTCGGAGGCTCAGGAGTCAAGCCTCCCGCTACGTCTTGCACGAAGGCAGGTTATATAAAGAGGTCGTACTCCCTCCCGTTGCTGAGGTGCCTCCGACCCTCTGAGGCCTACATCGCGCTACAGGATGTCCACGAAGGACTCTGCGGGAGTCACGCAGGAGCCAGATCCCTATCGCAAAGACTACTTCGGCAAGGGTACTACTGGCCAACCCTATTTCGTGATTCCACGGAATACGTGAAGAAATGTGACCGCTGCCAGAAGAACGCCAGCGTGCAAAGGCAGCCGGCGTCCGAACTCACTCCGCTCACTGCACCCTGGCCCTTCGCGCAATGGGGGATGGACATCCTCGGCCCCTTCCCAACGGCGTCCGGACAACGGAAGTTCCTCCTGGTCGCGATTGACTACTTTACCAAGTGGGTCGAGGCGGAACCACTAGCGAAGATCACCGAGGCCAAGGTGCAGGACTTCGTCTGGAAGACGCTGATCTGCCGGTTCGGTCTGCCCCGAGCCCTCATAACCGATAATGGGCGACAGTTCGCTGGAGCCCGGTTTGCCGAGTTCTGCGAAGGACTAAACGTCTCCCACCACTTCACATCGGTGGCTCATCCGCAAGCCAATGGGGAAGCCGAAGTGACCAATCGGACCCTGCTGCAAGGCCTCAAAGACGAGGCTCGACAGGGCAAAAGGGGCCTGGGCAGACGAACTCTACCACGTCCTCTGGGCATACCGAACAACGCAGAGGGTACCGACCGGCGAGACACCCTTCGCCTTGGCCTTCGGCACCGAGGCAGTCATCCCGATCGAGCTCAAACTCCCGTCTGCTCGAATCGTGGGCTTCAACGAGCAACTCAACTCCCAGGACCTCAGAGCCAACCTCGACCTTCTGGAAGAAAAGAGGGAGGCAGCCCGCATCCGGATGGCCGCCTACCAACGGAAGGTGGCTCGGTATTACAATTCCAGAGTCAAAAGCAAGGCGTTCAGAGTTGGGGACTTAGTGCTCCGACGAGCAGCCGTCTCTCAGCCCCAGAGTCAAGGGAAGCTCGTCCCAAATTGGGAAGGTCCGTACGAAGTGGTAGAGGTCATCCGACCTGGAACCTATCGCCTAAAGGAGCTCGGAGGACTAGCGCTTCCCCGACCTTGGAACTCAGAAAACCTGAGAATGTACTACCAGTAGTTTCCCTCAATAAAACCTTGTTGCTCGACACTATCGTTTCAGGGTCGCTGGGAAAAAAGCGAGCGGAAATGTCCCCACAGCCGGCTAGGAACAGGAGGAGAACCTCGTCCTAGCGTGAGCAAAGTCGAAGGCCCCGTCCACAAAGGACGGGATGGGGGGAGAAGCGAGGACGACGGTCCTCATGTGCCCCCACAGCCGGCTAGGAACAGGAGGAGAACCTCGTCCTAGCGTGAGCAAAGTCGAAGGCCCCGTCCACAAAGGACGGGATGGGGGGAGAAGCGAGGACGACGGTCCTCATGTGCCCCCACAGCCGGCTAGGAACAGGAGGAGAACCTCGTCCTAGCGTGAGCAAAGTCGAAGGCCCCGTCCACAAAGGACGGGATGGGGGGAGAAGCGAGGACGACGGTCCTCATGTGCCCCCACAGCCGGCTAGGAACAGGAGGAGAACCTCGTCCTAGCGTGAGCAAAGTCGAAGGCCCCGTCCACCAAGGACGGGATGGGGGGAGAGGCGAGGACGACGGTCCCCATGTGCCCCCATAGCCCGTTGGGAACAGGAGGAGAACCTCGTCCTAACGAGAGCAAAGTCGAAGACCCCGTCCACCAAGGACGGGATGGGGGAGAAGCTCGGACGATGGTCCGGATGTGCCCCACAGCCCGCTAGAAACAAGAGGAGAACCTCGTCCTAACGTGAGCAAGGTCCAAGGCCGAGCCCCAGAGTCTACGGCAAGCTTCACTGCAGAAGACGAGGTCTCCTTCGGACCTCAGCCTCAACTTCAGCGTCAATATTGGCTGGAGATGAGACCTCCCCCGAGCTTCAGCTGCGACAAATGCGGAGCCCGGAAGAAGACTTCGGCAGTCGCCTGTTTTGGTACTCCCTCCCTTCAATCTTTGAACTCGGGAGTGGGGGGGCTACTGTTGGGGATAAATCCCGCTCCTGCCGAAGCCTGGCCCGACGCTCGGCCCAATGTACCCAGTAGCCGCTGAAGAGCTTTAGCGCCGGGCGCCAGGCCGAGCCCCTACCACGGCCGAACTGCCTAGAGGTCGAACTCCCCTTCGCCAAGGTCCGGGCCGAACTACCTAGCTGCCGAATTCCCCAGCGCCAGGCTCTGGGCCGAACTCCCACCGCCAGCCGAACTTCCTGACGGCCGAGCTCCTTGGACTCCAAGCGGCAGGACTCCTCCCAGACGCCCGTTCGGCCACCCGAACTCCTCCCGGGTTTCCCCTTCGGCCGAACTCCTTCGGACTCCCCACGGCCGAACTCCTTCGAACCGACTCCAAGCGGCCGAGCTTCAATGAAGTCCTCTCAGCGGCCGAACTCCTCAGCGGACGGGCTTTAGTGGGCCGAATTCCCCAGCGCCAGGCTCCGGGCCGAACTCCCACCGCCAGCCGAACTTCCTGACGGCCGAGCTCCTTGGACTCCAAGCGGCAGGACTCCTCCCAGACGCCCGTTCGGCCACCCGAACTCCTCCCGGGTTTCCCCTTCGGCCGAACTCCTTCGGACTCCCCACGGCCGAACTCCTTCGAACCGACTCCAAGCGGCCGAGCTTCAATGAAGTCCTCTCAGCGGCCGAACTCCTCAGCGGACGGGCTTTAGTGGAATCCCCAAGCAGTCGTCACGTCACTGGGCCGAACTCCTCAGCGGTCGCCCTCATCAAACTTCGGCCGACCGAGCTCCTACCGAACTCTCAAGTGTCCAAGCCTCAGCCGAAGTCCAACAGCCGGCCGAACCCCAAACGGCCGGGCCTCGGATTCTCAGCAGCCGAACTCTTCTGCGGACGAGCCCTGGCTGCATACCTTTAGCCGGACGCCTAGGGGAGCCGAACTCCCTCCTATCTTCCTCTTCAGGAGCCCGAACTCCCCCGAAATGGGCACACAACGAAGGCCTTCAACCCTTCGTTCGGCAAGCTCTGCAACCATCGCCATCAGTCAGTCCGCCGCGCCATCAGTCAGTCCGCCGCACCATCAGTCAGTCCGCCGCGGGCGATAGCAACCCACTGTCAGGCGTCAGTCCGCCGCGGGCGATAGCGACCCACTGTCAGGCGGCGATGGCTGTCACCCTCAATCCGCCGCACGCGGCACCAGTGAGACTGACTCCACCGAACCTCGAGCGGCCCGCCAGCACGCGGCTGCAGTTGTCACCATCAAGCTCCGCTATATCAAGGACCCTCCCGACACACTAAGGCTAAGCTCTCTGGACTCTTGACTCTCTAAGCTCTCCTCCACATCTCTAAGCTCCGGAACTCATTCCGAGCACTCCATTACTGTTGGTCAGAAACTAACTTGACCGTCGGAGGGTTCTGCCGGAGCCACCACCCCACCGGTTCCGGACGGGACTTCATTTTGCAGGTCCCCGGCGGCGCCCAGCGACCTCGATTGCGGCGACCTCCGGCGGCGACGGATTTCTGCACCAACAGAAATCATATGATAGACAAAAATATCTACTTATAGAATTTTTATTCATTCTTTTTTATTTTTTTTCATCCTTCCAATATACGAGAAGAAAAATTAGCTAAAAAAAAATATGCTAGAACAGAGTTTATATTTTTTTTTATTTTTCTATTTCAACTTCAAGCCCGGTTAATGGCTTAGAAGATAGTTCTTATTTTTGTATCAAAAATTTTTTTTTTCTGATAATAAAATTTTATTTTTTTAATTATTGCTTCTGCAATTTAATGCTTGTAATTTTTAGTTTTCATAGGATAGTTTAATTTTTATACTTATTTACTTTCTATTTTTTTATTTTATATAATTTAAATTCTAGCAAGTAGTATAGAATTTAATTTTAAATAATTTTAAAATTTTAATTTAAATCATGTCTAGCTAAGAAATCCTCTAGGGTTTGCAATAAAGCTAAACCATGATTAGAAGCTCTTCTTAGGATTGTTTCTTGATTTTTATTTTTTTAGTTCTTCTTCCTTCAAGTGTCTTGTCTAGAGACTTGATGGACTATCATTGGATTTTAATTCCTTTATAGTTCTTACTTGATTCGGCGCAAGAAGGATAATAAGAAGAAGGTCTATAATTTTGTTAACTTTTTTTCTCTTCTTTCTTGTAGAAAACTTTGATGAATTATTATTGGATCAGAATTCTTTCATAGTCCATACTTGGATAACACAAGAGAAGCATTTGAAAAGAGAGTTTCTTAATTAAGATGAATGCTTGTCTATGCATTACATCTTAATCAAGGAACATTATAAGAGAAATCTTAAAAAGACTTTCTAAGTTATTAGTTTAGTGAATTCAAAAGCCCTACATCTTTAGATTATTATTCTCTATGATTAATTTATTGTTTAGTAGTAAGTAATAAATAATCTTTTAAAATCTTTGTTAAAGCTCGTCTGAGTAAGGATTTGAACATAATTTTTCATGGAATCGATCCATACTCACTGGACGTGCTACTTTATATACCGTGCATTTGCGGTTAAATTTAAGACATATCAGGGGTCGACCCTAGGGTCATCCCTTTTTGTGTGCCACTGAAAAACAATATGCCAGGCTATCCATTTCAAAAGGAGATAACCTTGGGGTCATCCCTTTTCGCCCAAACATTTTTTTTTTTTTTTTTGACTTTCAAATTTTTTCAAATTACCTCCAAAACTTTTAAATTCTTTTCTAATGCTCTTGAGGCTTCCAAAAAATATTATTTTGATCTCCAACTTGATGAAATGATAACTTTAACCTTCTCCAAGCATCTTTATCAATCTAAAATTTCTTGTATAATCTGAAATACATAATTAAACTTCTTTCAAAGATAAAAATCATTAATACTTCTCTTAAATATTTTGTAGACATCAAAATTAATTTTTAAAGCAATAATTTCTTTCTTTTTGATGATGACAAAATATTTGAGTATAAGCAAAATAAGACATGCATAAAATATTGAAGTAAAATAATGCCATTAAAAATTTTAAGTTTAAAATTAAGATAATATATAAATATATTTAATTGATGTAAATTTTTAAGGTATGAGCTTTATAATATCGATACATAATGTCAATGCCTACAAGTAGATGATCACAGTACATCATTATCATAAAGGATAGAGAAATCATAATATAAATCTTACTTTCTACAAAATGACTTAGTTCTTTCAGAAAAGAAGTTAGGGGCTTAAAAAAATATCAATGATCAAGCATGTATTTTTAATATCATCAATTAATAATTATTGCTTATACCAAATAATGTACTTACTTCTCCTTTTTGACATCATCAATTAAAAACTACTCTTCTCTTATTTTGAATAAAATTTACTCCCTCTTTCAAATAAGAAGGAAGAACCTGCTTCTTAAAAGATGATTTATAATATAATTAATACTTTATGTGAAAAACATATTTCATATTCATGATAAAATAAGATGCCAACATAGTGATAAGAGTCATATATTAAGCCAAAATACAGAAGGATATGGTATGGAGTTTACATTATATATCAGAAGTATAAATAATTAGCCATACAAGATAAGCATCACATACAATCAAAATTGGCCAATATATATCAATAAGTAATTAATTAAATGTATGAATGCAAACTTCATAAATATTCTTAATTTATCTTTAGTTTATTACATATTTTTAATATACTCATTACACCATAATGTCTCAATTCAAATCAATGAGTATTAAGATTTCAAGCATTAAATTATTGAGTATTTTAAGCATCGATTCATTAAGTATATACTTAACATTCATCTTTCTATTTTTGATAACATTAAAAAGCTTATAGGAAAGATTAAGAAAAATCATCAAAATCAATAAGATGTAAGAGTGTATCAAATGAGAGATATATCAAACTTAAAAAAAAGTTAAATGAATCATCTTTCCTTTAAAAATTTATCTTTTAATTTAAAACATGCTTAAGATATCGCTTCTCTTTTAGAAATTTACTTGAATTTAAATATCAAAATTTGAATAAGTATAATTTTTTAATAAGATTTTCAAATATGTATTTTTTAAACTTTAAGAGAAATAAAGCTTTTCAAAAATTTGAACAAAAAAATCAAGCATAACATTTTTTTTTAATCTTTATGCATCAAACAAATCATTAAAATATATCATCAAAATCAATCAAAATTAAAAAAAAAATTGATTTAATTTTAAGAGGATATTAAATTTGAACTTTATGAGATATTTAATATGAAAATAAGCATGTTTGGTATCAAGTTTATATTGACATCACTCTTCTCTTTCTAAAAGATTTAAATTCAGATTTTTTAAATCAATATTGAGGGATAAAACTTTTTAAGATATTTCAGTATATTTGGTACCAAGTAAAGTATGTTCGATGTTAAATTTTTATTTGATACCATCAATTTATATTTTTAATTTAATTTTAAAAATTAAAAATTTTTAAATAAAATAAGTATAACATATAAAAAAAATTGACATCAATTTTAATATTTATTCTTTACTTTTCTTAAGAAGTTTTAGTTAATTAAACTTTTAAAAAATATATATTGAAAGAGTATGAAAGATAATATCAGAGCTAAAAATAATTTTATAAAAATCTTATATTGTATATTAAAAATTTTATAAATTTATTCCTAGAAGTAAGAAAAATTTTCAATTCAATTCAACTTAAAAAATGTCAAGAATATTCAGATAAATCAAATTATGAAATCAGCATATGAATGATACTACTTTAACTAAGTTTCAATATTAGAGAGCAATTTATTTATCTGATACCATTTTAAATTAAAAATACTTTAAATCAAGTAAATTAAATTAAATAAATACATAAAAGTATAAATTAAAAAAACTATAAGGTATTTAATTGAAAATTTAAAATTAATATAATAAAGCTCAAAATAAGATAATTAATTAAGAATTTTAGCTCAAAAGTTTATTAATATTTTCAATCAAATTAAATTAAAAAATATCTCTCCTTCTATTTTTTATATTAATTACTGGATTAATTTACTTTTCAACTTTCTTTTATTTTTATTTTAAAATAAGCATATTTTAAAATTAAATTATTAAATTAAAATATATATATTCATTCTTTAGCATTATCTTTTTTTTTTCAAAATTTGCATGCTTAAGCTTTATAATTTTTATTATTTTTTTTTCAAGTTAAGCATATTTAATTTGATACCATATTAAACTTTACTTAATACCAATTTAGTAATCCATTCATCTTAAATAAAATTTTCTCTTTATGTCAAGATGTTTTCAATCAAGTAGCCTTTTAAGAGTAAAAATTTTACTCTCTCTCTCTATCTTTTAAATTGAGCATATTTAATATGAACTTATCTAATGCTAGATTTAAAAAATTTAGATTATTTAACTTGCAAATTCAGATCAAGAGTTCTTTATTTTCTCAAAAACTTAGATGTATACATACTTCTCAATTTTAATTAAAAAAACTCTAGACTTAAAAATTTTTGAATAATATAGTCATGAAAATACTTCTCTTCTTTTAATACTAAAGCAGATCACTCAAAAATATATCACAAAAAATTATTTTAAATAATATAATAATAAGAATATAATTATGAAAATTTAAATCTAAGATTTTTTTAATCAAAAGATAATGCAATAGAATTCAATGCAAAAATAGACTATTTGATACAAATTATGATACCAATTATAATAAATTTTTGTAAAATTATTTGTTTGTATCATTTGAAAGAAGTTTTTGTTTGTTTCTCTGAACTTTATAAATCCAAAATATATAGATTCTTTCAAAATTAAAAATTTGGATATATCATTCAAAGTAAATCATAAAAAATATATTTAATTTTTAAAAAAAATATTTTTTTTCTTTTCTTAAGTAATATCAATCAATTTGAAGTGTAAAGATATCAATTTTATAATTTATCTCTAGATATAATATCAAAAAAAAATTATCAATATTCATGTAAAATAGATTATTCACAAAGATTTTTTTTTGGTTAAAGATAAAATAATAGAATGTAAGATAATAATGGTCTATTTGATATCAATTATTAAAGTCTTTGATCAAAAAAGATGAATCAATTAAATTCAGATCAAATTATTTTGATAAGTTAATTTAAATTAATACCATCATATCATGCAAAATAAATCATAAAGAGATATTATGTTTAAACTTTAATCTTCTTTTTCTTAAGAAATATAATTTAATCAAGTTTAGAAAAGATATGAATTTCTTGATTTTATCTCAAATGATATCATATAAGCTATGCTAAATCAGATTTAAGATAAAATACTTTTTTTTTGCCAAAAAAATTTTTTAGACAAGAATAGACTATTTAATACCAATTATAAGAATTATGATATTGATTGTTTTAAAAATTAGATCAATCAGCAAACTTCTTGATATCAAACATAAAAAATAATTCAATTTTAGATATCCAATATTTTAAAGAGAAAAAATGACATCTTTGAAAGATTTTCTCTAATTTGATATCCATTGAGTTGAAATAAATCAAGATTTTCTTAAGAGATTTGATATCACTTAAAGATTGAAGAAAAACTAATTTTTAAATTCATTGCTTAAAAATAATATGAATAAAATATAAAAGCATATTTCAAATTTAATTTGATACCAAGTATGAAAGGCATTCTTCAAGTTGGGGGACAAAATCAATTGAGGTTAAAATGAGAGGAATCTAGATTAGCTTTATGTGTTGATCTAACTATGAAATTTCAAATCATTAGGAGTAAACCTAAAATGCAATGCAACCTAACACATCAAGTATTTTGAGTTTTATGATTGATGCCTTATTTTTTAGTACTTATTTCATGTTAATTTTTAATAAAATTTTAATAATTTAGCATTTTATGGAAGAATATCAAACTTAGTTTTACTTATATGTACAACAATTCAAAAATATGCATATCTAATTAAGCATCTTTTAATTTAAGTTTATCAATTATAAAATTGATATGAAAAAGCTATTATATCATACTGAATTTTAAGATAATTTTAATTCATATCATAATATGATACTTAGAAGAGAGCATATTGATATTTAAAAATCAAAGCATTCAAATTATAGTATACATCAAAATTAATCAATCATACCGATATATAAGACTATTGAAAAGTATCTCAAGCAAGAATATAAAACTATATTGAAAGATCTTTAGAAATAATAAAATCAATCAAAATAACTTTGACAAATATTGATGGTATGTTGTGAGGAAGGTTTAGATTATACCAAACATCATCATTCATTCAATTTCATTTTCAAGGCATCCATCCATAACAAATTTTCTACTTTTATTTCATTAGATCCTTGGTATACCTGCAAAATTAATTTATAATTTTTAGTATCCAAGCTTTCTTGGATCCATTGGAGTTAGTGCTCAAGATTTTTTCTAAAATCTAAATTTATTTAATAGATATTTAGCCATTTTTTTAATGTCATACTTAAAAATTTTATGGTCAATTCCATTATATTTAAATTTTTTAAATGAATGATTCTCAATTGAAGATTTGTTGAATATGTTTTTGATAAACTTTTATTTTTTTATTGAATTATAATCAATTCCAAATTTGTTAAGCTCTTTGATTATTTAAAATGGCTTGAAGCTTTTGAGATCCAATTATAAACTTTTAAAGCATAGACTTCAAGCTATCAATCTCTTTCTTTAATTTGATATTTTTTTTCGAAAGAGATTTTTCAAAAATTTTTTTTTTTTTACTAAAGATTTTTCATATTTCAAATAGTTTTCTCTTTCATTCTCTAAAGATCTTTGTGATTTCATAAGTTTATCTTTTTTTAATTAAAATTTTTTTAGATTTTACAAGATTTTCTTTTTTTTACTTAAAGTTTTAATTTATTTTAAATTTTTTCTTTGACCATGTTTTCTATATTTTTTAAAAGATCTTTTTTTCACTCAAAATTTTATCTTTTTGTTCAGTCAGAGAAAGATTAGATTTTTTAAGTTCTTTATTCTATAGCCTTATCTTTTTATGTTCATCTATTAACTCATTGAAAGCTTCATATAGTTCATTAAAAGTGAATTCAAAGAAGGTTTATGATATACTTCATCATTTTGAGCCATGAGGTAATAACTTGCTATACCTTCCTCCTCTTTCTTATTCTCTTCTTTGCTTTGCTCTCTTTTTATCAATATCTTTTTTTTTCTTTTTTTTCTTTTCATCCTCATGAGTTATGAGGCATACGTCGGGGTGAGCTTTCTTTTCTTCTTAAGAGCTTGATTCTTCTATTTGATTTACTCTCTCATAAGTTCTTTCCAATTTCTTCCATACATATTTTGCTAAATTATAATAAAAAATTATATTAAATATATGTAAGTTCAAGAAGCAATAAAGCATGTTCATGGCCTTAGCATTTAGGTGCATTGATTCTTTATCAACAAATAATGCATTGTGTATATGAGGGCTATTGATAATAATCTTCCACAGATTATAGTCATGTGCTTGAATGAAGATTTTTATCTTAGCTTTCTAATAAGTATAATTTGAGCCATCAAACAGTTGGGATCGATCAATGGAATGGCCTTTATTAAAAAAATATTTTATTTTGGGTTGTCAAGATCTTTGGCTCTTAATGATTATGTCAACAATTAATAACATAGCACATGCTTTGATACTACTTGTTGTTCAGAGATTGCAATCTAAGAAAGAGGATGAATTGAATTCTTATAAAATTTTGATCAAATTAAACTCTACATCAATTATATGCTTCTAATTAAATCAACTTAAAAGATTATATGGCGCAAGCAATTTATAGCAATAGAATTAAAACATATATATTGCTAAACAAGAATCAAAACTAAGCTAAGTAAGAATTATAAGCAAATAATGCAAGCAAAGAAGTTACAACACAAATATACAAAAATTTATAGTGGTTTGGAGTAACCCGCTCCTACATCCATTCTCCAAGCTTTTCTTAGAAGTTTCGCTATAATTCTTTCTTAATTATAGTGTGTTTATTTTTCTAGGCTCATAAACAAACTCAGTTGATTTTCACAGGAGCACCAACCAAAATCTTACATCGTTAATTTTTTGGATTCACTAACAATTTAATTAATTTTTCAGGCTCACCAACCAAAATTTATACAACATCCAATTATGTGCTTGGACTAGTCTAAGTCCCAAGTTTTTTTTCCTCCAAGAAAATTATAAAGAAATAAAAATACAAGTATAAGTTTCAGCACAAAAATAAAAAATAAAAATTAAAACTCTTTTGAAGCTCGAAGAAGTTGATGTTGGATTGCTCAAGTGATGCTTTAATTTCTCTTCTTGATGCTTAAGAGAATGTGGAAGATGATGGAGATAGTTTCTCTTGAAATCTCTTTGATTTTGAAGCTTGATTTCTCTCTTTTGTTCTTATTTTCTTAGGTATTCAATGGAGCTCACAAGTTTGAATCAATCTTTCTTTCAATGCACTTTCCTTCCTTTTTAATGTCTTTTGAATCTTCAATCAAAGCTAAAGAATAATTAGTAGCTATTTAGAGCCATTGGAGAGTATTTATTAGATATTTAATGTATTAAAAATGGATAAAAAATTAGTCATTATGGACATTTCGTTGCAGAGATCGATCCATGTGCAGGGGACAACCCTATGGTAGAAAAACAAAAAAGACTAATTTTTGCATTTTTTGGATGGCAGAACAGTAGAGATCAATCCATGGGTTAGCCCCTGGCAAAGGAATCGACCCTAGGGTCAACCCTTCTTATGTGCCACTCAAAAACAACATGCCAAGCTGCCTATTTCAAAAGGAATGACCTAGAGGTCATTCCTTTTTGCCCAAACATATTTTTCTTTATTTTTTGACTTTCGAATCTTTCCAAATTACCTCCAAAAATTTTAAATTCTTTTTTAATGCTCTTGAGTCTTCCAAAAAATATTATCTTGATCTTCAACTTAATGAAATGACAGCTTTGACCTTCTCCAAGTATCTTTATCAATTTAAAAATTTTTGTGTGACCTAAAATACATAATTGAACTTCTTTCAAAGATAAAAATTATTAATACTTCTTTCAAATATTTTATAGTCATCAAAATCAATTCTTGAGGCAATATTGACCAACCTTTAATATGTAGCTCCGGCATTTTTGAGACTGAAGGGCATGACTTTGTAACAATATAAGCCCTTATCAATAATAAATGTTGTATTCTCTTCATCTTCGAATGCCATCCGAATTTGATTATATCCAAAAAAGTATCCATGAAGCTGAGTAGGTGATGGCCTGACGTAGAATCAAGTAGTTGATCGATCCAAGATAGTAAAAATCTATCTTTGGAACAAGCTTTGTTCAAGTCAGTATAGTCGATGCATATCCATCATTTGCCATTAGCTTTCTTTACCATCATGACGTTCACAATCTAGTCAAGATATATAGTTTGCTTCACGAATGAAGTCGGCTGCTAATAACTTGTCAACTTTTTTATTGATGGCTTTCTATTGCTTGGGAGCAAAACTTTTTTCTTTTGCCTCACCTGTTTATGCTTGTCATCAACATTTAGTCGGTGAACAATTATTTTTGATGGGATGCCCGGTATGTCTGAAGCAGACTAGGCAAAGACATATGTATTCTTTCTTAAAAAGATTGAGTTTTTTTCATAGTTCATCACTTAATGAAGATCCAACTTGAATAGTCCTAATCGGGTCTTCATCGTAGAGGGGTATTGAGATGAGTTGCTCTGTAGGTTCTTTCCGACTTTTCTCCACTCTCTGATCAAGTCTATCGATGGAAAGAGCTTGAGTCGGTTGTTTTTCTTTTATTACTGTCAAGTAATATTATTAGGCTAATTGTTTATCTCCCCTCATTTCTCTGGTCTCATTTTTTGTCAGGAAACATATGAGTAAACCATACGTTGAGATGACTACTTGAAGAGCATTTAATATGGATCTTCATAGGATGACATTATAGGCTGAAAGGACTCAGACAACGAGGAAGTTGAGCTATATGGTTGATTGTCGAAAAAATTATCCAGCAATAATCGAGAGTTCTATTTCTCCTTCTGCTTTAACTAAATCACCTATAAATCCGACTAGAGGACTATTGACAAGTTTTAGTAGGTCAATAGAAAGATCCATTTGGAAGAAAGTATTATAGAAAATCACATTGGCTAAGCTTCCTTTATCAAGAAAATATCGCTTTACATCATAATTAGCTATTGTCATAGATACAACAATATTGTCATTATAAGAAGTTTGAATTCCTCGAGAATCTTCTTCGCTAAAAATTATGCCATCATAGGTCCATCAACGTTTGAAGGAACCTTTTGAGTCATTTATCCTCGGAAGTCTTGATCCTATCGAGACCATGTTGATTATGCCCCCCGAAGGTTGAGCATCAGTTTTTACGTGAGAAGACGGCTGCGATGGATCAGGAAGTAATTGCGTAGGCCATTCTTGGAGGTATTTGCCAATATATCTTCTCCTTATTAGGGCCTCAATCTCATTTTTGAGCTAGATGCACTCTTCAATATTATGACCATGGTCACAATAAAATCGATAGTAGTGCCTTTTGTCCTGGAATGCAGGCTGTGACTTCATCGGCTAAGGCCGTCGAAGGTAACCGTCTCTCTCTATCTCCATGAGAAACTATGCATAAGGAATAGTCAAGGGGGTGTAAGAGTCATACTTGTTACCAAAGTTCTTAGGCTTCGAATTTGGTCGAGAAGGTGAAGCCTCTTTCTCGATGGGTGTTCGGTTGGGTCCTGAAGAGGTTCCTTCATTCTTTATCTTTTTCTTCTGATCTTTGCCTTCGGATTAGCGCCAGTCAACTGTAACTTCCTCAGCATGAATGTATTTTTATGCATGGTTGAGGAGTTCAGCATACGTACGGTGAATATTTTTCTCCAAAAAATAAGTAAACCTGAAACTTCGTAATTCTCGCTTCATAGCTGCCACGGTCATAAACTGATTGAGATCTTGGACCTCAAGAGCGGCGGCATTAAAATGCATCACAAAATCTTGCAATGATTCTCCATCTTATTATCTGACGGAGAAGAGGCTATTGAAAGTCGGTGGCATCTTTCGATCGGTTCCGAAGTGGACCATAAAAAGTTGTTCGAACTGCTCGAATAAATAGATACTCTCTGATTAGAGTCCGAAATATGATGTTCGGGCGAATTTTTGGAGGATAGCCTGAAAAGCAATGCAGAGGAGGATGTCAGATGCTCCTTGGATAAGCATCAAAGTTTTATAGCTCATCAGATAGTCAAGCGGATCGGTGAAACTATCATACGGCTCCATCAGTGGTACCTTAAACTGACTAGAAATCGGTTCATCAAGAATATAGCGAAAAAAGGGCAGACGAGTGTAACTCCATAGTCACTGGTAGGATCCTAATTATTCATCTGAAGCTATTCAAGCGATGATCGAATTCCTTCAACTTATGATCGTATTCATCTAGATGTTGTTGAGATTCATTGAGATGCTTGGAGAATCCCAGTGTAGATCCTTCTTCGGAAGAACTAGATGGTGATTATGGCCTCTTCTCTTTTTGATAGACTCATCAAGGGAAAGGAAACCGATGATCGTTAATGTAGAGATATGGAGCATGCTAGGAATCTGACGAGGGTACGTGATCGTCGGATAAGTCAATGATCCATCCCTCAAAAATATCGAGTTAAATGGCGGACGGAGAGCAGGGCTGGTGATTGCATCAAGAAGGTAGGTCACGTAGTGCCAACTCTTTTGGTTGCCATTGATGCTGCTGTTGGAGATTATGAACAGCCTCTATCAAAGTCTTCATTTATTATACTATCGTGGTAAGTTGTTATTGTTCTGATATTGCCACCGACCATGAAGCATTAGGTTCTTTAGGATCCGTTGGCGGTGCGGCACACTGCAATGAACGTTGTGCAGAACTGATGAAAGCATTTTGAGCTCTTATCTTTGCCATGGTGATTGCTTAAGAGAAATTTTTTCTCAATCTCCCCCTACCTGACTCACCAATCTGTTGCTTTCTTTTTTTGGCGGAGTAGTCGGCCTGGAACTGAGTAGTATGTCCATGAGGCGAATGCAGGTAACCTGTAAAGAAAAGTCCATTTGCCGAAAGTTGTCCAATGGGAGATTCTCCAATGATTAAGTCAGTCAGAAAAAAAGAATAGCTCAAGTAGAAAAATAGAGATAGATCTAGAGTTTGTAATCTGAAAAGCTTAACGGGTCCTCCTTAGTTTACCGGTATTTATAGAGTAGAAAATGTTGTTACTGTGTAACTCTTTTTTTTAAATATTCGGGATATTAGAGTTATGGCATTGAGAGGATAGTTACCTCATTAACTGCCATTAATATGAAGTAATGGGCCGCTCGTAAGCAACTGTTGCGCGTCATGTTTAAAAGTGATTAATTCTCTTGTTGGATAATCATCATCGATTTTGCTAGTCAGTAAAAATCCGAGGAAGTAGTTGATTAGGCATCAAATATCTCCAAGAAGTTGGATCAAGTTGGCTAAATACCAACTTGATTATTTAATCAATAGGGATCCAAGTATATAGTCGATTGAATATTGGATAGTATAAAAATAATTCTGTAAATATTTTTAAGAAAGTGAACTAAGTTGATTGAATATCGACTTGGCCATATCGATTGATACTTACTCGGTGAAAGCTTGTCTGAAATAGTCGACGAAACTTTCTTGAATCTAGTCAATTAATTATCGATTAAGAATTTTTCTTTTGAGTCAGCTGAATTTTGATAATTTTTTTAAAATATAAAAATAATTATTATGAACTTAATCAGACTAGTGATGAGAAAGAAGATGTGCCAGCTAAGCATCGAGAATCTATCCCAATAGTACATATAGTATAAGTAATAATTTTTTCTTATCTTATCTTAGCCTTAAACCAACATCCCATGTGTTACCGATTTGACTAATAGCATACGTGTATGATACGACTTTTCCTTTTTTTTTTTTCCTCCTCTCATGTATATCGTTATACTTTGTGTTGACGTCAACAGAACGAGACGTGCCTGGATTTTGCCCTAAGTATCAACGCATTAACGGTATTCATTGAATGCGTTGTTAAAACCAAGCTACAGTTCAAATTGCTCCGGTCCACAATTTTCTCCCGAGCTCGTGCATGGACTCACGGACGTACGTCCAAGAGAAAATCTGACGATGACCTGGAAATCTTGCTAACAACGTCACGCTATCGCCACACTGACGTAGCACGAAGGCCGAAATTGGAAAACGACCCCACTACTTCACGCCCCCTCCCTTTAACTATTTCTTGACTCCCGTGGGACCCACTCCTCGTTCCAGTCTTCTACTTTACACCATCAGAAATTTTTTCTCCTGTTAAGATTACTAACCGAAACTTGTTCCCACCGCGGTTCTCACGAAATTTTGATATTTTTTATATTTTTTTAAAAATAATTAATTATAAAATTTTAATCATAAATTAATTAGAAATGACTCTTCAATATATATATAGATAAAGTTCGAGTTTAAATTTAGATTTATTCATATGTTTAACAGAAATTTAATGAATAAAATAAAATTAAAAAAAGAAAAAAGGATAAATCTCACGTGAGCTTTGAAGTTGGGTGGAAACAGTGAGTTAAATGAAGGCCCACAGAGCATTTAATGCAAAAGGAAGGAAAGAATGAGTTTGGATGCTGGTTTATCGTGCGTGGCTCATGAGCCGCGTGTAGTTTGGAGCCGCTGGCTGAACATGGGAGGCCGGTTCCGCGCGAGGCTACCAGTGGAGGCCTTGGACATGGCCAGAACACGAGGCTTAATGCGGGTGCAAACACATGGAATGCGGAAAGGAAAGAAACGATGGAAAAAAATATATATTTTTAAATTTTTTTTTGGATTATAATTTTTTTTATTTTATATTTAAAAAATATAAAAATTTTCTACTTCCTATATTTATAAAAAAAATTTAGTTTATCTATTTTTGATATATATCTCTCCACATCATAATTTTTGTAGGAACCATATGATAAGCAAAAATATCTACTCATAGAATTTTTATCCATTTTTTTTTTATTTTTTTCATTCTTTCAATATACGAGAAGAAGAGTTAGCTAAGAAAAAATGTGCTAGAAGAAAGTTTATATTTTTTTTATTTTTTTATTTCAACTCCAAGTTCTATTAATGGCTTAGAAGTTAGTTCTTATTTTTATATCAAAATTTTTTTTTTCTGATAATAAAATTTTATTTTTTTTAATTATTATTTGTGCAATTTAATTCTTATAATTTTTAGTTTCTATACATAGGATAGTTTAATTTTCATGCTTATTTACTTTCTATATTTTTTTTATTTTCTATAATTTAAATTCCAGCAAGTAGTATAAAATTTAATTTTAAATAATTTTAAAATTTTAATTTAAATTATGTCTAGCTAAGAAATCCTTTAGGGTTTGCAATAAAGCTAAATCATGATTAGAATCTCTTCTTAGGATTTTTTCTTGGCTTTTATTTTTTTAGTTCTTCTTTCTTCAAGTGTCTTACCTAAAGACTTGATGGACTATCATTGGATTTCAATCCCTTTATAATTTTTGCTTGATTCGATGCAAGAAGGATAATAAGAAGAAGGTCTATAATTTTATTAATTTATTTTCTCTTCTTTCTTGTAGAAAATTTTGATGAATTATTATTGGATCAGAATTCTTTCATATTCCATACTTGAGTAACACAAGAGAAGCAGTTGAAAAGAGAGTTTCTTAATTAGGATGAATGCTTGTCTATGCATTACATCTTAATCAAGAGACATTATCAGAGAAATTTTAAAAAGATTTTCTAAGTCATTAGTCTAGTGGATTCAAAAGCTCTAGATCTTTAGATTATTATTCTCTACGATTAATTTACTATTTAGTAATAAGTAATAAACAATCTTTTAAAATCTTTGTTAAAGCTCATCTGAGCAAGGATTTAAATATAATTCAAACATAATTTCTTATGAAATCGATTCGTACTCGCTGGACGTGCTACTTTACACACCGTGCATTTGTGGTTAAATTTAAAACATGTCAGGGGTCGACCCTAGGGTCATCCTCTTTTGTGTGCCACTCAAAAACAATATGCCAGGCTATCCATTTCAAAAGGAGATAACCTTGGGGTCGTCCATTTTTGCCCAAACATATATTTTTTTTATTTTTTGACTTTTGAATCTTTTCAAATTACCTTCAAAACTTTCAAACTCTTCTCTAATGCTCTTGAGGCTTCCAAAAAATATTGTTTTGATCTCCAACTTGATGAAATGATAGCTTTAACCTTCTCCAAGCATCTTTATCAATCTAAAAATTTTTGTATAACCTGAAATACATAATTGAACTACTTTCAAAGATAAAAATCATTAGTACTTTTCTCAAATATTTTGCAGTTATTAAAATCAATTCTTAAAGCAACAATCTCTTCCTTTTTGGTGATGACAAAATATTTTAATATAAGCAAAATAAGGCATGCACAAAACATTGAAGTAAAATAGTGTCATTAAAAATTTTGAGTTTAAAATTAAGGTAATATATAAATATATTTAATTGATGTAAATTTTTAAGGCATGAGCTTTATAATATCAATACATAATGTCAATGCCTATAAGTAGATGATCATAGTGCATCATTATCATAAAGAATAGAGAAATCATAGTATAAATCTCACTTTCTACAAAATGACTTAGTTATTTCATAAAAAAAGGTTAGGGGCTTAAAAAAAAATTATCAATGATCAAGCATATATTTTTAACATCATCAATTAATAATTATTACTTATATCAAATAATGTACTTACTTCTTCTTTTTGACATCATCAATTAAAAAATATTCTTCTCTTATTTTGAATAAAATTTACTCCCTCTTTCTAATAAGAAGAAAGAACATGCTTCTTAAAAGATGATTTATAATATAATTACTACTTTATGTGAAAAACATATTTCATATTCATGATAAAATAAGATGCCAACATAGTCATAAGAGTCATGTATTAAGCCAAAATACATAAAGATGTGGTATGGAGTTTACATTATATATCCAAAGTACAAATAGTTAGCCATACAAAATAAGCATCACATACAATCAAAATTGGCCAATATATATCAATAAATAATTGATTAAATGTATGAATGCATACTTCATAAATATTTTTAATTTATCTTTAGTTTATTACATATTTTTTATATACTCATTCACCATAATGTCTTAATTTAAATCAATGAGTATTAAGGTTTCAAGTATTAAATTATTGAGTATTCTAAGCATCGATTCATTAAGTATATACCTAACATTCATCTTTCCATTTTTGATAATATTAAAAAGCTTATAGGAAGGATTAAGAAAAATCATCAAAATCAATAAGATGTAAGAGTGTATCAAATGAGAGATATATCAAACTAAAAAAAAAGTCAAATGAATCATCTTCTCTTTGAAAATTTGTCGTTTAATTTAAAACATGCTTAAGATATCACTTCTCTTTTAAAAATTTGCTTAAATTTAAATATCAAAATTTGAATAAGTATAATTTTTTAATAAGATTTTTAAATATGTACTTTTTAAACTTTAAGAGAAATAAAGCTTTTCAAAAATTTGAATAAAAAAATCAAGCATAATATTTTTTTTAATCTTTATGCATCAAATAAATCATTAAAATATATCATCAAAATCAATTAAAATTAAAAAAAATATATATTAAATTTTAAAAATTTTGATTTAATTTTAAGAGGATATTAAATTTAAACTTTATAAGATATTTAATATGAAAGTAAGCATGTTTGATATCAAGTTTATATTGATATCACTCTTTCCTTTCTAAAAGATTTAAATTTAGATTTTTCAAGTCAATATTGAGGGATAAAACTTTTTAAGATATTTTAGTACATTTGATACCAAGTAAAGTATGTTCGATGTTAAATTTTTATTTGATACCACCAATTTATATTTTTAATTTAATTTTAAAAAATAAATATTTTTAAATAAAATGAGTATAACATATAAAAAAAAATTAACATCAATTTTAATATTTATTTTTTACTTTTCTCAAAAAGTTTTAGTTAATTAAATTTTAAAAAAATATATATCAAAAGAGTATGAAAGATAATATCACAGCTAAAAATAATTTTATAAAAATCTTACATTATATATTAAAAATTTTATAAATTTATTCCTAGAAGTAAGAAAAATTTTTAATTCAATTCAACTTCAAGAATATCAAGAATATTCAGACAAATCAAATTATGAAATCAACATATGAATAATACTACTTTAAGTAAGTTTCAATATTAGAGAGAAATTTATTTATCTAATAGTACTTTAAATTAAAAATACTTTAAATCAAGTAAATCAAACTAAATAAATACATAAAAGTATAAATTGAAAAAACTATAAGGTATTTGATTGAAAATTTAAAATCAATATAATAAAGCTCAAAATAAGATAATTGATTGAGAATTTTAGATCAAAAGTTTATTAATATTTTCAATCAAATTAAATTAAAAAATATCTCTCTTCCTATTTTTTATATTAATTATTGGATTAATTTAATTTTCAACTTTCTTTTTCTTTTTATTTCAAAATAAGTATATTTTAAATTTAAATTATTAAATTAAAAATATATATATTCATTCTTTAGTATTATCTCTCTTTTTTTCAAAATTTGCATGCTTAAGCTTTATAATTTTTGTTACTTTCTCTTTTTTTTCAAGTTAAACACATTTAATTTGATACCATATTAAACTTTACTTAATACCAATTTAGTAATCCATTCATCTTAAATAAATTTTTCTTTTTATGTCAAGATATTTTCAATCAAGTAGCCTTTTAAGAGTAAAAATTTTACTTTCTCTCTATCTTTTAAATTGAGCATATTTAAAATGAACTTAACTAATGCTAGATTTAAAAAATTTAGATTATTTAACTTTCAAATTCAGATCAAAAGTTCTTTCTTTTCTCAAAAACATAGATGTATATATACTTCTCAATTTTAATTAAAAGAACTCTAGACTTCAAAAATTTTGAATAATATAGTCATAAAAATATTTCTCTCCTTTTAATACTAAAGCAGATCACTCAAAAAGATATCACAAAAATTTATTTTAAATAATATAATAATAAAAATATAATTATGAAAATTTAAATCTGAGACTTTTCTTTTATCAAAAGATAATGCAATAGTATTCAACACAAAAATAGACTATTTGATACAAATTATGATACTAACTGTAATATTTTTTTGTAAAATTATTTGTTTATATCATTTGAAAAAAGTTTTTATTTGTTTCTCTAAACTTTACAAATCTGAAATATATAGATTCTTTTAAAATTAAGAATTTGGATATATCATTCAAAGTAAATCATAAAAAAATATATTTAATTTTTTAAAAAATATTTTTTTCTTAAATAATATCAATCAATTTGAAGTGTAAAGATATCAATCTTATAATTTATCTCTAGATATAATATCAAAGATATTTTTTTTTATCTTAATATATTCATGTAAAATAGATTATTCACAAAGATTTTTTTTTGGTTAAAGATAAAATAATAGAATGTAAGATAATAATGGTCTATTTGATATCAATTGTTGAAGTCTTTGATCAAAAAAATGAATCAATTAAATTTAGATCAAATTATTTTGATAAATTAATTTGAATTGATACCAACATATCATGCAAAATAAATCATAAAGAGATATTATGTTTAAACTTTGGTCTTCTTTTTCTTAAGAAATATAATTTAATCAAGTTTAGAAAAGATATAAATTTTTTGATTTTATCTTAAATGATATCATAGAAGCTATGCTAAATCAGATTTGAGATTTTTTTTTTTTTGCCAAAAAAAAATTTAGCCAAGAATAAACTATTTGATACCAATTATAAGAATTATGATATTGATTGTTTTAAAAATTAGATCAATCAGGAAACTTCTTGATATCCAACATAAAAAATAATTCAATTTTGGATATCCAACATTTTAAAGAGAAAAAATGACATCTTTGAAAGATTTTCTCCAATTTGATATCCATTGAGTTGAAATAAATCAAGATTTTCTTAAGAGATTTGATATCACTTAAAGATTGAAGAAAAACTAATTTTTAAATTTATTGCTTAAAAATAATATGAATAAAATATAAAAATATATTTCAAATTCAATTTGATACCAAGTATGAAAGGCATTCTTCAAATTAGAGGACAAAATTAATTGAGGTTAAAATGAGAGGAATCTAGATATTAGCTCTATGTGTTGATTTAACTATGAAATTTCAAATCATTAGGAGTAAACCTAAAATGTAATGCAACTTAACACATCAAGTATTTTGAGTTTTATGATTGATGCCTTATTTTTCAGTACTTATTTCATACTAATTTTTAATAAGATTTTAATAATTTAGCATTTTATGAGAAAATATCAAACTAAGTTTTACTTGTATGTACAATAATTCAAAAATATGCATATCTAATTAAGCATCTTTTAATTTAAGTTTATCAATTACAAAATTGATATGGAGAAGCTATTATATCATGCTGAATTTTAAGATAATTTTAATTCATATCATAACATGATACTTAGAAGGTAACATATTGATCTTTAAAAATCAAAGCATTCAAATCATAGTATACATCAAAATTAATCAATCATACCAATATATAAGACTATTGAAAAGTATCTCAAGCAAGAATATAAAACTATATTGAAAGATCTTTAGAAATAATAAAATCAATCAAAATAACTTTGACAAATATTGATGGTATGATGTGAGGAAGGTTTAGATTATACCAAACATCATCATCCATTCAATTTCATTTTTAAGGCATCCATCCATAATAAATTTTCTACTTTTATTTCATTAGATCCTTGGTATACCTGTAAAATCAATTTATAATTTTTAGTATCCAAACTTTCTTGGATCCATTAGAATTAGTGCTCAAGAATTTTTTTAAAATTTAAATTTATTTAATATTTGACCATTTTTTTAATATCATATTTAAAAATTTTATGGTCAATTCCATTATATTTAAAATATTTAAATAAGTGATTCTTAGTTGAAGTTTTGTTGAATATGTTTTTGATAAATTTTTTTTTTATTAAATTATAACCAATTCCAAATTTGTTAAGCTCTTTGATTATTTAAAATAGCTTAAAGCTTTTGAGATCCAATTATAAACTTTTGAAGCATAGACTTCAAGCTTTCAATCTCTTTCTTTAATTTGATATTTTCTTTCAAAAGAGATTTTTAAAAATTATTTTTTTTTCTTTTACTAAAGATTTTTCATATTTCAAATAGTTTTCTCTTTCATTCTCTAAAGATCTTTGAGATTTCACAAGTATATCTTTTTTTAACTAATTTTTTTTTACATTTTGCAAGATTTTTTTTCTTTACTTAAAGTTTTAATTTATTTTTTTTTTTTCTTTGGCCATGTTTTCTATATTTTTTTTTAAAAAAAATTCACTCAAAATCTTATCTTTTTGTTCAGTCAGATAAAGATTAGATTTTTTAAGTTTTTTATTCTATATCCTTATATTTTTATGTTCATCTATTAACTCATTGAAAACTTCATATAGTTCATTAAAAGTGAATTCAAAGGAGGTTCATGATATACCTCATCATTTTGAGTCATGAGGCAATAACTTACTATATCTTTCTCCTCTTTCTTATTCTCTTTTTTGCTTTGCTCTCCTTTTATCAATGTCTTTTTTTTTTCTTTTTTTTCTTTTCATCCTCATGAGTTATGAGGCATACGTCGAGGTGAGCTTCCTTTTCTTCTTAAGAGCTTGATTCTTCTATTTGATTTGCTCTCTCATAAGTTCTTTCCAATTTCTTTCATACATATTTTGCTAAATTACAAGCAAAAATTGCATTAAATATATGTAAGTCCAAGGAGCAATAAAGCATGTTCATGGCTTTAGCATTTAGGTGTATTAATTTTTTATCAATAAATAATGCATTGTGTATATGAGGGCTATTGACAATAATCTTTCATAGATTATAGTCATGTGCTTGAATGAAGATTTTTATCTGAGCTTTCTAATAAGGATAATTTGAGCCATCAAACAGTTGGGATCAATCAATGGAATGGCCTTTATTAAAAAAATATTTTATTTTGGATTGCTAAGATTTTTGGCTCTTAACGATTAGGTCAATAATTAATAACATAGCACCTGCTCTGATACCACTTGTTATCCAGAGATTGCAACCTAAGAGGGAGGGTGAATTAGATTCTTATAAAATTTTGATCAAATTAAACTCTGTGTCAATTATGTGCTTCTAATTAAATCAACTTAAAAGATTATATGGCGTAAGCAATTTGTAGCAATAGAATTAAAACATATATGTTGCTAAACAAGAATCAAAACTAAGCTAAACAAGAATTATAAGCAAATAATACAAGCAAAGAAGTCACAACACAAACACACAAAAAATTATAGTGGTTTGGAGTAATCCGCTCCTATATCCACTCTCCAAGCTTTTTTTTGGAGTTTCACTATAATCTTTTCTTGATTACAGTGTATTTATTTTTTTAAGCTCACAAATAAATCCAGTTGATTTTCATAGGAGCACCAACCAAAATTTTACATCGTTAATTTTTTGAATTCACTAACAATCCAGTTAATTTTTCAGGCTCACCAACCAAAATCTATACAACATCCAATTATGTGTTTGGATCGATCTAAATCCCAAGTTTTTTTTCCTCCAAGAAAATTATAAAGAAATAAAAATACAAGTTAAGTTTCAGCATAAAAATAAAAAATAAAAATTAGAACTCTTTTGAAGCTCGAAGAAGTCGATGTTGGATTGCTCAAGTGATGCTTCAATTTCTCTTCTTGATGCTTGAGAGAATGTGAAAGTTGATGGAGATAGTTTCTCTTGAAAGCTCTTTGATTTTGAAGCTTGATTTCTCTCTTTTGTTCTCTTTTTCTTAGGTATTCAACGGAGCTCACAAGTTTGAATCAATCTTTCTTTCAATGCACTTTCCTTCCTTTTTGATGCCTTTTGAATCTTCAATCAAAGCTAAAAAATAATTAGTAGCCATTTAAAGCCATTGGAGAGTATTTATTAGATATTTAATATATTAAAAATGAGCAAAAAACTAGCCATTATGGATGTTCTATTGCAGAGATCGACCCCTATGTAGGGGACAACCCTATGGTAGAAAAATAAAAAAGGTTAGTTTTTGCATTTTTTAGATGGCAGAACAGTAGGGATTGATCCATGGGTCAGCCCCTGGCAAAGGGATCAACCCTAGGGTCATCCCTTCTTGTGTGCCACTCAAAAATAGCATGCCAAGCTATCTATTTCAAAAGGGATGACCTAGAGGTCATTCCTTTTTGCCCAACATATTTTTCTTTATTTTTTGACTTTCGAATCTTTTCAAATTGCCTCCAAAAATTTTAAATTTTTTTTTAATGCTCTCAAGACTTTCAAAAAATATTATCTTGATCTCTAACTTAATGAAATGATAGCTTTGACCTTCTCCAAGCATCTTTATCAATTTAAAAATTCTTGTGTAACTTAAAATACATAATTGAACTTCTTTCAAAGATAAAAATCATTAATACTTCTCTCAAATATTTTGTAATCATCAAATCAACTCTTGAGGTAATATTGACCAACCTTTAATATGTGGCTCCGGCATTTTTGAGACTGAAGGGCATGACTTTATAACAATATAAGCCCTTATCGATAATAAATGTTGTATTCTCCTCATCTTTGAATGCCATCCGAATTTGATTGTATCCGAAAAAGTATCTATGAAGCTGAGTAGGTGATGGCCTGACATAGCATCAACTAGTTGATCGATCCAAGATAGTAAAAACCTATCTTTGGGATAAGCTTTGTTCAAGTCAGTATAGTCGATGCATATCTATCATTTGCCATTAGCTTTCTTTACCATCACGACGTTCACAATTCAGTCAAGATATATAGTTTGCTTTGCGAATGAAGTCGGATGCTAATAACTTGTCAACATTTTTATCGATGGCTTTCTATCGCTTGGGAGCGAAACTGTTTTCTTTTGCCTCATCGGCTTATGCTTATCATCAACATTTAGTCGGTGAACAATTATTTCTGATGGGATGCCCGATATGTCTGAAGCAGATCAGGCAAAGACAACTGTATTCTTTCTTAAAAAGATTGAGTTTTTTTCATAGTTCATCACTTAATGAAGATCCAACTTGAATAGTCCTAATCGGGTCTTCATCGTAGAGGGGTATTGAGATGAGTTGCTCTGCAGGTTCTTTCCAACTTTTCTCCACTCTTTGATCAAGTCTGTCGATGGAAATAGCTTGAGTCGGTTGTTTTTCTTTTATTACTGTCAAGTAATATTATTAGGCTAATTGTTTATCTCCCCTTATTTCTCTAGTCTCATTTTTTGTCAGGAAACATATGAGTAAGCCATATGTTGAGATGACTACTCAAAGAGCATTTAATATGGATCTTCATAGGATGACATTATAGGTTGAAAGGACTCAAACAATGAGGAATTGAGCTATATGGTTGATTGTCGAGAAAATTATCTAGTAGTAATCAAGAGTTCTATTTCTCTTTCTGCTTTAACTGAATCGCCTATAAATCCTTCTAGAGGACTATTGATAGGTTTTAGTAGGTCAATAGAAAGACCCATTCGAAAGAAAGTATCATAAAAAATCACATCGGCTAAGCTTCCTTTATCAAGAAGATATCGCTTTACATCATAATTAGCTATTATCATAAATACAACAACATTGTTATGAGAAGTTTGAATTCCTCGAGAATCTTTTTCGCTAAAAATTATGCCATCACAGGTCTGTAAATGTTTGAAGGAACCTTTTGAGTCATTTATCCTTGGAAGTCTTGATCCTATTGAGGTCATGTTGATCATGCCCCCTAGAGGTTGAGCATCAGTTTTTACGTGAGGAGACGACTGCGATGGATCAGCAAGTAATTGCGCAGGCCATTCTTGGAGGTATTTGTCAATATATCTCCTTCTTATCAGGGCCTCAATCTCATTTTTGAGCTAGATGCACTCTTCAATATTATGACCATGGTCACAATAAAATCGATAGTAGTGCTTTTTGTCCTGGAATGCAGGCTGTGACTTCATCGGCTAAGGCCGTCAAAGGTAACCATCTCTCTCTATCTCCATGAGAATCTACGCAAGAGGGACAGTCAAGGGGGTGTAAGAGTCATACTTGTTACCAAAGTTCTTAGGCTTCGGATTTGGCCGAGAAGGTGAAGCCTCTTTCTTGGTGGGTGTTCGACTGGGTCTTGAAGAGGTTCTTTCATTCTTTATCTTTTTCTTCGGATCTTTGCCTTTGGATTAGCGTCGGTTAGTTATAGCTTCCTCAGCATGAATGTACTTTTATGCATGGTTGAGGAGTTCAGCATACGTATGGAGAATATTTTTATCCAAAAAATAAATAAACCTAAAACTTCGTAATTCCTGCTTCATAGCTGCCATGATCGTAGACTGATTGAGATCTTGGACCTCAAGAGCGGCAGCATTAAAATGCATCACAAAATCTCGCAATGATTCTCCATCTTATTGTCGACGGAGAAGAGGCTATTGGAAGTTGGTGGCATCTTCCGATCGGTTCCGAAGTGGGCCATAAAAAGTTGTTCGAACTGTTCGAATGAATAGATACTCTTCGATTGGAGTCCGAAATACTATGTTCGGGCAATTTTTTGGAGGATAGCCAGAAAAGCAATGCAAAGGAGAGCGTCATATGCTCCTTGGATAAGCATCAAAGTTTTATAGCTCGCCAAATAGTCAAGCGGATCGGTGAAACTATCATATGGCTCCATCAGTGGTATCTTAAACTGACTAGGAATCGATTCATCAAGAATATAGCAGGAGAAGGGGAGACGAGTGCTGACTCCATAGTCGCCGACAAGATCCTAATTATTCATTTGAAGTTCTTCAAGCGACGATCGAATTTCTTCAACTTATGATCGTATTCATCTAGATGTTGTTGAGATTCATCGAGATGCTTGGAGAATCCCAGTGTAGATCCTTCTTCGAAAGAACTAGATGGTGATTATGGCCTCTTCTCTTTTCAATAGACTCATCAAGGGAAAGGGGACCGATGATTGTTGGAGTAGGGACGTGGAGCATGCCGAGAATCTGATGAGAGTACATGACCGTCGGATAAGTCAATGATCCATCCCTCGGAAATATCGAATTAAATGGCGGATGGAGAGCAGGGCTGGTGACTGCGTCGAGAAGGCAGATCATGCAGCACCAACTCTTTTGGTTGCCATTGATGTTGCTGTTGGAGATTGTGAACAGCCTCTGTCAAAGTCTTCATTTGTTGTACTATTGTAGTAAGTTGTTGTTGTTCTAATATTGCCTCAGGCCATGAAGCATTAGGTTCTTTAGGATCCGTTGGCGGTGCGGCACACTGCAATGAACGTTGTGCAGAACTGATGAAAGCATTTTGAGCTCTTATCTTTGCCATGGCGATTGCTTAGGAGAAATTTTTTCTCAATCTCCCCCTACCTGACTCACCAATCTGTTGTGGTCTTTTTTGGCGGAGTAGTCGGCCTGGAACCAAGTAGTATGTTCATGAGGCGAATGACAAGTAACCTATAAAGAAAAATCCACTTACCAAAAGTTGGCCGATGGGAGATCCTTCGATGATTAAGTCAGTCAGAAAAAGAGAACAGCTCAAGTAGAAAAATAGAGACAAGATCTAGAGCTTATAATCCGAAAAGCTTACCAGGTCCTCCTTAGCTTACTGGTATTTTTAGAGTAAAAAATGTTGTTACTGTGTAACTCTCTTTCCTGAATATTCGAAATATGAGAGTTATGGCATTGAGAGGATGATTACCTCATTAACTGCCATTAATATGAAGTAATGGGCCACTCGTAAATGATTGTTGAGCGTCATGTTTAAAAGTGATTAATTTTCTTATTGGATAATCATCATCGATTTTGCTAGTCAGTAAAAATTCGAAGAAGTAGTTGGTTAGGCATCGAATATCTCTAAAAAGTTGAATCAAGTTGGCTGAATACCAACTTGATTATTTAATCAACAAGAATCCGAGTATATAGTCGATCGAATATCGGATAGTGTGAAAGTAATTCTACGAATATTTTTAAGAAAGTAAACTAAGTTGGTTGAACATCAACTTGGCCATGTCGATTGATATTCACTTAGTGAAAGCTTGCCTAAAATAGTCGACAAAACTTTCTTGAATTTAGTTGATTAATTGCTGATTAAAAATTTTTCTTCTGAGCCGCTGGATTTTGATAGCTTTTTTGAAATGTAATCGAGAGAAAAAGAGCAATCATTATGAACTTAGTCAGGCTAGTGATGAGAAAGAAGATGTGCCAGCTAGGCATTGAGAATCTATCCCAATGGTACATATAGTATAAGCAATAATTTTTTCTTATCTTAGCCTTAAACCAACATCCCATGTGTTACCGATTTGATTAATAGCATACGTGTATGATACGACTTTTTTTTAATTTTTTTTTTTCCTCCTCTCATGTATATCGTTATACTTTGGGTTGACGTCAACAGAACGAGACGTGCCTGGATTTTGCCCTAAGTATCAACGCATTAACGGTATTCATTGAATGCGTTGGTAAAACCAAGCTACAGTTCAAATTGCTCCGGTCCACAATTTTCTCCCGAGCTCGTGCATGGGCTCACGGACGTACGTCCAAGAGAAAATCTGACGATGACCTGGAAATCTTGCTAACAACGTCACGCTATCGCCACACTGACGTAGCACGAAGGCCAAAATTGGAAAACGACCCCACTACTTCACGCCCCCTCCCTTTAACTATTTCTTGACTCCCGTGGGACCCACTCCTCGTTCCAGTCTTCTACTTTACACCATCACAAAATTTTTTCTCCTGTTAAGATTACTAACCGAGACTTGTTCCCACCGCGGTTCTCACGAAATTTGGGGACACTCTTCACTCCTTAGCCATGGTGGGAACAGCCGAACGGCGAACTCCTGTGGTCCAACCTTACATGACATCGATGTATGCGTTCGTGGACCCACACGGTCCATTATTCTTTGTGAGATAAAAGTGAGTGAGATTTATCCCGGCTCATTTATTCCCCTTTCCTTCGGAAGTAACCAAAGCGTAAACAAACCAATTCGACATTGCACTCCACGTATTTCTGAAGAAGCACAGAAAGTAGTGTGGATTGGAAAACGGTAGTAAATATATCACTTCCATCAACCCACTTACCTCATCAACTTTCAAACCGTATCGGAATAAAACTCGGCATCGGATGTAACGCATGCATGCCCGTTTGACTGTTAGAACACGTTACTCGCATTTATTACAGCCTGTATCTACATCCAACGAAAAGGAAACACGTGTTACCTTTCTTATTACCTACCAGGTTCCTGCGGATCACCAGACTCGCGCCTCCTTGTCTCCGCCATAAATTCTCGCGTAGAGCCGTTGATCCTTCCACCAAGAAATCCTTAACAAAGAGCAAATTATAATCCAACTCCTTGTCTCCGATTTTTGACAGCTACGTCCCTTAACAAAGAGCAAATTATAATCCAACTCCTCTAATGGAATCTTGAGACGCGTTTTCTAGTCTTTGAATAAAATTTTCGCTCTCCGGCCAAAAGTCCCGGAGGAGAAGGAGAATCCGAGGGTTCTGTCCGCCACCCGCCATGGCCGGCGCCGCTTTACTGCTCCTCTCTGCGGCCATCGCCGCCGTTTGCTTCCTTCCGCCGACCACCGCGGCAGACCAGGGCTGCGCCTCCCAGAATCTGGGTTCCAGCCGGGTCTTCGCCGCCTGCACCGACCTGCCCCACCTCTCGTCCTCCCTCCACTGGACCTACGACCGCGCGACCGCGGCGCTCTCCATCGCCTTCGTGGCGCCGCCGGCAGCGGCAGAGGGGTGGGTGGCGTGGGCGATCAACCCTACCGGGACCGGCATGGCCGGGTCCCAGGCGCTGGTGGCGTTCCGGCAGGCGGACGGGAAGATGGGGGTCAAGACCTACAACATCACGGGGTACGCGCTCGAGGAGTCGAAGATCGCGTTCGAGACGTCGGATCTGGCGGCGGAGTACGCCGGCGGGGTCATGAGGATCTTCGGGACGTTGAAGCTGGGGATGGAGATGACGGTGGTGAACGAGGTGTGGCAGGTGGGGGGATCGGTGACGAACGGCGTGCCGGACAAGCACGCTTTCCGAACCGAGAATTTGGAGTCCAAGGGCAAGTTGGATTTGATCCGGGGGGTGAGCTCCGGATCCGGGGGTTCCGTCACGAGGGAGCGGAATGTGAGTATTTGTTTCTATTTAATCTTTTGGGAGATTCTTTCGTTTTTTTTAAAGAAAAAAAATGATTTTTTAGGGTTTCTCATATGAAAATTATTTTTGTTCTGTAAGATTAAACCACTTTTTTTTTTTTCAAAAACAAAACGGAAATCGTTAGGACTAAGGGACTAAAATGGAGATGATATAATTTCTATAGAATTGTAGAAATTATAATTATATAATTTTATAATTTTATACGAGTGCGCTCCATGTTTTGTTAAATATAATTTCTATATTTTGTTTATAAAATCGTGAAAGGGTGGATAATATAGTTGCTGCTATGTAGCAGCAAAATTTGGAATTAAATATAAGATTTGGATTGTTTTATTATTTTATTTTATTATCGCTCTCTGTTTTTGAATTTCCATGGAATTAATGGTGTATTTGATGAGACAATATGGTGGTTCAGAGTTTTAATTCTTTTTGCTCTGGTTCTTCTAAGATGTTAATTTTTCCCCTCGCTTGGTAAGTGATCGGATCTAGCAATCGTTGACTATATTATGTGGGCAATAATTGTGAGATTTTGATAGCTCTGTTTGACTCGTGGTTGCCTTTTTTGTTTTTCTTTTTTCTTTTTTTTTTTGTACTTTTTGGCTGGAGTTTTCTGTCGTCGCATCATTACGATGCTGCATGCCGTGGTGATTCTTTTATTAGTTTTTGATAGTATGTTTTGATTTTTCTCAGTTGTGTTCTATCGTTTGTTTAGATGCAATGGATACCACATACCTTCTTTTTTTATTTTTTTTATCAGAGAAGAAAGCGCAACCTCAACTACTCTTAATTCTGTCAACTAGTATTTTAAGAGGAAATAGAAATCAACGCTTTGCTTCTGTTTGGACTTCAATTTCTGGTAGGCAGTGATACCGTGATAGCTGTTCGGCAGTAGCTTTCAAATGGCTCAACCTAAGTTTATATTTCAGAAAATTTCATTTGGGTACACTGTTTTACAGTATAATTGTTGCCTTATCACAGACTACAGATAAAGTGTAATCGAGCCCAACCACCCAACTATTCTATGGTTAAATGCTTTCTATACACAAGGAGTGCATGTTTCTATCAGTCACCGTTCTTACAAGTCTCCAAATAGAGTGAGTGGTTGTTTCTGTAGCATCCTTAGAATGACATCTTTCACAACGCAACACCATGCCGAGTTCCCCGAAATCTCTCTGAAAAACTATCCTTGGGGCTGGTTGGGAATACCAATGGCTTGCGGTCCTTTAATGAACGTGTCTGCAGTAGTTTGCTTGTAGTCCTGATCGGTGGGCATAACGATTGATGTAAAGTTACTGTTATATGTTAATTCTCCCGATCTCGTTTTGCTTTGGATATAAGCATTGGAGGACACTCTTTGAGGCCTATAATGAATCCTTATAAAAACTTATATTTCGCCTTTATGTGACCATGAGCAGAGTTGAGCTTCTGTCCTCTCCCTTTTTTTGGATTATCTTCTGTTGACAGTACTTACATAAACCTGTCTCATATCTTTATTTAATTTTGCTGGGTAGATACATGGAGTTTTGAATGCTGTGAGTTGGGGAATTTTGCTTCCAATTGGAGCAATATTTGCAAGATATCTGAAGACATTCCACTCAGCAGACCCTGCATGGTTTTACCTTCATTTGTCATGCCAGCTCACCGGTTACATCGTGGGGGTTGCTGGCTGGGCAACCGGTCTCAATCTTGGAGGCAAGTCTAAGGGAGTACGGTACACCACTCATCGGAACATCGGGATCACCCTCTTCTCTCTTGCCACATTACAGGTAAGAAATATCACTTCAGATGTATAGGTGAGATCTGAAAGTATAGACTATATTTTTCTTCAAAAAACTAGATGAGGAATTATTTTGTCAATGCTCAGTTTTACATAGCCAGATTTCCCCTGTATCTCTAGGATCACTTATATTGGGTATCTCTGGAAACTCTGGTAAAAACTGTCTCATAAGCTTGACCTCACAGTTTTCAGTCTCTCCTAATTTTGATGGAGTCGTTCAAGGCTTCCTCGGACACCCAGTCATTAATCACTTTCTTTCTTAAAATGACACACTTTCTGATGATATGTGATCAACCAAAGTTGGTTTTTGTAGGTTTTTGCATTGTTTCTGAGACCCAACAAGGATCACAAGTATCGCTTTTACTGGAACATCTACCACCACTTGGTAGGATACACTGTCATTATCTTGGGTGTCATCAATGTCTTCAAAGGCCTGACGATACTAAACACTGCTCAGAAGTGGACTACAGCATATATCACTGTGATTAGCATCTTGGGTGGTATTGCCTTGTCGTTGGAAGCCATTACTTGGATTATAGTTCTGCGGAGAAAGTCGCGCAACTCCACAAAGCCTTATGGTTCCAATTCTACCGTTGGGCGCCATGCCGTGCAACAGCCACTGTCCGTCTGATGAACTCTGTTCTGCTCTGCAGTTTGTTAATTACCGTAGATCTTCAGTTTCTCTTATGAGATAAAGGGTGTTGAATAGTTTTTCTATTTTTTCCCTACATGTTCACCTTTTGGTTTCCATTTATATTGCATCTTGTATACTGGTTGGTGGGCTACTTAAAACTTAAAATATAGTCTATCGTTACAAATTTTCATCATCAATATCAATTTTATTCTGTGTGAAAAGACTTGTTCAGATTGTCAGAATCATACCTTCCATCATTATTTTCATTCCTTATGATCCGTGGCATTAAACTTCTATTATTGATGGGGATCGAGATGAACATTGAAGCATCGAACACCAACTTCTTGTTATGATAACATTCTTTGGAACACAATAGTTGAGGTGTGGACCATGGAGCCCACGGCTCCTGGGGCTTTGCTAAGTCTCTTGTTACGATAATTCATACATACGACAGAAGGAAGTCCTCGTGCTATTTGGAGTCAATATAAAATGTAGAATAATTTATGGAGTAGAGAAACTTCTCTAATGGAGATTCCACTGGATGATCTCCTTATTATTATTATTATTATTATTATTATTATATTTTTGTTGACAACTAGAGCTGACTACAAAGAGGCTTGTCAAATCTCATTTGATTCTTGATGCATATGCACCTGGCCTCTTGGTCCTAACGTTCACACCTAACGGTGTGCCTGCCATGATCTTCTAATGTTATTGGTTAAACAATAAAGCACTCTCTTTAGTCCCAAAAATGTGGTAAAGTAGGGGAACAAAAAGGAGCAATAGGTCCCCAGCACTTCCATCATATAGCATCCAGGTCCAAAGTCTAGAATCTGGTTCAATATTTGGGAATGATGGTATAGCTAAAGAAGAATTGAAAACTTATTAAAACTCATCATGGATGGCCACTATATATTAGTGAGAAATATAAAAACATTATTATTGTTCCGCATTTATATGCTCATACAAGATGAAACATTGAAGACAATACAATCTACGACATACTGCTTTACCATTCGTGCACCGGCTCGTCGAGAACGTCCCTGTTTGTTATGGATGATGGTGATTTCAACAAAAAAAACACGTTCTCTTACCCCCCCCCCCAAAAAAAAAAGAAAAAGAAAAAAAGAAAACACGTTATTGCATGTTTAGTAGGAGATGGAGAAATCATGGACGTTAGGTGGCTCTCCTGTGTTTTGACAAAGACAAGAAACAATCTTCAGGTTTAATTAAAGGTCAATGTCGTAAGGTCAACATTGTAAGCAATCAACAAATTTGCCAATTGATCATTCTGGTGGGATCGGTGGGGTCCGATGCTGACTTCTTGCCTGCATCTAATGATATCAGCAGTGGGCTTGATGAGCCTTTCGGCTGGTCGGTAGTGAGGATGAGTTTGATGCCATACCAGGATACAGCATCAAGTACTTGTCATCCATGATGGATCATAACATGGTCTTATTTAATAAAAATAAAAGATTGAAAAAACCTTGCTTGCATCCACGATGCATATATCGTCACCAGCCAACTTCCTTCAAAGCCTGGCTTGGGCTTCCTTGGAAAGGATTCTATTTAAGCAAACAGACTTCCTTTCACATATCCAATGTGGAACTAAAAAACGGAAAGAGTTTTAAAGGCTTTGAAGCAACCAGCCAAAAAAAGGATGAGATTGGTTTTATTTTTAAAATTTAATTTTTTTTTATAAATTAGAACTCCAACAGAAGCTTCGTAGGCAGAGAAAGTATTGGAAAACATCTCAATGCTGCACACCTTCTTACAACCCAACAAAAATTTAAAATCACGAGCATTGATGTTAAAACACATACATCCACCCAATCAATTATTTCGTTTTTGGATCAATTTCCTGATATGAACTGAAAATTTGGAGATGATTACCCACATTGTCAGATGCACTAACCCAGCTCTTGCCTTAGAAATAATTAAATTTTAAATAATTCACAATTTACATGGCACAATCCATTCCATAATCATGGAGGGGAGACAGCAACTAATGCCTTAGTTGTACGAGTCAAGCTTGTTGTTTATGATAAGCACCAAGTAGCATTCTGCAGAAACTGAAATTTTAGAGACCACAGAAAACCTGCAAAACATGTTAATTCTAGTAGCAATCATATAATTCTTGCCGGCCGCAAGTAACATTTTATGAAACCAAAAGTTAGAGATCGCCATCCTTTACCCTGCTGAATCCAGCATTCGAATCAGGTACATGATGGCCATATACTTCTTAGAGCAAGGTCCTAAAGAACATACAAGGCCTTCATCAATACATAATCATATTAAATCTAACTCGATAGTGGTAGCAAAAATAAACATCTATTTTTATTGATTCAAAAATATAGTTTATCAATGTCTCATCATAATTAGATTAATATTTATAAAAATAAATTAAACTAACATCCTCTATGATCTTATGCTCATTATTGCTTGGTCCCAAGTCTCATAGAATCTTCTGGATAAGGAAAAAATGGAAAAGAAGGAATGAGTGTTATGGGCTCGATAAGTTACCAATATCTCTAGAGATCAAGCATAAATATCTTTTAAAGTATAACAATTGATCAATAATTTTCTTTCCAAATATGCTATGCACATCAGTAAAAGCCGAAAAATAAAATTCTCTCTCAGTCTTCATTAACTATGGCCACGATCAGTCATGTGATAAGGTCTAGGAGAGACTAGCTCCTAAATACAGAACATCTAATCCATTAGTATGTACCAGTAATTATCCCCACTGACTAGGCCCATGAAAAAACTTGCTCTAATTCACACGAACACAATTTGCACCATGACAAGACAAAGAGATTAGTCCTGAAAATAAATACATGAATGCATTAACATATGCTAACAATCAGCCCCGAATGGCTAAGTCCAGGAGAAATATGTTTCTAACGTGTAGCCAATGATCAGTCCCATTGGTTTGCTAAACCCAGATTATAGTCTAACTAGAAAATTTTTCTCATAATTTTTCCATAACTAATTTTTCATAAATAAAATATTTATTTTTATAATAGTATCAACTTAATTTTTATATAATTCAAAAGAGCACTAAAAATAATTTTTATTCAAGGTATGTGATCCATCTGGCATGGCTCACATACCTTTGTAACACCTTGATCTAGATTTGAAATCAGACTATGTTTGCTCAGCTCCTTCATCCCACGATCACCTATGTGGCCTAAGTGGTAGTGCCACAACCAATAAGTCCCCTGCTGATCCTATGCTACAGCCACTGCATCAGATTTTTCAGTCACCATAGATCCAACCAACTTATAGAGGTTGTTCTCCATCCTCCTGCCCCTCATCACTATCATAGCATCTTTGAAGATATTAAGAACTCCACTCCTGGCATGACTTTTGAAGCTACAATCGCTCCGCTCCAAATAGCCCAGTGACACGAGAATTTTCTTCAAATCTGGGACGTGCTTCATATTTATGAGAGTCCGTACCATCCCATCAAACATCTTCATCCAGATGCTTCTAATACCAGCGACTCTACACGAGTGATCATCTCTAAGTGTCACACATCCCTCATCAACCTTGGTGTATAAGACAAACTAAGACCGATTTGGGATGTAGTGATATGAATAGGCTGAATCCAGGATCCATACATCTGTGTATCTTCTATGACCATCTGATACAACTAAGAGGTCATCCTCCATCTCACTATCAGCCACTGTACTCAACACATCAGATCCACTATTTTCTTCCTTCTTGTTCTTTCATTACGGGCAATCATGCCTAAAGTGCTCGATCTCGTTGCACTTGTAGCATCTAGCTTTCTTCCTATTCTTGCTTTTTTAAAATTTTGATCGTCCCCTTGACTTACCTCTCTCCTTTGATCTTCCAGATCTCTCCCCCACGATCAAGTCCTTCTGGGAAATACCTTTCTTGGTCAACTTCTCCTGCCATTCATTGGTTCGCAATACCGAGACCATGTCTTCATACTCCAGGATCTCCTTACCATAGAGCAGCATTGTCACCAATAGATCATAGGACGAGGGCAACGACAATAACAGTCTGATCAAATTTTTGGATGTGTTCCAAGATATTTTTGCCTTCCTGCATCTGAAGGCTGTATAGTTTCTTCTTCAATATCAACTTGTTGCATATATTCTTATCCATATACATGATTTGTAACTTCGACCACAAGCCTCTTGGGGTCCTCTCCTCTAAAACTAAATAGAGTGCTGCATCCGACAAGTATTCTCTGATCACAGAGTAGGCCTTTTTTTTTAGAGACATCCACTGGCGATCTGACATCCCTTCAGGCTTTCCTTCCAATGCCTAATCTAATTCAATTTGAACTAGAATATCTTCTACATGAAACTTTTCATCTGAAAAAATTTTCTTTTCCATCGAACTTTTCGATATCAACCTTCATATTGCTTTCCATGGCTGGATCCAAGCCATAAAAATGCAACACAAATCCAAAAAATTTGAGAAATACCTTGGATCTTGCTGAATTCACAGCACCCAAAGATCTTCAACTTTCAGGCATCTTCTTCTCTTTCCACATAACCTGGCTCTGATACCACTTGTTATAAATTATTTTTGGACCTGTGAAAATTTTTATACCTTCTACCAACTCTGAGGAAGCAAGTTGGAGATGATAGCAAGAAAGATAAAGATCAGATGATAAGAAGATGAGATGGCGGCAGAGTGAGAAAGAGAGAAAGCTAGGATTTTAGGAAAAAAAGAGATTCAATTCATTCTCTTATCCGTAATCTATATATACAAGTATATATATAGACACTCTGAGTCAATACGAGTCAGTCCTAAAAAACTCCCCTCGGCTAACCCATACATGAAAATACTCACCCAAGCCCATGTAAATCCATGTCTTGCATGCTCTCATCTTCTGAACTAAAGACCTAGCCCAATACATGAATTAGCCACCTTAAGATCTCTCATACCAGGTCTTAAGATTCCTTGGATTAGATCCAATCCAAGATCAAAGAGAAAATTCATCCAGATCTTATCACCACCATCAAGTTGGCTCGATCAGAAGCCGAGCTGGCTCGACTGCATCTTTTCGAACCATGTCTTCTGTCTACTTGAGACAGCCGACTCGACTGCGTATCCAATCCAGCTCGACTGTGTGCCAACCTTTTTATCTTTGCTGATACATCTCCGATCAATCTTAGCCTTCAGAAGCCATCACCTTGACTCCTTCACAATCTTTTAAGACTTGTGAGCATTATACTTGCCCTTTCACATATCAAGTAGAAATTTCAAAGATTCGGATTTATCATCCATAGATGAATTAACTCAGCTCTAGTTTTAGAAGTAGCTAATACTTAAATGCTGTAACATTTACATGCTATAGTCCATTCCATAACTATTTCAAAAATTCTAACTTCAATTGAAAGCTCCCACAAACTATGTCAATCCTAACAGGCAATCTTATAATTATAATAATGTTAAAATTATAACAAGCGATCTTATAATTACTGGTAACAATTTAGATCAGAGGGGTGTAAAAAGCAATACCTTTATTTTTTTTATGTATTTATGTATGCTTAAAATAATGTTTCCCTTCTAATTTTTTTGTTACAATGAACATGCATGTGTGTTGTATTCATTATCTTATTTTTTCTCTTTTTATAAGGAAAGTTGATACGGGCGACATAAGCAATTGCTCTTCTTATTAGTAGTAGGTGTCACATAGAATGTAGCTGACCTGTTAGTATATGGTTGTTGTTTAAGAAAAAAAAGGCATCTATATTTCTTTTAGAAAAAAAATATTTAGACACTTTCTTGACCTAGATTTAATTTTATTTAGTGAAATGGCTTAGTCTCAAGATTTTTTTAAAAAAATTATATGAATTTTAAAGCTCTTAAAAAAAAATTGAAACCTCAAGTGCTGTATGTGAGACAAGGGAAGGAAGACTCTAGATGAGAGATTGGGAGTCTTCCTCTTCTCTATTTCTATATAGATAAAGTGGTCCTCTCCTATCAAGAGTCTTCCTCTTCTCCATTTCTAGCTAGGTCAAGAGGTTCTAAGATAGCCAAATCTTAGGATCCTTGGTCTATAAAAGGTCCCCTCCTCTTCCTAGCCACCTTGCCCCAAAAGTTTTTTCATTGTCGATGAAAAATCCTCCAATTTTTTCTTGATTTTCTATGGAGGTTCTTTAGAATTTTTTCGATGAACTAGATGTTCAACCTCACTGGAGCCAAGGTACGTAAAGCCGAGGTCCTTTTTCCCTTTTCTTCTGGTTGGTAATAGAGTTGCTGTTCTTTTCTTAGAGTACTTTTGGTTGGCAAGGTGCCAAATGAATAAAAATAGGGCATCCTTATTTTGTATCTCCTTTCCTTCTTTTGCCGCACCGATGATCATTGTTAGACTCGTTGTGCTCAAGCTATCAGAGGCCCGGTGCAGCTGTTGGGATGGGGGTGGGTCACCATCACCGCTGGGGATCCTTTAAGGGATGGAGGTCTAAAGCCATCAACCATTGTTTCCAAAACGTAGAGAAGAAAAATAAGAAAGTAAAAAAAAAAAAAAGAAAAAAAAAAACAAAAAGAAGAGAGAGAAAAGGTTTCTCTCTCTTCCCTCTCGCTTCCTTTTCCCTTTTCACTTTTTTTTTTCTTTACTTTCTCTTTCTATGAATTTTTCTCCCTATAATTTTCTCTCTCTAAAAATCCTATGGACCAATAAATAGTCCAAATATCTAGGTACATTTGGATTGACTAGTGTTGGAGATAAACCCCACTTCCACCTAAGTCTAATCAGATGCTCAGCCGATAATGCAACCGACAGTTACGAAAAAGCTTCAGCGGACGAGCCTTAGTCGAGCTTCTTAGCGGTCGAGCTCCTTGCAGACTCCTCCAGCGGTCAAGCTTCTACGGAAGTCGGACTCCTTGCAGACTCCTCCAACGGCCAGGCTTCTACGAAAGTCGGACTCCTTGCGGGCTCCTTCAACGGCCGGACTTTTATGGAAGCCGGACTCTTTGCGGACTCCTTCAGCGGTCGGGCTTCTATGAAAGTCGGACTCCTTGTGGACTCCTCCAGCGGTCAGGCTTTGCGGACTCTTCCCACGGCCGGGCTTCTACGGAAGTCGGACTCCTTACGGACTCCTTCAGCGGCCAAACTCCTCAGTAGCCGAACTTTTATGGAAGCTGAACTTCTTACAGACTGTCGACCAATTCCTACATGCGATCCCACTACTAAACGGTTACACGACAATAACGATCGGCATTTATCAAGTCAATAACGATCGACATTTATCAAGTCAATAACGATCGATATTGATCAGGATAGTTACGACAATCATTAATCAAGGCAGTTACAACAAGCTCCGCCTATAAAAAGGATCCTCCAGATACGCTTAGGCCATGTTCAAAAAACTCTTCTCTCCTCCTTGAAACTCTGCCGAACTCTACACTGAGCACTCCATTTCTATTGGCCAGAGCTAACTTGAGCATCGAAGGATCATGCCAGAGCTACCCCCACCGGCTCCGGATGGGATTTTATTTTGTAGGTCATCGGCGGTGACCTCATCCTCTTCCACTCCAGCTCAATCCGACGTCAACCAGTTTCTGCACCAACAACTAGGTAATCCTATGAGGTCTTGAACCTATAGTTAGGATTATTTACCATAATTTTTTACCATTTCTAATTATTTATGATTTTTTTGTTTGATCCTGATCATGTAGCAGTGCGACTGTCGGCATAAAGTGTCGAGCGGAACATCTTATTTTTGAATTCTTAAATCAAAAAATTTATTAATTATTATATTTGAGTCAATCACCGATAAAGATAAGGATTCTTCAATATAATCATCCGTGTAATTATAGAAAATAATATATAGATGCACCTATATGATTATCGTATATTATATACATACATACACACATGTACATACATATATATATATATATATATATATATATATATATATATATATATATATATATATATATACACTATTTGCAATGGCATCATAGACCAAATTATCACCGCTAATATTTCTTAAAATATTTTTTTATTTTATTTAAAAATTAAATAAAATTAAAAATAGCATTAGCGATAGAATGATTGGTCGCTAATAATCATTAGCGACGGCATTAGCAACGAACCTGTCGTCACTAATATTTTTTAAAGTTTTTAAAAATTTTTTATCATTATAAAAAAAAATAAAATTAAAAATAAAAAATTTTATTTTTAAATAAATAAATTTTATTGCTAAATATATTTAGCAATGAAATATAAATAAAAAAATTTTGTTTCTATTTATCTCGTTGCTAAATCATCGGAAACAAATTTTTTTTGCATCTGCCTCTAAATTTATAAATAAATTAGCAACAAAATTTTTTCCATTTTAAATTAAAAATAAAAATATTTTTATTTTAAATTAAAAATAAAATACTATTTTGAACTCATGTTCAATATAAGTTCGCCACATCACCACCGCTCATTATAATTAGAATAATTTTAAAAATATATTTATAAAATAATATTTTTAAAATTAAATTTTTAAAAATAATATTTTAAAAAAATCCCAAAATGCACGAGGTTTAATTGGATGGAGATTGTTGAGCTTTTATTTTCCGTACTATAAGTAGATTGGGATGGATCTGCCCTGGCGTACGTGTTCTACTATGATTGTGGGAAGGGGCGCAATGGTCAAAAAATCTTGTCTGTATTGCTTCCATCCGATTAAGGAATGAAGCTCGGACATGACTTTTATGGTCCTGTCGTTTCCGCTAAATCTATATATCGGAATGCCCAGCTATTCCCAAGCCATTTATTGGCTCCAATGTAGTAGAAATTGTTGCATGCACCATGGGCAGGTGAACCAAAGCAAATCTCGAGGCATATCCACGGTGGATAGCATCCAATCGGAAATTGATGAAATACAAGTGATAACGTGGCATGTTTTCCATCGTGGGATTTGGACGGTTCAATTGCACCCGGTGCATCCAATAATTTCTCCCAATATAGGCATACAAAATCGGTAGATCCTTCCATGCACTTATTTTTTTCTCCATATTTTTTTATAAATATCTTATTGACATAAAAAATTGCTCCTATGGCTGTCTTCCTCTTCCCACCTTCTATTTTAGAAAATTGGAGACAAAAAAGAAAAAAAAAAAAGAGGAACACGCATGGATTAACTTAAACAGTTTTGGGATCATGGTTCTAAGTTTTTTTTAAAAAATATTATTTTTTAATAATTAATTCTAAATTTATCTTCATTTGAAAAGTATTTTTGGATCTACCGTCGGAATGCTATCTAAGTTAAAATCATGGATTGAACCTATGAATTCAAGCCTAATCAGCCAAAATCCTCAACCTACGATTTTAATATTCTGATGTGGCTATATTCAAAAATTTGAAATTATCAGTTGAACCTACGATTTCAATTTAAAGTAAGTTGGACCCATGATTTCAAAGTTGATTCTCCACTATTCAGTGATGTTGCTATAGGCAATCCTCGTTGTACACATGGCATCATTAGAGAGGCCATCATTCTAGAAGGCTATCAGATATAAATTTTAATTCTAGATCAGTAAAAAACTGATCTGGGGGCTGGTTGATTTTTGCCTTAGCTAGATTGCCAGATTTAATGAGAGATCGATAATATACCGACCACCATAAAGCTCAAAATGGCAGACCACCATCCTCAAGGATCATGCCAAATATGGGACGAGATCGGAAATCGACTGACCTCGTTGTAGCTGTATAGAATTAAATCAGCATTTTACTCTTCTGAGAATTGGCAATTCCACAAGAGATTGAGTTTTCATCGATCTTATGCAGCAGTAATCCACTTGAGCACGAGATCAGTTTCTTCGTGACCAGTTTATTCTTCCGAGATTGATAAAACATCGATATCGTTAACTTTGCAGGTGAGATGCGCCTCCACTGACACTGAGGTCAGTAGATCACCGACCTCGTCGTACAATCTAGATCGGTGGTTTACCAACCTTGTCATGTTTCGAATGCCAACTAAGCGCCAACTGCACTCCAACCAAGTGGTTCTTCTCCAATTATATTATAGCTAATTACCACCAAGATAAATGGCCAATAGTTGCAATATAGCTGGTTATAACAAACTAACGGCCTAACAAATGTTCCTTAAAGCCTAAATAAATCTCTCTATAAATAGGGAGAGAGAGTATCCTCTCGGGAGGTAAGCAAAAACATAAGATTCACGGAATCAAAATTCTGCTGAAATTATTTTTGACTTTTTCACTGAAGAAAGATTGAATCATTCCCACTCAAATCCTCTCTTACTATCTTTCAATCTCTATTTTCACTATCAATTGACAAGACTTTTGAGGATCACCCCCATTCCTCAAATCACCATCCAATACAGTGATAGAAAATCCACTTTTGAAGATGGGTATCTAACATCACTCCATCATGATGATCTTATATTAAAATATATTAACCAAAATATCCTTATAATCGAGAAACTTTCCAAAAGAGGAAACCATCTTTGTTTGCCGTGATATTTTTTTTGCATGCATAGGGTGGGCATTTTTGTTTGCCACGATATTTTTTCTACACGAGCTATGGAAGAGATGGAAATCCTTCCTTTTCTCATCGTGCTGATTAGAAAAAAGAAAAATCTATTAAATTTTTTCTAAAATTTTTTTGACCCAGATCCTCAATCCCAACTCTTAAAGTTTTGTTGAGAGCTGACACGAGGCCACAATTTCATTCCTCAACTCAATCATGATAATCTAAGGCTTTCCTCTTCTTCCATCTCCCTTCTATCATTTTTCTTCCTTAAGATTTTTATCTTATCTCTTTCTTCTTTGAAATATTAAAACATAAGACGTTATTTAGAGAGAATAAATAATAATACAAGTACCTAAGATTTTCTTTATCTTCCATTCATCTTTTCAGAAAAAAAAAAAGAGTTTATTTGGCATCTTCTTTTGGATTGAGCTTAGCAAAACAAATCTAGTGATGTATCACATATGCACAGGTGTACGTAAAAGAGTATGATTTTAGGATCCACAAATCTGCAATGTTTTTTATTTTTTAATTTTTTTGGAAGATACATAGAGTATAACTCTATCTATCTGAAATTTAATTAAATTTATTTTTTGCACAAAGATATTTAGTTAAGTTTATAAGATTAGATGCAGCAGCTTCTTTTGATCCTACTAAACTTAGATGGATGATTCATCTAATATTTATGGATGTTTATAAAATTTTAAATTTTAAGTATTGCAATTCTTAGTATTATCATATTTTATTTATAATATTGGCCGTAGATATTATATATATATATAGATAATATCCAATAAAACTAGCATACTGAATTTTTTACATTCATTCAAGTAAAACTTTGTTAAATGGTACTGGTGTTTGGCTAAGATTGGCATGGAAATAGTACATTAAAATTGTTTGGCTTATAGCAATGCTATATTAAAATTGTTAAACCTATGATTCTAGACATTCTGGAAGTTGTACATTTATACGTAGAAGGTGATATTATATTTTCCTTAGCAGCTTGATGTGTATATCATCATTTTTGTTCCAGAATTCACAACAACGGCGATACCGGATGTTGAACCACATGCATGCGATTTTCATTAAAACAACGGGGCTCGCCGCGGTGCTCGGCTATGCAGCATGCAGCATCTGTCTGAGCATTACGGCCCATGGTGGTGGAGCCATGCAAGGGTAACCGTCTTGGTGGCATTGGAGAGAACAGCTAACCTTAACTTGGAGGGTTATCAGGTAAAAAAATTATCCAAGATAATTATTACAAATCTTATCGGGATCATAAAAATCTTTCTTATTTAAAATATCTATGGATAATTATTTATTGAAGAGTGGAGGAATAATTAGAATAAAACAGGATCTCTTATAAAGTTAAAATACTTGAGATATGCATGAATTTTTTTTTTTACTTGGAAGATCATTTTCGCCTTCGATCTCTGGTCCGACGCTGCCTCCCCTTTCTTCCCAAAGATGCCCGAGCTTGTCTCCGCTCCCCTCCTCCCCAAACCCATCTCGCATGCTCCATGTGGCAAATGGACTCTCCCACCCCGTGCACATTGTGGGCTTAGCCTCATTGAACTCATGGGTTGGAGCCATGTTTTCACTAATAAAAACATCAGCCAAGGCCATGATTTCAAACAAAAATCTTAGGTTCAGTCTATGATTTCGTTATGCCACATCATCCCATGATTTTGGTCATCTAAATTTTGGGCCCTAGAGGCCTGCCGACCTATGGGTCCCACTGATAGTCTGTGGGTTATACCAAACTGCGTCTTTCTTCACACGTATCTCCAAGACTCTGATTTGGATATTCTTGGGCTCATTGGACTTCATTCGTCGTCCTATATCTCGCTTTGGACTTATTTTGGAAGAATTCGAGGTATTTTTCTCAACACATCAAATCCTTTTTTTAATAATTAATCAAGACTCGAGATTTTTGTTTTCATATTAGGCACATAGTGAGCATTAGAAATAAACTATTGAGAACCATCCTTAAGTTGAATTAGGATTTTATCTATCCCCTTCACTTGAACTATTGAGGTATCACCGAAAGAAACATTGCCTTCTACTATCTCATCTAACTCTTTGAAGATGTGTTTGTACCTGCACATATGATTGCTTGCGTCCGTATCCAAGTACCATATGTTCTCATTGGAGCCTTCTTCTCCCTTCTCCGCTAGTAATAGCATACCATCTTCTCCTTCCTCCTTCCTTGCATGGTGGATCTTCTCATGCACTTGATTATTCTTATTATGGTAACATTATGATAAGTAATAACCATATTTATCATAAGTATAACATCTAATTTTACTTTTGTCATACCATCATCTTCCTCTTGAGAAACCTCCTTGTCCTCTTTTATTAGAGGGACCTTATGTGCTTTCTTCATTAGGTGAAACTCCTGAGCCTCCTCTTCCTCTACCACATCCTAAGGAACCTCATCCTTGTCCACGACCTTATCTATGACCATATCCACAGATATAACCATGATCATGACTTATTTGACTGCTATCGCTGGTTGGGCCATCCTTCTTCTCATTAATGGTGAGCTTGCACTTCAAGGTTTGCTCCAAAAGTTCTTCTTTCCGCATCAAGATTCTCTGCTTATGAACTTATAGAGAACCCATGAGTTCATCAACTATCATAGTGCCCACATCTTTGGACTCTTCAATTGCAGCCACAATGTAGTCAAACTTCTGATTCAAGGATCTTAGGATCTTCTCCACCACATGCTTGTCTTCCACATTTTCATCATTTCTTTTTATTTGGTTTAGATTAGAGAGAACCTTTGTGCAGTAATTCGAGATGGATTCTCCTTCCTTCATCTTCGAAGTCTCTTTCTGTCGTTGTTTGTCCACGATCATCTTGAGGTTTTTCATACCCCTTCTCAATAACCTTCCAAATCTCTTGGGAGCCTAGCAATACCTTCATTTGGATGTTCCAATTCTCATAGTTGGTGGTGATGAGTTATGGAATGAGAAATTGCATGAATATTTTTTTGCTTTGATACCACTTTGATATTTTTTATTATATAAAATAATAGAGTACAACTTTTTTTCTCACAAACCTTTTTTTTCTTTTTATTACTTCACCGCACGTTCTTTTTCACAGCATCTATCTATTTATGGATATGAAAAATGATCTTTTGATTCTCGTAATAAATGTAATAGGTGTATTCTTTAGACTTCCCATTTTTCATATATGTTAAGTTTTCAATACGAGTCTTGATTTTTTTGCTACTATAATTAAGTTTACAAAATTCAACATATTTTTTTGATTTCTTCAACATAATTAAATTTACTTTTTCCAATAGAGATGATGATAGAAATGGGGTTTAGAGAAAAAAAAAGGAGATATTGGATAAGAAAGAGGCGGTGGGAGTGGGATGGCCTTAAGACCAAGTTAGATGGAGAGAAGAGATGGAAATGATATATGATGATAGCGGCATGGTTTGAAAAAAATGAAAAGAAGATGTTGGAAGAGGAGGTGACGGAAGTGGATAGGGTATATATGGGGCGTAGGACTAGATTAGACCAAGAGAAGAATACGGCGGAGGGATGAGGACAATGACAAGATTTAGGAAGAGGAGGAGGTGTTGGAAGAGGAGATGATGTAAGTGGGTGGAGCTTTGGTGGGGCTAAAGACCATGTTAGATGGAGGGGAGGGACGAGATGATGATGGATTTAGAGAGATGGAGGATAAGGTAGTGGGAACGAAGGGAGACAATGAGAGGAGAAGTGAGAGCATTTTTTTTTTTTTTAAATATTTTTCTCTTGATGATAATCTATTTTAGTAAGGACATGTCTTAGCAATGTTGGATGTTTGAGATCATGTTGAGCCATTCAACTAACTTCAGAGATTATTTTGATATTTTAAACTTAAGAAGTTCCAAAAGGAAACTGGATTTTAGTTGAGGGGTTGTCTAAATGATTTTCAGTTCTCTAATGTTTTTCTAGTTGAATCTCCTGCGTGGATTCTTTGCTTTATACCACAGCATACGGTACACCGCGCGTCCCATCCATTGCACCATGGATGGCCATGCACACATGCCGCCCTAGCCACGTACAGTCATCCATCTTGGTTTAAAATTTGCTATAAAAATTAAATAGAAAAAAAATTTCGCCCAACACTCCAACTCACCTCCCATCCACCATCTGATATTTCCCTCCACCCTTTCCCCTCATCTAGGATGGTCACCGTCGAGGCTGTGGTGGCTGCTTCCCCTGGCAACGCCGGCGGCGGCGGCCGCTACCGCCAGCACCCCCCGTACAAGGAGGTAATCAAAGGAAAATGATGGATTCCTCCTCAGCCACCACCTCCATTGCCTCAAGAACAAGGAATTCCTCTGGATGATAAAGATATCCTACAAGCTGAAGCCCAACTCCAAGACGAAAGCTGCACCCACTTTGTGGTAGGGCAAACCGGGCAGCGCCCCGAAGGCGGCCAAGATGGTGCCACCAACGGCGGGTGAGAAGAAGAAGCGCGGCCGGCCGCCTAAGTCGGCCGTGCCACCAGTCTCGCCCATGAAGTGTGAGTGTTTTTAATTATGAGTAGATATGTGCCTATGTAGTTGTAGTAATTAATAGTAGCTGCTGGTGAGCTAATTTGTTTGATAAAAGGATGTGGTTTTAATCTAGTTTTTTTCGTTTCTTGGCCGCCTTCTATGGGGTTGAGGATCGAAAGTTTAGGAACCTCAGATGCTGGGGTGGGGATGAGGAGGTAGCTAGATGTGTATCCCATATCTCATGCTGGGTATGAGTTGTAGCATTTAATTCGATTTTGAATCATGCAAATTTGTGCATAGAACATGACCAACACTTGAAAAGATACAATTGCATTTGCTGGACTTGCAAATTAGCAACTTGCTAAGCTAACATTTTTCATCTTTCCTTGATCTAACAATCTTTCGAAAGGGTTTCAGAGTTCATCAAAGTCAATGTCTCTCATTCTCTCTCTTCCATTCTTTGCTAATTTAATAATTTTTTGGTTGTCTTCTTTTGGGTCGTAAGTATCATGATAAGCTGCTTACTTCCCCATGGATTTTGCCTCCACTTCCCTATAAATTTCATCTATGTTTATACATTTGTTTGTGTGATTCCATTCCTCTTGATTTGATCTAGGATATGCTGCTGTAATGTAGTGTTTTCTTTTCTTGGCACATTTATTGGTTTCGAACCGAAACTTTTTTTAGGAATTTTATAGGCTGAAGATGAGATGATAGCATCATGTTTATTCTTTACTTATCTGATCTGTCAAGCTAATCGATAAGATGGAAGTAATGTAGATAATGGAATGTGTGATGCAATCATTTTTATTAAAGTCTGCTCTCTTCTCTGAGCAATTAATATAATTCATACAATGATCATGGTGTTTTATGGTTTGAATTTTGTTATATGACATAGAAGCGTGCTGCAGTACTGTCCTGTATATAAAAATATTTATGCTTAGATGCCTTAGGTTGTCTTATTTATATAGCATTCACCTTTTTTAATATTTAATTACCAAAAATTACATGAATGCCTTTATACCTTTGAAAAGGAAAAAGTTTAATGCATACGTATGTGTACCTGAACATCACCTTCATTCTTTGTTCTGTGGATCTAATCCAATGTATGTTTAGATGTGGCCATTTGTAGCTTTGTGCTTGCCTATCAGCCTTTGCCTACAGGCAATCCAGTCAAGCAGGTCAGGCAGCCTTATTTTAGAAATCTAAGAACAAGCTAGTTGGACGTGTAACTCTGTAGATTAGGTAAAAGTGTGATCTCACATGCTACTACTATAAGCAAAGTTTCTGTTTGTTTTGAGTAGCTAAAATTCAATTTATTGGTGATGTCTATACATGTACCATGTATGCACCCTGTCCCTTGTTTGGTACTATACTTTGGAGTGGTTCTTTCAACTTAAGTGTTTTGTTTTAGCACACTTTACTAGGAGTTTAATTGTGACGCTAATGAATATGAATTTTTAACAGCTTGGGTGAGATCAAAGAATCCATTTCAACCCCTGTTGGCCATATACACTCTCATATAACTGCTAGTCCCTGCATTACCATTTAAGCCTTCCCTTATAACTCTTGTATCGATCTGTTTATATATCTTGCCAAAAATGCTTCTTTTTTTAACAAATAAATTCTTGTTGTGGTTATTCATGTCTGATCTGTGAAAAATTTGTGGAGTCAGGTCAATTCATTCTGGTTTTATACATTATTACTATTATCATCCTTTATATGCATTCTACTGTATCCTGTATAAAAAGTTGATTTGATTCATCAACTGTTGTTGTCGATATTCTGAAGATTGTTTTGATCCTTGTACCCTGTACTTTTTATGTGCAATTTATCTATTTACGTGCTAATTAACATCTGAATTATTCTCATTGAACCTCCCAAATTGCACTTGTTGATTACTCAAGAATATATACTTCTGAAAGTCCTATCACGGACACTACTGGAAACATCACAGAAAAGAGAGTGCATCATACAATGTGCTTAGTATAAAAGATTGGATTTTCGTTTTAACTTTGGTGCTTTACATAAGTGACAAATGAAAAAACTAACAAGGAAGAACATCAGAGTGAATTTTTCTGAACATGTCCAAGGTTGATATGATGTTTGTTGACAATGGAGATTCTTTTGAATTGCTTATTTAACAAGTAACATGCTTGTTTAAACATCCACCGAAGCACAAATCACCATGACTTGGCAGGAGCTGGCTGTCGTTTGAGTGACATAAAGAGTGACATTCTACAAACATTTGCAAACTAGTAATATTAAACAATTGTGAAGCTTTACACATTCACTTGTTGACTCTTCTATAATCATCATGGATCAAGCCCTTTCATTGCTATTATATTTCACGATAAGGCAAGTCATCCTGTCATTCTCACTAGTCTATTACAACTTCTGCAAATGGCCCTTGTCCACACTCCATCTTTATTTGATGACCATCAAGCAGGGTGTTGAATAATGTGAATTGACAAAGATTAAAAAGAAAAGTGAAATGCAAATAGTACAAATCCAAACACTCCAAATTTTGATTACATGATGATATTTTGATCATAGCTCCCATATCCCAAAGTCTAAGGTAGAAATAATAAGCCCCCTTAGATTTTAATGGAGAAGTTCTGTATGTAATTAAACAGAAATCATTCATTAACACCTTTGAAGTAACCTAGTAATCAAAGTCAACTAGAGATCTCTATGTAGGTAAAATGTCCTCTCAATCTTCATTATTTCGCACTGGTTCCAGCTTTGTTTTTCCAGATCTGTTGACTAACCTTGGCAGATGCTGAATAAAATTGTTCATCAGATTTATATTCACTGTCTAACTTTGAAACTTTGTCAATTGCAAGTTGGATAGGCTGCACTCATTGCCAAGATCAGTTGCAAATTAAGTCTAATCTGCAAGTTAACTCTAACATAAGTACAAAGCTTTACAATTATTAAACATAATCCTAGTGATTGCACAATAAATAGCGATACTTCGCTGATGAAAATTCTCTCTATTGAAGGGCTGATACTCATAAGCCAACTTATAGTGGCAAGATCAAATGGGTCTATGTCATCCATTCAAAATTGAAGCTCCTTTAAAAATTCGAACCCAGCCATGCTTAGCTCGTTTTCTTTCATACCATTGTCCATGTACCAGTTTCACACAAAACATTAATGATTAGAGTGCTTGGCACATATACCTTGAAGATACATATGTTTACACTATCAACAAGGTATAACTGATGTCTTTTATCTTTTCCAAAAGTTAAAATATTTCATGATAATCTTTTTGTTTATGCTAGCTAATAAGCAACAATTTAACCTAGGAACAACAAATCTGCAAGAAACACCCACTTAAGGTCAAAATTTTGACATTGGAGAGCTTGAGTAATGTAGTCCTAGAATCTTAAAGTTGAGCATCTAGAAACCAAATGAATGTCTTACACTTTACTTTGACCAATGTGTCTTTTAGAATGGAAGCCTTCTTCATGTATAGATGTATGTAGTTCTTCTAGTACTGAAAGCTTCGAAGATGAGGAGCTTTGTACTCAATACAACACAGAATGTGGTGGTTGAATGCTGTTAAGCATCTGTTGAGAGGCTGTAGACATATGAAGGTACCCAAGACCATTATAATTGATCAAGTATAAATTCTCTAGCTGCTGACATTCTGAAAATCTGATGTCAACCCGGTAATTTGCAATTGAAGGAGATTTGAGATGAAGCCTCTTTAGAAAAGGTTTCCCAAAGTTGCAGCATGTCAACTTAGCAAAATTGCAGATCTACACTGCGGTATAGAACTTGGAAGATCAAAATAAAGTTTGAGGTTTAGTTCAAGCTCCTGAACTCCTTTCCAAATGGCTACTTCCATAAAGTTCATGAATAGAGAGGAATACTACTTGCATGATTTAAAGTGGAGGGTAAAGCCTTTTTTATATCTCAAACATAGCGATTCCTCATGAATTTGTCAACAATATCAATGTACTCTATTTTCAAATCTGTTTGATTTTCATTTTCTGCTCCTTTTCTTTCCAATTGCCAGTCTCCATTGAAATCAAGATTTGGAACGGTTGCCCACAGATATCTCCATCTTCGCGGGTTGGACCTCATTCCTATTGCTTGTTTCCTTCATTGACATCTTAGACAGAATATTATGCAGTATGTCATCTGGAATATCACTAATTTGATCCTTGTTTGCGACCATTAGTTCCAACCTTTGTTTCTTTGCTGGTTACAGTAAGGAGTCTGCAGAAGAATACTATTAGTCCGCTTTGTAAAGATTTTATTATATACAGAGCTATACTGAAAGTGCCATTACATTTTAGACTATAGAAGTAGTGAAAAGTAAATCTTGACACCATGCCACCAATCACCCTGCTTGGTATTCGTAATCAGATAAATCCAGTTAAGAATAGAGGACCATCTTTTTTTTTCTCTTCAGAGAAGAAAAATTGTTATATATTTGTCAAAATTATGTGTAAAGGATGCTGGATTTACATAACCATCCAGTTTTAAATGATTCTGCAAGTCTTGTTCACATTTGTTATTTTACTCCTTCAAGGAGTAAAATTATTAGAAGTAAAATCTACATTCTTTAAATTTTCTTTAATAATAAATTATAAAATTAAGTTATAAAGTCTCTATTTATATTAGCAAATTCCATTCTTGTACAAATAAGATCAGATTTCTTTTCTAATTAACAGAGGTTATAGGTTTCCTAAGATTGACATGACTAGCGAAAATAATTATAAAAAGCTAAAATCCTATAACTGATAGATGTCTACCTCAACATTGATTTTGTTTGTAGCCACATCATCTAATTCTTTGTGGATTAGAAGATAAGTCCGATCAAAATCTTCCTGTTCAAAAATATAATTTTTGCTTCAGCCCATCCATTTCGAGGCTTAAACAATAAAAATTCATCCTAGTTGCTCAATGTATCATATCGTGAAGCTCAAAAATTACTTGATTCTAAAAAAGGTCTACCTAAATTGAACATTGTATAGATAAATTATAGTTTTTCAAAGTTTGGTATATAATTCAATTTCTTGATGGTCTCATTTTTGGATCTTTTTAAGTCCTCCAAATAATGATTAGAGTGTTCCCTAATTGAACACGGTGTGTGGGAGGGTCTCATTCATTTGTTGTTGGATGAAAAATAGTTTAGGCATTATAATGACCCACGTATGAATCAAATCAGATATTGTTAAGATTGTTTGCTCGAAGAAAAAGTATTGTTAGCCTTGCATGTCCTAGCTGTCACTAAAATCAAAGGGTTGCTTATATTTGGACCAAACCAGCCTATAGTAATAATTGATGCCTTAAATCTTTACAAGGTGACATGGAAATGGCATCAAATTTATAAATTCACTCTTAAAGAATGCTACAAGCTACTAAGACATGGAGGTATCATTTTACAATTTGCAAAAATCAATTGGATATCTCACTCCTAGAGAAAGCAAAAATCTTTAATTGGTTGGCATCCAAAAATCGAATCATGATTGCAGAAAATATGAGAAGAAAAAAAAGGATGATGAAAGCTCCAGAATATTGACCACCATGTGGAATGAAAGAGGAAACTAGAGATCATCTATTCCTTAAATACAAATTTGCTTTAGAAGTTTGGAATCAGATATACAATAAACTACAAATAGATGGGAAATCAAACATAATGAAAGAGTTATGGTTGGACTAGAGGCCAAAACTACCCAAACATATATATAAAAAAGCATGGGATTGTCTAGTTACAGTGATCTATCCGTTGGACGCTATGGAAAGAAAGAAAATATAGAATTTTTTGGTTTGATGCTCACACCCAGTGTAAGATTTTTTATCAATGTGTGTCACTATTGGAAAGCTGGACATCTCACTGCAATGGTGAGTTAAAACAACCCATTACAGAACTAATCCATTTGCTAAAGAAGACAATGTAATAAATAGAAGAAAACTAATCCATTTGCTAAAGGAGACAACGTGATAAATAGAAGAATACTGTTTTCAGATTAGAAGTAAAGAAAATAGATGACAACTAGAAGGGTTAACTCGGTGGCAAAGCTTCTCACGAAGATATATTTTGGATGGGACCTCATGTCTCTTGAATTTAGAAGCTGGTCATTAAGGCCACTATAACCCCATGTTACAATCCTTATAACAATTTTGTAACTCATAATATTTAAATAAATATTCTAGATGGTAATACGTCCCGCTTTTCATCAAAAGCAAAAAATTTTAAAAAAAGAAATCTTTACACTCTTTTATTTTGACATGTCACATACACTGTGATATTTAAAATTGCGACAATACAACCTTGGTCAGTTACATGATGGACGAGTTTGTGGTAGACTCGATGCACATTCATAATATCCATCCATGAATAGCTATGACTAGGAATTAGCAAACTGGGTTTGATACACGATTGGCTTGCTGGTCAAACAATGAAAGGCTTGCTCAGATAAAGTAGGTTACCAAATTGCCAAACCATGCTTTTAGATCGGTTACGTAGCCCAAATATCATATTAGATAAGTCCATCATGAGCTGACACGTGGTATTATGGGAACCAATTTTTGTTGGATTCATGTTCACAAGAAAAAAAATCTAGAGATAGTTTTCCACTTAACTCAAGATTTTAAAGAGTCCCAACTCCAACAGGACGAGGACTCCTCATTTGTGAACCAAGGTTCAAGTCTCTAGCCCAAGATGCGATGCACAAGCAACAAGCTCTCTACTTACGCTTCTCCTATTCCTCAAAGCCTCGGGGCCCTGGTCAAATCAACTTCGGCAACCTCCATTTTTTTAAAAAAAAAAAAAAAAAATTAATATACAGATCAATACATCATCTTCCACCACAACAAATCGATCAACGTCTTCAGATTATCAAATCAAGTTTTGGCAGCAATATATTACATCTCTACTTTCCAGCCCCTCATTAAAAAAAAAAAAAAAAAAAATCTCGCCAACATCAACGACTACATTTTATCAAAGCTTGCTCGCATTAGAATAATCTCAAGTCAAACCATCACCAAATTGGTTAAAATTACAAGCTACAAAGTCATTCAACCAAACCAACAAAGGTTATTACGTGGCTTAATTGATCAGCCTTATGGTAGTCAGCCATGCATGGGAACTCTGCCCTATGTTCGGTTTATATCTTTTGTAGGAAAGAATGATCGGTCTTCTTTCGTAGCACCAATCTTTAGATCATGCCCTACACATATCTCAAAGCTCTAGAAACTTCATTCATCCATTTTTGTCGGTCTTGAAACGATCATTGTGTAATCCAACCGTGGATTTACATGAAGGAAGATGAATCCTTTTTCTACGTGAAACGTACAACCCATGTCCCATGAGAAGATAATGTATTTTATGAGGAGGTGCATGCGAAGTCTAACTCATCCATACGGTGCAATGCTTGGAATATGCCGATCAAATGGAACAACCGCTATTAAGAATAATGCTTTTTCTAACGCATGTCTTATCTCCACTATTATTGTATATTATCTATGTTAACGTCGTAGTTTAAGGGTGAGAAACCTACTTCCGCTTTGGATATTGTTAATTAATTTCGATAATTCCATCACTAGGTTCTCTCCATCCTTCGAGGTAAACAGGTGCTCTAGAAGCTTGGACGCCAAGTTTAACTTCAGGCCATTTTTTCAGAAAATTTTCTGTACAGGATTGCATGGACGCACGTCCGCACAACGGGCCTGCGATACATGTTCTTCAGGATGAGTGGTTGGGATCGTTTCAGTACAAACTGGACCCTTAAAAGGTAACTGAGGAGACATCTGTCTCATAATATCCATTCCCACGTATTATACGGATAGCTAATTATTAGCCATCAGATCAGGAATTGGCGGTGAAAGAGCTCCGAAAGTGATACCATGCGCCACCTTCCTCACGGGGACCTTTTTCTTCACCATTTTAACTTATCCTATTTACATTTGAATCCCTAGTTTCTCATACTCGCATGTCAAACTTACGTTCCGAAGGTTTTGTCAAGAAAATTTTGCACGCACGGCGCTTAGAATTCCTTTTATTTGCATATGTATCCAAAAAAAAATATAATGTGTGCATGCTTTTCTAAAACTTTAAAGTTTACATTTATACATTTATGTTGTCTCGCGTTCGCTTATCATTTCAGTTCTACTTTAGTCAGGTTAAAAATTAACTTAATTCAACTATTGGCTAGTTTACCCTTCCGCATAGATAATCTTCATTTTTATATGCAAATTAAGAATTTTTGTACGGTACATATATAGAAATGCATGAAGAGGCAAGCATGTATGGAAGATAATGTTGTATTGTTGCTTCACATTTGAAATGTGTTATCTAGCTAATTGTAGAGGCATACATGTAATTTTCAATTAATTAGGAGGGTTGATTTCTAACCTACTAATATTTACCATATTCATTCCTTTTCAGGCCGGAGTCCAGGCCCACATGTAGATCGAATCAAAGCTCATAGAACTAGGATTCGTTTTTTTGGTAAGCGAAAGGAATTTTTTTTTAGGGGGGGGGGGGGGTGGGGGTTGAAAGGAGGAGGCGATCTGGCATAGCTACCCTTCTGAGCGTGACCATAAGATCCTAAAATTTGCTGGAGAATGTTCGATTCGAATGCTAGATTTTAATAAGAGAGACCTCCTCCCCACCATATAGGTGAACTCAATGGATGAATACGTCACCCTAACTCTACCATGAGCCAATGGACCAGATACCTCTTTCAAACCTCGCATCCAGACCACCAAGAATGAATCGCCACATATCATTTAAGTCCGTAGCTCCAGCATCCACTATGACTAAAACCTACGATTTGGTTAATTGGGAGATTGATGCGAGAGCCTTAGAGTTGACTTTTCATTCTCTTGAGATGATACTATATGTTCAATTTTTAAAAGCCATATGTTTAAGTTGTAAATTTTTTCTAAGAGGTGTAAATGCAAGTTTTTTCTGAAAATATATAAATTCTTCTCACTTTGAAAAGCATAGATAAGTGGATAGATACTTTAAAAAGACCTATATTATACAAAAAGTTATATACATAACCACAGCCATGTTCTTTTCAAATGACAATACCAATCTGCCACCCCACCTCAAAAAACAAAAAAATAAAAGACTATTCTACCAAAAAAAAAGATAATTCTAGGTTTTAATTACTCGTTGCCTATTTAAGAAAGTCCTAGAAGGAAAAGGAAGAATAAATTATAAAAATATCTTTTCAATTTTAGTCTAATTTTATTTTATTTATTTTAAAATACGTCAAACTAGTCCTTCAAATTTTTTGATTTATTTTAATATAGTCCTACCGTCTATCTCCATTTATATAATAATATCGTTATTTTATAAAATAACGAAACTATTCTTATACCCATCTCCTTCCTTCTTCTTCCTGTTTGATTTCTCCCCTTCTCCACCTTTGCACATCCTGCTCTTCCTCTCCCTCCATGATGGCTTCCTCCACCTTTGCCTACCTCACTAGCAAACCTTCTTTCCCCTTACTTTCCTTTTTTCTCTTCCACTTCTCCCTCTCCTCCTCCTCTAGGCCTACCCATGTCCCTCTCCACCTCCTCTCTTTCCTCACTGATGATCTCTTCTTCTCCTCTTCTTCTTCCACATCCACTTTTTTTCTCATTCTCCTCCACCTTTAAGCTCACCCACAACCTCTCTTTCCCACTCCTATTTCTCCTTATCTACTTTTCCTCCGTCTTCTCGTTGTCCTCCTCCTCCTCCTTCAAGTTCACTTATGGGCTCTCTTCCTCAATGGTAGCTCCCTCCATCTGTAACCACCTCACCGATAAATCATCCTCCCCCCTCCTCCCCTTTTTCCTCTTTCACTTCTCTCCTCTAAGTTTGCCCACCTCTCCTTCCCATCTCCTTATCCTTTACCCCTCACTTTATTGCCAATAGCCATTCTTTTTGAAAGAAAATCAGCATTTTCTATCATAGGATCGATCTGATATGATCAAATTTGTAAAAAATTTTCAAAAAATTTCTATAAAACTTCTAATCAGATATGAGAGTTCTCCGATCTGATATCAAAATTAAAATAAAATAGGAATATCAGATATTACCTATTCAGGATAGATAATTACCCCGACGATCTATGGAAGTCTGAGGTCCTGGATCAAGCCACGCATGTGTCGGACCTCTATCGAAATTCACTCAAGCTGGATCTGGACGCGCTCTTCGTTTGAATCTGATCTCCAAAAATTAAATCTAAATCTGATTTGTGAAGCTTCAAACATACTTTGAAGGTAGCACCCTATCTCTTGATTTGAATCATCCTGTCTTGATCTTTTCTTCAATTTTCTTCAACTTTTAATGGCTGAAACTCCACCAAATCTGGTATGGACGAAGAGAGGGAGGAGCTTTAGAGGTGGCATGGAGAAGGATTTTGCAGCAGCATATGGGCATGGAAAAGCAAAAATATCAAATCCTAGGGCGCAGGGTCTTTAAATAGACTCCTGCGCCAACCCTAGAGTCCAAAATCATCAAGCAACTTATTTGCTTGATTTATTTAAACTCCTACCAGGTTGTCCATGTTAAACATCAGATCTGATCTGATGTTTGTTGGCCAATAATCCCCTAAAAATGCCACACATAATAGATAGGAAGAGAGGGAGAAAGTTCAATGTGCAATGGACTCTTCCTTCTCTCCTAGAATTTAATCTTCAATCAAACTCTTTGGCTGGGTCAAATCTGAATTTGACCTGATCAAAACCTATCCATTAAGGGGTGCATGCCTAGGGGGACATGCACCCTCTCCATGTTGCACAAAACATTTGGGGGTGCATGCCCCTAGAAATTCTCTAGGGGGCACACGCCCCCTGTCCCTTCTTTCTTACATCGGGGTCAATCTTTGATCGTTGTTTGAAATAAGAAATGGCATGTGATAGAAATTGACAGGTATTATCTTAAATTCATCTGATGAATTAAGATAATTCTTTTCTGATCTAAACAAACTTCAGTAAGACTAGGATAGAATTTTTGGATGTGTCAAACTCATAAGAGATGAAGCAAAAAGATTACAGAAGGAGAATGTTAGGTTCAATCATGTACTAGCATGATTTTCTTGAACCTAATCAAATCTAATTCAAATCAATCAAACTGGGTTAGCCCAATTGATTACATTCAAATCTAAATCCTTATTTATGTGATCCAGTTAGATTCAGTTTCATATGGTAATGAGATATGTCGTGATTTCTATCATCGATATCATCGAAATATCTTTCGATGGATCAGAACTTTTTCGATTTATACAATTAGAATGATCGATCATCAAGATCATTCTAATTACTCTTAAAATCTATCAGTGATACCTATCAATATATGATGGCAACCCATCAGAACTAAAAGTGAACCTTTCGGTGCAGCTACTTGTGTGATTGTATTCTTCTATCTTAAGCCCCGATAAGATTATAGTTAAGGTGAACTCGTCAATCCCAACACTCTATCATATGAATAAATCATTCGATTTGAGTTCGATGTGAAATTCTAATAGAAAATTCTTTTCTATTATTTCACTCTACCATGGCCATGGGCTTAAAGACTCGATCTCATGATCATCATAAGACTACTTCTCATCTACCGAGGTAGATAGATCTTTTATTAGTGTAATCCAATTCCTACAATAAACATGCTATAGCCAATATACACCTCAAAATTTTGAATGGCTAGAAGATCGAGTTATGGTGTAGTCAAACTATAATACCCTCAAGGTGAACTATCGATGCATCTTAGGTTAAAGAACCAAATACACCACTACAGTATTAAGCCAGTCATCGATGAGAAGGTAGACTCTCTTATGACTGCTCAAGGTGGTCATACTCAGTGCTCTCATTCTTTAACGAGTACCTCTACTTTCGCTCCAGTATCTCCACATCATAGACTCAAGATTCATCTATCCTAAAAAAATGATCGTACACTAATCTTCTGGATTGACCACCATCCTCATGACGATCCTATGGTCGGAAGTAATTTATGAGTTAATTATAAAAATTCATATCTTAAATTTTCAACTCTTTAAAATATGAATTATCATTACCATTAACTTAAAAGATGTATCACAAATACTATATACATAATGTGATAGAATAAGATAATCCTTTATTAATTTTAAGTCAAAATTATAAAATTATCCTTAGAAGTGTATTACAAGTGTCAATCAATTTGACTTCTAAGGCACACGTCTAATAAACTCTCGCTTGACTTAAAGCAAATTGGCTATAAATTTAAGTCCCATCTTCTCTAAGTAGGCTTTAATCTTCTACTGGCTCAGTGGCTTCATTAGTGGGTTAGCCACATTGTCTGCAGTATCGAATCTCTTAATATCGACGTATCCCTTTTTGAGGTAATCATGGATGAGGTGGAATCATCGCTCAATATGCTTATATTTTTTATGAAACCTCGGCTCCTTAGCTAGGGCTATGGCGCCATTATTGTCACAATACAAAGAGAAGACATCCGATGGCATTACTCCAAAATCTACAGTGAACTTCTTATACCAGAATGCCTCCTTCACAGCTTTCGATGCAGCGATGTACTCAGCTTCAATGATGGAGTCTATGATCATGGTTTGCTTGAAACTCTTCCAGCTAACTGCACCACCATTGCATACAAATAGACTTTCAGATATCGACTTTCGATCATCTATGTTTGACATAAAGTCCAAGTCTGTATACCCCTGAACATAGAGTTCTCCATTACCAAAGATAAGAAATATATCCTTAGTCCTTCTCAAGTACTTAAGGATACATTTCACAGAAATCCAGTGCTCTTCGCCTGGATTCAACTGATATCTACTCATGATACTCACAGCATGGACAATATCAGATCATATACATAGCATAGCATACATGAGGCTTTCTATTATCGAATAATAAGGGATCTTGCTCATGCATTCAATCTTCTTTGGTATGCTAAGGTACATCTTCTTAGAAAGATGAATACCATGTCTAAAGGATACTAAACTCCTTTGAGTTTTTCATACTAAATCTCTTTAGCACCTTCTCTATGTACATTTTCTATGAAAGACCAAGAATCCTATTCGATCTATCAATATAGACCTTAATTTTCAATATAAAGGATGCTTTTTCTAGATCTTTGTGTCTTTCACAAAGAACTTCTTTGATAACCATATTTTGACCATGGTCAACATGAGAATATCATTCTCAATTAGGAGGATGTCATCCACGTACAGTACGAGAAAGACAACAGTGCTCCCACTAATTTTTTTGAATACACACGGCTCCTCCTCATTTTTTATGAAATCAAAAGATTTGATCACATTATTAAAACGAGTATTCCAGCTCTGAGATGCTTGCTTTAGTCCATATATGAACCTCTACAACTTGCAGACTTTGTGATCTCCATCACTGAACGCGAAACTAAGGGGCTATTCCATATAGATATCTTCCTTAAGATATCCATTTAGAAACGTTGTCTTCACGTCCATCTGCCATATTTTATAATCAAAATAGGCTGCAATAGCAATATGTGGATAGATTTTAGTATGACTATCGATGAAAAAGTATCCTGATAGTCAATGCCTTTGCGTTGACTATACCCTTTCACTACCAGCCTAGCCTTGAATATCTTTATATTTTCATCTGCACCTATTTTTCTCTAGTAAATTCATTTACACCTAATAGGTATTATACCTTTAGATGGATCTACTAAGATTCAGACTTAGTTTGAGCGCATTAAGTCAATTTCTAACTTTATTACCTCTAACCACTTGAAGTCGAAATTTGATATAGCCTCATCATAGGTCTTGGGATCATCACCATGAATCTTATTTTTCATCAAAAATATTTTCTCAATATCTTTTGAAATAGTACCTAAGAATCTTTCAGGAGGACGAAAAATCTTAGTTGATTTTTAAGATGGAGAAGGTAGTGTATGGACTGTCTCTAATTAATTGGGTTCCATAAGTTTCTTAGCTCGTTACTCTTCAGAGATCTTCTTCTCAAGCCTAATCCACCTTCCGATGCCATCATATTAAATAAATTATTTTTTAAGAAAAATAGCGTATCGACTTACAATCATATTATGATCTTCCAGAAGATAGAAATAATATCCTAATGATTTTTTAGGATATCCTATGAATCGAGCTCTAAAGGACCTAGACTTTAATTTCTCCACCTGCTATCTCTTGACATGAGCTAGACAATACCAAATTTTGAGGTGACTCAGACTTAATTTCTTATCATATAATATCTCATACAATGTGGTAGAAATATTTTTAGACAATATAAGAAAATAAAATTTTAGCGATCGAAAAATCGATCACTAAAAACCAAAAATCGATCGTTAATAATTTAGCAATCAATTTTGCAATCAAAAATTTTTTATCGCAAAAAGGCTAATTGAAAATATTTTTTGATCAATTTTTTTGATCATAAAATTTAGCGATAGATTTACCAACCAAAAAAATTATTAAAATTTTTAAAATTTAAAAAAATTAAAAACTTACGATCAATTTTTCAATCAAAAAATCAGTTGCTAATTTTCAAAAAAGACTTATACAAAAATAAATAATCTAATTTCTAAAAATTAAAAAATGATTTTTAATTTATAAAAAGAAAAATTTATAAAAAATTTTATAATTTTTTTAAATTTTCAAATCAGTCAAAAATTCGATCGTAAATTTTTTAAAAATATTTTTTTAAAAAAATTCATCAAAAAATTGATCGCTAAATTAATTAAAAAATATTAAACTAAAAATTTAAATTAGAATTGATCAAAAATTTGATTATAAATTTTTTAAAAAATATTTTTTTCAAAAAAATTAATCATAAAATCGATCCCTAAATTAGTAAAAAAATAATAAACTAAAAATTTAAATAATAATGGGTCAAAAATTTGATCGCAAATTATTTTAAAAATATTTTTATAAAAAAAATCAATCACAAAGTTGGTCACTATTTTTTTTGAATTTTTTTATTAATATAATCGATCGCAAAATCGATCGCTATTTATTTTTTATAATATTTAAATTTTTAAAATTGATTGCAAAATCGATCTCTAATTTATATTTTATATTTTATATTTTAAATTTATATTATTTTTTTTTATTTTTTATATATTTTACTTTTTATAAAATAATAAATTATTAATATTTTTAAATAATTTTTTAATATTTTATTTTTTCCCCATCCTCCTCACATGCGCCTATAGTGTTGCCTCCATCACCGCCCTCATCCACTAGCGCTGCTGCCATCCGATTCCCTGCACCCCACCCCTCGCGTTGCCCCCTAGCCACCCGCACCGCTCACCGACCGTCGACCGCCGACCGCCTGCGCCACCCCCTGGCCACCCGCATCGCCCTCCGATCGCCCACCTTGACCCTGGGCCACCTACACTATCCGTGTTGCCTCCTGGCAACCCGTACCGCTCCCCGATTGCCCGTCCTGCCTCTCGACTGCCCACCCTACCCGCAGGCCACCCACATCGCTCGCGCTGCCTTCTGGCCACCCGCACCGCCCCCCAGCTGCCCCCGCCCTGCCCCTTGACCACCCCACATCGCCCATGCTGCCTCTTGGCCACCCGCACCCCCCCCCCCCCGACCGCCCTTCCTGCCCCCAACCACCTGCACCGTTCGCACTGGTCCCTAGACACCCGCACCACCCCTGACCGTTGCTCCATGCCTCCGGCACTGCACCCCCTAGCCGCTGCTCCATGCTTCTAGCACCGCAACCTTCTATCCTAGGTCGCTGCTTCGTGCCTCTGACATCGCACCCTTGTCCCCTTAAATGCCCGTGCCACCCCTTCCCTGATGGTGGAGATCGGCGATATGTGGTGTCCAAGAGAAGGGGAAGGGGGGCCATCGCAGGCGAGTTGGCGAGGGAAGGTCGAAGGGGAGGGGGTTGTCGCAAGTCGGGGAGGGGAGAGGGCCATCGTGGCGGGCCGACGAGGGGAGGCCATTGTGGGCGATCATTGGGAAAGAAAAGGGGGGCCATCACAGCGGGCCGGCGAGGGAGGCCGTCGTGGGCGGTCGTTGGGGAAGGAAAGGGGGGCTATCATGGGGGGCCGGTGAGGGGAGGTTGTCGCGGGTAGTAATTGAGGAGAGGAGGAGGGCCGTCGTGGTGGGCCGGTGAGGGAAGGCCATCGCGGGCGATCCTTGGGGAGGGGAGGGGGCCCATCGTGGTGGGCTAGCTGCAAGGGAAGACCAAGCAGGCGATCGTCAAGAAGGGGAGGGTGGGCCGAGGAGGGGAAGATGGGGGTCGGGGGTGGTTGGGACGGGACTGGGGTTGGGGCGGCTTATAAATTTTTTTTTTATAAAAAAAATAACCACGATCACCAAAAAAAAAGTGCTAACTAAGTTTTTTTAAAATTTAAATATGTGACATATTTTTTAGTTGCAAAAAATTAAAAAGAATTTATGATCAAAAAATCGATAAAAAAATATCAAATTTTTTTTTAATTTAAAATAATTTAAAAATTTAGCGATTGATTTTTTTAGTCATAAAATTAACTTTTTTGATCAATTTTTTTATCATAAATTTTTTGACCAAAAAATTGATTGAAAAATATCAAAATTAATTTTTTCTAATTTAAAATAATTTAAAAATTTAGCTATCGATTTTTTGATCATAAAATTAATTTTTTTTGATCAATTTTTTGATCGTAAAATTTGCTATCAAAAAATCGATCAAAAAATGCCATAATTATTTTTTTATTTAAAATAATTTAAAAATTTAGAGACTAATTTTTTGATCGTAAAATTAATTTTTTCAATTGATTTTTCGATCACAAATGTATTGTCAACCAAATATAATTTTTTCTATTTTTATCTAAATATGATATAATTTTAGAATTTAAAGACCATCTTCATCATTCATTATCTAAATAATTATCATTAGAGTATCGTCACAAAAGACTGACTCGATCTGATAGCCCTAGCTATGTCGATTAATAAAATTTGATTTTGACGATCACAAATGACCGTATGATGATCTAATAGATAGAGATCGTCAATGAGTTTGAAAACTTGTAACAATGATCTCGATGATATTTGTAGCACACTACCAAAATTTTACTTCAATCGGACATTATTATTATGTTCAATTTAGCATGGGATGATTTGGATCGTTAAATAAAATTTGAATGATCAAAAGGCCAAATAGTGTCGGATTATAAGATAATTTTTTAAATAAATGATCTTTGCAACTACTTTGATTGTTTGTATGGTGGTGATTGTAAAATTCAAATCATGCATATATGAACGATCTAAAACTATATGTTTCTTGATACTCATTCTTAAAGTCCTTAGGTAATTATACTTGTGCTTTTGTAAAATCTACTTAACATCGATGGTTCATATATGCATGGTTTGGATTTTATAATCATCATCATACAAATGATTAAAGTAGTAGTAAAGATCATTTATCTAAAAATTATCTTACAATCGGATGCCGTTTGACCTTTTGATCACTCATTTTTGATTTAACGGTCCAAATCATTTCATACTAAATTGATCATGATAATGATGTTCGATTAAAATAAAATTTTAATAGTGTGCTATAAATATTATCGAGATCATCGTTGCAAGTTTTTGAACCCATCGGTGGTCTCTATCTATTAAATTATTATACGATTATTCATGACCATCGAAATCAAATTTTATTGATTGACATGGATAGGGCTATCAGATCGGATCTTTTGTGACGATACTCTAATGATAACTATTTAGATAATGAATGGTAAAGATGTGCTTTAAATTCTAAAATTATATCGTATTCAAAGAAAAATAGAAAAAAATTATATTTGGTTGCAAAATATATTTATGATCGAAAAATTAGTTGAAAAAATTGATTTTATAAAAAAAAAATGAATCGCTAAAATTTTAAATTAATTTAAATAAAAAAAATTAATTTTTAAATTTTTTGACCAATTTTTTGGTCAAAATTTTTTTTGAATTATTTTAAATTAAAAAAAATAATTTTGGCATTTTCTAATCAATTTTTTGGTCAAAAAATTTTTGACTAGTTTTTTATCAAAAGAATTAATTTTTTATCAAAAAATTATTTAATTTTTCTAAATTATTTTAAATTAAAAAAATAATATTAGCATTTTTTGATCTATTTTTTGGTTAAAAATTTTTTGATCAATTTTTTGATAAAAAAAATTAATTTTTTAACCAAAAAATTAATTAAAATTTTTTTTGAATTAATTTAAATTTTAAAAAAATAATTTTGGCATTTTTTGATAGATTTTTTAATCAAAAAATTTTTGATCAATTTTTCAATCAAAAAAAAATAATTTTTCAACCAAAAAATTGGATGATTTTTTTAAAAATTATTTTAAATTAAAAATATAATTTTGATATTTTTTGATTGATTTTTTGGTTGAAAAATTTCCAACTAATTTTTTGATAAAAAAATTTACTTTTTTGATTGAAAATTTGGTTGAAATTTTTTTTAAATTATTTTAAATTAAAAAAGATAATTCTAGCATTTTGTGACTAATTTTTTGGTTGGGAATTTTTTGACTAATTTTTTGATAAAAAAATTTAATTTTTTGATCAAAAAATTGGTCAAAATTTTTTTGAATTATTTTAAATTTAAAAAAAATAATTTTACCATTTTTGAATTAATTTTTTGGTCAAAAAGTTTTTGACCAATTTTTTGATTAGAAAAAAATAATTTTTTAATAAAAAAATTAATCAAAAGTTTTTTGGATTATTTTAAATTAAAAAATTAATATTTTATAAATTTGCTTGTATATTCAAATTTTTGGTTGCAAAATCGATTGCAAAATTAGCAATCGATTTTGCAACCGATATTTTTTGATCTCTATATTAATTTTTTTAACCATCAATCATAAAATCGATCGCAAAAATTTCAGTAATAAAATCGATCGTGAAATTGATCGTAAATTTCAACAAAAAAATTCTATCGCAAAATCATTACTTTCTTGTAATGAAAGAAAACCCTATTCGGTAAGTAAATCACTGTCATTAGACTATGTCTCCAAAAAAATTTAGGAAGATTCGTGAAGCTCGTCATGGGTTGGACCATATCTAATGGGGTCCAGTTTCTTCATTCTGAAATTTCGTTGAGTTAAGATATTTTAGGTGGAGTCCATTATGAAACTATATCATTATCTTTGAGATAGTCTAAAATTTTTTGACTAAGATATTCACCTCCTCGATCTGATCGAAGAATCTTAATGGGCTTTCCGATTTATTTTTCTATTTCAAGTCTGAATTTTTTAAACTTTTCAAAAATTTTAGATTTGTGTCTCATTAAGTACACATATATATACCATGATAAATCATCGATAAAGATAATAAAGTAGACATAATTATCTCTAACCAGCATATCAAATAGGCCGCACATATCTGTATGTACCAGGGTAAGTAGGTTCGTGGCCCTTTCTCCATGTCGTACAAAAGAAAGCTTGGTTATTTTGTCATGAAGGCATGATTCATAAATCGGATATGACTGAAAAGTCAATGGATCCATTAGTCCATATTTTTTTAATTTATTAATCCTATCTTCTGCTATATGACCTAGCCTAAGTTGCCATGGATATCTATCGTTTAGACTATCCCTAGATTGTTTTTGTCTTATGGCATTCACATTTTGCTCGATATTTAGTACAGATACATCAATATGCAATTGATAGAGACCATTAATTAAGAAACTACTTAAAATTTTATTTCTTTCAAAAAGAATAGTACAATGGTCCTTAAAAAAACTAATATATAGCCTTCCTATGCTAAACAAGAAATAAAAATCAAATTTCTGCTTACTATAGGCACATAATAACAATCTTTAAGAACTAAATCTAATCCTAATGGTAATTGAAGAGGATAGGTTCCCATGGCCACAGCAGCAACTCTTGCTCTATTTTCGATGCATAGGATCATCTCACATCCCTCAGCCTTCTGCTTTCCTCAAGATCCTGCATACAAGTGCACAAGTAAGCACTAGAATCAGAGTCAAGCATCCAACTGAATGCAGAATAAATCATAAGGTTAGATTCTATTACGAGTATACCTCTAGAAGGATCTGCCTCCTTTTTATTCTTCAGGCTGGCTAGATATAAAGGACGGTTTTGCTTTTAATGGCCATCTGTGTTATAATGAAAATACTTTTTCTTGTCAGCAGTCTTCTTCTTCGATTCTATCTTTTCCTTCTTCACACCTTCCACCTTCTGCTTCTTCACGGTCTTCTTCTTCTTTCCAAAAGACTTTCTCTTGGAAGAAGTCTACTCCACAGCAAGAATTGAGCCTTTAGAACCTTTAATAGAAAGCTCAGCAGTGACCAGTATATTCATCAATTCAATCAAGGTACATGCATCAGTCAAAGATTATAGGATCGCATTAATCAACAAATTCCTATCCATCTTGACATCGAGCTTCTCAAGCTCCTCAAGGTCCTTGATCATTGTCAAACAATAATTTTGGATAGACTGTCCATCACGCATTTGAGTTTTAAAAAATCTACGAAAGACTTAATACCTAGCTATGCGACTTTGCTCACCAAATAACTCTTACATGTGAGCCAACATCTGTCGGGTAGTCATGATGTTTTCATGTTGGCATTGTAGCTCATCAGATATAGCGCCAAGCATGTAGTATCTTGCCTTATTATCGTTATCTGTCCTCTTGTCTAGAGACACTCTCTGATCAATGGTCGGATGGACTGGTAAAGTAGATAGATCCTGATCCAATACATAAGACAGCTTCTCAAAACCCAAAATAATTTTATAGTTCCTAAGCTAGTTTTTAAAATTGGGTCCAGTCAGTCTGTGGGTTTCTAGAATTCGGGCTAGTGGATTGGATGCAGATATTTTCTTGTAGAGAGTCAAAGTTTTTAGTTAGATTTTATAATTAGGCTCGACCAATTTATTTAGAGGTTTTATTTTTAAATAAATTAGGCTCTCACAATTTACTCGGATCCCTACACTCCCTAGGCAGAGATGCGAAAATCTCTACGATCAAAGACTTCTAATGGATGGTGCAGTCCCACTGACTAGCTCACCATCTCACCTAACAATTATTGATGATAGGTCAACGATGAGTGGACAACTCTTGTCTAATGATTCTCAAATCATGGTGCATCCTAATCAGATCTCTAATTCAGAAGCTCATTGTGCCCGGAATATTGCTCCACTCCTTAGTTAAGTTAGACTTATCATTTGCATGAATTAGATTTCTGATTGGATTCCTTACTATGTTCGAAATATTGGCTTAACCCATCCTTCAATCTGTAGCATCCAATGCCTAATAGACATGATTGGATCTTCTTGGTGTAATTGAACCACTATAACCAGCCGAGAACAATCAATTCTGAGAAGGGGCCGTATATCTATAATAGTAAATGACCTATATGACTTAATATTTTCTTAGAGAGATTTAATTTAGATCTCTTTAACTTAACTTGACTTAGTCATAATAATTATAACTAACCTAGGGGCATGGGTTAGCTCGAATCGTTAGCTATCTCAAATTAGAACCGGATCGGCCCAAATGATGAGGTAAGCAAGACTGGTGGAAGGGATATGCCATTAACTCGACAAGAATGTATTCAGATTGAGTAGCTTCCAATTAAAAATCAGTCGATCATATCTGTCAAATTTATCTTAGATACTAAATTATCGAACCAGAACTAATTAGATTAGCATACAACCCAGGCTCTCACCATGGAGCCAAATTAGGTCTTGACTTGATTGACCACATGTGACTGTGAGTCAACCTTGACCCAGACTTAATCCTATTTGGGTTAGTCAATTCTAAGCACTATTGATTCCACCTAACTAACTCTTAATTTGGTTTAATCAACCGTTGGACCTAATTGAGCTACCCATATCTGAACCTAATTTTATGAAGGTATCTTAGATCTAAATGGTTTCATAATCTTAATTCTTAATTAAGTTTGGGTTCATAAATAAAACATGTATCAAAATTCTAGGATTTTAGGATCTAAAATTTTGCAGATAAGTAAGTTCTGATTTTTAATTAAGGACGAGCGCGCAGCACCTCTACACGTCATAAGAGCATCCTATCGAATGGGAGGAGAGGGCCTTTAAATCCTACTTTGCTCTTATGACCAAATGACTAAGGGGAATATCTTAATTAAAAATTTAATTTCTACTATAAAACTAGCTAGATCTAAATCATATATCACATATATAATTAATGATCTAATATATACATGCTTTGCATACATCTCACGTATCAACAATTAAATTAAACATGCATGTTTTTAGATCTGACATATCTCATATAATATATGAAAAATAAAATTTTAGAAATCTCATCAAATAAATTCTATTCTAGATAATACATAAAATAATTTTATAACTAGTCTAGACATGCATCTATCATATTTTATATGATAAATTTGAATCTTAATTTTTTATTCTTCAGATCTAATTATAACTTTTATAACATCAAAAAATAGAAATAAAAGGATCGAAAAAAATTTAATTTTATCATATCAAAAGAAAATTATATTAGACTACACATAGAATAATTCTACAACTAGTCTAGTCATGCATCTCATACATCTTAAATCTATAATAATAAAATTTTTAATTTTTTGATTTTAGATCTTATCATATTTGATGTGATATCTGAAATCATTAATATCAGATCATAAAATAAAATAAAAATTAGATTTAAAATAGATCTGAAGAACTGCTAATGCAGCTCTAATACCAGTTGAAGAAAAACTAGCATTTTTCACTACATGATCGATTTGACCTGATCAGATCTATAGAAAATTTTTAAAAAAATTCTTACAAAACTTCTGATCAGATCTGAGAGTTCTCCGATCTGATTTTAATAATCTGATATTAAAATTAAAAATTAAAATAAAATAGAAACATCAAATATTACTTATTTAGGATAGATAATTATCCTAACGATGATCTATGGAAGTCTGGGGTCCTGGATAAAGCCACGCACGTGCCTAGCCTCTACCAGAGTCCACTCGAGCAAGATCTGGACGTGCTCTCTATTAGAAATTATATCCTACAGCCAATCATCTAGATTATAGATGATTGAGCTAAATATAATTATACTTAAATTATTAATAAATAAAATTATTATTTTAATCTTTTCATCACTTTGTGCATCTTTCTATAATGAAATCTTCTATGATGAAGTCCTTAGGACTATTTAGACTCGATAAAGAAGTATTTATCATTTAGTCCTCAAGCATGTCTACAACCAAATGATTCGTTGTTATCCAGGATGATAACATATCGAGTGTAGGTTGTTATGTACCATAAGTGTTGGTTATCCTCTTAACTAAAAAGTATGGAGATACTGTTATAGCATGCAGGTAAAATGTAGGGGTATATTTCACTGAACGAAATCCAACTATGGAGCTCTCTACCATCAAGAGTTGCTTATGAAGGATATGGATATAAGTATCCCTTAGATCTGAGATCACCATGGTGATCTATAAGCAACTCACTGCACTTAGGTACCAAACTACCTGAATTTCTAATTTAGTGACGGAAGGCTACTAGGTGCAGTCAAATACTTGGCTTGTCAATGTGTGAGTCAAGATGGGATTGATCCCTCCAAATGTTGGAGCAAGTGCATCACTGTATTTCATTTTAGCAAATCCTCGGTCGGGGTGGTCCATGTGATGGATATTGAGTTTTGAAATATAATATGGATGAATTTTAGGATTGACAGTAAATTCTAGATCGTCCTTTGAGCATCGAGGTCAAGAGGATGAATTATACGGTAACCATATGACATAGATTCTTGATATTGCATTATAATTATTCGACCTATTCGAAAGTCGGATATTATTGCTAGAGGTCACATCGATTGGTACAGAAAATTAATTTTTGTGCTACCGACTTAGGATTCGAACCTATGGGATCACACATAATAGGAGTTTCTACTTGATCTGATAGTTGATATTAAGTCTCGATGACCTAGGACTCTATGGTCAAGAGTTTCATTGGATTGGAACTCTGTGATCAAGAGTTCCACTCGATTGGGACTATGAGTCCTTCGTGTTCGGGAATCTCTGAATGAGAGTCCTGATGACCTGGGATTGTGGTTGAGAGTCCCACTGGACTGGAACTCTCTAACCAAGAGTCTTAGTGGATTGAAACTCTGAGTCCTACTTATCTGAGACTCTCTGATCAAGAGTCTCATTGGTCTAAAACTCTATGATCTCGAGATCCATTTGTTTAGGACACTAGGTTCAAGAGTCCCACTGGATTGGGACTCTTTAGGAGTTTCATATTGATGGAACTCTGATTTTCGATAATCCATCCGATTGGGATTCTAATATTTTTGAAGGATTAATTAGCAATTTAATTGCTGATTAGCTCAATTTAATTGAAATATGAGAATTTGATCAAATCCAATTGAATTTGATTCGATTGGGTTTAACCCGATCAGGTTATGAGATGACCTAATCGCTAAAAAAGATTCGATTCTGATTTGATCAGGACCTAGACCTAATTAATTTTTAATTTAATTAAAATTTTATTGATTTAAATTAAACCTAATTTGGTTGGATTAAATTTGGTCTAATTGGTTTAAATTAATTGATTTGGTTGAAACCAATTAGGACCAAGTTAAATGAGATTTGAATTTAAATTCTCCCTAGCACCCACCATATTTGACTTTTCCACCTTGACCCACACCCTCTAATTTTTGCATGAGATTTTTCATGCAGAAATGAATGTGTGCCCTTCCTCTCTTCTGCCTTTGACCTGGTCCAAGGGTTGGACCAGTTCAAACTAAGTTGAATTTTGAATTCAACTTGGTTGGTTTGAAATTTGAAAAACTTAATCTCTTCCTTATCTATTCTCCATGCCTACCTAAACTTTTTATTACACATTTTTTTTGCCAATTACTGATAGAGAGTGAGTAGAAGGAGAATCCTTCTACTCGTCACCCTCTTGGATGAGGCGTTGGAAAAGGATAAGACCCCATTTGAATTCAAATACTAGAAGTTGGTTGAAACTAGTTCAACCAATCTTAACCTATCCACTCCATATGGAATTTCTACTTATTTTTTATGCAATAAATTATGATAATTTTTGTTCGTAAAGCCTGAGAGGTTACCTTTTCATGCTAAAAATTTGAAAGTGATTGGGCATTGGTTTTGGGCGAAAAAAATCCTGGAGTAAATGTGAGCAGAATCCATTGCACTTTATTTTTCCTTCATGCCTCTATTCTCTTCTAATTTTTATATCTAAAGACACCCAATTTTTAGATATGATCTAAATAGGATTTATAGACTTGAAAGTCATCTTTCAATAAAAACTTGTTTCATAGAAAAACTCCACATAGAGAGGGTGTGAGAGGATTTTCAGTGCATCAAGATTTTTGAGCCGAGTGAAACCTAAGACTTGGGAATCTGGATTTGGGTGGAGAGATCGAGTGCTGTGAGCATCGGATCACCACCAAATTTGAAACACCACTTCATCATCCTCCAAAGTACATATTTTGATTTTTTAGAATATCTAAAAAATCAGAAAAAAGATGATCGATTGGATCGATCATGATCAACCATTGAAGGCCTTGGCAAAGAGCAAGCACTCTGGTAGGGCTGATCGGGACCATGAGCTCCGTATGGACCAACCATAGTGGCCAGACATATGTGCGGCTATGGTGCGATACCAGAGCTTTATCCGATGGATTCAAATTATGGAGATCAGCTATCCATGCATAGGTATCGAGTTCTAAACTCGTGTCGGTCAGCAAATTTGATTTGCAGATCAATCACATTTAAATTTTAAATTACATATTAGCTTATCTATATCCTTAGTAAGATTTAAATTGATTAAATCAATGCATGCAGTAGATTAATATTTGATTATATTTACTTTTACTACTATTTTATTCGAAAAAGTTTCAAAAATGCATGCTTAAATCCTACGCAATTTCCTTCAATGGTATCAGAGCAACAAGGTTGCTTAACATATCTAATATATAATTAAAAATTAAATATTAGTATATTTAATATGCTTAATCTAGATAACTTAGTAATTAAGAATGAATGAGCCACCAAGCCATCCGGTCATAAGGGACAAGTATGGTTTAAAGGCCTTCTCCTCCCATTTAGTGGGGATCCTTTATGGTGGTAGAGGTGCCACCGTGAACTCATTTATTAAGATGAATAGTAAAAAAATTTTAATGATTAAAATTATTTTAATTAAAAAATTAAATATTAATGCATTTTAGATTAAATCTAAAAGGTTGATTCATAGTTTAATTTTTATTATATTTTATTTTTTGTTTAAAACTAGCAATAGGTTGCTGTTTGAGAAATGAGCTAACCCATTTCTGAAATGAGTCGACCCATTTAAAAAATAGAAAATAAAAATCTTTCAAAATTTGAAAACTATTTTTGAAATGCCGAATCCTGACCAATCAGCCCAAAAACTTAATTAAAAGAATTAAGTATTGTTCATAGGGTCTAGAATTATGAATTAGGATCCTAAGACAAAATCATAAGACTGTGGGTTAAAGGGTTAGATGAATTAGGTTCATAAATTGGGTTAGACCTAAGGTTAGTTAAAGAATGGATTAATCTAGAGTAATTGATCAAATCTAACTAAGTATTGAATTAGATTAGGTCAAGGACACTCTAGAATCAACTCCGATGGTTGTAGTTGGATGAGTCCATGTCTTTAATAAGACCAAGATGGACTTAATTCATGGCTAAGCGGTCTAGCCTGCAATTGCTAAGTTGATCAGATTAAACCTAATTAATCGACTGGTGTCTAAGGTAAGTTTGGCAGTTTAGATTAGTAGTTTTTAATTGGGAGCTACTCGCACTGATTTCATCTTCGATGAGTTAATGGCATATCCCTTCCACTAATCTCACTTACCTGGTCGACATGGTTGATTAGGATTTGATTAGATCACTTGGTGATTCAAACTAACCCATGTCACTAAAAATTAGTTTGACTGATTTCAATCGGTATGACTAAACTAGGTGCCCATAGACTTAAATTGATCCTAATCCTAACCTATTGACTTGATGAAGTTAGTGGAAGAATTTGACTTGGTGAAGTCAGTAGGAGAAATTTGGTCCATGTCCTTTCTATCCTTAAATCACATGTAAACTAAATTTTTTAAATTATTAGATTCTTAAAATGATTAAGTTATGGGGATAACCGAATCATAGCCTTCCATTAAGGTGAATAGTAATAAGTCTAATTTTCTGGGTGAACATTGGAGGTACCTTACACCTGATATTTATTTGGATATTGAAATTACCGTGCATCATATGATGATTAGATCGCACTCTCTTAATGGAGATTAGGTTAGCCAGAGCTTTCCTCGGATCTGATTATCATTGGTTTGATACACCGAAGTCAATCATGTTAATGATTGGACCTAACCAGACCTTTTTAGTGGAGGCCATAGCCTACTGATTTGGCATCTGGGGCAAAATCTAAATACTAAAAATTATTTGAAGAAATAATTGATTGTGATCCTATCTGTAAATGCACATGGGTTAGCCAGAATTTTTCTCAGGCCCGTATGTAGTCTATGTGGATTTTAATACCCACTAAGGAATTAGTGTAATTCCTCAAATTGGAGGTAGAGGCTATCAATTCGTTAAAAATAGTGAAAAAAATTTTAGACTAAAATCCAAATCTTTATGATTAATTAATTCAAGTATTAATAAGATTTCATATTTTTTTTTCAGATAATTGGAATGGCTAGAGTTAGTCCACTCCTTTCACTGTTAGATAGTGGCAAGTATTTATGACCTAAGAACAAAGAGTCTAGTGTTGACCCTAATCAGGCAGATCTAGAGTAAAATGGTCATCTTGACTCCAATAGGCTGAATAGTAGAAATCAGCAAGTGATCGCTGGTCAAGGCTGTTATATGATAACACCTTATAATTTCTCTGTATGTGATATATCTACTTGGGTATTAGATACTGGGAGTCTGATTTATATATGCAATTCATTTCATGAACTTCAAATTGATAGAAAATTTAGAAATTGTGATAGATTTCTTAATGTTGGAGATGAAAGTCAAGTTTCAGTCCTAGCATTGGAAACTCTTGAACTATTTCTCAAAAATAATAGTGTTATTTTAAGTGACTATCACTATTGTCCATTTTTTATGATAAACAAAATATCCGTTGGACTTTTAGCCCAAGATGGTTATAGTTTATCAATAAAGGGACATTATGGCGATATCGTTATGAATGATGTTACAATAATGTAAGAATAATTAAGAAATTATATTTATATTTTATCACAGCCTATTAATGTAATGTATACGTCAAATAAATGACCAAAACTAGATAATGTTACTAATGCTTATCTTTGGCACTGTAGGCTTGGTCATATAAATAAGAATAGGATTAATAGGTTAGTCAAGGAGTGTATCCTTGACATTGATGATTATGAATCATTGAATACCTATGAGTCTTATCTTCATGGTAAGATGACCAAATCACCTTTTATAGAAAAGAGTGAGCGGGCCACTGAGCTTCTAGGTCTAGTACATACTGATATATGTGGACCTATGGACATATGTGCTAGAGGTAGATTTTACTACTTCATTATATTTACTGACGATCTATCTAGATATGGGTACGTCTATTTTATGAAGAGTAAATTCGATTCATTTGAAATGTTCAAACAATATCGAAATGAAGTAGAAAAATAACTTGGGAAGAGTATTAAAATTCTTCGATCTAATCGAGAAGGTGAATATCTTTCCAACGAGTTTTTGACATATCTGAGAGAGAATGAGATTCTCTCACAATGGACCCCTCTTGGAATACCAAAGCATAATAGTATATCTGAAAGGAGGAATCGAATCCTATTGGACATGGTTTGGTCCATAATGGGGTTTACAAGTCTATCGATTTTATTTTAGGGTTATGCACTAGAAACTACCTATTTTATTTTGAATAATGTTTCGAGCAAGTCTGTTGCAAAGACTCTGTTGGGGATAAATTCCGCTCCCGTCGAAGTTCGATCTGATGCTTAGCCGAATGTAACTCGCAATCATGAAAGAGCTTCGATCAAAAATTCTTCCTCCAGCAGTTGAATCCTAGCCAAACTCTTCCAGCGGTCGAACCCCTTCCGAACTCCTCCAGTGATCGAACCCCAGCCAAACTCCTCCAGCAGTCGAACTCCTTTCGAACTCTTCCAATGGTCGAACTCCTTCCGAACTTTTTCTTCAGTCAGATTCCTTCAGGAGCCGAACTCCTTTCGCACTTCTCCTTCAGTCAGATTCCTCCAGGAGTTTCTTCAATCGGATTCCTTCAGGAGTCGAACTCCTTCCGAACTTTTTTTTTAGTTGAATTTCTCCAGAAGTCGAACTCCTTCCTGACTTCTCCTTTAGTTGGATTCCTCTAGAAGCCAAACTCCTCTCAGATTTCTTCTTCAGTCGGATTCCTTCAGGAGTCGAACTCCTTTCGAACTTCTTCTTCAGTCGAATTCCTTCAGGAGCTGAACTTCTCTCAGACTTCTCCTTCAATCGGATTCCTTCAAGAGCCAAACTCCTTTCGGACTTCTCCTTCATTCGGATTCCTTCAAAAGCCAAACTCCTTCCGAACTTCTTCTTCAGTTAGATTTTTCCAACGGATTACTTCTAGATTTTAGCTAGCATTCCTTCCGAATGATCTCCTCTAGCCGTATTTTCTTTAAGAGTTCGAACTCCTCTAGAATTGATATATGTCAAAATTTTTCACCAACCAACGTCTGCTTCCTCCGAACTTCGACTATTAAATCTCGACGAGCGAGCACATCACTATAGATGACACCTCTCTCTCTCCATAACAAATTTCATGCGGCTTCGAGCGACCCACGATCGGATGGTATGGCTATCACTATCAGTCTGATGATACCTTTCTCTCCGTAGCAAATTTCACGTGGCTCCGAGCGGCCCACTACCGAATGGTTATGGCTATCACTATCAGTCTGATGATACCTCTCTCTCCATAACAAATCTCACACGGTCCCGAGCAGTCCACGATCGGATGGTATGGCTGTCACTATCAGTCTGCTACAGGCTCCATTTATAAAAAAAAAATTCTTTAGATATATTTTCTCTAAGCTCTCTCATTCTTTTCGAAACTCTGTCGAACTTTTTTTTGAGTACTCCATTTCTGTTGGCCAAAAGAACTGACTTGATCGTTGGAGGATCCTACCGAAGCCACCATCACCGATTCCGAATGGGACTTTATTTTGCAGGTCACCGATGGTGACCTCTTTTTTCTCAGCTCTATCTCGATCCGACGTCAACTAGATTCTGCACCAACAGAATCCATATGAGATATGGACCGGACGTAAGCCGACACTCTCTCATTTTAGGGTTTGGGGATGTTAGCTTATGTTAAATATTTGTAGTCGAAAAAGCTTAGACCTAGGTTCGATAAATATCTATTTATAGGATATCCCAAGAAAACTAGGGGTTATTACTTCTACCTTGCTGAAGAACAAAAGATATTCGTCAGCAATAGAGTAATCTTTTTGGGAAAGAAGTTCCTTAGTGAAGGAACAACTACCTCTAATATTAAACTTAATGAAGTTTGATAGATGAAAGAACCGATACATTCTAGTAAATCTGCAGAACTAGATTAGATAAGATCAAATTCAGAGCCTATTGAAATGGCACCAAGAAGATTCGGTAGAGTACCGCATCAATCGGACAGATATTATAATTTTTTGGTCTGAAATGATAATCTTATCAAACTCGATGAGAACGACGAGGATCCAATCACCTACATAGATGCCATGTAGAGGTCCGACTTCGATAAGTGACTGAAAGCTATGAAGTCCAAAATAGAGTCCATAAAGGTCAATAGTGTATGGACACTAGTTGATCCACCTGAAAGAATAAAATTCATTAGGTGTAAGTGGATTTTCAAAAAAAAATGGAGCACCGATGGAAAGGTGGAGATCTATAAAGCCCGTCTGATTGCCAAGGAATATCGTTAGCGTTATGGTATTGACTATGATGAGACATTTTTTTTAGTGGCAATGCTCAAATCTATTCGAATCATTCTTACGATAGCAGCATACCTAGACTATGAGATCTGATAAATGGATGTGAAAACAGCTTTCCTAAATGAAGAGCTGAATGAAGAGGTGTATATGATATAGCCTGAGGGTTTTACATCCACAGACGAGTTTAAGGTGTGCAGGATTCAAAGATCCATTTATGAATTGAAGCAGGCATCGTAGAGTTGGAACATGCATTTTGATAAAGTAATCAAAATGTATGGCTTCATTAAGAATGGAGAAGATCCCTATGTGCATAAATGGACCAATGATCTATTATTGTATTTCTTGTACTATATGTTGATGACATTCTCTTAATCAAAAATGACATCCCTACATTACAGGGAATAAAGATTTGATTATCGTCTCAATTCTCCATAAAGAATTTGGGAGAAGCTTCCTACATCTTAGGAATGAAGATCTATAGAAATAGATCTAAAAGGTTGCTAGGATTATCCCAGTCCACGTACATTGATACCGTGCTAAAGAGGTTCGGCATGAAGAATTTTAAGAAGAGCTATCTTCCGATAGGCCATGAAATTTCACTCTCAAAGAGGGATTATCCGACAACTTCTCAAGAGAGAACGTATGAGTAGAATACTATATGCTTCGATAGTAGATTTTATTATGTACGCCATGATGTGTACGAGATCAGACGTGGCATACTCACTAGGGGTAGTGAGCAAATACTAGTCTGACCCAGGTGAGAATCACTGAAAGATTGTGAAGATAATCCTGAAGTATTTGAGAAATACCAAGAACTAGTGGATCATCTATGGAGATACTGACTTGAAACTTATGAGATATACTGATTTTAGTTTCTAGTTAGATCATGATGATAGCAAAAGTGTGTCAGATTTTATGTTTACCTTAAATGGTGGAGCGGTATGCTGGAAGAGTTTCAAGCAGCACACTATAGCTGATTCTGTATGCGAGATGGAGTATGTCACAGCATCTGATACTATGAAGAAAGCTGTGTGGCTGTGAAAGTTCATCGATGAGTTGGGAGTGACATCCTCTTTGAATGGTCCGGTTCTGCTATACTATGACAACACTGGAACCAAAACTCAAGCGAAGGAGCCGAAGGCATATCAGCGCACCAAACATATTCTGCATCGCTATCATCTTGTACGAAAAATCATGAAGCGAGGTGACATCAAGCTTCAGAAGATCGACGAAAAAGAGAATGTGGCCGACCCCTTTACTAAAGCTCTAGGAATCAAAGAGTTCGATAATCACAAATGAAAGATGGGTATTCGATACTATTCTAAGTGGCTTTAGTTTAAGTAAGAGTTGTTGAAAATTGTATCCTAAAGTCAATCATTTAGGTTGTAGATGGTTGAGCTAAATATAATTATAGTTAAATTATTAATAAATAAAATTATTATTTTAATTTTTTCATCACTTTGTGCATCTTTTTGTAATGAATTCTTCTGTGATGAAGTTCTTAGGACTATTTAGACTCGACAAAGAAGGATTTATCATTTAGTCCTCAAACGTGTTTACAATCAAATGATTCGTTGCTACCCAGGATGACAACATATCGAGTGTAGATTATTGTGTACTATAAGTGTTGGTTGTCCTCTTAACCAAGAAGTATGAAGATACTGTTATAGCATGCAGATGAAGTATAAGGTTACATTTCACTGAATGCGATCCAACTGTGGAGCCCTCTACTGTCAAGAGTTACTCGCAAAGGATATGGATATAAGTATCCCTTAGATCTGAGATCACCATAATGACCTGCAAGTAACTCACTGCACTTAAGTACCGGACTATCTGAATTTCTAATTTAGTAACGAAAGGCTACTGGGTGCAGTCAAGTACTTGACTTGTTGATGTGTGAGTCAAGATGGGATTGATCCCTCTAAGTGTTGGAGCAAATGCATCACTATATTTTAATTTAGCAAACCTTCAGCTGAGGTGGTCCATGTGATGGACACTGAGTTTTGAAATACAATATGGATGAATTTTAAGATTGATAGTAAATCCAAGATCATCCTTTGAGCATCGAGGTCAAGGAGATGAATTATATGGTAACCATATGCCACAGGTTCGTCGATGTTGCGTTGCAATTATTCGACCTATCCGGACGTCGGGTACCATTGCTAGATGGTCACATCGATTGATATAAAAAATTAGTTTCTGTGCTACCGACTTGGGATACAAATCTAGGAGGTCACACATAATAGAAGTTTCTACCTGATCTGATGGCTGATATTATATCTTGATGACCTAGGACTCTATGGTCAAGAGTTCCACTGGATTGGGACTCTGTGATCAAGAGTCCCACTCGATTGGGACTATGAGTCCTTCATGTTCGGGACTCTATGAATGTGAGTCCTGATGATCTGGGACTCTATGGTCGAGAGTCCCACTAGACTGGGATTCTCTAACCAAGAGTTCTAGTGGATTGGGTCTCTGAATTCTACTTATCTGGGACTCTGTGATCAAGAGTTCCATTGGTCTGAAACTCTATGATCTCGAGATCCATTCATTTAGGACTCTGAGTTCTACTTATCTAAGAACATCCAATTTTTAGATATGATCTAAATAGGATTTATAAATTCAAAAGTCATCTTTCCATGAAAACTTGTTTCATAGAAAAACTCCACACGGAGAGGGCGTGAGAGGGTTTTTAGTGCATTAGGATTTTTGGGCCGTGTGAAATCCAAGACTTAGGAATCTGGGTTTGGATAGAGAGATCGAGTGCTGTGAGCATCAGATCACCACCAAATTTGAAACAACACTTCATCATCCTATGAAACACATGTTTTGATTTTCTAGAATATCTAAGAGATCGAAAAGAAGGTGATCGATTGAATCGATCATGATCAATCATTGAAGGCTCCGGTAAGGAGCTAGCACTCCAGTGGGACTGATCGGATCCAGGAGCTCTGTGTGGATCAACCATAGATGTCGGACATGTGTGCAACTATGGTGCGACATCAGAGTATTATCCGATGGATTCAGATTATGAAAATCAGCTATCCGTACATAGGTATTAAGTTTTGAACTCGTATCGATCAGTTGATTCGATTTGCTGATCAATCATATTTAAATTTTAAATTATATATTAGTATGTCTAGATCCTGAGTAGGATTTAAATTGATTAGATCAATACATGCAGTAGATTAATATTTGATTAATTTTAGTTTTCACTGCTTTAATTTTAAAAATATTTTGAAAATGTATGCTAAAAATTTTGCTCAATTTTCTTCACTCTCCTTTTGAATCTGATCTTCAAAAATCAGATCTAAATCTAATTTATGAAGCCTTCAAATGAACTTTGAAGATAGCACCCTGTCTCTTGATCTGAATCATCCTGTCTCAAATTTTTCTTCAGCTTTCTTCAACTTTTGATGGCTGAAACTCCACTAAATCTTGTATGGACATGGAGAAGAGAGGGAGGAGCTTTAGAGCTGGCTTGGAGAAGGATTTTGCAGCAGCATATGAGCATGGAAAAGTAAAGGTATCAAACCCTAGGGCATAGGGTCTTTAAATAGACTCCTGCACCAACCCTAGAGTCCAAAATCATCAAGCAACTTGTTAACTTGATTTATTTAAACTCCTACCAGGTTCTCCATGTTAAACATCAGATCTGATCTGATGTTTGTCAACCAATAATCCCCTAAAAATGCCGCACACAATAGATAGGAAGAGAGGGAGAAAGTTCAATGCGCAATGGACTCTTCCTTCTCTCCTGGAGTTTGATCTTCCATCAAACTCTTTGACTGGATCAAATCTGAATTTGACCCGATCAAAACCTATCCATTAGAGGGTGCATGCCTGGAGAGACGTGTGTCCTCTCCATGTTGCATAAAATATCTGGGGGTGCGCATCCTTAGAAATTCTCCAAGGGGCGCACACCCCCTATCCTTTCTTTCTTACATCAGGATCAATCTTTGACCTTTGCCTAAAATAAAAAATGGCAGGTGATAAAAATTGATAGGTGTTGTCTTTAATTCATCTGATGAACTAAGACAATCTTTTCTGACCTAAACAAGTTTTAGTCAGACTAGAATAAGATTCTCGAGTGAGTCAAACTCATCCGAGATGAAGTAAAAAGATTATAGAAGGAGAATGTTAGGTTCAATCATATGCTAGCATGATTTTCTTGAATGCATGATTTTTTTGAACCTAATCGGATCTAATTCAAATCAATCAAATTGGGTTAGCCCAATTGATCACATCCAGATCTAAATTCTTGTGTGTGTGATCTAGTTAGATTCAGTTCTGTATAGTAATGAGATATATCACAATCTCTATCATCGATATCATCAAAATATCTTTCGATGGATCAGAATTTTTTTTATTCTTATAATTAAAATAATCAATTATTAAGATCATTCTAATTGCTCTCATATCTAGTAGTATATGGTAGCAATCTATCAGAATCAAAAGTGAACCTCTCGGTGCAGCTATCTATATGATTGAGTTCTTCCATCTTGAGCCTCGATAGGATTAGGATTAAGGTGAACTCGTCAATCCCAACACCCTATCATATGAATAAATCATTCGATTCGAGTCCGATATAAAATTCTAATAGAAAGCTCTTTTCTATTATTTCACTCTGCCATGGTCATGGGCTTAAGAACTCGATCTCATGATCATCATAGGACTACTCATCTACCGAGGTAGATAGATCTCTTATTGGTGCAATCCAATTTTTGTAATAAACATACTATAGCCAACATACACCTCAGAATTTCGAATGGCTAGAAGATCGAGTTATGGTGTAGTCAAAACTATAATACCCTCAAGGTGAACTATCGATACACCTTAGGTCAAAGAACCAGATACACCACTATAGTATCGAGCCAGTCATCGATGAGAAGATAAACTTTCTTATGACTGTTCAAGGTGGTCACACTCAGTGCCCTCATTCTCTAACGAGTATCTGTACTCTTGCTCCGGTGTCTCAATACCATAGACTCAAAACTCATCTATCCTATGAAAGCGATCGTACACCAACCTTCTAGATTGAACACCATCCTTATGACGATCCTACGGTTGGGAGCATTTTATAAGTTAATTATGAAAAATTATATCTTAAATTTTTAACTCTTTAAAATATGAATTGTCATTACCATTAACTCTAAGGATATATCACAGACACTATATACACAATGTGATGGAATAAAATAACTCTTTATTAACTTTAAGTCAAAATTATAAGATTATCCTTAGAAGTGTATTACAAGTGTCAACCAATCTGATTTCTAGGGCACACATTTAATACTTTTTTCTTTCTCTTTTTTTTCACCCACTTTTTTTTATTATCTTCCTCCTCTTCTAAATCTACCTATGAGTTCTCTCCTTCTTTTCTCCTCTTTCTCCTATTTTTTTTCCTCCTTTCTTCTTGTTATCTAGTTGCAGAAGTGATCCCATAAGCTTATACTTTCATGTCTCTCTAAAATTGTAGTCATGGTAAGCTCTTGGTTTATTCAATTTTCAAAAACTCCGAATCCCTTTCTCTCTTCCCTTCTATCCAAAAAAACTTTTCGAGTAGTAGCTATTCTCTTTCCTTCCATCGATTGAGCTTTCTCTCGCTTAATTCAATAGGGCCTTAGTAGATCAGTTTTAATTCGACAACTTGATCGCTTCTTCTTTTACTGAAATTGCCATCTTCACTGCTTTTGACTTCTGAATTCATACTTTTCATTAGCCAGTTTAGAAGTCGGCTCTAATGTTGTAAGACACGTGACTACATTCCCTATAAGCCATCTTTCTCTTTCATAATGATCTTCATGATTCCATCCTCTCTCTCTTTATGGTAACTCTCTTCACCATTTCTTTCTTTCCGATGTTTCATTTAATATAAGCAAAAATATTTTTATCTATTGAAATAGAAAAATAATATCATTAGTTAGTAAGTAAATAGTAAGAATATATTAAAATATTTTAAAAATTTAAAGCCTGATTTGATCTATTTTAAAATTAAAAAATATAAATAAAATTTTATTAAAATTAAAAAATATAATTTATTAAAAAAATTATGAATGAAAAGAAGGGAGCCAGGGAAGGAGCTTAAAAGGCAGGCATGTAAATGAAATGGTGACAGTGTGGGATCGGCTCGGAGCAAACTGTGTTACCGAGGCAATATCACCGCTACTCAAAACTCTGACATTGTCCTACCCTCGCAGCAGGCATGGGAGAGAAAAGAGAACGAATTTTTTTAAGTAAATGGAAGAATATTGCTGAAAGAAAATTTGACGGATATAATCTCTCTCTCTCTCTCTCTCTCTCTCTCTATATATATATATATAAAATAAAAACTCCCTAAAAGTCATCCACAGAACGGGAGAAACGCCATCCACCAGCCCCGCCATTCCCCCTTCAGTTCAAAATGGGCAAGCAGCCACGACACGTACGTTATTCACCCACGTCAGCCGCATCATCCCTCGAAAGTATCATGCGTCTCTCTCCGGCCGCACAACCACCACCGGCGCGGCCGGCGCCACACACCATCTTACAGAAGACCGGTTTCCTCCGACCATTAAACCTTCCGTGATTCTTCTTCCTAAAAGCAAGCCAGCGAGTTATTTACTGAAAATATTTATTTTAATGTAATCAACATCCCAACCATAATTCGCAACACGCTATGGAAACACTATTGAACCGGTGTTTCATTAGTGTTGGAACCTGCCAAACTCTAAGCAGGACATGAAAGGCGAAACAAACCCATGCAATGATGTCAAACCAATACTACTACATCTTTATCCACCTCTATACTTTGATACAATGACCATCCATTTAAACAAACCTAACTTTGTACTAGATTTTTTTCCCCAAGTTCTTCAAGCAGATTAATTTTTAGCTTCAAGTAGCCAGATGGTTCTCAACAATGAAATAAAGTTTGAAAGAGCTTCATCAGCACAGATTTACAAGACCTCTATATATCACAAAACTTCCACACATACCTCACAGAAGGGTGGATTTCCTCCAAGCTATAGTGGCAGTCACAACAGTTATCATCTCTCATTACCTCCGTAGACTGGATATCACCCCACTCGGCATCGCCAGCAGAACGGATCTCAATAAAATTAATTTCTTATCTAATTTTTATTGAGATGGTCTACGGCTGACGTGGTAGAGGAAGTCTTCTACCTAATAATTTCTCGGCCTCCCCATTGGCTAATTCAAGATTTTGATCCAAAAGAAAATAGTACCGTACCACTCTTTTGTCCTCCATCTCTTCTGTCTTCCTTTTTCTTCTACCTCGTCCGGCCGGCCGGAGGCACGAGCCGCCCAGCCGCCGCCTCCGGAAACCCCACCGACCGACACTTCACCTCCGCGCCGCCGCCTCCACCCACGCTGGCACCGGCGGAGGCCGGCAGAGTGTTCAACGTCCGGCGGTACGGCCCGAGCCACTTGGCGAGCATGTATCGGCTCTTCCGCCATGGCGGCACGTGGAGCCCCTGACTCCGGAGGGATCGCCGAGCCGCGTCCGCCACCACCCGTACCGCCTGCCGCATCGTATCCGTCCGCGCCACCGCCACCCTCGGCAGCGCCGCCAGCACCCGCCCGTAATCCTCCGTCGCCCGCGCCACCTCGAACTCCGCCGCGAATTCCGTGTCCACGATGTACCTCACCTCCCCTGACCTCGCCGCCGCCACCACCACGTCGATGTACTCATAGGTTCCGGCGGTCACCCCGCCGGAGGTCTCCCACCTCGCCTTGCAGATCCCGGCATTGTACCCCGCCACCCTCAGCGTCGCCATCACCGCCCGCCGGAATGCCGATCCGTTCTTTCTCACCCCGGCGAAAGCCTCCGCCGCCGCGAAGACATCGGAAACCAGCCGAGCCCGGAACGGGTCCCTCTCCACCGGCGGATCGAGCAAATCCCGTACAGTCTTCGCGGCGGCCGCAGCACGGTCGCCAGCATCGTCATCGTCCGAAGTGCCGCCTTGGTCGGAGGCGTAGCCGCTGGGAGCGGCGGCGGAGGGAGAGCCAGCTGCGCTCTCCAGGAGGAAGGCGTGGACGAGTCCGGAGAGACAGGGGGTGGCCTCGTGCTCGTTGCCGCTGCTGCTACCGGCGAAGCCGGTCATCCAGCGGGCATCGTCGCCCCGGAGGCGGGCCTTCACCTTGTCGTCCAGCGGGTCGGTCACCCTCTTCGCTCGGATGGATACTGCCATCTGCCGGTCAGAGTGCCAGGGATCGACCTTAGCTTCGATCGATCGAGAGAAGATAGCTGGGGATGGAGAGGATAAAGTGGGTCTTATAGGAGAAGGAAACGGATGAAAGGGGTTGGAGTGAGAAGAAGAGATGCTGGGTTTAATTCTTAGTTCTTCTGGAAAAGTTAATTTCTTTCGGTTTTGGGGTTGGAATTTTGCCGTGGAATATTCCTTGTCCCCGGACTGGTACTGCGGTAGTGGGGGGATTTTCTAATATTTTTTTCGTTAATTAAAGTAAAAGATAAAATAGAGAAGGGATTATCCGATTCACGGTAGGAGCGTTCAGGAGAGGATATTCGTGGCAACGGCACGTGGCGGTATATGCCGTAGCACCTGGCTTTATTCGAGTGGCACCGTGGAGAGGCGTGGTGGGCGTGGGTGGGGACGTTGTCGGATGGAGAAATTATTGCATCGAGAAGGTCCAGCGGACCAGTACGGCACGTTACGGTAGGCGGCGGGCACCTTGGATTGTTTGAAGACCACGGGTGATGTGGCGAGTAATTATTGGACGGGTCTACTGAATCTGGTTTACAAAATTATTAGACGTCGGGATAGGGCTCGGCGCGTGTGAGATAGAGAGGAGGACACGTGCGGGGGAGCGGTGGGCTGGGGATGGCTCTTCGGGGAGCGGTGGGGGCACGGGAGGCTGCCCCTTTGACCGGTGGGAAAGCGCCGGGTCGCCCGTCCGACGTGGCAATTAGCACGTGCGAAGAAACAGTGGGTGGATGGCCATGTTTCATAAGTCATTTTCAATTTTTTTTTCATCTTTTGCTAATGAAGCTCGTTACTTATAATTAAAATAATAAAAAAATAAAAATACATACTTAAAAAAAGATTATTCATATCGTTCATGTCCTTTTCTTTCTCATCAAATCTTTCAATCCATTATCTTTCTTGTCAAACCATTTCTTTGATGTGTAAGATCTTCTTTTTGAATCTCTTTCTCATTATCCAAATCTCCTGCACCATCTTTTCTATCTATAAAGTCTTTCTCAAATTCATTTATTCTCTTTTAAATTCCTCTTCTTTTATAATAGCTTTGCATCTAAAAATTCATAAAAACTATATATCATTTTACTTAGAGATATGTATTGGGACGTTGAAAATATGCATATTTTGCTGGATATATATTATTTGATTATGTATTATATAGTGATGAATACTGTTGATGCAGAATCTAATCGTCATCGAAATCAATTGAAGTGAAAATGGGTGAGGTTATCGTTGGAGACCTACAAAATAAAGTCCCATCCGAAGTCGGTAGGAGGTGGCTTCAGAAGGACCCTCCGACGATCAAGTTAGCTCTGAACAACAGGAATGGAGTGCTCGAGAATGAGTTCCACAGAGCTTAGAGAAGAAGAGGAAAGCTTAGAGATTAAAGCTTAGAGTTAGCATATCTGGAGGATCCTTTTTATAGGTGGAGCTTAGTGGTGACAGCTACAGCTGCTGGCAGGCCGCTCGAGACTGCACCGGATTTGATGTGGAGAGGATGGTATCATCAGGTCAAAAGCGACAGCCATACCGTCCGACAGTGGTGGGCTGCTCGAGGTCTGATGGAGCCGCCTGTAGCATCGCCTGTGGCAGACTAATGGTGATCGTTCGTCCAGCTTTAATAATAAGGGCTCTCAGAAAGTAGGCATTGATTGATGGACTTCGGCATATATCAATTCCAAAGAAGTTTGAACTTCTGAAGAGGAAGCTCGGAAGGAGTTCAGCTCCCGTAGGCATTTAGCTAGAGGTATGCGGCTAAGGCTCGATCGCTGGAAAGTTTGGAAGGAGCTCGGCCGGCTGAAGGGGATGTCTAGGAGGAGTCCGACTCCTGAAAAAGTCCGACCGAAGGAGATGTCTGGAGGAAGTTTGGCTCTTGCAGGCGTCTGGCTAGAAGGGCGCGGAGAGAGTTTGGCTCTCGCGGGAGTTCCACAAAAGCTCGGCCGCTGAGGGGTTCGCTAAAGTCCGACCGCTGAGAGTCCAAGGAGCTCGACCACTAAGCAGTTCGACCGGTTGAAGGGGTTCGAAGAAACTCGACCGTTAAGCAGTTCGACTGACTGAAGGGGTTCGAAGGAGCTCGACCGCTGGAAGTCCAAGGAGCTCGATCGCTATGCAGTTCGGCCGATTGAAGGGGTTCGAAAGAGCTCGGCCGCTGGGAGTCTAAGAGGCTCAGTCGCTATGAAGTTTGGTTGATTGAAGGGGTTTGAAGGAGCTTGGCCGCTAAGCAATTCGGTCGGCTGAAGGGGTTCGAAGGAGCTCGACCGCTGGAAGTCCAAGGAGCTTGATCGCTGGGAGTTCGGTCGGCTAAAGGGGTTCGGTCCGGCCGCTGAGAGTTCGAAGGAGCTCGACCGCTGAGGAGTTTGGCTGGCTGGAGGGGTATGGCTAAGATCCGTCCACTGAAGCTCTTTTGCGGCTACTGGTTGCATTAGGCTGAGGATCGAACTGGACTTCGGTAGGAGCGAGGTTTATCCCCAACAATAGTCCCCCCACTCTTGAGTTTGAAACTCAAAGGAAGGGAGTGCAGAAAAGACGACTGCTGAAGTTCTCTTCTGAACTCCGTGCTGGTTCAGGTCGAAGCTCGAGGGAGATCTCATCTCCAGCTAAAGTTGATGTTGAAGTTGAAGCCCGAGGAAGATCTCATCTCCAACCGAGGTTGAAGTAGATCTCGTCTCATGCGGTCGAGGTTGGGGGTTGAGCTCCTCCGAGGGGCGATATTGCCTTCAACAGTCAAGGCTGACTCGAGGGAGATCTCCTCTCCTGCAGTCGTGGTTAATACGGGCGCTCGGGAGACATCTTCTCTGGCCAAGGTTGTCTCCGATCTTCTCTCTGGCCAAGATTGGCTCGGGCGCTTGGGAGAGATCTTATCTCTGGCCGAGGTTGTCTCCGACCTTCTCTCTAGCCGAGATTGGCTCGGATGCTCATGAGAGATCTTATCTCTGACCGAGGTTGTCTCGGGTGCTCTGGTCGAGGTTGTCGCGGACCCTCGGGGGAAATCTTATCTCTTGCGGCCGAGGTTGTCTCGGGTGCTCTGGCCAAGGTTGTCCCAATTGCTTGGGCCGAGGTTAATGGAGATTCTGTATCTTGTAGACTTCGAAGCTCGGACTTGGACTTTGCTCACATTAGGACGAGGTTCTCCTCCTGCTCCCAACGGATTGTGGGGGCACCTCCGGACTGTCGTCCGTGCCTCTCCTCCCATTTCGTCTAGGGTGAATGAAGCCTTCGACTTTGCTCGCGTTAGGACGAGATTCTCCTCGTATTCCTAACGAATTATGGGGGCACATTCGGACCATCGTTCGTCTCCCCCCATCTCGTCTAAGATGAACGAGCCCTTCGACTTTGCTCGCATTAGGACGAGATTCTCCTCCTATTCCTAACGGGCTGTGGGGGCACATTCGGACCGTCATCTGTCTCCCCCCATCTCATCTAAGGTGAACGAGGCCTTCGATTTTGCTCGCATTAGGATGAGGTTCTCCTCCTATTTCTAATGGACTGTGGGGGCACATAAGGGCGATTGTCAGGACCTCTCCCCCCATCCCGTCCTTTGTGAATGGAGCCTTCGACTTTGCTTGCGTTAGGATGAGGTTCTCCTCCTATTCCTAACAGACTGTGGGAGCACATAAGGACCGTTGTCAGGGCCTCTCCCCCCATCCCATCCTTTGTGAATGGGGCCTTCGACTTTGCTCGCGATAGGACGAGGTTCTCCTTCTGTTCCTAACGGGCAGCAGATGAGGATCTTTGAAGCTTAGGAGAGATCTTATCTCTGACCAATGTTGGCTCGGTCGCTCGGAAGAGATCTTATCTCTAGCCGAGGTTGTCCACGGTCGCCCGGGAGAGATCTTATCTCTAGTCAAGGTTGACTCGGTCACTCGAAAGAGATCTTATCTCTAGCCGAGGTTGTCCACGGTCGTCCAGGAGAGATCTTATCTCTAGCCGAGGTTGACTCGGTCGCTCGGAAGAGATCTTATCTCTAGCTGAGGTTGTCCACGGTCGCTTGGAGAGATCTTATCTTTGGTCGAGGTTGACTCGATCGTCCGGGAGAGATCTTATCTCTGGCCGAGGTTGTCCACGGTCATCTGGGAGAGATCTTATCTCTAGCCGAGGTTGACTCGGTCGCTCGGGAGAGATCTTATCTCTAGCCGAGGTTGTCAGCGGTCGTTCGGAAGAGATCTTATCTCTGGTCGAGGTTGACTCGATCGCTCGGAAGAGATCTTATCTCTAACCGAGGTTGACACGGTCGCTCGGAAGAAATCTTATCTCTGACCGAGGTTGTCAGCGGTCTCTCGAGAGAGATCTTATCTCTAGCCGAGGTTGACTCGGTCGCTCGGAAGAGATCTTATCTCTGGCCGAGGTTGTCAGCAGTCGCTCGGGAGAGATCTTATCTCTGGTCGAGGTTGACTCGATCACTCGGGAGAGATCTTATCTCTGATCGAGGTTGATGGTCTTTGACCTGCTCGTGTTAGGACGAGATTTTTCTCCTATTCCTAACACGGCGACTATTGACTGCTTCTTTTCTGTCATCACATAGTTTTCGCACTCAGAAATAATATTATTGGAGGGGAAGAATTTTATCGAGGAGAAGTTATGGGCAGCACATCCCCATTTCAGGGTCGTGGGGGCGTTGTTCCTCCGAGTTTCCTTGGGCGGCAAGGCCCGGGCCGGACGACCTCCTCTATCTCGTGCTGGCCTTCTCAAATTGAAGCAAGCTTTTCTTGGCTTTATCACTGAGAGACGACGAATCGCCAATGCACCAAGCTTCTCCCTAGGATAACGTTGATGACGCCGTGAGGCTGCCAATCTCCTCGCCGTTTTTGGCTATGCCAGCACCCTTGGCCAATCTTCTCCTACTTCAGACTGGCGTCGGAGGAATTTATCCAACCGCCTCTTTCTGATGAGCTTCTCAATTTCGTCTCGAAGTTAAATACATTCCTTAGTGTCATAGCCGTGGTCGCGATGGTAGAGGCAGTACTTGCTTCGATCGTGCTTATTTGGGAGAGACCGTAATCCTTCTAGTCTTGGCAGCTGGTTCTCAACTTCGGTGAGAATTTGAGTTAGAGGAGCGTTGAGGGGGGCGTAGTCGCGGAATCTTTTGGGAGGAGAACTTCTTCGCACCCTTCTGTCGGAGCTTTCTTGGTGGTGAGCTCGAGGAGTTCGGACCTTGCTTGCGCTAAGGAGGTCGTGAGCGATTTTTGTAGGGGTTTCCTTGATGACATACTCGAGGGGGAGTTTGGCCTCGCTTATGCTGAACTTCACTCCACCCTCCTATGAAGCTTTCGTCGGGAGGACTTCATTACCCTTTGTCGAGGCTTCCTTGATGGCGAGCTCGAGGGGGAGTTCGGCGGCCTTGCTCACGTCGAACTTCATTCCGCCCTCTTGTGAATCCTTCTGCGGGAGAACTTCTGCTCTCCATTTCTCCTTCCTAAGGACGATTGGTATGCCCAAATGCTCTTCCTTAAGATTAGTTCCTCGGATCCTCATGGCAGGTTTGCTGGCAAAGTCTCCGTCGGAGGCTGAAAAGGGAGCAGATGGACCTAGCGTGGAGGCCACCGATCGTCGAGTTGAAGCTCTTCTGAGAGGCATTTTCTCTTTTGGGAAAGAACTTTAGAGAGGAAGAAGAGAGATCTTCGGAGAGGGGAGAGACAAATCATCGTCGAGCACTCCTTTAAGAATAAGAGAATCTCGGAGGTTCAGCGCCCTTCCTCTAGCACCAATTTGTTGATGCAGAATCTGATTGTCGTCGGAATCAGCTGGAGTGGAGGTGGGTGAGGTCGCCATCGGAGACCTGCAAAATAAAGTCCTGTTCGGAGCTGGTGGGGGGTGGCTCCGGAAGGACCCTCCGATGATCAAGTCAGCTCTAGCCAACAGGAATGAAGTGCTCGAAAATGAGTTCCGCAGAGCTTAAAGAAGAAGAGGAGAGCTTAGAGATTAAAGTTTAGAGTTAGCGTATCTGAAGGGTCCTTTTTATAGGTGGAGCTTAATGGTGATAGCTACAACTGCTGGCGGGCCGCTCGAGACTGCACCAAATTTGATGTGGAGAGGGTGGTATCGTCAGGTCGAAAGCGACAGCCATACCGTCCGACAGTGGTGGACTGCTCGAGGTCTGATGGAGCCGCCTGTAGCATCGCCTGTGGCAAACTGATGGTGACCGTTCGTCCAGCTTTAATAACCATGGCTCTCAGAAAGCAGGCATTGATTGGTGGACTTCAGCATATATCGATTTCAAAGGAGTTCAGACTTCGGAAGAGAAAGCTCGGAAGGAGTTCGGCTCCCGTAGGCATCTAGTTGGAGGTATGCGGCTAAGGCTCGATCGTTGGAGAGTTTGAAAAGAGCTCGATCGATCGAAGGGAATGTCTGGGAGGAGTTCAGCTCCTAAAGAAGTTCGGTCGAAGAAGATATCTGGAAGGAGTTTGGCTCTTGCAGGCGTCTGGTTGGAAGGGTGCGGAGAGAGTTCGGCTCTCGTGAGAGTCTGACTGAAGCTCGGCTGCTGAGAGGTTCGCTAAAGTCCGACCGCTGAGAGTCCAAGAAGCTCGACCGCTAAGCAGTTCAGCCAGCTGAAGGGGTTCGAAGGAGCTCGACCACTGGGAGTCTAAGGAGCTCGGCTGTTGGGAGTCTAAGGGGCTCGGCCGTTATACAATTTGGCCAGCTGAAGGAGTTCGAAGGAGCTCGACCGCTAAGCAATTCGACTGGCTGAAGGGATTCGAAGGAGCTCGGCCGCTGGGAGTCCAAGGAGCTCGGCCGCTGGGAGTTCGACTGGCTGAAGGGGTTCGGTCCAACCGTTAAGAGTCCGAAGAAGCTCGATCACTGAGAAGTTCGGTCGGCTGGAGGGATACGGTTAAGACCCATTCGCTGAAGCTCTTCCGTAGCTACTGGTTGCATTAGGCTGAGGATCGAACTGGATTTCGGCAGAAGCAGGATTTATCCCCAACAAATACTAAATTTGATAAATTATAATATTGATTTATCTTTAGGTATATATTAGATCATTGCTGGATGTGTATAAAAAAAATTACAGTATTTATCAATAAGCTATTTAGTATATATCATTTGGTCATGTGCTATATACTGATAAGTATAACATTTTAAAAATTATATATCGCTTTACCTAAAGATGTATATTTGGACGTTAAATGAATATTTTATTAGGTATGTATTAACTACCCATATATTATGTACTAGTGAATACTAAGTTCAATAGACTATATATCAATTTATTTATAAATGTATATTATGTGATCGCTAAATATATATCAAAAAAACTTGCAGCATGTATATATCGTCTGGCTATATATTATATATTAGTGAACTTTAGATTATAAAAACTATGTATCAATTCATTTATAGGTGTATATCGATCTATTTGATAATTTATTTATTTAGTATATATCATATGATCATATATTAATATATATTACTGAAAAATATGTGCTAAAAATAAAAAGAAGAAGAGAATATTTTTTTTTTAATTATAAAACTAATAACTCCACTGATAGAAAAGTTTTTAATTTTTAAATTTATTTTTTAAAAATAATATTAAGAGAAATACGGTAAACTATGAAATTCATCCCATATGATATTTTATAGCATCCATTTCATATAATTTTTATCCCAATGATCATTACAAAACATCTCGATTATATCCTAAGAATGATTCATCTTCTTTTCCGATGTTGTTGGATTGCATAATGGTGACTTTGAGAACTGTATAGATGGAGAAAAGAAATAGATTAGTATGTTTTAAGATCCATATAATCGGTTTGATGTTGTGAGAAAAGATCAATCACTTTTTGGTGCGAAATATGCAACCCAAACCCATTACAAATTTTTGTATCAATCCATGCACCTAATATTTCATCATAATTCTTCCCATGCATCCCAATGCATGACCCACGGCCATCGCTGATGCGACATTGTCCGAACCCAACCCACTTTCATTGGATGCATAGTGGAGAGGATGATTTGGGGATCGGGAAGCATCAGACGATCCCCCGAAGCTTGTACCGTACATAGGAAGATATATAGATTTTAAATAATATCATAATCTAGCGTTTTTTTTTTTTTTTTTTTTGATGGGAATATAGCCCTATGTGATATTTTTCACTGTTCATCTAAACAAAATGATATTTTCAACTAAAATCCCGGCCAAAAAACTAGACTCTTATACGGTAAATAGTGATTTCAACAAATAAGATTTGCATTACTATATCTTACTTTTAGTAATAGAAAATGGCCATTACTATATCTATTATTTTATTCCTAGGAGTTAAGTTTAACTTAAATCATAGCTTTAATTGACAGTGCATGAGCCTAGGATTCAACCAATAATAGTGGCAAGATTCAATGTTTCGCCAATTGACGTCTCCTTGTTTTTGCCTAGTTAATCACCCAATATCTTTAGCTCATGCAATCATAAACTAAATAATTAGAACAATAATATATACACATTTTTCTATCCATACGAACATTAAAAGACAGAGAGGATTTTGGTAAAACTAAGGGCAATTTTATCATGTTGCTAATTTAATAGTATTTCTATCAGTTCTAGTAGATATAACTTGGATGTATGACACTTCAGGCAAAGAGGGAGCCTTTTACTTGTAGCTCAAATAGAGATCCTTAACATATATTAGATCATGGCTCGTGCAAACAAATTAATATAACTAATCTGGTCGGATAGCAAAAATCATAAGTCTAGAATTAAAACTTTTCTTTATAAGAAAAAGACACTAGTGTGAAAACCTAAGAATTATTTGCATCAAGGGTGGAATGACATCCTGAGAATAACAATATGATCATTGATGAAAGAAGAATCAAAATAATGACCCACTAAGTTAGTGAAATTTAACATAAAGACAAATCAATTTATTTCCCTTTCAATAGTAATGGCTTAACTAGCACAAGCAAAGTTATTATTAAGCATTAATCTTTATTTTTTTTTCCATCAACTCAATCACAAATGTCATAGGAATCAAAATGATAAGAGAAAACGGAATATTGCTTATGGAATATAAATCTAAGAATAAAAATAGTGGAAAAAATCTTCTCCATACCAAATAGTCATTACTATGGAACTAGGCTACAGCAGCGATTCACAACTATTGTCGTAGCCAAAAAAATTACTATCATAATCTACGGCAATGGTTCGATAATTACTATCACTATGGCCATAGTCGTAGATCTATGACAGTAATTTTTACAGTGATTATGATAACCACTGCCATAGATAGCCTATGATAACGATTCTTTGAACTGCTGCTATAGACCACCTATAGCAGTGGTTATAAAATCGCTATTATATTATATACGACAACGGATTCTATAACCGCTGCCATAGTATCTATGGCAATGATTATAGAATTCACTGCTAATGGTTGACACGTGATCCATGATAGTGGTTGGCACGCCTATGGCAGTGTTTTTACAACCGCTATCGTAGATTTTGAATAATAAAAAATATAATTTTTTAATTTTTATTTTTTTACCTAATAAATACAGTTCAATATATAACATAAGAAAATATTATAAATATAATAATATTTTTGAAATGCTCAAATTTTATTACTGAATAAAATTTATTATAATATTTTAAAAAATACATCAAAAATCTTCTAAATCTACATCTAAGTCATCATTACCGAAAGAAGATGGAGCACGAGCTGGAGCTGGAGGGGCTAGAGCTGGAATGCAGGCCAACATGTCCTCAAGGCCCATCAAGTTAGCTTTAAAATGCATGCTGAGTTTCGTTACCATAGCGGTCATGAGGTCCTATAGCTGAGCAGTCTGTTTCCTAGCCTGAGTAGTATGCTCTTTAGCCTGATCTGCTTGTACCTTAGCCTGAGCTGCCTGTGCCAATACCTCATTAAGCTACTCCCGATTGACGATATCGAAAGTATGTAAAGAGACGCTTACCTCAGACCGTAGCCCATTGATATATGTCCGGACCTGCATCGGATCCTTTCAGAATGCTCAAGCCCCAAGACCTGAGATAGATGGTCATGGGGGCTATAGGTGTCTGGATCCTTGCGAGCTAGCGCATCTAACTGCTTTTATAATTATAAATTTAAATAAAATATCATAAAAACTGCTATAATACTAATCACACTAATATATTTATTACTTACAAAAATCTTTTCAATCACGGCGTTCATCGATCTGCCCTTCTTGTCCATATGGCTAAATCGAAAGATCTCGCTACGACTGGATATCATTTCATCTTCCATCAGCTATAATAATAAATCAGTTTAATAAAAATATATAAAAAAATAATTTAATTTATCTAATAAGATTCAAAATTTATTACCTCTCTATGCACACGACTAATCATAGACTTACGGCTAAGAATGTGCATGTACTCTTGAGCTATCCGGTTCTTCCAGTTCTAATGAAAGATAGCTAAAAAAATATTTAAATAAATAATAAGTATTTAAAAAATATTTAAATATAAATTTAAGTGTATTAAAAAAATTAAAAGTTAGAAATTAAACATCGAACTTCTGGCTCCTCTAATGCCTAATCATCCCCTTTCACTGACTCAAAAGATAGTCCTGTATCCAAGAAACAAACTCCTCCAGAGTATCTCGTCGGTGCTTGAGCCATTCTCTATGGAGCTTGATCTTGTAGCTCTATTACAACTCTTCAATCTTCTTCAGTCAGGCATCTCGAGCCCTCTTGTGATCTGAAAAGTCGTACATCTTCTACATAAAGTTATCAAAAATCACTTACAAAATTATTTTAATCAAACATAATATAAACATATCAAATGCATAAATATAATTAAGATACACTTATCCATGTTTCCTCCCACATCCGATCCCTGACACTAGCATCCATTAATTTCTAGTCTATGGGTAGTACTAAAATGATGTTGGACCGTCTCACAAGCACTCCAAAAAAAATGCATCTCCCATGCGGTCTCTCCTACTGGCCTCCCCTCTACGTCGTACTGCACCATCACTTAATGCTGGTGGTTTCATACATGCAGCATACGTGTGGGACCATGAAATATCCTACTAGATGATACACCTGCAATGAAAATATATTATGCAAATATATAAGAGTATACAATAACTATATAAATAAATTAATAAATGATATAAAAAAAATGTATACTCACTGGCCATAGGATCGTGTAATATGGATGCCAGTGGAGACTCATCGATGGATGGAGCATGTGTCGGAGATGTGATTGACGCTGGAGGCTCAGATACTGGTGGAGGAGTAGATATCGGTGGAAGAGTAGATGTTGGTGGTCTCTAGGTAACTAATGTGGAGGTAGATGAAGTATGCTCTATCTATGGCTTAAATGCAGAGCTCCGCATAGTCCGTTGAGAGGCAGGAATAAAAGCTAGATGGCATTTTGGTGCCATCGTGACCTACAATGTTAATGAACATTAATCAATATAACATGTCGAACAATAATATTAATAGAGCATCAATAGATAAACTCTAACTAACTAGAGTTTATTTAAATCTTACCATATCATGCTCTATTGATAGAAAAGATCAAGTGGATATGTGATAGATTTTAAATAATAAAAAAATTATTTTTTTTTAATTTTTATTTTTTAACTTGATAAATATAGTTAAATATATATAACATAAAAAAATATTATAAATATAAGAATATTTTTGAAATGCTCAACTTTTATTATTGAATAAAATTTATTATAATATTTTAAAAAAATACATCAAAAGTTTGCTAAATCTATATCTAAGTCATTATCACCGATAGAAGATGGAGCACGAGTTGAAGGAGCTGGAGCTCAGATGTCGGTGGAGTAGATGCCGGTGGTCCTTAGGCAGCTGATGCGAAGATGGATAGAGTATGCTCCGCTTATGACTCAAATGCAAAGCTCCACATAAATTGAAATGCCTGGTATGCGGTGCAACTCCGCTTGGAGGAAGAGAAAATCCTCTGCATCATGTACTATAATTTATCATATATCTACAATGAGCTCAACCTATCCATATAGACATATCAGAAAGAACAATCATCTAGATTTAACCAAAATAAACTTTTACAAAACTTAACATTGATTTTCAATGCAACATTTTCTAGATACTACTTATTTTTCCTACTAGATACGTACTTTGGTAAGTAGTATTACTAATAATGTCGCTTGCCAAAGCACATATCTAGCAAAAAAATAAGCAGTATCTAGAAAATATTGCATTGAAAATCAATGTTAAGATTTGTAAAAATTTATTTTGGTTAATCAAGATGATTGTTCTTTTTGATATTTTTACATGGATAGGTTGAGCTCGTTGTAGACATCTGACAAATTATAGTACATGACGTGGAGGGTCCCTCCCCTTCTAAGTGGAGTTGCATCGCATACCAGGCATTTTGGTCTATGCGAGATGGTGTTTCGATGCCATCATGACCTACAACGTTAATGAATATTAACTTGTTGGAATAATTAGTATCGATTGTTCCAACGCTTGGTATCAAAGTTTGGTTGAGCGTGAAGGAAAACGAAGATTAAGTTTCAGCAGAGATCAGCAGCGAGGTTTAGATCTAAGATTTTCTTCAAGCTTTATGAGGAAAGAAGTGATCTAAGGGCTGCTGTCCATCATTTCTAGTCAAGATAATTTTTAGATCTACTTGTTGGCTATTTTTTGATTAGGTTTGATCATGAAGAACAGCGGATTAAAGATAGAATTTGAGAAATTTGATAAATAAAATAGTTTCATGATGTAGAAGGTTATGATGGAGGATCTACTAATTTAGATGAGGCTGGATTCGGTCTTGGAAGATAGACCAGAGGAGATGATAGATAAGAAGTAGAAGTCCTTGGAGAAAAGGGCATGTGCCATGATTAGAATTTGTCTGACAGATGAGGTGCTATATGGCGTGTTGGAGGAGAAGACACCCAAGGATTTATGGTCGAGGTTACATCAGTTGTACATGGAAAAGAACATGTGCAACAAGTTGGTGCTGAAGAAGCAACTGTATAACCTTCGGATGCAAGAGGAAGAGGATGTTGCGGGACATATTCAGCAATTCAATCGGATGAGCATGGATTTGCTCAACATTGGGATAGAGCTCGAAGAGGAGGACAAGAGTTTATTGCTTCTATGTTCGCTATCCAAAAGCTTCGATCTATTAGTAACTACACTATTGTACGGTAAGGAGACACTGGTGTATGAGAAGATCATATTAGTGCTAAGGTCCAATGAGCAGCGGAAATGGATGATGAAGAGGGAGGTCTTCCAAGAGGGTCTTATGGTGTCAGAGAGATCCAAGCAAGAAAAGAAGAAGGATCAGCAAAGGATCCAAGAAGTGCTTCAAGTGTGGTGAAATAGGACACCTTAAGTGAGAATATCTGCTTTGAAAGAAGTATGAGGGAGGAAAAAAGTCAAATTCCATCGTTTTAGCTACTGAAAGTGAAAAGTCAGATGAGCTCTTGACGGTTTCAGAGGAGCCTATAGGGTGCAGTATATCCGAGATAGTTTTGGAGGGATCTACGGAGTGTGGAGGATCCGAAGGAGCAGCGATTGTGTTCGAGATATAGTGGTAGGCTTAGCAGTGTAGCGTTGGATGGTTGACCTTGAGGGACTCGATTACAAAGTCAGCTTCTACAGCATCAAAAAAACTTCAGTTTCAGGTGAAGCATCGGACATAGGTGGCTTCACAAGTAGAGAGAGTTTTGACATGAGTTCAGAGTGGAGGAGTGCAGAAAGACCAATATTCTAGCACCAATATCAAAAATACACGATTTCAGGTAGAGCAGCACGTGCGGAAGGACAGGCGAAGTTCTGAGGAGATCGTGTTAGAGTATGCAGCAGGTGCCGGCATAGGATTGCTGCAGATTCTTCTTGAAAGTCCAAGATAAATGATGCGACTACCAAACAGAAGGATGCCGATAACTCCAAGGGTAGTGCATAAGTGCAAGTCAAGATCTTCAGCGGTAGAGATGATCATCCCAAAGGCCTCAAAGAGAGCTCAGCAGCTGAAGAAAGACGATAGTGGCAAGATGTATACAAGTAGCTATTAGGGTGTGCAACGACAGCAGAATTATATAGGAGAACATTGCCAGGTGTTCCAAGGCTTGGACACATCAAGGTAGAGATTGTAGGATTTAGTATGATGCTCCCAAGCCTTGGGGGCGCCATGAGGGGAGCCAGGGTGTTGGCTTCGGGGAGATTAGAATAGGTGTGAGTTCTAGGGCTAGAACAAGAGTTGTCCTAGGGTAAAGGCGGTATGTAGCCCTATACGAACTCGAGATTCAGGTGTGAGGATCTTGAAGGGGCTTGGTAGGTGTTCCAAAAACCTAGGACATAAGGAGGAGCAAAGGACCAAAGCTAGGAGAAGAATCAATCAAGATAAGAGGCTGATACACAGGTGAGCTAGTTTGGATATACAGTCGAGTCGGCTCGGATACGCAATTGAACCAGCTCAGGTTGAGATAGAGCCAACCTGGGTTGAGACTGAGCTAACTCGGGGTACAGTCGAGCTGGCTATCTCAGGCAGATAGAAGATAGAATTTGAGCGAGATGCAGTCGAGCCAGCTCAGCTCCTGATAAAGTTGGCTCGATGGTGGCGAACAAAATTAGACGAAATTTTCTATTTGGGGTCTTAAGATCCGGTCCAATAAGATCTTAAGGTGGTTAATTCATGTATTGGATTAGCTTAGGAGAGTTTTTTAGCTGAAGTTTGGGTTTATTAGGGTTCATGTGGTATAGCAAAAATTATAGGGTATATAAACCCAGGTATTGTAATCTTTACAAGAGAGTGGAATCAATATACAACTTTTCTTCCTAACTCTCTTCTCTCTTTTCTCTCTGGTTCCAATGCCAAGCCCTAGGTGTCATCATCATCTTTTGCTCTTCTTCATATTTCTGGATTAACACCCAGGTTCGCGCAAGAGATCGGATCTATGACTATGGTTTCGACCAGCCATAGTCATAATAATTGATGTCAAATCAGTATCGATTGTTCTAACATAACTCATATAATATTAATGAACATTAACATAGCTCAAGACCATCGGCACGACCCAGAACCCATCGATGGAGATTTTCTTATCGACCGACATGGCACAGGACCATCCATGGTTGCTGACATAGCATGGCCCAAGGCTGCTGGCATAGCCCAAGGCCTTCCACGACTATCTATACGGCACGGTCCAAAGCTACCAACATGGTCCAACCCAGAATCCATCGGCAAGATCCAGAACCAACCGACAGGAGTTCTCTTATCCATCGACACGACCCACGATCGATAGATAATTATAATAATTATAATATTTATTATAAATATTATTATAAATATTATAAATGATTAATAAATATTACTATAAAATTAAAAAAATAAAATCATACCTATGGCTATGGAGAGGGAATCGCACAGAGCTCCGAGGGTCGTCGGTGGTGGCATTAGAGGGAGACAGCGGTGCTAGAGATAGCTTGTGAGAAAGACACAAGATGGTGAGATACAGAAAGAGATGAGAGAGAAAGAAAAAAGAAAAGAGAGAGAGAAATATCTAGAGAGAGAAAGAGAGAAGAGAGAGAAAGAGAAAGAAGGAAGAGAGATAGAGTAAGGAGGGGGCGGGTCGGGTCGAGCGCAGAAGGAGAGAGAGAGTAGGGAGGGGGTGGGTTAAGCCGAGGGAAGAGAGGAGAGAAAGAGAGAGAAAGGAGGGGTCGGGACCAGCAGCCGGGATGGTTGGGGAAGAAAGGGGAGGCGACAGAGGTGGCAGAGCTGGCTGAGAAGGAGGAGGGGGAGGTGGCGAGGCCAACAGTCGAGCCGACCGAGGAAGAAGGGGCAGGCGGGGGAGGTGGTGGAGCCGATGGACAAGTCAACTGGGGAAGGAGGAGGAGGGGGAGGTGGCAGGGCCAGTGGCTAGGGAAGAAAGATAAGGCGGGGGAGGAGGCGGCACCGATCAGGGAAGGAAATGGAGGGGAGATGCCTCACTAGCGGTGGAAAGGAGGAAGAGAAAGAGAGAAATCGCTCGACGAAAATAAATTTGGGGAAGAAATTTATGAAAAAATGATCTAACTTATGGCAGCAGTTTTCGAATCATTGCCATAGATCTACGGAAGTAGTTATAGAAAACTGCTACCATATATTTATGGCAGTAGTTAGAAAACCGCTTTCCTAGACTATGACAGCGATTTTCAGTAACCGCTGCCATAGGTTGGTAATTAATTTTTTTTATTTTACTTTAAATATTATATAATTTTAAAATTTAATATCCATTTTCATCATTTATTATCTAAATAATTATCATTAGAGTGTTATCAAATAAAATCATCTCGATCCGATAGCCCTAGCTTCATCGATTAATAAAATTTAATTTCAATGATCATGAACGATGACACGATGATCTGATAGATAGAGACAACTAATGGGTCTGAAAATCTGCAATGATGATCTTGGTGCCATTTGTATCATACTACCAAAGTTTCACTTCAATCGAATATCGTTATTATAGTCAATTTAATAAAAGATGATTTCGACCGTTAAATGAAAAATGAGTGATCAAAGAACTAGATGGCATCCTATTATGAGCTAATTTTTTAGATAAATGATCTTGGCTACTATTTTAATTATTTTTATGGTGATGATCATAAAATTTAAACCACCGATTTAAGAACTATCTAAAACTATGCATCACTCGATATCCGTTCTTAAACTTCTTTAGTAATTATGCTTGTGCTTTTGCAAGATTTGCTTAACATGAATAGTTCGTACAGAAATGATTTGGAGTTTACGATCATCACCATATAAAATAATTAAAATTATAGCCAAGGTCATTTAACTAAAAAATTATCTCATAATCGAATGTCGTTTGGTCTTTTGATCACTTGTTTCTCATTTAACGGTCAAAATCATCCCATACTAAATTAACCATAATAACGATATCCGATTGAAGTAAAACTTTGATAGTATGCTACAAATATCATGAAGATCATCATTGCAGATTTTTGAATTCATCGATGGTCTCTATCTATTAAATCATCGCGCCAGCATTCGTGGTCATCGAAATCAAATTTTATTGATCGATGAAGCTAGGGCTATCGGATCGAGGTGATCTTTTGTGATGATACTTTAATAATAATTATTAAGATAATAAATGATGAAGATTGGCATTAAATTTTAGAATTATATAATATTTAGAAAAAAATATGAAAAAAGATATAGCAACAGTTATAAAGAACAACAGCAATAGACAGACCTATGGCAGCGATTACATAAAACCGCTGCCATAGGTTAAACCTATAGCAGTGGTTATCACTAACCACTGTCATAGGTTGGATATATAGTAGCGATTTTATTAACTACTGTTATAGGTCCAGTCTATTGCAGTGGTTATACCTAACCGCCACCATAGCTCTGATTTATGGCAGTGGTTGATTAACCGCTGTTATAGGACCGACCTATGGCTGCGGTTATTATAAACCGCTTCCATAGGTCGACCTATTGTAGCAGTTTTATATAACCACTGTTATAGATCGTAAAACCGCTGTAATAGGTTTGACCTATGGCAGTGGTTTACAATAACCGCAGCTATAGGTCTGATCTATGGCAGCGATTATATGTAATGCTATTGTAGAGTTTATGGCAGCGATTTTTAAAATCACTGCAATAATAAGTACTATCGTATCCCCATTCTTTAATAATCAGTATTCATAATTAAATTTATGTTTCTTAATTTTTCTTCGACGTATATCATAAACATCATTGATATGTGATTCTATTTGTTATAGGTAAAATATCTTTTGGATCCAATCCGAAGACACTAACAAACTCTGGTTGGCCGATCCAGGGGTTTAGTTGCTCATGTATGCTTAGCCATTGACCTTATATCTCCACCAACCCTCGTGTATCAGCTATCGACCCATGCATCGGTCGGTCCATATACATCAAGCCTCCAACTCACATTTTTGCCGACTCCCATTTTGATCGACAAACTTAGAAGAGTTGAACAGAAGATTCCATATATCCTTTCAAATTGTAAGACTACTGTGAGTAGCTGGCCGTGGGATGGATAAGGTTACCACAACCATTGGATCTCAAAAAATCATGCTGGAAATTCCGAAATGCTGCATCCAAATAAGTTGGGATAGCCTTCCACAACTCTTCTCTATTATAGCTCTCATCTCAATTTATAAATAAAAATAATCAGAAGACCCCCAAGATATACGTGCAATCTCTCTCTCATGCTCCTCCCATCTGTTCTACAAAATTCTTAATTTGAGTGAGTCTCTGTCGGAGCCTACCCCGGACCGAAATTTATTTTGTAGGTTTAGTCATTGCCGTCGTGCGGTCACTATCCAACTCCAACCAATCCGATCCAAATCAAAAATGTGTAGCAACATTATTCTAATAAAATTTTCTTTTTTGTGCCACGTATAATTGGGTGTCCTGATTGGTGGCAGATAGAACAGGCGGTCATGGTTGCCCAGTCGGTTATCTTGCCCTATAAAAGGTTCAAAATGCCAATCTTAAGACATGCCCCTTCTAATACCAATAATAATTCATATTAATTGAGAGATGGTAAGAATATGTTGTAATTCCTTGTTTAATTTTGAAAGGTGCAATGCATTAAATAAAAAAGAATCTCAGAGGTTGCCTCTAGATAGCTACTTTTCATATGAGTTTAGCTCATCCAAATTTTATTAAGAAAATGAGAAGTACAAAAGAATAGGCCTCAAAAATAAGTGCAGAACAACCTAGACAAAATCCTAATTAAAAGGCTAACTTTCACGCATTAAATGTTAATTTATCTTGTATACGTTGAAACGATCTTAGTAGGATTTACAACTATTTCTACTCAATGAAAATATTTATTTTTCTTTCCGATTTCTTTTGGTGGGCAATGCACACTCTATATATTGAGTGGGCGCAGGTTGCACGTAATTGGCATAGCAGAGCCATACAACTTGATGCATTCATTGGTGAGCAGGAATTATATGCTGCTACTCACTCAAATGTTATTTTAACTGGCTTAGCCTCGATGCTTAATATGTATACAATTTAAAGTAAAAATATATGAGAAATGGCAACTAACAATCCAGCTGCTTGATATTTCTATCTTAACTTTGCGCAACGTAGACAATGAATTGTTGATGTAGATTATTTCTGGCCCTGAAAGCTCCCTAAAAATGATATAAGAGCTTTTCCAGATAGCCTGCATATTTTTACTTGGCCATAGGAAAAAGTAATATATGATTCAAAATAGCGTAAATCTGTGACACCATTAGCTACTAGTCCACCACCCAAGCACTTGAGAACCCTTTTCTCCTTGGATCTAAACAACAAAAAAAAAAAAAAAAAAAAATTTAAAATCTGAATTTTAAAAATTTAATTAATCAATCATTCAATCAATTATTCAGATCTCCGATTCTCCATACAGATGGAGCTTTTAAATAGAGAAATAAAAATATAACCTAACAGGAAATATATTAAGTCTATAAAATAAATTAGAGTTACGATTTAGCGATGCTTTCTTCTAAAATGCGTGTGCAATCCTTGATTTCCATCAAGGATCTCAGCAGAAAGCAAAACAACACGAGGGAGATGGGATTCCCTGCCTTATCCGATTTCTACACTTAATGCTAGGACCCAAAAAAACCATTGACAAGAACCAAAACCCTAGCAGTACATGTCAGTCCCCTTGTCCATTCTATCCATCTGCCACTAAAGGCCCTTGTTCGAAGAACATTGATTAGAAATCTTGATAGATCATGTGATTAACATTCTCCAAATCTGATTTCACTAGAGCCCCTTCCTTTCTATGTAAATAGAAAAAAAAAAAGCTTAGCCTTCCTATGCTTCCTCTTATCCTTTATCCTTTCCTTTCTATGTCTCTGGAATAAAAAGCACATTGCACGGACAATTTTTAATGATCAGAAGATGGACTTGATTACACTTGAGTGGATCTCCACTAAGATTCAATCAATCTATATTAGACGATTAGTGTTTTAGATTGATGATTCGAGTTATTAGATATAAACTATTCTTTTTAGATTGCTTATACTTAAAAAATCATATAATTTTGATACTTTTAACCTATGCATCAATTAATTAAAATAACATACATAATTCTATGTTATTTAGACCGTTCATTTTTTTTTGACTATTTGATGCATAGTTAGAAACCTCCAAATTACATGATTTTTTGTATATAAGCAATTTGAAGATAATAGATCATATATCCAATAATTTGAGTCATTATGGGACTCCCATCATCCAATTTAGACTTGATCGGATCTAGATAAAGATGTACTCGGGTGTAGCCAAATCTAGATTTTTAATCAACAAGTTGGAACTTTTGAAAAAGAATTTCAGCATTTGTTGAGTAGACTAATGGGTCTATAATGTCCCCAATTTTAGATGCGCCTCTTTTAGGTGTTTGAAAAAATGGCAGAGACTAATGGGTCTCTACCAGCCAACTTCCACATCTTGAATGAGTGAAAAAAGGTATGTTGCTTGATGTTATGCAACAGATTTTGAGAAGATGTTTTGCATATTTTCAAGGAAAACACTGTTAATAAGGATCATCCATTAAGGCTAGATGCATCTTCGTAACATTAGATGCTAAAAAGTTGGTCTTCTAGAGAATTATTGATCCTCATTAAAAAGGCTAGATCCTTTGGTCATTAAAGGATCTAAGGATAATTAACATATTTCATCTCTTCTTCAGTTAAGGAAAACACTACCCCTTGTGGTCTTTTTCATACTGTATTAGAATGTTAACTTTGAAATTATATCAAAATGATCTTGAAATTATATCGTTAACCATGAACATTTGTCTAACGAGCTTGCATGCATCCTCCGATATGCAGCAGAATATGACTTAGATAAGGATGCATTTTTATGGTACTGTGGTTGCTTCCATAAGTTAGAGAATGACATTAAGAGTAGCCAAATAAATGGCTCAAGATGCATTTGACATTAAGGTTTCTTCTATTTTGGTCTTAAATAATAATCATTGTATATATTCTTTGACAATTATTGCTGCATATATGTCACAGTGGTTGTTTCCTAGTAAAGTTTTCATCTTAAATATAAATCCTACCATTATGTTACTAAATTATTTCTATAACATTATTATGTTAATAGAGTGTGTATAGACCTCATATTGATAGCTTAAATAGCAAATGTAAGCAAATGCCACATGGATTGATTTGAATGAAATCAACGTACGTATGAGAGTCATATGATCCTTGCTGAACTTGATTGAGTTCAACAATCATGAATTTTAGGAAGAGAGTTTGGTCATAAATAGTCTGAAAATATAAGACGTAGTCGCAATCAAGTAGAAATAGACCAAAATGATTGAAGAGAAAGTTCCAATTCTAGAACTTTATCATAAACATAAGTAAAAAAGAGGACCAGTATGAGCCATTGCAAGCTAAATCGATATTATATTTTTACCAGTCTGATAGTTGATATAATATAATCATATTTTTGGACATGCATAATGGAGGATAACTAGCATCGCTTATAAAAATTGTGAGTGGAATCATACTCTATATAAAAAATCCTTCAACGATCAATTCAATACATCCTTCATTTTAGTTTTGCTCTAGTACTAGCTTTTTTCTTAGAAATAGGCATAACTTAGAGTTCTATCATAATCCAATGCTATACTTTTTATTCATTTTCAAATAGCGGTGTGACAATGATGAAAGTTTTTAAAGCTCAAGGTACATGAATCCACATTATTCTTTATGTTTTTTTTGGATCCCATCATCATCTTTTTGGTTGATCTGATACTAATAATATATTTCTGTATACCAATCTTATTGTTGAAGACTAGATGTGTTTTTTTGGCTCTCTAATCAAATTTTCTATGATCTCAAATTTTTTGATGCTTATGGAAAAACCAATATAGGATAATATTTATATACCACTATGATAATTAACAATGATCTTTACCTTATGTTATATTAAAAAGCATGAGTTAGGATTTTTTGGATCGGTAATTTTTTATCTATACTAAAAAAATAAGAATAAATTATGTTCCTCATCTTGGAACTAAGTCAAATTTTCTTAAAAGATCCATATACTATAAAAAGCTAAAGTTTAATTTTTGAACCATATGAACCAATTTAATGTTGCCTTTAGACGTAATTTTGGTGGTTTTCTCTCATCAAAAGTACGATGTGGCAAAATCCGAAGCTTATATGACACTTACGTGGTATTAAAATTTTAAAAATATTAATACGGTGCTTATATGGTATTATTTCTTCTTTTTCTATCATATTTTTCTTTCTTCTTCTTCCTCCAACCTCTTTTCTTTGAAAAGAATGGGGTGATGGGGAAGAGGGTTTAGAACGGAAGAAGAAGATGATAAAACCAACATCGACTCAATGGGAGACATTGAGAGGAAGCGATGGGAGATGAGTGGAGAAGAAAAACCAAGTAAAGAAGGAGGATGGGGTCATAAAGGAAAGAAGATTTTTTTCTTTCTTCTTTTTCCATTGAAATTTTGGAGATGGGAAAAGAGAGATGCGAGATGAGATATTTGAAAATAGGTGGATAGGGAGAGCCCAATGAGATGAAGTGGTGAGCAATAAAGTAGAAAAAATTATGATGGAGTGGAAGAATAGGGTCATGGAGGAAAAGAGTTTTCTTTTTTTTTAAATTTTTTTATTGAAATTTTGGGGATGAGAAAAAGAGAAATGCGAGTAGAAAGATTTAGAGAAGAAAATAAAAATTTGGAAAAATAAGAAACTAAAAATTTTGACATTTAAGAAAGAAAAAGATGAAGTAGCTCAACATATTTTAAATTATATCGATTAAGTCATGCGAGCAAAAAATATTCTCGAGATTGCCATATTAGATTTTCGCTCAAAAAAAACCATCGAAATCTTACTTAAAAGAGATATTAAACTGCTTCGAAGAATTCAAGAGCTAAATTTTAATTTTTTATAATTTACGAGCTATTTAAAAAAAATTAACTTAATTTAAAATAAAAAATATAATTTATTTAAAAAAATATTAAATAATATATATAAATTATTTTAAAAATTAAATAACATACCATTAACAATTTTCCATCACAATCTACTCCCTCGCCGACCCTCCCCTCCTACCCGTCGACCTTTGTACCATCGACCGTTCTATCGATCTTTTTATTGATCGATCCATCAGTCCATCGATCAATCAGTCGGTCGATCCATCCATTTTTCTATGCATGAGAGAGAGAGAGAGAGAATCATATCTCATGCAATCTCCTCGCCATCTTGTCCATGGTTTTTCTAAAATTCAACGGGTCCCACATCTCCCCTTTTACTCACGATTCATCCCTGAATTAGTATGAGAGCAGGACTCAAAACCCGTACTCAGATACCAGCCCTCAAAGACTTGCGAGCCGCGCTAGCTGTCGGCCTCCAAACAAAACATTATTTTAAGAAACAAATCGTACAAGTGTTTCATGGTCGTAGGACGTTTAGCTGGGGACTTGGGTGCACATTTCCAGGCTTTATGCTAGCGTTACAATAGACAGCCCGCTCCTTCAACCCCGCTCAAAGGTGGTGGACTGGTAGAAGGATGCATGCGTTTGGCCTGGTTTCAAAGTTGGGGCCTGGTTATTGTTACAAGTTGTTTCATAAAGAGATTGAGATGGACACAATAGAGCGGTCACAGGCTAGTGCAATTGTATACAAGCTAGATTGACAATATTACGGAATAATCCATCAAAAGCTGATACATTTGGGTATAGTTTAACTAGCTACCATTGTTGCAGTAACATATATACCAACTAGCGACCTCTTCTCGCACTAAAGAGAGAAAACAAAAAAAAGCCAGCGTACTCTTGTTGGCGTGTTGGTGTTGTGTTGGGGGGGGGTGGGGGAGGGAGAGAGGAGAATAATGCTCCAGATAAAGTTGTCATTTTATGGTGTCATTGTCTCATTTAACATCAAGTGGCACATCATGGATTCGGGAAAGATATATATGACTGAAATGACCACATAAAATTTGCTACACCTTAGTTTATATAAATTATTTCCTTTAGATAAGAAATAAGAAATAAACTAACACCAATTATGCTCTTTGATGTAGATCTCCTGTCCTTCTTTTAAATATATCCTTGACTTTATCTTGCCAGATCATTAGTCAATGCTACAACTCAAGCTGTTCTTATCTTTAAGATGGGCATACCGCTTCTCATGGAGCCACATGAATCTTACGTGGGATAATCCCTTGATGGAAAAATAATGATCATATGGATTCTTTATTTGCTTGTGATGAGGAGAACATGAAGCTTCACATATGATATGATCGAAAGATGTGCTTTATTTTTTTTTTTTTGACCACAGCAATCAATCAGGTGGAGGTCACGTGAGCCATAATACCATGCATTATCGAAAAAAGAAACAAGACTCTTTCATGTAATGATGTAATGCCATGATGTGAACATGGTCGGGTTTTTGTATATAAATTCTGGCAGTACGAGTTGCTAGCGGTGGACAATATTATCCGAGGTGATATTGAACATATTTACCAATAAGAAAAAATAAATAAATATCGTCAGATATATGACATTGCTAGATGCTGTCCGGCGAACGACAATGTTAATTTCCAGGTGGCAATGACAGTTCACGGCCAGGAGAGATTGAAAAAATAAATGTAGGGCTTGGCATGGAAGAAAAAAATTACAAAAATAATTAAAAATTTAATTAAATGTTTAATAAATCTTAGTAAAGCTAGCTAGCTTTATCTCATTAATTTATTTTCATCCATCTTCATTTGGAAGAGATCCGATATCTAAGCTCGCTAGTGACGACATTCTTATTATGATATTTTTTTATAAAAAAAGATAAATGGTGTGTTGATAAAAAAAAAAAAAAACTCAATAAATTATATTTTTTAATTTATTAATCAATGACATAAATTATAAGGCATCCAAAATCGTACCAATTCGTAACAGTTACTATTTAAGCTTTGAAATGCGCTGGTACAAGCAAGAAAGGTTGGAAGATGGTTGGGGTCGAACTTAATGCTAGTGTAGTAATTTTTCCTATCAGTAAAGAGAAATTATTAGGTCATCAGGTGGTTCCCTATGCCAAATACCATCCCTTTTTTTTTTTTTTTTTTTTGGGAAGACACAAGGTGCCCCCTCCATCATAAACGAACCTTTTCACAACTGCTAATTAGGAATGGATGCCACTATTCTAGCCCAGATCCAAGTTCTATTGATCATGTCCCCTTCCCAACCTATCTATTTTGCCTAGCAAGCGTACAGTGTACAGCGTACGCGCTAATCATGGGCCAGAACACCCCTAATGGGGGACAAAGTGGACCGTTATCCGAAGCGGAAAGCTCTACGACGCGAAGGAAATTAAAGCTAGGGGAGCAGAATCTTTTACCTTTCACTTATATTAGACTCCTTCCCCCTTCTTCCTTCATACGAAAAGATTGAGAGGGGCCCGAACCAAACCAAGACTCACTCCTGTATGGCTCGCTCTCGAGCCCTGGATTGGTCGGCCAGGTCTTTCCTGTTGTTCTGTTCCCGCCACGTTAAAGACGCACTGAATCATTGATTCAAGTCTAGGAAATTTGACTGCAAGTCAAATGGCTGAAAAGAAACATCCCATCATGTAACGTATAAGAAAGTTTCAGGCTTGAAGGTTGCACGGAAAGCCGAGAGATTGTTTTGAGCCAACATTAGAACCAGGTCTTTTGAGTCTCCTACTCTTCTTACCTTGTCATCTCATCTCCAGTGGGGGGGCCCAAGAAGTTGGAGCAGGCCATGGATACCAAGCCATGTGAGCCTTAATTTCCTGCTAACGAAAAGGTCGGTCAATAGCATAGCTCTTTTCCAAATCTCCTATCAAAGAAAAAGCATTCGCATTCCTAGTTCGATAGGACCGAACGGCTTTGTTTGCCTTGGCTTAGCAAATTGCATCTCCGTGCCACCCCCGTTCGTTCCCGCGAAGTCTTTGTAATGGCTGGGAAACCGAAGCCTGTTGCCACGCCGACCGAAAGAAAAAAAAATTTCAGATATCGCTTTCTGGCCCCGTACACGAGGCAATCATCGTGGGCGACGCGTAGAGTATTTCTATTGGCCCCTTCGATGAAATGGCCCAGCTCAATAACTTCATGGTGTCATGGCTCCCGTGCTTCCATCATAAATGACAACGGGGTGGAGCGATCCCTTTTCGACACAGCAATGGCGCCTTATGAAAGATGTTAAGGCTTCAGAAATAGCCAGAGGTGACGCACGGCTTTTCAAGGGTACGAGCGGCTTGGTGGATCGGTGTAGAGGAGCAAATTAAAGAATTTAGACTGGATGACGAGTTGGGGGAGGTGACAGGTTATGTGGACATAATGCCGGGGTAGATAATTGCCTTCTTCGGAGCTCTTTGTTGAAGGAAAATAGTGGTAATTCAGCTTTCAAAGAAATTAAAAGCACTTTTTTTAAGTTTTTTTTTTTTTTTTTTCCCCTCCTATTTCTATGTTATTATGTCTACATTCATAGAAGATCGAGTAATGCATCATCTTGTTAATTTTTACATTTTGGCATCGGGAACATCCCTTTTGTAAGCTAACCTATGTTGAAAACTACATTTTTCGTGCAAAATTGGTCACTACGTTTGGCATAACAAATTGCCTCCAATATAATGGTGATCTTAGACAAGTTTTTACGCGAGGGTGAATCCATCAGTTTCTAATTTTCATAAGACATGGATACGAATTCCTTTAGCTTGGTGTAAGTACTCCGGTAAACCAGCTCGCTCCAACTCCATGCATAAGAAGGTTTAAATTTAATCTGTAAAAAGTAATTCTCTCATCAAACAATGCGGAGCAAACTATTAATTGGAATGGACATTAAAACATCACTAAATAAGATAATCTCGTTACTCTTCCTTTAAAGAAAAATGGTAACCTTTTTGGTCCATGCAAAAGTGGTCATCTTCCAACATCAGGCTTGTCATGGTGTTGTTTCATAAATTATGGAACTCTAACACAGTAATCACCCCTCTTGAAGAATAAACAACAACAACCACAAGAAGAAGTAAATAACTATTTTAAATCGTCCCGCCGAAAATGAAAAGGTCAAGGGAGTAGAAATATTACTCTTTCTTCAAGAATCAAATAAATATCTTAAAACGAAGCATTTGTAGTCAAGGAGATAATTAGAAGAGAGCACATAATATTAGGCCTGCTCTAAATGGAAACATGATAACTTTACATGCCTTATTGATCCTCTAGGAAGATTTTCATAATGGTGTGCTTGATTTGGATCAGCTTAATTTTGCCTATAGTTTTATTATTCCAAAGAAAGAGAGTGCTCTCTCGGCCAGGGACCCGAGGCTATCGGCCTTTTGAATATTTTATGCAAGATCATCACTGAGATTCTTTCTATAAGGCTAAGCAAAATTCTTCCATCCTTGTTGACGATTCGTAATCAGCTTTTGCAAGAGGACATGGCATTATCGAATGTTTCCTTAGTGCTTTGCAAGAGATTAGATGACAAAAGAATCATTTTGTAAATTGAATTTTGAAAAGGCCTTTAGTAAGTTAAATTGGGATTTCTTGCTTCAGGTGCTTGATGCTAAAGGATTTCCTAGTAAATGGATTTGTTGGATTCGAAGTTTATTGTCATCGGCATCTATTACTCTTCTTGTAAATGGCATGCCTATTAGATGGATCAAATGCAAACAAGGGCTAACCAAGATGACCCACTTCATCTTACCGGTGGATGTTTTGTTTCAGCTACTCAAAAGAGTTTGTGCTATCATATTGATCGATGGGATTGGGCAGTAGAAGGAATTTAGTGATATTTTGAGTTTAGAATTTATGGATGATATTTTTTTTTTTATTTTGCGCACATGAACAAAAAAGTGTATTGGCCGCCAAGACGATTATATTAGCTTTTGAAGGTGCTTATGGGTTGAAAATTAACCTCCATAAAATTTCTATTATTTGTTTAAATATGGATGAGGAGAAGCCACCTTGTTTTACATCTTAGATGATCTCTACCCCTTATTTATTTGGGTCTAAGTAACTACCTAAGTATTGTTGGTTACCATTAATCGAAAAAGCAAACTCGAAGCTTACTTTATGGAAAGGAGAGTTGCTTCGAAGATTGACATTGATCAACAGGATTTTTACTACTCTACCATCGGTGTATAAATTGCCAACTTGGGTAATCAACAAAATTTATAAAAATGAGAAGAGTTTTTCATTGGAAAGGTGCTGACTCTTACTGTTTGGTGTATTGGGATGTTGTCTGCAAATCCAAAAATCAAGATGATTTGGGGTCAAAAACTTCATCCAGATGAATTAATCTCTTCTGGCTAAGTGGGTTTGGAAATAAATTCTTCAGAGGTCACCCAACCTATGGTGGAGATAGATCGATCGGGCATATTACTCTAGAAGGAAGTTGGGGATGAGAACAAGGAAGTCTACATTGGGGCTCTCTCCTAGATGGAAGGATGTCAGCTCAAAAACTACAGCTTTTTGGAACTGTGTAGCTTTCAAAATTGGTAATGGTGAATCCATTCATTTCTAGGAAGATGTTTGGATCGATGTTGCCCCCCTTTGCACTCGATTTGAGGAGCTCTACACCATCGCTTTGAAACCAAACAAGCGCGAAGTCCTCTTTCTCAGCTAGTGACTCATCAATTGGAACCGTTTGTATTGCCTCCTTGCCACGTCTAGACCGTCATGTATGTGTTGATTCGGAAGCTTACTCAAAATGGCTTGTTCATGGTGGACTCCTTTTATAATTTTCTTCACCTTGGTAGATTGAGATGCTGCATCATTTGGAAGATGTCAACCCCAAGAAAGATGAAAATTTTCCTTTGGTTAGCATCAACAAACTTCATATAGGGAAAGTCCTTGCAAAGAAGGGAGAAATGTAAGTATTGGTTGTGTATTGTGCCGAGCTAACATGGAGCATCTTAATCATCTCTTTTTTTGGTACTCTTTTGCAAGGAGTTTGTGGAGTACCATCAAGCTGCAACTGAAGCTAAGAGGTCGACCATCAACCTTTCATGATCTTTGGGTTGTCTGGAGGAAAAAGAATAGTCCAAGAAGGCTAGCAACCTACCATTCATGGTGGTTTGTTGGGAACTATGGAGAGGGAGAAATGCTAGATTATTCCTAAAGAAAAAAAGGATCGGTGTATTCTGTGCCGCAGAAACTATGGTTTGTGGGGGCAATTGTGTTCTTCTAAATAGAAAGCAGAGCATCAAATACTTTATCCCCACATTCAATCTTTGGTCCACGCTAGCCAAAATTGATTATTATAGCACTTTTGTATCTGTTGCTGCTGTATGGATCTCCTTGCTTCAGCTGGTTTCTCTATCCTTGAACATTACCACTATAAATTTTATAACTAATAAATCGGGATGGCATCTTTGCTTCCCTTTCCCTCAAAAAAAAAAAAAACAAAAAGAAAAAAAGAAAAAATAACTTATATGCCCTGTTAGGAATGTTATAGGAAATATCTATGAAGCTTAGCTCAAGAAATTGTTTCCTCCAATGTTTACGTGATATCGTTGCGCAACTCTGGATGAAGATGGCAAGGTCAATCTCACACCAAACTGGAGTTGATGAAGAATCACAGATGGCACGTTCCACATGAGAACCTACAAAAAAAAGTCCTAAAATCAGAGAGGATTCCTCCAATTTAGGATCCTTTGATGATTAAGTCAGCTAGAGTTGGATAACAGTAATGAAAAAAAATGATAAAGTAGGAGATCAAGAATTACATGAAGTGGAAAAATGGAGGATTAGGTTCCTTTCAGTAGAGCAATTTGGCAGAGTCTCAGCTTTGCGGAGCTAAATTTTGACTTGCTCTGGAGAGTCCTCTTCCCCCCTTTACATAGAAGAGTTTATTAGACGATTTTGTAACTACCTAACAGAGTTTGTTAGACAGTTTTGGATAATCATCTTGATTTGTTAGTGTTGAACCCCCAAAGTGATTTTGATGATGACCAAATATTAAAGTAAATGATTATTAATATATTTTATTTTAAATATTTTAACATCAGAAGAAAGAGACTCTTTGACCAAAATAAGGAAGACATTAAGTGGAAATCAATCAAAATTCAAATCCCCTCATACAAAGCGAAAATTCTCTCAAAATCATCTTAAAGCAGTCTTCGAGATGTCTCCAAATTTTTTCGAGAGCTCTCGAGTGGACTGGCACACTCCAAGCGCTGTTCTGGCATGACTTCGAGAGGTCTCGAGAGAATCTCGAAAGCTCTTGATCTCAAATAACAAAAATTCAGTTTTTGTGCCCTGAAAGCGAGAGATTTCATAGAATTTTTGAGAGGTCTCGAGAGAATCTCGAAAGCTCTCGGTCTCAGACAACAGAAATTCAGTTTCTGTGCCCTGAAAGTGAGAGATTTCATAGAATTTTCGAGAGGTCTCGTGGTCCCCATGAGACGTTTCGTTCAGAATCGAGAGGTCTCGATCTCAGACGAGCCATTTTTTTCAAAAAGATAATTTTTTGTGAGACTGAAAACGAGATCTCTTCTGTTCAAACTGAGAGGACCCATAACTTGGCGAGACGTCTCGAGACAAATCGAGAGGTCTTGAGACTCGACGATAACTTTTTGATGGAACGTTCCAGATCAGATTTTTTTGACTCCAACGGCTAGTTGTTGCTCTCCAATGTTCGAATTTCGCTTTTTCTGAGCTCCAATCATCACCAGAAGAGAGAAAATGCTGCAGATATAAAAGAAAGAAGGCTTATTCATGATTAATCCAAAAAAAATAAGAAAAAAAAAACATGCTCTATTCTTGAACAAAAATCTCCATCTTCAATCAATCTGTTCTCTCAAGCATTGAAGAATCCTCAAGTGCATTAACTCCATGGATTCAAAGAGACTTTCAACAAACTGCAAGGATAACTCTTCTGCTTATTCGACGGGGCCTTTTGAGTTGAAATATTTTTTTCCCCTTTCTGTGTATCTGATTTCAATAGGGGTTGAAACTTGGATTTTGGAATTTTTTTTCCCTTTTGCTTATTTAGATTGGTTTATCTGATTCTTTTAAGGATTGTTGTTGATGAACCTAGGAAAAAATTAATTGGATTATTAGATAGTGAGTTCGAAAAAACTATCCGACTATAATCTTGAGGGATTATAGTAAAATTCTCAAGAGCTTGCTTGGAGAGTGGATGTAGGTACTGGGAGTACACTAAACCACTATAAAATCCTCTTGCTTGTGTGTGTTCTCTAGCTTGTGTCTTTTATTTGCTCTCACATTTGATTCACTTAGGATTTAATTTTTAATCACCGTACATATTTGTTTAAGTTTTTGAAAACCCAATTCACCTCTCCCCTCTTGGGTTGTTCATCTGGATAATAATTGGTATCAAAGCCTTAGTTTTCTGCTAATTGTTGATTTTATCAACTAGAAATAAAAATTTTTTTATCAACTAGAAATAAAAATTATGTCAACCCAACTAAGAGATCCACTTGCCGAAGGGCAATCCACAAATAGGCCACCATTTTTCAATGGATTTAATTATACCTATTGGAAAGCTCGCATGCGTATTTTCATTCAAGCCCTTGACTATGACATATAGAGTGTCATTGTCAAGGGTCCACACACTCCTATAATTATTGTCAATGGCACATCCACTTTTAAGTCGGAGAAGGATCGGGATGAAATGGATAAGAAACTTATCCAATTAAATGTCAAGATAATGAATGTACTCTATTATGCCCTTGATGCTAACAAGTTTAACCAAATCTCTACTTGTAATTCAGTAAAAAAAATTTAGGATAGGTTTGAGGTCACGCATGAAGGGATAAATCAAGTAAAAAAAACTAAAATTAATATGCTAGTTCACCACTATGAGTTATTTAAAATGGACCCCACTGAATCTATCACTAGCATGTACACAAGATTCACTGATATCATAAATGATTTAAAAAGTTTAGGTAAAGTTTACATTAACAGTGAATTGGTGAGAAAGATTCTCAGATCTTTGCCTAGGACATGAAAAGCCAAGGTAACATCCATCCAGGAGGCAAAAGATTTGAATATATTACCTTTAGAGGAGCTCATTAGATCCTTGATGACACATGAGCTAGCCATGAGTTGATACAATGAGAAAGACAATAAGAAGAAGAAAATAATAGCGCTGAAATCCATGGCTGCTGAAAAAGAAGATGATCTGTCCGCCAGTGAAGAAAACAATGAAGACATGGCCCTGATGATCAGAAAATTCAAAAAATTTATGGAAAGAAAAAGATAAGGATTCAAGAAGAGGAGCTTCATTAGAGGAGAAGCCAGCAGGAAGAAAAAAAAGAAAAAAAGAGAAGGATCAGTCCACTTGCTATGAATGCAAAAAGTCAAGATATTTTAGGGCTGAAAGTCCTCAGTTGAAGAAAGAACAAAAAAAAATAAAAAAAAGTCATGAAAGCAATTTGGAGCGACAGTGATGAGTCAAGCTCGAAGAAAGAAGATCAAAATGAAGCAAGCTTGTGTTTCATGGTACAAGATGATGAGGTATCCTCTACTCTTGATTCAAATTTTACCTTTGATGAACTTTAAGATACTTTTTATGACTCAATAAAAGATTTCAAAAAGATTAGCATAAAAAATAAAAGTATTAAGGAAATGATTCAAACACTTTTGAAGGAAAAGGAAGAGGTAATTAGTGGAAACAACAAATTAAAAGAAGAGAACAAAATTCTAAATGATGAATTAGATAAATTAAGATCTTTAGTTGATAAATTTACTTGTACTTCAGAAAAACTGTAAATGATCTTAAATAATCAAAGAGAAGTTTATAATAAAGTCAGACTAGGATATAAACATAAAGATAAAACTAAGTTTTTAAAAAAAAATTTTACTGCACACACTTCAATTGGCACCTCTCACATCACCTGCTTTAGATGTAAAAAGATAGGACACAAAGCATTTGAATGTAATACTTCTAAGTTCAATGAAAAAATTGTTAAAAAGATTTGAGTTCCAAAAGGAACCATGTCTACTAACTCTAAAAGATCCAAGAAGACTTGGGTACCTAAAATCATCACTTGATTGTTTATGCAAGAATGTCTTGCAGCCCAAGGATGAAAAAGAAAGTGGTACTTAGATAGCGGCTGCTCAAAGCATATGTCGGATGATAAGCAACAATTCGTTATCCTTAAAAGAAAGGATGGGGGAGTAGTCACCTTTGGCGATAACGGTAAAGGCAAAATTATTAGCTATGGTAAAATTCATATTACTCCTACCATTTTTATAGATAATATATTGTTAGTTGATAACTTAAAATATAATTTGCTTAGTATTAGTCAACTTTGTGATAAAGATTTTAAAGTTTCTTTCAAATCTTATTTATGCAAAGTATCTAGTTTCTTGGATAATAATTTAAAATTCATTGGATTTAGGCATGACAATATCTATACGGTAAACCTTAATGAAATTGCCATGAAGAGTGACCAATGCCTAGTTGCAATGAATGCTAATATAAAAAAAACTAGTTGGCTTTGGCACTATAGGTTAGGTCATGCTAGCATGCATACTCTTTATAAATTACATAATAAGAACTTAGTTAAGGGGCTACCAAAACTAGATTTCAAAATTGATCATATTTATGATGCTTGCTAATTTAGAAAACAAACTAGGAAGAGTTTCAAATCCAAAAATATGATTTCAACTTCTAGGCCCGTTGAATTAATTCATCTGGACTTGTTTGGATCTATTAGGACCACAAGCCTAGGAGGAAAAAAATATGATCTAGTAATTATTGATGATTATTCTCGTTTCACTTGGGTTTTGTTTTTAGCTCACAAAGATGAAGAATTTTTAATATTTTCAAAGTTTTACAAGAAAATTATAAATGAAAAGAACTCTACTGTGGTATGTATCCATAGTGATCATAGTACAGAATTTTAAAATAAATATTTTGAAGAATTTTGCAATAAACATGGCATTGAACATAATTTTTCTGCACCTAGAATCCCTCAATAAAATGAAATTGTTGAAAGAAAGAAAGAATAAAACCTTAGTTGATATGGCCCGTACCATATTGTGTGAAAAAAATCTACCAAAATATTTTTGGACTGAAGCCATTAACATAGTATGTTACATCCTAAATAGAGTTTCTATTCATCTGATTTTAAAGAAAACCCTCTATGAGCTTTGAAAAAAAAAAGATCTAACATTAATTATTTTCATATTTTTGGTTGTAAATATTTTATTCATAATAATGGTAAAGATAATCTAGGTAAATTTGATGCTAAGGCAGATGAGGGTATATTCCTCGGATATTCTACATCTAGCAAAGTATATAGAGTTTTCAACAAACACTTTGGTTGTTGAAGAATCTATTCATATAATTTTTGATGAAGCTAACAACCAATCTTTGAGAAAGGAAGATATTTTTGATGATGATTTAGAAATTCTCGAAGATGGAATGAAGGATCTAAACTTGAAGGACAATAATGTTCAAGACAAAGATAAATCTACAACAATCTTGAAACAAAACAATGATGGTGAGAATGAAGCAACCGATGATCATAGAGATCTACCCAAGGAGTGGAGGTATGCACATAATCATCTAAAAAAATTGATATTAGATGATCCTTCACAAGGGATAAGAACTAGATCCTCTTTTAAGGATACATTTGATTACCTTACATTTGATTCTCAAATAAAATCTAAAAACATAGAAGAAGCTGAATAAGATCCTAATTGGATGCTAGTCATGCAAGATGAACTAAACCAATTTAAAAGAAACAATGCATGGACTCTTGTAAACAGACCCATTAACCATCCAATAATTGCATAAAATGGGTATTTAGGAATAAATTGGATGAACATGGTAATATTGTAAGAAATAAAGCTAGACTAGTTGCTAAGAGATATAATCAAGAAGAAGAAATTGATTTTAATGAAACATATGCACCTGTAGCAAGATTAGAGATAATTAGATTATTACTTGCTTTTACTTGTTACATGAATTTTAAACTATTTCAAATGGATGTGAAAAGCATCTTTTTGAATGGTTATATTGCTGAAGAAGTTTTTATAGAACAACCTTCTGATTTTGAAAATCACTCACTTTCCAACCATGTGTATAAATTAAACAAAGCTCTTTATGGATTTAAGTAAGCACCTAGAGCATGGTATGAAAGATTGAGCAAATTTTTACTACATAATAATTTTATTAAAGGAAGTGTTGACACCACTCTATTTTTCAAAAAGAAAAATAATAACCTTCTTGTGGTTCAAATATATATAGATGACATCATATTCAGAGCTACTAATGAAATTCTTTGTCAACAGTTTGCTAAGTTGATATAGGACGAATTCGAAATAAGCATGATGGGAAAGCTGAACTTCTTTCTTGGACTATAAATCAAACAATCAAAGAAAGGCATCTTCATCAACCAAACAAAGTACATCAAGGAGATGCTAAAGAAGTTTGGCATGGAAAATGGAAAAGAAATTGGCACTTCCATGAGCCCCTCATGCAAATTTGATAAAGACGAGAATGGTAAGAATGTGAATGAAAAGCTCTATAGAGGTATGATAGGATCCCTACTTTATTTAACTATAAGTAGACCTGATATACTGTTTAGTGTATGCATGTGTACAAGATTTCAATCTAACCCTAAAGAATCACACTTACTGGCGGTTAAGAAAATTTTTAGATATTTAATTTACACACATAACTTAGGACTTTGGTACTCAAAACAATCCTTCATTGAATTGATTGGATACACTGATGCAAACTGTGGAGGATGCAAAATTGATAGAAAGAGTACCAGTGGTACTTGCCAATTTCTAGGATTGAACTTGATCTCTTGGTATAGCAAAAAGCAAAACTCTATATTACTATCAATGGCTAAGACCGAATATATTACTGCGGAAAGTTGCTGTGCTCAAATACTTTGGATCAAGTAGCAACTCAAAGACTTTGGAATTAAGCAAAATAAAATTTCTATTAGATGTGACAATACTAGTGCTATAAACCTGATAAAAAATCTCATTCAACATTTAAGAATTAAATACATTGAAATTAGACATCACTTCATTAGAGATCATGTACAAAATAATAACATTGTATTTGAATTTGTCATAACTAAAAATCAACTAGCTGATATTTTTATAAAACCTCTAAATGAAGATAAATTCTCAAAAATTCGGGATGAACTTGGTATTTGTGATCCTCTTTAATAATGCTTAATCTTAAATTTATTGGATCATTTTTTATCTCCTTTCATCATTCCTAACATCTCTTTTTTCATCCTAAAAATTTAAGAAAAATCGGTTTGAAATTCCTTCTATATTCTGATTTTTTCCTCCTGTATTTGAGAAGTCTTGGATTTTTCACAAAACCACTCGACTGGATTTCAAGGCCTCTCGTGCTAAACGCGAGAGGTCTCAAAGTTTTTGAGACATCTCGTTGTTAAGACGAGAGCTCTCGATTCGTGCAGGCCCTCTTTTTAAAATCGATCTATGAGAGGTCACCTGTTCCATTCTTTCATTCCACTCATTCGAGACATCTCCTCCATTCTCTCCAAAACTCTCCTTCTTTCCTTAAAAATCCTTCAAATCATCCTCTCTTGTCCATTCCTTCCAAACCTTGGCTCCCAATGACTTCGAAGAAGAGATCGCTTGCCACTCAAAGACCCTCCATCATGCTATCGACTAAAGCTAGGGCTAAATGACAGCGCAACATGGCTCAATCATCTCCATCTGCTTCGTCATCTCATGCCTGACTTTTTGTTGCTACTAAGATAGTTCCAACGAGCCGCTGTGTGGACATCGCTTACCTTGATCAGGAGCATTTCCATATTGGGTCCTGGATCCAACAGTAAGGTTGGAAAAAACTCTGTACCTTAAAGGTAAATATTTATCCAAACTTAATAAGAAAATTTTTTAACCACATTAGTTTTGAGCATGGGTCGAAGGTAGAATCTATTGTGAAAGGAGTACATATTTCTTTAGATGAGAGAAAAATAGAATAGCTCCTTGAAGTGCCTAGGGCTGGGATCAGCAACCTAAACTTATTTGATAAAACTGAAGCCCTTAAGTATGTTTTAGAAAGGAAAAAGGTTGATGAAAATCTTTAACTTGTTTCACATCTTCTTTTGGTCGAAATGAGATTACTGCTGTCCTTTGTCAGTCATTATTTTTCCTAAAGTTGGAAGATATGACTGGGTTGGAAAAAGAGAACTTGGAGTCATATTCTTTATGATGACTGAAATTTCCATTAGCTTTCCCTCTCTCAGAAGGATACAGCCAGCAAGAGTAAGGCATGTTTATCCTATGGAATGATCTTCACCTTAATCTTCAAGTTAATCTAGAAGGTGAAGATTTTAAAAAGCTGGCTCACATGAACTACATCAATGAGGGAACATTAAATCGGATGAAATTTATAAAAAAAGATGATAAATGGGTGAGGGCAGATGAACGTGCTGCAATCGAGTCTGAAGAACACAGATCTCCACCCCCTCCGCCATCACCATCTGCTGGACCCTCCTTCACTACACCAGGGTCTCTACACTCTCCTCAGGTGCCTCCTTGTCCTGCTCCATCTCCTCTCCCAATTTTTGATCAAGATCTGTTAGTTGAAAAGATGGTAGAAAAAATGGTTTAGAAAGTATCTAAAAGATTTATGGATATACTATCCAGTATGAGGCATCAATATTTAGTAAGCATTGAAGAGCAAAGAATATCCACTGAGGGTCAAACATAAATGCTTAATCAATAAATCAGTGGACTATCTCAAAGATTAGAAATTTTGGAGGAGCGGCATAAAACATCAGCTCAAATTGAACTACTCCTATCCGACAATATCAGGATTGCACAGAGACTTGAAGAGAATATCACTGTTCAGTGCACCACAGCTGAAGTCCTCATTTTCACTCTACGATAGATTTTGAGTCGAACTTCTTCTTCTTCTGAACCATCATCTTCTTCTAGACCATCACTATCTCCTAGACCTGCTCCTCACTTATCCTCACCTATACCCAAATCTTCATCTGAACCCATCATTGAGTTCCTCTCTGATGAGGATTAGGTCTAGTTTCTCTTTTGTTTTAACTTTTGATTTAGGTATGTTGGTATGAGATTCATTTTTTGTAAATCAACATGCACCTCTAACTATGTAGTATTAAATTTTGAAATGAAATCAATCCTTTTTATATTCTTATCTTCTTTATCTTTTTTATGATCCTTTCATTGTTGTGATTTTGATGATGACAAAAAGGAGGAGAAATATTAAGAAAAAATATGTAAATGTATAATCAGCTCAAACTAAAATACAAAAAAAAAAATTTAGAAAATGAATTGTTTGAATTGATCAAATGCAAATCTTATTTATTTCATATTATTCATTTTATAAGAGCATACATTAAGGGGAAGAATGATTATTCAAATCTTATTCATTTCATGAGAGCATACATTAAGGGGAGCTTCAACACAAAAATTTTGCATTCATTAGTTCATGACGTTCATATTTCGTATAATCATTTTATGGATTGCTTAATATTTTGTCATCATAAAAAAAGGAAGAGATTGTTGAACCCTCTAAGTGATTTTGATGATAACTAAATATAAAAGTAAATGATTACTAATATATTTTATTTTAAGTATTTCAATGTCAGAAGAAAAAAAGTTTTTTGATCAAAATAAGAAAGATATTAAGTAGAAATCAATCAAAATTTAAATCTTCTTGTATGGAGCGAAAATTCTCTCAAAATCATCTTGGAGCAGTCTTTGAGACGTCTCAAAATTTTTTCGAGAGCTCTCGAGTGGACTGGCATGCCCCAAGCACTATTCTGGCACGATTTTGAGAGGTCTCGAGAGAATCTTAAGAGATCTCGATTTCAGACAACAGAAACTCAGTTTCTATGCCATGAGAGCGAGATGTCTCGTAGGATTTCTGAGAGATCTTGCGGTCCCCGCGAGACGTCTCATTTAGAACCGAGAGGTCTCGGTCTCAGGCAAGCTATTCTTTTTAGAAAGATGATTTTTCGTGAGACCAAAAGCGAGAGCTCTCCTGTTCAAACTGAGAGGCTCCGTAGTTTGGCGAGACATCTAGAGATAAACCGAGAGGTCTCGAGACTCGACGATAACTTTTTGATGGGACATTTCAGATCAGATTTTTTCGACTTCAACAACTAATTACTGCTCTCCAACGTTCAAATTTTGCTTTTTCTGATCTCCAATCATCACCAAAAGAGAGAAAATACTGTAGATATAAAAGAAAGAAGGCTTATTCATGATCAATCCAAGAAAAATGAGAGAAAAGAAAAATACACTCTGTTCTTGAATAAAAATTTTCATCTTCAATCAATCTATTCTCTCATGCATTGAAGAATCCTCAAGTGCATTAACTCCATGAATTTAAAGAGACTTTCAATGAATTGCAAGGACAACTCTTCTGCTAATTCGAATGGGCCTTTTGAGTTGAAATATTTTTTTCCCCTTTTTCTGTATTTGGTTTCAGCAGGGGCTGAAACTTGGGTTTTGAAATTTTTCTCCCCTTTTGCTTATTTAGATTGATTTATTTGATTCTTGTAAGGGTTGTGGTTAGTGAACTTAGAAAAAAACTAATTGGATTATTGGATAGTGAGCCCAAAAAAACTATCCGACTGTAATCTTGGGGGATTATAGTAAAATTTTCAAGAGTTTGCTTGGAGAGTGGACGTAAGTGTTGGGAGTGCACCAAACCACTATAAAATTTTCTTGTTTGTGTGTGTGCTCTAGCTTATGTCTTCTATTTGCTTTCATATTTGATTCACTCAGGATTTAATCTTTAATCACCGCACATATCTATTTAAATTTTTGAAAATCCAATTCACCCCCTCCCCTTAGGTTGTTCATCTGGGAAACGGTTAGAAATCTATTATAATCGACCTACCAACTGTGAGAAGATCATGGATAAACCCAAGTGGGATAGAAGTATTTAGAGATTTTACCACTGTGAGAGGGAGGCCAACATTTTAGTGATGCATCTCCAATATAGATGTAACTAGATCGGCAAAAAGTTGATCTGGCCTTAAATATTAATTAGATCGGTCTAACACCAATCTAGCACAAATATGGCTCGTTGTTGGTAGCATTCATGGTGGAGGTGAGATAGCATCGGCGGGACACTGTTCTACTGCAATCGAGATTGATGGATGTTTGAGATCATTGGAGATCATTGATTTGTTGAGGTCAACTCGGATTGGTCTTTAGGATCTTTTTCTAAGAAAGATCGGGATGCTCTCGGCCTCTATTGATGCTACGTGTCCCAAGGTTAGTTCAGTATACCAACACATGCCTTCCACTTTTCAGATCCGAAGTGCCTTAGTCACATCAGGTGTGGAATGTTAATTTGAGAATCTTCTAATCTTCACAATCGAACGTTATGGTACCGAACATCAAGGCACCATATAATTTTTCAGCGGCATTTATTGTTGAAGAGAATGAAGCAACATGCCATTCTTTTTCAAAAAAGACTAATCAAATCTTTTGCAATCACGAGCACTAGAAAATCATTACTTTCTCGAAGAGTCATACCTAACATGACTAATATCTGAATAGCCAATTGCCACATGTTGAAGCATCATAGGACATCATCGGTATCATGTGGATCATGCCAACGTGGCTTGATATCAAGGGGGTGTGCCGAACAGTCTTTTTTTAGGCTTGTTTGATGGTTGCCAAGTATCCATCATCGTCCGATTTTTGCAGTCAATGTGAACCATCGGTCATCCTTATAAATAGGCCCATTTCAATTTTATTTTATCACTTTGTCAGAAAGTTTTTCCTTTCCATTTTTTCCATGGTCCTGATGCTGAAGAGTCCACCTTAATCAAGAATGATCTTCAGCAATATAGGGCTAAGTATCTTGAAGATTACATTTTAACTGTTTCTAACCTAGATTGCATGAGTAGGAGGCTTCCCACAGATGGTCAAGGGATCGGATAGCTTAGATAGTTGAGTTGTCTCTGCATCCGCATATTTGATCAAGAAATCGAATAGCTTAAATGGTTGGGTTGTCTCTGCATCTATATATTTAAGATATTATCTATTTCGGCCTCTGACACTTATGGTAGGATGTTTTTGTGGTTTTTCTTTTAAAAGATGATTCACAGTGAGAAAAAAAATTTCAATTCATATAAGTCATACCATCTCTTGATTCATAATCGATATGGGACTAAAAATATCATCCCTCCATAGTACATAAGATTGCCACGATGCCTTTGGATATTCGAGTCAATGTAGCTTCATGATAGGTATTGGTTGTGATGTGAAAGTGCTTGACAAATATAGAGGCTCTTGTAGCTTTTTAGACCGTAGAGCCTTGTGCCTTGGATGGGCTAGAGAGCCCCCGGGTTCGATAATTTTGAATAAAATATGTTAAAGTAAAGAACTAATCGATCATCGCTCTTTTCTTCAGCTGATTCTTTTGGCTCCACCAACGTGGCAATCCATGGCAAACTAAATGGCACGCCCTTTCCAAGTAGCGGGAGAGAACATCTTTTGAACTAATAGAATCCTTAAAATATGGTATTTCTTTTGCTGCATCATTAGGCCTGGGAGAAGAATCCCGCAAAGAACCTCACCTTAGCCAAGTGGGTCATTGCAACCCTTCAATTTGTTGCAGGGACAAAGTGAAGGGCATGTTATTATGACAAAGGGGACAAAACCTACTTTGGGAGAAGAGTAGGTTGGCAGATAAGATAGGGACTTCTTATCCAAGTTGGATGTATATTAGAAAATAGAATCCAGAATGGCCGGCCCTTTTGGTAGCAATGTGATTATTCTATGAAGAAATCTTAGTTGTCTCAACATCAACATCTACGCGCATGTTCCATCACAGTCTAAAGGTGCAAATGGCTTGTCCCTCGTCACAACTTGGGCTTGTTCTATGGTTCCTTTGTGTGTGTCTAATAAAATGGTTTGATATGGTTGTGTGTTGAAGGACTCTAAAAGCCAATATGGTGGACTGGTGTGTGAGGTGAATGCAAGTTGGTGCGGATTTGATCAAGAAGTGGTGGTTTGATCCAATTCACTCATGCTTCAATCAATTCAGACACAATTTAGAACAAGATGGTGCGTGGTTGGATCATGTTTAAGTGATAACCTTCATAGCTCTTGTACCACTACAAGTTGCAAGAGAGCTAAACTAATAGCCCTCTACTAGGTTGATACTATTCATTCCGGTCTAGTTTTGGCATCTGCGATTGAGATAAACTAGGGTGGCTCTGGCCCTGGCCTAATTCAAAATGCAACATGTTAATTAGACTAATAACATGCAATGTGATATGGAACTGTGAATTATATATAAGAACAGTGATATCTGGGTCTAATCTCTCCCTTCATCTGATACAAGATGGTCTAGGCTAAGCCAAATTTTTGGAAGTGCAATAGCCGCATAGTTTTCATCTTGGTTCAAATAGCTAATGTGATGGATGGTATGAGATATCTAAGCCGTATACATATTAGTTTCAATATTTTCTTCGTACGGTGTCATAAACTGATTTAGACCATATCAGTACGTACATATTAATACAGTGGTTAACATCTTTTAATCTCCAATTTCCCTTCCTTTACTGCTCATGAACCAAGTTGTTCATGAATCTTGTGGGCTGCATTAATGGTTAAAGTGGGTGAGATAGCCCCAGATTTGACCAAATCCTGCCCAACTTCGACCTGATAAAACAACCCAACATGGGTGCCTCAGTAGGACCTCATTTTCCAATAACTCCGGTATGAAACTCGCAAAACTAAAGCATTTTAAGTTAAAATGTGCCATGTTAATTGATCTAAATGTAAGATAAGGAAAGGGTAATTGGGATTTTCTTGTTGGAATAATAATTATTAAATTTAGATCTTGATCATTTATACATTTCAATAATACACCTACATGTAATTTAACAAGATTTTAAGATATAATTACATAAATATATAAAGAATCTATATGAGATATAAACGATTGGGTCAGGTTAAGCTGGGTTGGGGTGGTATTAGGGTTGAGTTGGCATTGGTTTGAAAGTCAACCCTAACCCAGCCCTTCTTTAAGTGAAGTTCAAACTAAATTTAAAAAATCTCGAACGAACCTCGCCTAATAAGTAGTTTTAGCAGGGCGGCGGTTCATGTTGCGCGCAACACAATTTTGAACATTTCGGGTCCGTCCGTCCAACCAAGCATATAAAACCAAAGCTCGAATATCTTACTTAAATTTGGGCCAGATTCAAGCCAGGTTTATCGAATCAACCGCATCGATCTTGAAAAAAAAACTAGTACTTGGCTTACCTGCAACTCCCTGGATTTATCAAGAAGAACCAGTAGGCTTTGATACCATGATAAGATTTTATCCTAAAAACCTGAGCATCTAGATGGAAGAGCCCAAAAACATATAAACAACACAGTCATCCTTAGTCTATCTGATGTGCGTCCATTATTCCTCATCAGTTATACCTTAGCAGACCAGAAGGCACAAGGAACATCGTCCTCTGCAACAAAAACCAAAAGCAAATTTTGAGTTGTGCTCATCACCGGCTCAGACCCATCCAACAGCAAACAAGGATAATATGTCATCATGTTCCATAAAAAGGGAAGTAGCCTGCCAAATGCCCATCATAGTGGTGTTTGATTCTTTTCTCTACAAAGATTCTCTACGATGATGGTGTTTGATTCTCTATGGTTGCGAAACCACATGCTGCAATCCAATAAAAAGAGTGTATGAGATTCTAATGAGATCTAAGCAAACAAATTTAAGTTCGGGGCTAAATGATTACCTTGATCCGAGTCCTATTGTAGGTGTATGTGATATGAATGAGCCCTTCCATGGCCCGGATCACAGCGGGGTAGGAGGACTCCATCTTCAAATCCTTCTCTAATATCATCACATCTTCCCAAGAATCACCACCATTTTGAGCACTCCCCTCGAAACCGTATTGCAGACCAGGATGATCCTACCATGTTTCATCTTGACAGCATCAATGCCAGTTACGGATAACTTAAAAGCACAAGCCATTCCTGAACCTCCAATTCAATGAAGGATGGTTGTCCACAAACCTGAATTTGGATTGGGAAGCTCGGCCGGCTTCGCATAGATTCCGACATGCAGATCCTTCCTATGCCTGGAGAAGATGGCATTAACACACGTAGTGTCATGTTCTTTGTCTGGTAGGGGGTTTATTTTCCATGCTTCTTCCATGAATAGCCATAGTCCTTTGTAACCTGAAACATTCAGCATGGGCATTGGATGATGAACATACCCATATAACAATTGTTAGGTATACAAATTCGCGTCGTAAAGATTACCTCTATATCAGAGAGAAAAATTCATCTTCCAACAAATTTACGTTAGAAGTTAATGTTGAGAGAGAGAGGAATTGGTTTGCCAGCATGCCTCGTTCTCGATGGGCCCAAGGATTCCAGGGGGGAGTGGTTCTCTGTCCATCCAAGTCACACCACCATCAAAAGATCGCTTCACAAACCCACTCCATCTGCAACGAAATTAAACATAATAAATATATGATGATAGATGAGGTCATTGCTAAAAATACTACAAAGTTACAACTAAATATCAGGAACTGGTTATGGTTATTGGGAACGCTGAAGTTATACTACGTCATTCATGCAACTCTAATTCTGCTTGAGCAAATTTTTAGTTTGGATTGGAAATAGTATCTAATTCTGCTTCAATCAAGGTATCCAGCCTCTTGAGTCGTGAAAGAAAGCTGCATGGTATGACCTGCCATTCTTTAGACATCAAAATTGTTAAAATTGGGCTCAGAGCAAACTTCTTGTAAAAGAGCAGCAGCTCTTGAGAAGGGAGAGCTTGAATAGAACCGGGTTCCACATTGGAGCATTGAATTGTTCATCAGCTACCAATGGAGGATCCCAACAGCCATCCTGCAAGTACTTGCATTACATTTTTTCATATACAATCAAAACAAGAGAACATGTTGATTGTGGAAAGTTCAGACTGGTTTCTCTGAGTGAAATAAGTATAAGAATGAAGATGGCATTGAGGTCGGCCCTCACTTACCTTGCATCTCTGCAACCAAATTTTAACATCAGGAGCCCCTTCTTGAGAACCACCAAAGTAGGCCACCAATAAATGGTCCTCGTCAATCTACAAAAACAAAAACACCACTTACTGAGAGAGATTCTCCATTGATTTTATTCCAACAATGCAATCATTTGATATGCAAACACGAGCAAAGTCCTATTAATTGTCTTGCTGCTTTCTTTTCACAGCTTATGGAATCCAATGTCAATTTTTAAAGTGTTTCTCAAGCAAAAGCTAACGAGGCAACCAACCAAGCATGGCAATTCTTGAAAGGAGCTGTGCCCATAGCAAAGGTGAACTCCTCCTTCACTACCTTCCATCCAATGGTACTGCCACCACCGCTGCTGCTATTTTTCTTTGCAATTCCAAAGGTATTTCTAATGGAGACCATGTTCAAGTCCCGGGCACTCACTCTATTATCCGACGGCTCCTCTCCCATCTGCCGTCCTCCTCTTCCTCCCTTGTAATCATTTTGGCTCTCGATGGCTCTAAACGCCACTGCTTCTCTCTTTCTATATACCATACCATCAGTTAAAAAAAACTTGACAAATAATCCAACGGACAAAAGGAACGAAGCTTACTTATGAAATAATGAACACTTCGACGGAGGACCGGCATCAGAGAAGAATACAGCCCTGGAGATAAACGGTGGAATGCCCACTAACATCAATATAAGCACAGTGGAAAAGGTACAGCACCACGATACCCACCGCCGCCGTCCACACCCGAGCCTTGCGGGTCATCAGCTTGGCATGGGCGGCCACCGTGAGCACCGGTCGGTTTGGCATGGGTTGGGGTGGATAACATCCCATAACACCGTCACGATACCAGAAGCAGCTATCTTTTATGTCACTATATATTGTCAGATCCTTGGACAATATTTTTTTTTTGGGCTGGTTGTCAACTATATATCTCAACAGAAGAAAAACGGAGACTAAGGGAGTCACTCGTATACGTAACCAACGGACTAGTTTTAACCTTCCGTCCTGGCTCCAAACTTGGTCCTCCACCTCCTCTTAGGATTATTATTTTTTGGTCTCCAGTGGCACGCAAGTTGTTCTTTCTTATCAGGATTTACAGTCTATGGACTCTAGAACTACTGGGGGATCTCATTTTTCAAACAACTGACTTTGCTGCTCCAAGCTCAACTAATAAAGGGCTAAAAAGGGTTGCCAAGCGTTGACAAATTTAATAAGGATTCCCCATTAATAAAATCATTTGGGTAGTTCACATTTGAAGATTTGAATGGTGACAGGAACAGGGTCATAAACTATGGGCTGGGGTACATTGTGATGGGACGTTAAGCAGTGCAAAGAATGGAAGGCATAGGTTTTTCTGAGAGAGGGAGAGACCCATCCATACTTTAATTACATTTTTAAGAAACGCACCATCCAAGAATTAACTCCTAATTTCTGATTACCAATCAAAAAGAAGTGAAAAGCCCCAGCTCAACACGAGTTATCTCGAGCAGGCATAGATTAGCTCATACAGAAACTTTCAAGTGTCGAGGAAGTACGATTATTGGGAGCCAGGATGATTCTTGCACGGTTCGAAAGAAAAAAGAAAAAAGATATTTAATGAAATTTTCAACTCAGGAACAGATGAGACATCAAGGGAAGAGCCATTAGAACGAGTACAACTCTCCCACGTATGCACTTTAATCAGATTTTTTTCTCCAGTCATATATCCATTAAACCATATAAGCTAATCAATCAAAGAACTAACAACAAGAACCGCAGGTTAAAATCCAATTAATGATTGCTCGATCCATTCATCTCATATAGCAGGACGATTCTAAACCTTTTTAAAAAACTCTGCAAGTCAACCAAAACTAGTTTTAAACAAAGTATGTCAATGAAAAGCAATCTCCATCTCTTACCCAGTAACACCAATTTATTATTAACATCCACACTTCTGTAAACTAAAAACTGGAGAGCAAGCTGTTACGAAATGCTTCACAGCTCCAATTGGCTTCAGGCGCACAATATCGATCTGAAAACTTACCAGCGCCAACAAATCCAGATCCTCTTCATGGTGCATCCAAAGATAGTTCACATATCACGAACGCCAATAAAATAATTGTATTTATATTTTTAGCACGTAACTTATATGAGAGAAAGGAAGGGAGAATCTTTTGAAAGTTGCGTAATGCAATAGTAAAAGATAGAAATAATTGCAGCATCAAAACAGGTGTGGACATCAAAGTGAACCATATACTATATATGAAAACATATATATTTATATATATATTGAATAGCCCATTCTTGTTGGATACTTTCATTTGTTTAAGATATCTTATCCTAACTCATATATAAAAAGGTATCATAGAATGTGTGGACATCATTTAAATGCCATATTCAATCATAGTAAGTGGCATTCATGTCGATGCATTATCAATTATAGTGTAGATAAGGCTTTGATTATTAGAAGACAAAGGGAGGACTACATATCAAGTGGGATGGATAGAAAAAAGAAAGGTATTTTGGCACTATATATATAGTACGGATTTAGCTTAAGCTTCTTGACGAGAAGTTGCAAATTAATATAACTCCACATCGGTGAATGTTCAATTTGCAAGGAGACACCAAATATTTAAACCATAAAAGTAGAAGCATCTATATATATATATATATAGATATATAATAGGAAAATCTTGCTGTCCAAGAGATGCATGTTGGACTTTGAGGTTGTCCTCAACAAAATTTCACGTCAATTTCATATTTTTCTTTAATTATTGCTCTCTAAAACTAGAAAAAAATATGTGCCGTGTGAGGACTTTTTCATGGGAGTTCCTTGAATGTTCATTCATGTTATGTACTTAATGCTTCTTTCGATCGATTTGATTCATACTTGGAAATGGCCCTGACTTGGAGATTTACAGGGAAGAGGGACGACTGATTAAAGGAGCTTTCGAGTTTTTCTCTTCAATGATGAGCATACGTAGATTTATTTCTATAGGCTCAAGTTGTTAGATGCCTTGTTACCGCGTTTCATGGAATGCCCCTTGGAAACTATTAGATATTGGTCTTAATTAATTCTTTTCTAGCAATTTTATTAATTTCAATTCTTTATTCAAGGGCTTTTTCAGCAATGGTTCCATTGATGAGCAAAGAGGATAATTGAAATTATGCGAGCTAGATTGGCTGTGTATTTGTCATTGTTTATCATTATTGACCCTATAGCACATTTTGATGATACTTCATAATACTAGTTTGATCCTAATCTTAGATTCGACTTATAATTTATTTTACTTCTACAACCTTGGTAAATAGTAAACAACCCAAAGAAATAGTTGTTACCACATGCTGAGGTCCCATATCTATCACTAACCCTTTGTTCATCCTCTCATGGGAGCATTAATTATTTGGTATTATAGACGGTTTGAAAAAGAACATCACATACTTCACATGCAAAAGATAAGGTTTTCCCCAAATTATGAAATTCCTCTAGAAAATAAATGAAATGGTCTGATACGAGCTTCATTTTGATTTAACCTTCTCTCTCTCTCTCTCTCTACCCGTTCTGTACCCTTCAGAATTCTTCTCTCTTGCACTTTATTGAGGCAGCCAACTCAAAAGATCCCCTCAATGTGACCATTTCTCTTTTTCACCTTTTCGTGGACATGATAGACAAATTGGGTGTCAATTTGGACTTATGGGCCCATATGAAAGGAGTGGGGCCATGATCCTTTGTTTTATCATTATTTTGTGCCTACTAACTTAACTGGAGACATTTCGAAATGATCAAGAGTAAGAAAAACCTCAACTCGTATATAAATTAATTTCAGACAAGTAAAACAACCTTGATGCGCTTAAAGTCATGAGCTTCACCCACTCGGTCACAGCATATAATAGCACTTTCTATATCACTAGATTCTTAACTGCACCATAACACCACTTACAAGCAGAATTTAACCGCTCTAGTTATCTAATAGTATGGCACTTGTTATATCTCTACAACAAAAGCAAAACCAAATATTATTACGACAAAAGGCTACAAATTCCACAATCTCAGCTATCCTATCGTCTTAAGTATTCTAAAGTTGTGGTAACTTAGATTCAACCAATTTAATGATCTGTGTGACATTTTAGACATGCAAGACAACATGCACCTCTTGGTCCCAACTATCTACTCCCTTTTTAGAAAATTGGGATACATGCTAAAGTTGCTCTTCTTCTTTGGAAAATAGCCTAAGATTGTCTTCCACGTTGATCGGTACTTTATCATGGAGACCATCCCTTTTGTCACAAGTGCCCGGAGGTTGATGAGACGGTCGGTCATATTATGTTTCATTGTTAGAGAGCTCATAGAGTGTAGTAAATTGCCTTAGACCAAGGCATCGTTGCGGCACCCAGGTCATGGCCACTCTTTTGGAGTACCTTAAGGAGGAGCAGCGGAATCATTGGGAGTCTAATAAAGTGATCATTTCTTGCTACATCATTTACAAAGCCTGTATTTTTTAAAATAAGGAGTAGGACTCCTTTACTACTCTTTTGAAACAGGCAAGTAAATATATTCAAACTAAATCTATTTGGTTGACCGAGATTGCCGGACAAAATTGGATGTCTCTTATTGCATCTCCTCAGCATCTTCTAGGATGATACACTTTATTAAAAATTCTCTATCCCCTAATTTCTTCAAAATTAATTTTGATGGTAACATACCGAATAGGAGCATAAATATAATCTACAATTAGGGATCTACGCCAATAGCAATAAGAGGATCATGTTATCTTTACAAAGTCATTATTTTCTTAATAGAGGTGAAGGAAGGTCTTGTTTAGACCGATCCTGAGTGCTTCCAATATTATTTTTAAGAGAGATTGGAGGAGGATTATTATATTTTATAATTATTTATAAAATATAAGTTTTTTTATTAACTAATATTTTTAAAATTTTATGAAAATTTTCTTTCAAATATTAAAATATGAAATGGTCATGTGCAAAGCATGTGTCAACTAGGTTTCATTAAAACTATAACAATAATTTCTAGACGTCTAGACACAGAATACAGGGGTCATTTGTTTCAAGGGCCCCGAAGAGTTCAGAAAATAAACTTCTGGCCAAGGGGTTATGGAATGAATGCCAGAATATTTTTGTCCTTGACGAGAATACCCTTGGTCATGGCGACGCCGCTACCTATATGTTTTCGGGTTTCGGAATCCCTTCGGCCAGCCGAGCGAAAGAGAGAGAGGCCCTCGTGGCGGCCGGCGCTCTGCCACAATGGGTAAAAACCCTGGGTTTCTACCCCAGATTCGCCTCTCTCGATCGGAACCACCGTAAGATCGCATGGATTGCTTCACCCGAGCTCACTCTCATGGCGTCGTCTATTCGTCCTTGCAGGTATCTCTCGGGACTCCATGCACAAGAGGCGCGCCACTGGAGGAAAGAAGAAGGCCTGGAGGAAGAAGCGAAAGTAAGCCCCTCTTTCTTCCCTCTCTTCGCCGATTCCATCGATACATCGGCCTTAGACATCAAATCTTAGTGCCCTCATGTTATTGATTAATTGCTTTTTTCCTTGAACCGGAGATCTGTTTGGGGGAAAAAGTGGAATACGATTTTTTTTTTTTTTAAATTTCCTCCCAGATTTTTAACTGTTCTTGTCGAAGTAATGTATGTTATCTCCATGCATTCATCAAATCGTGTGGTAAAAGTTTCAATTTTGATTCGTTGGTGTTTAACTTTTTTGGTTTTTCTTCTCTTTTTTGCTGGAAGGTATGAGTTGGGCCGGCAGCCGGCGAACACGAAGCTGTCGAGCAACAAGACGGTGAGGAGGGTTCGGGTGAGGGGAGGCAACGTGAAGTGGAGGGCCCTCCGATTGGACACTGGAAACTATTCGTGGGGGAGCGAGGCCGTGACTCGCAAGACCCGTATTCTTGATGTGGTGTACAATGCCTCGAACAATGAGCTCGTGAGGACGCAAACCCTTGTGAAGAGCGCCATCGTGCAGGTTGATGCTGCTCCCTTCAAGCAGTGGTACCTCCAGCACTATGGTGTTGAGATTGGAAGGAAGAAGAAAGCTGCTGTTGCCAAGAAGGAAACAGCTGAGGTATATTTTATTGATTTCTTCTCTCTATTTTAGTGGAATATTTGTTTGCATATATTGATTCAGTATGACTTTAGCTACTGTGTGACTATATGTCCACCTTGTTTTCTGATTCAGTCATTGGTGTTTGATTGATGAAGTCTGACCACATTTTCTTTTGAAGTTGATTAATTTGTTTTGCCCCCAAATTTTATTGTAGACAGGCACATGCTCCTGGTTTTCACTATTTGGAACTTGGATGTGTATTTTACTCTACTTCGCATTTTCATATTGGATCATGCTTTGTAGAAGCACCAGTTGCGCTTGCTAATTACACAATTGTAGATAAGCTTTTTTCTATGGATGGATAAATATGGAATTTTTGCTGGACTCTGGATATAGGTCATTTGGCATCTAGATTTATCTGAACTAAGGGTTCTTAGAATGATGTGTGCCATCTATCAAGTTCCCTCTTTTTGTGGTCATTTTCTAATGAGCTCATTGAACTTGAAGGCACTGAGGCAGGACTAAGGTCTCAAACGTGTCCTTTGTTATGCACTTATGATGATAGAAAAGATGAAGAAATAGTGCATGTGCTGCCTGAAGAAGAAGGCACGGTCATCAACAGACATAATATGCCTATGTGCTATATATAGCACTCATGAACTATTCGCACTATTTGAGGATTTTCTGAACTCTCAAACAAAGTTAATCTAAACTGATACTTTGATGCATGCAAAGTTAGTTGGATGCCAGCATCCTTATCATGACATCAAAATCACTCTCGATGAGATAATATGTAGGAACAGATTTTAAAACTTTGCATCCTATTAATTTAAATCACCCTAACTATGTAGCTCCTTATACATGCATATTCCTTGCACCGAAATGCCTTCGTGTAGTTCTATTTGGAATATATTTATCTTACATTTGTGGGTCACTTATATGCAGATTCTACTTCCTCTTTGGTTCTTGGATAACCTCTGGTTAATTGGTGGTTATTCAGTTAATTCTCACTTAACTTGGTTAAAGATATTTTCTAGTTGGGGGAGGCGCATAACTTTAGCAGCCTAGTAAACCCCCTCCTATCATTTTTTTTTCCTCCCTGATTTACCCTTCTCCCCTCACCTTTTACCCTTCTTTATTGTCACATTTTCTCGTCCATATAATATAACACAAAAAGTGGCACTTAAGCGCTTAACCCATGCTTTTCAACCAAACAGCATTTGCCACATCAAGCAAAAAAGTGAGGAGCAACCAAATGACAATTTTTCTAGCTTCATGGTTAATTTTGATTAAGTGGCGACTACCAATGGTTAAGGTTATTCACCTCCTGGTTAGCTATCCAGGAGCCAAACACAGCCTCAAAGTGGATCTAAATTTACTAGCTTGTCAAGATGTATTTAATCTCTATATGTCCAGCCCCTATGTTTATTTTGAGGAATGATTCTAGAATCCGATTCAATATAAAATGCAGGTGGTTTTCATTATGGAAGAAACAAATTTATATTTGATATTAGAAATTTTTTAGTTATTTAGGACTATATGCATGTCTGTATGTATGAATGATTTGATTGTGGTTAACTGCATTTATGGTTCCAATATAAATCATTTGCTGGCATATGACATAAGCTATCTTATCTCATTATTAAGGTTATATGCATTTTTCTCAGTCTCTTTGTTGTAGTTGGAATTGTTGATCACTGTACTCTTGTGTGTGACCAAAAAACCTTTTTTGTTGTTGCATGTCCTTATATGTGATGGACAATGATTCCATAGGCTACATTGGTTGCATAATGCCATTGACCTCAAGGGTAAAGGTGCCATATATTGAGGAAATGTGATGTAGGACAATTGGACATCCATAGCCCAACTTAGAGAAGGCTAGTCATGTTCACTCTTCCAATTTCGCACCAAACTTCATACTTGTTGTGATCCCTCTGTTTTCTCTTCTTTGAATTAGCGATGATCGCCTATTTAGAAAAGGAAATTTATTTAAGAATCTACATATCTCAATTCTAAACAGAACTTCATAAAGAATTTCTTACAGGACTTGGACATGTCAACATGTAAAAGAAAAACTGAAGCGTACTATGTAGCTATCAGGATCTATAATCAGGTTAACTGCATGCTTGCACTACAAACAAGCAATCTCATCTTAGCCTTAAGTTATTACAAATCTTCTATATTGTGGCAATCTTAGTTAATTTTTGCGGTATTGTACTTGGCCCAGAAATTTTAATTGTTCTGAACATGTCCTTATATTTGATAGAACCAATTGACGAATTAAATTCCATAAAATGCATTCAAGTTTGATGATTCTGCAGAATTTTTTTGGTTGCATGCTATGACACCGATCTTAGCTTGGGCTGGTGTAGGAATAAGCTTGATTCATTGCATATGACTTGTATTAAATGCCTGAAACACTTGCTTTTTCTATCATGTTACTCATGTATTTGTTTCTTGGGGACATCATTTGGTTTAGTAAATGCCATTTGGATGCAAGCCACATATCAGATATTTTTTGATTTGACCCAGCCTACATGCAATACACTGATCCCATTATGCATCATGCCTCTCTTTTAAAACATTGTAAGGCAGCATGCTTCATTTTTCCAACTTAAATCCTATTATATCTTTATTGATGAACTGAAACCAACCAATTCAAAAAATCTCTTTATTAATACATCAATTCAAAACTTTATTAGTGTATTTATTATTACATCAGTTTAAAAACTTTATTTAATGTTCAACTTATGTAGTGTAACATGTTTTTTTTTGTCACTTTACAATCTTTATGTCTCGCCCAAATATCTCAAGTCATAATACTTGACTTGTACAATTTATGAAGCCCCACAAACCCCCACCTCAAATTCTGAAAAGCAAATAACAATTTCCACACTTTTGATCATTGATGTTAATTAAAAGAAGTCATGATTTGCAAAACAATTTTTGCATTTTGTGCTCATCTTGAGATGGATTCTATTAAACTTTATGGTTCATTTTGAATTTGAATAAAAGGATGTTTATAAATGTCTAATACTTGATCACCAGCCATACCATAAATGCTGATTATGGGCATTCATATTCATATTGGACAATATATGCGTTTGTAAGATCTGTTTGTATGATAATTTTCATGGATGCCAAGTAATATAGGTATAGTTTATCCTAGGATGGATCATTTTTCCATTCTTTCATGAGATGGAACGAGGGGTAATGGCTCCATTCTCATGAAAAAGTGTTCGAATATGTAATTTTGCAAGGAGATTCACATATTTAGGCACTCGATGCATTATCACTTCATGAACAAAGGTGGTGTAACAATTAATTTTACTTGTATTATGATTTTAAAAAAGGCGTTTTATCCACTTTACAACAGTACTACAATGTGATCGGAAATGGTTAGGATGGGGCTTGTCAGCCATGGATGCAGTCGTACAATCTTTTCTTGCTAACATCTTTTCTTTTCCTGTTTATCACTTTTTTTCTGACTATTTGTGTTCACAGATACAAAATCGTTAGAAATAGTATTAGCATAATTGACAACCGATATCTAAGATTTGATTAGTTACAGCCATCGGACTACTCGATGTTTATGTTTGATGGTACGTTCAAACTTCAAAGTTTGAAGATGGTTTAGTTAAAGCTGATTAAAACGAGGTGGTAACACTTAAAACATGCGAATCATAGCGTGGTTGAATATGTTCTGTAAAAAGCTAGTGTATCAACCATGCAATTTGCTATTTACAAGCCTTTCGGTATGCCACCTATCCATTAATCTTTCTGTGGCATCAAAGTTCCTCATTGTTTTGGCTTGTTAGGGGCAAGAGGGTGATGGTGCTGCAGAGGAAGCCAAGAAGAGCAACCATGTTCTTAGGAAGCTGGAAAAGCGTCGACAAGGCCGTAAACTTGATCCCCACATCGAAGAGCAATTTGGAGGCGGGAGGCTGTTGGCTAGTATCTCGTCTCGCCCTGGTCAATGCGGCAGAGCTGATGGGTAAGTGGTGGTATTCTGGCATCTCCTATTCCCCCACCTAGTGATATTTACTCTTAGCTCACCTCTGCCCGTGGCATCACAGATACATATTAGAAGGTAGGGAGCTTGAGTTTTACATGAAGAAGATCCAGAGGAAGAAGGGCAAGGGTGGTGCTGGTGCTGCTGCTTAAGTTTGCTTGCTAGTCAGGCACCAAAGTTCTAAAATTTTCTATGGATGCAGTGTTTTTTGAGGTTTTAGATGTTGAACCCTAAATGTTATGATACATTCATATTTTATGATGCAATTTAACCAAGTTGGAGGTAGGTATGCTTATTTGGTGATGTTATTTTGAGATTTAGATGGTCATCAGTGGTGCAGACTCGTGTTAGACGGTGGATGCTCTTATTCTGAGTTATATTCCACAAGTTCGTGAAGGAAATAATGTTGACATGGTCCTTTGATATCAGGGCATGTCTGGGTCTTGGTAATCTATGTTGTTCATGGCTATTTGAGCTGGGACTTGTAATCGTTATATGTGTGGACGGTACCATTTGATTAGGAAAATGCTGAAATCACCCATCAAATCATCACTTACATCATCTTATGTGAAGATCGATGGGTTGACCGAGCAGCAAGCTTGACCAGCAATACCGAAATTGGCAATCGGCGGAGCAGGAGGAGCTACCGCCGATCCGGTCATGCGATTGCACCAATTTTCGGCTCTCTTTTTTCTTCCTTTCTTTCTTTATTTTTTTAAAAAATAATAAAATATAAAATAAAAATCTATCATATCAATTTGATGAACTACTCGCAGGAGATTATTCTCTCAGACTTGGGTCGATCATTTCTTGTTTAGAAAATTTCAATCGAACTACAAAGATCCGAATTGAATCAATGTGATCTTTCGATGCATCCATCTTTGTCGGTCGATCTCAAATAGAATGCTGATTATTCCAGAACGCCCTGCGAAAGCTCTCTTCCCTCTCTCTGGTTTTCTGCTGCCCAATAAGGGTTTGGGGAATGGAGGGTTCATGAAGATCCATTTTGCTGGTGAATTATTTAGCAGCAAGACTAATCATAAAAAAGAAATTTAAAAAGATATTGAAAAGAAAAGAAAAAAAGAAAAGGGGAAGAGGCAGAGCGAGGCTTAGATTGTTCAATCTTAACAACTAATAAATCAAAATGCCTCTAAAAGATCACCCATAAAATACCAATGGCAAAACATCCAGGATTGCCTTGCCATCTTGGCAATGCAGCAAAATCCTCCCAAAAATCATCAAAACCTCCTCGCATGAAACCCAAAAGCAAGGAGTAGAAGAACACAAAAAAAAAAAAAAAACATGGAACCCAAAAGCAACAAGCCCAAGACCACACACAAAAAAAAAATTAAAAAAAAAAAAACATGAAGGGCATTTCATCATTTAAAGATATCGTGAGCAGTGTTCTTGGAAAGATTGACCGTAAGTGTTACATGAACTTGAAAGATCTATTTTTTAAAAAATAAAATTGACCAAAAATCATCATAGTACTTTCGTACGAATTGTGTGCATATGATACATCATATGCATTATACGTATGCATCATACTTATAGATGGTTGTATGCAGTCATGGTGTCTATACGATGGTGCATACCGCGCACCGTAGAGGATCCACGCTCATCATGCTGTGCCATCGATAAATTGATGTATACACAAACAAATGTAAATTATTTGCACAATCCATATCCATCTTACTGATGATACGTTAGGCAAGAATTACATAGGATATATACGATCATTAATTTATAAATATTATAGCCAGGAATATTAGTAATAAGTTAACATTGCTTTCCATTACGTGGAAGGAAGAACGCATCCTCGGTGGGTAGAAAGGAGGAAAAAAAAAAAAGAACTAAAAAGCTTTAGAAAAGTACATATCCAAAAACAGCACGGCTCGAGCTCGAGCCCTAATATATTTATTTTTTTTATTTCTTTTATACGAGGGGACTCAGTAGCTGGCGGAGGGGGCAAAAGAAAGGAGGGAGCGGGACTGGAGCCAGGGCTTGACGACGACGACGGCGTCGAAGGTTCGCTCACGGCCGTCGCGGGCGGCGATCTTGAGATAGTATTTGATCCCAGACACGACCTGGCGCTGCGCCGCCACCACTCGGGAGAACGTTAGGAGATCGCCGCCGGCGCGGCGATGGTGGTTGTACTCCTCGACGCAGAAGAGGCCGAGGTCCTGGACCTCCTTGTTGCACTCCACGTTCGGCACCTCCGTCCGGCCGCCGACGAAGTGGAAGGCCGCCGCCGAGGAAGCGACGGCGAGGGAGAGAATGAGGAGGAGGAAGAGGATACGAGAGGAGGAGGAAGCCATGGCGAGAAAAGAAGGGAAAGGAAGAGGGTTTCGGTTGGGGTGGGGTTGGGAAGAGGGAAGGGGGAGTAGAAATAGGGAGGGAGGGAGAGAGAGGGGGGGGGGGGATGAGGGTGAGCGGTTAGGAGTATGACGATGTCGGACACGTCAGTTGAGGTGGGGACGGGGCGAGCGGCGTGCCGCGTCTCGGGATGGCGTAGACGGTTCGCCTCTCTCTCTCTCTCTCTCTCTCTCTCTTTGTACTTATCTTATTATCTCGTGCATCATCTATCTATGGGCTGGAGACATGGTTTTACCGATGCAATATATATAATATTTCTATGTATAAACTAGGGTCATGAAGATGTTCTTCTGTTAATCTTCTCCGTCGAAGAAAGATTCACCTTCCCTCACGTCCATCCATTATTCCATCATCTACCGATCACCTTGAGATCTATGCAACGTGTGATCCATGGACATCCATGTCCTCTGTGAGAGAAAGGATGTTACATCGATACTCAAATGATAGGATTCCGGCAAGCTGATTTCGGTGTCAAATAATCAAGATTGATGAGCTGCTTGATGGATGCATGAATATGTGTTTGTAGAATGTAGGTAAATAAAGTATTAGTTATAATATTTTAAGTTTGAATATAAAATTTCTATATTACCAACAAAAATATAAATTATTAGAAATAATTTTATAATTTCTTAATCTTTACTCGAATAGAAATACTTCAATCATGCATGCGCCCGCGCCGACACAAGGATGAGCCGGATCTTAGCTTAGTATTAGGGGTTGCATACCATTATTCTTTTGTTAAATCCTTTTGTCACAATTCTTATCTGCATCAGCAAGGTCTTAGTCCCCTTCTTCATCAGCAGATTTTTCTCCATTTTTTCCCCTTCGATCCGTATCCGAGCATGACAAGCAGTGACAATTTCTGATCCATCTCATTATAGAAGTTCAAGAACTGCAATGCTTGCTTGGGATGACATGCACTTAGGGGATCCATTTATCAAACCGCCAATATTATGAGAAATTGGAGACATTGGTTATGATCTACAAGTAATCATAATAATAGAACCATTCTTAGGCCTGGAGAAGCTATAATCTGATGACCATCGGAAGGTTGAAACAAAGTGGATGACAGACTAAAGGATGTGCCTCAAGCAGCAAGCACTTACATCAGCAGACCACCCATCTCATTTAACACAGACAAAGTGCTCTCTCTCTGCATGTCATAAAACAAACAGCACCAGCCCTCTTTTTCTGACCCTATCCAGAGGGCAATCTAAACACATCCAAAACCCTAAGCTAGCATTGGATCATGCCTCCTAGAAGCATGACCACTGATGGCTCATAGCTGACACTGGATGGATGATGACGATGATGAAGATTATAAAGCACTCGAGCGCACCGGATTCCAAATGCTTCTCAAAAATTCATGTTTTTTGTTTCTAAATATTGTATGCATGGCACATCATTATCAAAAGAATTGATTTTTATTTTGAGCGATCACCTTTAATTTTCATGTTTTGTTTTTCCTTTTTCTTAAAAAAAAAAAAACAAAAAAGAAACCTGCTGAAAGCTGCTGTTATGCTTATGGAGTGTGGAGGTGGTGAGAAGATTTCCAGGTGGAGTTCATGGAATGTGGTGATGTTAGGCTTCCGATAAGGGGCTGGAGGCTATTGGATCCAAGTTCAAACCGAAGGTTAATGGGATCAAAGCCGAGGATGGCAGCGAGCAATCCTAGAGAAGAGAATCCGCTTAGACACGGTAGAAATTGGAAGCGAAAAGAACTTGAATTCTTTCTTCACCTTCTTTTATCGCTGTTGTTGTTGTTAAAAGTTGGGTGGTTCAGCATGCAGAAGAGAACCCAAATAGGAGACAATTTGTAGGAGATGACTCCATCACCAGCAAGCAATCTTTTGGTCGCTAACAAGCAATGTAAAAGAATGAGAAAATCTAACAAGATGAGATCGTAGAGTTGGCATGGCAAGAGTTAACGAGCAATTTTCTGGGAAGATTGACAACTTAGAAGAAATCTACTAAGGAAACGTTTTACTACCATAATTTGAAGAGTTATTACAGGCATCAACATGGGAAGAAACCAGAGATACTCAAATCTAACAACTAAAGAGACTGACACCATTTTCTGCATCCAATCTCTTGCCTTACCCGATACTTCGCCCAGGATTCTCAGAAAAAAGAATTAACATGAACACCATCAGGATTGCATTTCTGGAGAGATTCACTCACACAATACTCCTCCCGAGGGAAGGTTAATTACTCTTGATTCCAAAATCAATAATATGATGTGCAAATCGAAGATCTATCCCATTGATCATGATTTATACCACTAAAAAAATATAGAAATCAAAAATAGCATACTTTGGTAGTTCTACATATCATATATTGACAAAAATCAATAGCTTCCACTGGATTAGTATACTAAAAATACACGATAAAGTGTGTAATTTGCGAAAAATACACCTATTAATAATGATGTAGGTTATTAAAAAATATAAATCGAAAATTAATAATATATTTTAATAAAATTATGTTCAAGTTATCATAGGAAAATATGGCCTCCTATCATTATAATCATTCAACTCTTGCACCCACTTGCTAAGACTAGAGAGTCTAACCATGTATCTTTAATTTCAAGGCTTTTTAGTGATATAGATCAAACTCATAGGAATCCACAATCTGGATGCCCCTGGATTTGAGAGGAATGGAACCTCTCCTCTTAAAAGAAGTACAGTCTATCCCTGTATAGAACATCAAATAGCACTTAATGAAAGCAAACCTTATTCCAATGTTTGCCCACCAGCCTTTTCCTCAGAAGCTCTTCAAAGATTTTTTCGGAATATCATGCTAACAATAACATGCCCATCATGGTCAACATAATTGCGACTGTAATAAAATATACTTCATATAAATGTTAAATTTTAGATATTGGGTGATGTCAAGACCCTTCAAATACAATTCCTGCTTTCTAATAAATAATTCAAATATTAAATTTAGATGTATAGACCGGACTAGATGGTAGAGGCTTATCCACCCCCTATCAATACTTTCAGATATCTGGTTCTTTGGAAAGGGCAAAACCTAAGGCAAGTTTTGCCATCCTTCCACACCACAGATGTGCAAATACATCCCAGTGCATCTTTGGAAAATTAACTACAACACTTCTTGTGGCATGCTGAACCTCTTTACCTATTTACAAGGCCGCCTCCATGGAACTATCTGTCAAAAGGGAACTCGGTATCATTTTCAGTCACTTTGAAGGGCTGTGGATGTCTCCCGGAACAGTACAAATTCCACATTTTGAAGTATGCCCTCTCCAGATTGCACACCTGCAGTATTTGAACTCATTCAGTATATCATCCTCGTATCTTTTGGCTGAAGCATGCCTTTGCATGCATATCTGGGTGTTCATACATACAAACACATGCGTCTCGCAGGAGGAAAAAGAACAAACAATCGATGATGACTAAATAGCACATCAACTCACCCATCTTTCCGTGTCAAATAAAGGACAGGTCATCCGCGCCGCTTTAAGTTTATTGGTAAGAGCTTGGAGCTTTGCAGGATTTTCAGCCAGAGCTACAGCCTTTTCTTCATATTCTTTCAGGCTAGAAGAAATACGAAAAATAGCATGAAGTTCGGTAGTCATTTTACAAACAATAAGAACCAGAAGATGCCGGGTAAAAGCTACCTGCTAACAATCATCTCCTCCCCAACTCCAGTGGCTAGACACAATGAACCAGCAACCCTGGTAGCCATTTTTTCTAGGGGAAGCGTTATCATGGGCAAACCTGCCCATAGTACATCTGTTCCAGTTGTGTGACCATTGCAAAGGGGCCTGCCCATTCAAAACACATATTACCGGTATAAGGGCCAAGTCGATATTTCAAATCAATTGCATATTTGATAAAATTATTCAGAGAAAAACTGCTCACGTGTCAATAAGAAGATCTGCTAAAGCACTGCGTCTGATATGCTCATTCTTCATAGCAACGTCTGTGAATATGATCCGATCAGGTCTCACTCCACGTGCAGCAGCATCTGCATAAGAAAGGTTACCCGTGTCAGACAAAATATTACATGGAACAATTTGTATGGAATAGTACAAGAGTTTGTTATAGAGAGATTGACAACCCCTACCTTTTCTACCCTATACCTACCACACCCCCAAGGGGCTAACTCCAACTAGAATCAAACCCTGCACCTTCGCCCCAATGGCAAAAGGTGATACCATCTGAGAAAGCACTCAACAGTTCTCTATCAACAATTAAAGACTAATCTACTTACATGCACGCAGTCTCATTTCACCTGCTGCTGGGAATCTCAGCAGCCACAGTGCACTATTCGGAACACGCTTGAGAATATTGCACCTGAAAAGTGATGATATGAATCAGCTTCTCAGCAGGTATTGTGAAAAAAACCAGGTACATGCCCTCCATCATGCATTACCAACTACCATGTAAAGTATAATCTCAATTATAATAACAAAACTGAAGCAAAACTACAACTCCAATGACAGATGCAGCTACTGTGATGGATTAAACATTACCAAGTATTGAATATATCAGGGTCCATCTTGTAGAGCTGATTAAAACACGCAAAAATAAATTTATCTTCAGGTAAACCATAATCTGCTCGCTTATGATGACTGACAGGATCCAAAACATCACGATTTTTCTGTAGATTATATTCACAAAAAGCGTTAGAATAAGTCCCGCACTCAACAACAGAGCACCACTTTGTGCTTGTTATATGTATATTACCTGTTTATAGTCATTCACAAAATAACAATGAGGAAGATGGACAAGCTTTTCCGAGTAAATATGTGAGAGACGTGTGGGAGAAACAAACTGTCGTCAAAGAAAAAGGAGGCCGTAAGGAAAACAGCAACTTTTAAGCATGATAAGAAAGTGAGAAGCACATCTGTTGCACCTCATCAGTAACCAAGTAGTCGATGTAAGTTGCACCAGTCGTCCCAGGGAAACCCATGTAAGAGACCTGGATTGGCGCTGGTTGCATGGCAAAAATTTCATTCCTTGCACCCTGAACAACAGAAATACAAAAATGACTTGGAACATGAACAAGGGAGAATAATCAACTGTTAACATGAATCCACAAGAAAATTACCTACATGGCAATTGAAACTTCAATGAAACTTTCATTTACACATGCCTGTGCCCCCACCCCACCCCATCCCCTCCACACCCCCCCCCAAAAAAAAAAAGACACCCTTAAAACTGCACTTGCAGTTAAATTAAACAAGCCACTGTCTTCATTTTATCACTAAAATTAGAAGGCATCAGATCTTGCAAGCAGAATATCACATGCATGCAGTCAATTAATTTTTTTTATCCAGTCCATTCCTTAATGCAGCCCTTTCATGTTAACAATCAACCTGAGTTGTTTGACATTTCAATATATGAAAGTGCCAAGGTGCATAACACTTTCCAAGAGACTAGGTGAGGTGGCCACCAGGGTGCCCAGGATGATACCAAGTTGCGCCTGGCACCTATCAGACACCTTTTTACCAGGCAGGTGCTCACCCAAACATATATGTGCTGCAGGTAATAGGTTGGATGGATAGATGGATAAATGGATGCATGCATTCATGAATGGATAGGAAAACATACATCTATATATATCTCCTAGAATAATAGCTGATGCAGTCGATCTTGCAATAATTTCAAGGGCCAACAAGTTTTGAACTTTGAATGCCAAAGGCATGATGTTAATGTACTGTGAATAATCCCTCCAGGACCATAGGCACTCTATAATGGATATTGAGAAATAAAATTAGAAGAGCATCCATTAAGCAGCTCCCACCTTTTTTGTCTCCTTTCACAGCCTTCTTAAATATCTTAAAGACTTTTAGGAGAAGATGCACCTTTTGTTCTCTCTCTTCACCTTTTCTTGGAATCCATTAAATTGACCATAAAACAGACCAGAACACTAGTTATTTCTTAAAATTCACCTTGTCCGGTCACATAGTTTGCAGGTTAACATGAGAATATGGAACAAGCTATCAATATTTTAAAAAGTTTCCATGTTCAAAATTTGTTGAACCAAAAACTTCAAATTTTTCTAGATTGAAGGGGCAGTTTCTCCATATCCTTGAAAAAAGAAAAAAAAGTTACTGAATATTTTAGTGAATCAAAGAACATATAAGCTATTCCTTCTCCAATTTTAAAATACGATTTTCCCCCATCTCCCTCCCAATAAATAAGTTGCTGACCCATCTAATGTATGAAGTGGGAGGCCCAATGATCTTTCCGGTAGATTTTTCTCTTCAGTGATAATTCTGGACGCTGGCCTTTCTCTTGACTTGGCTTCACTTCTTAATCTATCTATTTCTGTTTTTCCCATTTCTGCTGCTCCTTATTTTGTTCCTCTGTGTTGGATAAACCAAATTCCTATGCATAAGTGTACAAGTTATATTTATCCAAGCATCAAGAATATAAACTTTCGATACTCAAATATATGAAAATTAAAGGATTTATATGTCTTTCATTTTTTGGAGATCCTTTAGAGCCCATTATAGAGTTTTAAGCAATGGTCATTCTGTTTCTTGCATTATTATCATATAAATATATATTTTCTTCTTCAAACATCATAAAAAGTTAAAGTGAGAAAATATAAATTACTAATCTTATGGACAAAAACTACAAACAATAGGAAATTTGAACTCCAGACAACTTAACAAAATGCTCGGTTAGATCAATCATCACAGTTGCATCTTGGCTAACTAGTTTGGGAAGTCATACTTGGCAAATAACTTAGCATCACAGTATATGGAAATCTGGAAGAATGATAAACTGAATCCAGGTCCTTATGGTTTGTGGAATCATGTTATATTTCACAAACAAATAAAGATTAGTTGTCCCCTCAGATTGCTCGATAGTAATGGACCAAACTGCCACTGGGCGTGGTTCCATCGACTAAATTCAGATCTATAAACTAGAAAATAGTCACATTGAAAGAATTTTTTTTATATATTTTTTAATGGCTAACTATATGCTGAGGTTTTTCAACCACCCCGTGTCACATTTAGGCAGCAAAGACCAACTTCTGACAGGTATAACATCAAAGAGAAACAATACGAAAAGAATAAAAAGGGGATTGCAAATTTGTCGCACAAAAATCAAGCAAAAGAACACTTGACTTCAATTAGCCATAATTTAAGGTTGTTGCTTAAAGACTCTGAACTTTGAATGTTGCTTAAGAAAAGAATATAATGAACAGTAACAGATATATCAAGATATTTTGAAGGTATCTGTGAATTGCCAACACTATATGTTGCACCTTGCAACAAATGAAGAATATCATTTCAAAGATCCTTCCAAAAATAAATTATCAGGGAATACCTTGGTATAACCATTAAGGTTGATTAGGATCTGTATTTTATCTTCATTGATCATTCTGGCAATTATGTCAGATGACATGGAAGAAACATCGATAAAATGTTCTGCTTCAGATTGGATACGCTGCCTCCATTCACTACCATCATTCTGACTCAAGGCATAACAGAATACCTGCAAAATAAGCTCATTGATAAGAGATGTACAGAGAGAAAAGTGGTCATTGAACGGAGAGTGAATGAAAATCCAGTTAACCTCAACATTCTCTCTGTTGTGCATCCCAAATACAGAGCCCATAAGATGCGAAAGAGGGTGGTTACCAAAGTCACTGCTCACATATCTGCAACCATTGACGGTTAAATAAGAAATACAGATACTGGGTGGGGACAAAGAGTAGAACATGTAATATACCTACCCCACTCTGAGTCGTCCACTTCCACCTTCAGCCTTCACAGGAATAGGAAGGGGATGTCTGAAGGCAGGAAGTCCATAACGAGAAGCAATTAAAGAGCAATGCATTGCATACTTCCGGCTAGAAATGAAAACAAGATGACACAGCTTCAGATATCATATAGTTGAACAGCAAATTTAGGTTAAAGTAAAAAAAAAAAAGATATAATACATCCATGAATATTTTCAAGGATATATCTTACAAGAAAGGAACACACAAAATAATAAACTCAGAGATAAAAATGGTCACCTAATTTCCAATGCAAGGATTGGATCAATTGGGTAGGCTATAGCATGAAATGGTTGCACACTAGGAAGAACTGACATCTGAAAGTATACTAGCGTTAGTACAACTTGTTATGGAACAATTCCAACACACACAACAGAGGAGAAAAACCATAAACATCAAGATCACAAACCTTTATCTGCCTTCTAATAATTCCCTCAACTTCTGCAAACCTGTTGTCCCTATCATCCCAGTCACACACACACTGAACAATGATATTTAAAAAAGGAGTCAGATAAGAAAAGCAAATGGGTACACCTAATCCTCCTTGACTCACTATTGAATACAAGTGATCATAATTTCATCTACAGTAGCTTAGACTCTTAGTAGATGCTTAACTCCATATCATGGTTAAATGGGTTGGTGGGACAAACTGGACCAGGAGTTCTTAAGTCAGATTCGTGGCCTGCAGATAATTTCTAGCATGCTAAAATGTTCAGAAACTTGTTTGAACTAATGCACCTTCAACACCTGCTAAACTGCATAGCTGTCGATCATATTATTTCAAATACCAATCTGTCTACAATTTCTTCCACAGCTGAATTTCGGAATAAAGCTCCCCAAGGACTACCAGGGGAAGAAAGGTGAGAAAAAACACTACAAACAGTTTTTAACAGCTTATCGCTTACAGCATGTCATTGTTTCAAAATTCAGCTGCCACAGTTGCTATAATGGTTTCGACCCAAAACCACTATCCAGAGCATCATAACAGTGTTCTATGACACTTGTGAAGCACCTGATATATTGGGTGACTATACTGGCTGCTACTCTATGGGTTGAAAGCAGGTGATTTATTCCATAGCAGCTGAATCAATTGCCAGTCAGGTGACTCGGACACCTTTAATTCTGATGCTCAAGGAGTATACCACCTAGAAGTGGCAGATGATGACTGACCAATGAGATAGTCAATCACCAATCTATCATTTGACTTTTTTGTCAAAAGTTTAGTGGAGTACTATCTATGATGATGTTTTGTTTGGTGAATTATGTTATATGATTGTGGAATGTTTCTTCCATAGCTGATATTATATGATTATGGACATTTACTTTATCATTGATGTTATATGACCATGGACATTTTAGATTATGAGTGATATTATATTTGGTGGATGATGTTATTTGTCATTAGATCATGGACCTTTCCTTGACGTGATATTATAATGTTCGGTAGATGATGTTTTATCACTTTGACCTTGGAATTTTTTTCATTAATTTTTGCATGAAGATATAAATATAAAATTTTGATACTTGGAAAAAATGTTGTTAAGTTTTAGCAAACCATTTTGGGAAAATAGCACCCACTATGTACTATCCCCTATGAAACCCTAGCTGCTTTTTTAATGCATTCTGACATGCATATTGAGACCCTCATATTCTAACCTGTAAAGTGTGTAGGAGATTACAAATGGCCTCAGGAAAATCTGGACGTAGCAACAATGCTTGTTTGTAACTCTTAATAGCTGCTTCCACATGTCCACTGCAAATGATCCCACAAGCGACAATGTATCAGAAATATTCTTTTTTTTTAAAGTAAATATTAACATTCTATAAAACCTGTTTGATAAATAAATAAATTTCAAAAAAAAAAAAAAAAGAATTACGTGTCTTTGTATGCAGAAGCTAAATTTGCATGAGCTTCAGCCATAGTTGGCCTGATAGTCACTGCCCGAATATAATCCTGAATTGCCTCACTAACTCTACCCATCTCCTTGAATGTATTTCCCCTATTGACGAGTCCATCAGCTGCCAAAGCATCTATACGAAGGACTTCATTGTAGCAAGCTATAGCTTCAGCATAATTGCCCTGTTATTAACAAAAGGGGGATCCAGGAACTCAGTTAATTTCATATGGCAGCAAAGATAGTTATAAGCTGAAAAAGAATAGATGGTAATATCAATGGCCTCATCTCTTAAAAAGTAAATATGATATGATATAATAATAACTGTAGAAGAAAATAAAAATCAATGGGTCCGGAAACCTGTTGTTTGTAAATCACTGCTAAATTGTTGAAAGGAGCAGATAATCCAGTAGTAACAGATATGGTTGCCTTGTAATATGAAGCAGCTACACTCATCATGTTCCTGCATGTTCAGAATACTTATTCTAAGTTAACCATAATAAATTTTACCCGCATAACAACAGCATCAAACATTTCTGAAAGCTCACCATTCCATGTGTATGTTCCCAAGGTTAGTAAGAGCTTGTGGGTGGTTGGGTTGCAACGCAAGGCATGACTTCATAAAATTAATACAAAAATATTTCAGAAGAAGAGGGGTAAATATTATATAAAAAGAAATAATAATAATCATAAGTTAATTTTTTAAGAGAGAGAGAGAGTTACCCGATAGCAGCTAATAGCCTCGTCCACTCTGCCAGCATCTTTCAGAGCATTCCCCTTTTAGTAAGACAACAACAGTCCAAAAAGATTATTTTTGTTTGGAAAGAATTCTTTGCTCGAAAGATTGCAATATAAATTACTATTCAGGAAACCGAAACTAACCAGATTATTGTATGCCTCCACATAAGCTGAATCATAATTGATGGCTTGCTTGTAATGCAGAATTGCTAAATCCAGCTGATTGAGTTCATAATATGTACTAGCAAGGTTTCCTGCAGCAAAGAGGTCCGATCCACGATATCGTTGATGATATACACAATCGGCATCCACTTCAGCATATTTTCCACACATTTGTTTGCCCCTCTAATTTAAAAAGAAGACAACTGATATGCATATCAAGGAGAAGATTCAGATTGATACGATATGTGATGCAATTCCACTGTTTTTATTTCATATGCTAGGGACTACTAGCTGTCTCTTCTCCTTGGTATGTCTACCCCAACTGAACTTATCGCTCCCCCAATCACTACCATCTGTGAAAAAATCACTAACGTAGCACCCTCAGGTTTAAATTTCTCAACTTTAATAACATGAATTTGAGACCACAAAGCTGGAGACCAATTTACGCAATTAATAAACGAATTTACAACCACATTAAAAGTTATGTATAGACAATTTTTTTTAATAAAAAACAGAATTTCTGAAGATTAGTTTTTAGCGACTAATGTGTCTCTAATAGTGACCCATGCAGAAAACTGTGTGCCAACTACAAATGCCTTTGTGGAGCAAGATGCAACTACTCACCGTATGCCATTGCATAGTCTGGGCGTGCCTTCAGAGCATGCTGATAGCATATGATAGCCTCTTGACGCATTCCTAAAGCCTGAAAAAAATCAAACAAAAAAAAGTCTTACTCTTCCCCAGATGCCGGCTCTAGCAGTTGCTCCAACATGACATAATTGTTACCATAAATGAAGGCTTACCTTGTAAACATTCCCTAGGTTCAAGTAAGCATCAGCAAATGTTGGCTTCAGTTTAACTGCTTCCTGAATATTATATATGGAGAATCATCAGAATCTTTGAATACATTTTGCGAAGCAGTTTTTAGTGGAGTATATGAGATCTAAAAGGGCATTGTATTACTTGCATATACTACACCAACAGAAATGAAATCAAAAAGCTCAAGCACATCAATTTTAGGAACACTAGACCCATCAAACATGTTCATACAAGGGAGCTTCAAGGGTTGCGAGTAAAGTACAAATATCATATGCTAAAAATTGGCAACTGAAGATTCAAACGTACCCATGGAATGAGCAATTTTGTGATACAGCACTTGCAAAAGTTAATACCAGAAGAATTAACAGAAGCCCAGCACCATAGTGCACTTGACAATATAAAAGGACAGTTTTTTTTAATTTTCTCAAAGGTTCTGAAATTTTCTAGAGTCAGTTAGTAAGAAATTCCGTTTCTTTAATTTCTCAAAGGTTTCTTTCTGACTTTATATCCTACACGATCTTGCTGAAAACTTTTATTAGAGAATTCGACCCAAAAAGACTGCAACATAGGCAACCATTCATAAGTGAGCAGTGGCCCTCAAGTTCACCAGGTAAGTCACCCATCAAAAGATTAGGGCAGCAATGGAGGACACGTAATATAGATCAAGGTTCCCTCTCTTGGTACCAAATCCCATACTAGTACCATCCTATTATAGTGTTGGTACATGGTTTTGTATGGTACAAGACAGCATACCAACACTTGGTACGATATGAGACATCATATTGGTATGAGACCGGTACAGTACACCCCACACCAGGCAATATGAGGAGGTACAACAGACCATGATATAGATACTTAGCAAGGCCCTCCAACAGTTTCAGCTATTCTAGATTGTCTTACTATCTGTTGTGATCATGTTTCCACGTGTTCAAACTTGCAAATTCATTTCTCAGCAAAATAAGTCAACTCACAAGATTGAAATTTTTCTCATATAATCTCGATAAATAACAGAAAAGCAAGCTTTAGAGGCAAGATAATGACTCTGTTTTTAATGGTGTTATCAATTTTGATGTTTCACATTTTTGTATGAATTTTACACAATCTCAATTGATAAGCACCTTGTCAACATGGGAGCTTTGTCTTATTTCTATTCACATAAAACGATCGTCTTCCAGAGCACATCTAAATGCCTTAAAGAAACTCTAACATAAAGATGGATCAAGGTAGACAAGGGAAAGGGATTAGCCTTTGCAACACTATAAAAACGACAACTATACATTCCCAGAAATACTGATAGCAGATTCTTTGAACCAAGAGAAAGTAAAAAAAAAGGGCAGCCCAATGCACGAGGCTCCCGTCATTGCGGAATCTGGGCAGGATCAGATGTACTGCTAAATTTATCAAAGAACTTGGTGGAAGTGAAGGGGAAAAATCCACATCAGGCTAAATGCTTGTATGGTAATAATAATATCAAAGAAGGAGAAAAGGTTCTCTTACCTTATAGTACATAAGAGCTCTGTTAAGGTCTCCTGCCTCCATAAAGAGACCAGCTAGATTAGACCAAGCAATTGCAAAATTAGGTTGTATGCGCAGAGCTTCCACATAGCAATTGTAGGCCTGCATAAAAAAAAATATTAGAACACAAGTATGAAGCATAAATTTGGGCACCTAGTGGTGCATCTCCATGATATAGCAATAATTATATACAAAGACCACAAGAATTTAAATTTTTTATCTTGAAAAATCACAGCAGAAAATTCTTTTTGCAGTCAATTAGTCTCATTGACCAGGGTGTATGTTGCCATGACTTTGAGTTGGTTCTTGTCAGCTATCAATATCAAGAATTCAGCTATAAGCTATAAGATACCCACTTATCATCTCAATTTTGACAAAAGATCACTAGAATAACACTAATTTAAATAAGCAGCAAATATAAAGAATAACAATGCAAACAAAGTTATACCAAAAACATGCACAGCTAGAGAAGCAGGTAATGCATGGCAGGTTAAAAGTGTGTCATGATTGGTAATATTAATTAAACGCTCTCCTTTTCTATCCACAAAAAATAATTGTTAAACAATAGGGCATACAAACCAAATTCCAAAAACACTTAAGAACAATAAGCCGAGCATTATGAAAAGATTATCATCTGCGACATCTTACTTCTTGAATTAATCCTTGCGCTTTCATCAGATTTCCAAAGTTGCTATGAGCATCAACCTAATTTTTTGAAGTAGGTCAATCCTAGTTTCATGGAATCGGAAGTGCATCAAATAAAAAGAAAAAGAAAGAAAGAAAGAAGCAAACAAGTAGAAAAAATCAGTTACCAAATGAGGATTAAGTGCAAGAGCCTGGCGACAACACTGTGCTGCCTCATTAAGTCTTCCTTTTCGCGTGTATGCACTAGCTAAATTTGACCATGCATCAGCAAAGTTGGGCCGCAGCTATAAAAGCATAATACCAGCACAACAAGGTTAGGTGATAATCCACTTTAAACAACAAATTTATAAATTTCACAAGTTCACCACTTTGTTGAAATTTTCCAGGACCTATTTCACACCTTAAACACCCAAGCCCCACAATGATTGTGGATCAACTGAGTTTGATATCAAAAAAAAAAAAAAAAAGGTAAATTACTATTTTGGCTGACTAATTCATTCAAAGAACATGCTTCAGAAATGTTTTATATGTCAACTTGATGGTGCAGATTACAACTTGACAGTTTCTGGTTACCATTTGCAATCTATATCTTCACTAGTTAGGTGCTTTCTTATTTTACTTTGTTTTTCCAGCATAAGTATTGCAACATATCTTGCTCTACAGCTTCATAAAAATGACTCGCTAATTTGCAGCATGCTTTGGAGGCATAATATACACAGTTAACATAAAAATTGTTAGAATCACTGGTTCATTGACTCCAAGATTTTTGGTAGAATCCTCCAGTTCCTGGCTTCCTTGGCCACAAATTTGGCAACATATTACATAGGTTCGACATCATGCTGGGGGATGTTACAAAAAATTACTTAAATTTTCTTCTATAATACTTGACCCGTATACATGTCAAGCCTTGTAGCTTTAAATTCCTGTATGTGAGTCCATTCATGTGTGCAAACCTCGGTACAGTAACAAGAAGAAATCATATTAAATAACAATCAGTGGATGAAAGAGTTGTAACTTGAGAATCCATACCTCAATAGCAATAAGATAATAATGGATGGCACGATCAATATCACCTTTCTCCTGCACCAAGAGATATGCATATCATTTTTCCATGAGAAATCATTATGAATAAACATACAGCTATCAAAAGTAGCTAAATCTTTCCCACCACAGGAAGCACATAGTTTGGGACTGCCCCTTTACCTTCCAAGCATTTGCCATGTTTCCATAGCACTCCGCGAAGCGTGTATCAATAGCAAGAGCTTCTTCATTCTTTGCAATGCACATGTCAAAATCATGCAGCTGAAATGAAAGAACAGAATTGAGCTCCCTAAGCTTAAGAAACAAAATCAATAAGAAATATGCTAAAACAACACAAGATGCTGTCAAGAATCTAACAGAAAAAGAGAATATATCAAACAGCAACATCAATAACTGAAAGAGCTAAAAAACCTCGACCACATGAAAATAAACCTGATAATAGATTGCACCAAGGAGAAGAAGATTGTCAGTGCGCTTCGGATTGTTCCTATAAATAGCATTGCAGTGTTCCAATGCTTGATTATAGTTCCCCGCTTTATAATTCTGATGAGCAAGCGCCAGATGCATGTCCTCATTGCCTAAATCATTTACATGCTAAAGTGTCAACATCACCCATCAAACAATCAATTTGAAGAAAAATATCATCACTCCAGCACAAAAAAGCATCTTTTCAGAAGGAAAAGATAACATTCTTCAGCATCCATAAGCAAAACGGATATGCATGTTCCAAATTTATATCTAGCCCCCCTTCCCCCTCCCCCCACCCACCCAAGCCACCCAAAAAACAAAAAAATCCTTTTTTCCCGTACTGTAGATGATAAGATCTAAAGAAATTAGAGCGCCCGAAAAGGTTTTCCTTTCCTCAAGGCACCAAAATTCCAAAAAAGGTAACAAAGAAAGAAAGAATTGGAAGAAAAACAAAGATTTGAAAGATCAAACGGAAAGAGGCGCAGAAAGAATTGGGGAAGAAGAAACAAATATTTCAAAGAACAAACGGAAAGAAGATGAGAAAACCTTCGAGCGGTTTTGCGATCAAGGGTTTGATATCAGCGGAGACATCGAGCAGTTGCAGAGAGAACGACGTCTCGTCGAGATCGGCGTTCCCGAGGGGGACCCTATGGAAACCTAGGCCACCGGCCGCATTCGCCCCAAAGAGCTGCTGCAGCTGCGGCGGCGCCACCGGCGGAGGCGGAGGCGGTTGCTGCTGCTGCTGCGCCGCAGGTTGGTGCTGCCGAGCGTCGCTCTGCAGCGAGAGCATCGTTTCCACCGACCAGAACCTAGAATCGACGACCAAGATCGACGTGGGGCGCCGGCGATAGACCGGACGGAAGCGCAGCCCACAAAACCCTCAAGGGATCGGATCGGATTGGATCGGAGAAGGAGAGATTCGGACGGATTCCAGAAAAACCCAAAACCTAGATTTTATCTCATGCGTCGCTGGTATTTAGATTCCCCGTTCCGTCACGGCTCTTCTTCTCCGCGTCCCCTGCGTTCTTAAAAAAAAAAAAAAAAAACCTTCACGGATAAACGGTGATGGTAGAAATTTACGAGCTACGCATAGGATTTTTAGGCGGATAAAGGATCAGCCGTTCAATCTGCTTTATCGGCTCACTGGATGGGGCTGGGGGTAGAACGGTTCAAAAGGGGGGGTCCTAAAGCGGGCCCCGTTGTTAGCTTTATTGGGCTGGGGAAAAAAATATAATAATAATAATCTTATCTCATATATATTGATACTATTATAAACATGCTAACAATTTTTTATAAAAAATCTTGAAATTTTACATATCCTTATAATCCCCACTCAAAATAGTTAAAGAATCTAGTTGAATATTTCTATATAATTTGGATAAAAATATTGTAAAAACCAGATCTGTTATCCCATCTATCTTGTATCGTCTAAAAATCTTTCCAAACTCAACCAAAATCTTAATTTTTAAATTATAGAAAGAAAAATGACCTATAAAAACCTTTTCTTCTTCTCATATATAGAATTTAGGTTTAAATGAACGATCTAATTCATAAATTCTATAAAATTTTTTATTTAATTTTATAAAAATATATAAATAATTTTTAAATTATTTATTTTATTTTTTATTTATAAATTTTTATTTTTCATCCTCCTAAAATTCAAAATTTCATGCCATAAATCCTATCTTTATCTCAACCAACTCCTACAATGCTATCTTTTTCATCCTTCTCATCCTTATGGACCAACGGCTATACCTCACTAGCAATTCAATGAATCAATTCAATCGTGTGGAGAGTTATTGGTTTGCTTTGAGGTCATAAAGGCTTTAATAAATGGCTTAGATCTATTCATTAATAGAGGATCCTATTGGAGATTGAGTTCAATTCTATATTCATCCCCATTCTTTCATTAGTCCTTTTAATCATTCATTAAATATAAATATTGCCACCTAGGATAGTCCACCATGTTATGAGATACTATAATTTTTTTTAATAAAAAACTAAAAATTTTTCAATCCACCACCAAATACTATAGATAAACTATAACAACGGTACAAAATCCCTTTCTTTCACCCATAGCCCAAAATCCCTTCCTTTCACCCACAACTTTTATATTGTCAAATAGATTTTAGTTGCAAACTTTAAGATTTTAGAGCATCTTCCATGGTTTATGAATAGGTTGGTAACCCTTTATGCAAATAGACTTCAATCACAAATTTTATGATTTTGGAGCATCTTCTGTAGAATATGAATAGATGGGTGATCTATATTGTTATAGGAGAACGGTCCCTTTAATCTTATATTGCATTTAGTGCATTATCAGACAGTGATAATATAGATTATCTGGTAATCTTAATTATCTTTAATCTAGATAGATTGCTAGTAATATTGATTATTATATTTGATACAAGTAGATAATATTATAGTAAAATTACTTGATTGACATGTTTGGTATGATAATTAAATTACTGATAATATAACATCAAAATTTTAAAATACTCTCAAATTAAATTTATTAAAAATCACACTCCATGTGCAAAATATAAATATATATATTATAAAAAAATAAATAAATATATTATAAATATATATTATATTATAATATATTATATATAATATATTATATTCTAATATATATTTATATTTATAATATATATTATTATATTATATTATATTATATTATTATATTAAAATATACTTTTATTATATTATTTTTATTTTTTATGTATTTTATTTTTATATAATAATAAATTATTAATATTTTTAATAATTTATTATTATTTTTAATACTTATTATTATTATTTTATTTATTTATTTATTTATTTATTTATTTATTTTTTATTATTATTATTATTATTCCGTCCTTCTCCTTTCCCAACATGTCTTTCGTGGCCGCCTCCATCGCCGCCCTCACCCACCCCATTGATCCCCCACATCCCACCCCCCATGCTGTCTTCTGACCATCGGTACCGCATCCCAGTCCTCTGACTATCTGTGCCGCCTTCGGCCGCACCTCATTCTCCGATGGTGGAGATCGACGATAAGTGGCAATAAGAAAAAAGGGAGATTCGACAGAAGGCAGGAGGTGATGGAGGGCCGTCGTGGGTGGGCCGATAAGGGGAGGCCGGAGGAGGGGCCATTGTGGGCGAGCCAGCGAGGGGAGGCCATCGCGGGCGGTCGTTGGGGAGGGAAGGGAAGGCCGTTGCAGCGGACCGACAAGGGGAGGTTGTCACGAGTGGTCGCTAGGGAGGGGATGGGGGCTATCGCGAGCGGGCCAAGAAGGAAAAATTTTGGTCTCCATGTTAATCGATCGCAAAATTCAAACATATTTCTTATAGCAAGGGCATTTCCATCCAAACATGACATTATCAGATTATCAAATATTTGGCAATCTGGATAGCTATCCTTATTCTTGTTAATCCAGATTATCTTATAAGAGGTAATATGGATTACCTGACAATTTATATTACCAACTTAAAACGTATACCAAATATGATAATCTCGTGAAGCTCTTTTAAATTAATAGTAATCTTGATAGATTGTTGGCTACCAAACACAACCTTAGATTAGTTATAAGTTAAAGAAGACTCTGGCTTATATGAGATCGAGGCCATCGCTCCCTCCACGGGGCATCTTTTAAAAGATAAAACCATGCGGCCCAAGATGGAATCCTCATGCCAGAGATCAGAGCGGACAATACCTCATGCACACGAGCGTAAAAATCGAGTCATCTGACCTATCCCAATCATCCGAGCTCTTGACCGCAACTATATGATATATAGTTCTTCATGACTTGTACAAAGTAGCTTATCTATGCAAGATTATTCCTACTTCTACCAATCTCCGTTTCTTTCGCTTTCCCCCTCAATGTAATCCTATCTTGAGTTTGGATTTGTTTGGTCATTCTTAATTAGGTTAGAATAGGAATTGTTATTGGGTTAGAAAACTCAGTCTAATTTTATATTGCATTGAATTTGTATTTCAGTCTTAGACAAAATGTTGAGGCTAAAATTGATTGGAGGTTTTGCAACTTCCAACCAAACATGAAATAAGCAAGGTCTAAATTATGCAGATTTATAATTGAAGATTTGGATACAAATTGTTGCGAAACAAATTGATTAAACTGTTGAGATTGAAAAAATCAAGTTAGGTAGTCTTGGAGGGTCATTTTCACTATAGTACTGTGTGTCATGACAATGAATGTAGTTGGTTGGATATGATCTAATCAGCATCGATGACAAAAGATAGTTATTTTCTCCTTCATTAAGAATAAAACTGTGAACGGTTAAATAATTATGTCATATGACTATGTGGTTGGCTGATTTACTGACAATTTAAGGTTTATTTGCGGTTATAGGTTTTAGTCTCGTTAACTGCATAAAAGAACCGACAATTTTGCATCAACAAGCATTAATAGCCATTGTACTGAGATTATAACATCTTAGCCAATTGTCGTGAGACTTCGTCTCTTTCAAAACTTATATATGCTTTACCTAATTAGTAGTTCACTTGCAACTCTTACCCTAGATCTATCTACGAGTTTGTGATTCATAACTTAGTTATGATGTCTCCTTAGATTTATTTATATCAATCCCTCATTCACTTTTTCATCGATATGGAACAACATAATACCATACCCTTATCATGGACTTCCATGAATTATGGGACAGCACCCAATATTCTACCCTAATTTTGTTCTATTATTTAAAGAAAATATGTATATATAAAAATAATATGGAAAAAATCATAGAGCTCTTCCTCTGTCCTTGTACAATATCTGGATCAGCCACCTTAGGTGTGGCAACAATGGCCATCCAAGCAGACCGTCCCCTTTCACATATTGTCAGTGACAGCAACCATGACGGCATTATGCTACAGTCCCCTTTTGATCCTCATTTGTAATAATAATAGAAAATCTATAACTTTCAAGAATATATTTATTTTAAAAATATAATGCTTTTTGCCCGTTAAGTTGATGCAGGATGAGTATGCGGTTAAAGATGCAACTAACTTCTTCTTCTTCTTCTTCTTTTGCAATCAAAATGATAAATGAAAGCAAATCTAACAAAATCTAAACTTTCAAAGAAGAAAAGTATTTATTAAAGCAAGTAGATCTTCCTAGCATGTATGGCTATTAGCAAATCTAACAAAATCTAAACTTTCAAAGAAGAAAAGTATTTATTAAAGCAAGTAGATCTTCCTAGCATGTATGGCTATTCCTTTTAATTTTTAAGAATCTCAGATCGGAGGCAATTGAGAAATTTCCTTCTTGATTAGGTTTTGTAATTCGGATTCAGATATAAGAAAATTCAAGAAAAATAAATTTTACTTACCAACAATAATAATCTCCTCAATAGATCTGTGAAGATTCCGCTCAAATGATCGCTCGATTCGATCTTAAAGAAGTTAGGTTATTGAAGACAGTTGCGATTCCAATCCATGAAAAAACTTCAAGAATTGTACCTTCAAGCATTACTCCGGATCGATATCTCGGATAGTAGATGGCATGTGGAGGGATGGTGGTTTTGATCTTGATGCAGGGATGAGTTCAGGCGCAGAGAGAAATAAGCTCAGAAGAAGAGAGGAAGAAATCAAGAGGACGAATGAAGATCTCCAGATTGGAGAAGAAATCAACGGCTTTAATTTTTTCCATTCATTTCCATTTTCTCTTAAAAGCTCTAATACATTGGCATTTATAGATAAGATAATAAGAGTGTAAAATAATTCAAATACTATTAATTCAAAATAAATCAAATTTTAATAAGTTAATGATGTAGGTGGCGTCATCTTGTGGTAAATTTGGACCACGTCTCGCACCAATTAATAGTTACCATGTCGACTTTTTTGGGCTAATATTTTAAGAGCCCGTTTGGTCAAGCTATGAAAATCAACTTATTTTGAAATCACTTTTTTTTAAATGGAGTTTCAGAAAAAGTGCTGTGAGAAAAAAGTGATAAAATCATTTGATAAGTGCTTTTATTAGTATTTAAGAAGCAGTTTGTGTTTGTCAAATCTTTCAAAAAAAATATTTTTGACTATCAAATTATGAAAAAAGATATATATATAGATTTACTTTATTATTAATATTATTTAAATAGATAAATAATTTTAAATATTTATTATGATTAATTTTAATTTAATTTTTTATTTTTATTTAATTAAACTAATAAAATAAAATAATAAAAAATATATTAAATTTTTAATCAATGTAAATATAATTGAATCAAAGATAATATATATTAAATATTTTAAATAATTTTTATATAATAATATACATGTATCAAAATATATTAGTTACTAAATAATGGGAGGATTAGGTGAAAATAAATAGGGATGGCTAAGGTAAATAATGATTTTGAGTAAGAATATTTTTATTTAAAAAAAATTAATTTTTACTTCTGCTTCTACTTTCAAGAAGAAGCTTCAATTTTCTGCTTTCTCTTCATAGAAGAAAAACTGCTTCTACTACTATTCAAAAGCAGATTATTTTTTAAAATAAGCTTGGCCAAACATTTTGTCTTTTCAAAATAAGCATTATTTTGAAAAAAATATTTTTTTCTCTCCAAAAGCTTGGTCAAACAGGCTCTAAGACTTCTTCATGGCATAAGCTAGAAAATTAAGATTCTCCTTTAGGTAGCATCAGAGGTCTATCAAGGCTCCAACTCAAGTGAGATGCAGCACAGAGGTGGCATTCAAGTAGCACATGTGGCAGTCCAAAATAGTAGCTACTAACATACTAAAAATAATTTATTAAAGTATGAAAACTCTTATTGATATAGTTAGATCTAGCTTAGTCAAGCCAGATGGTGGCTTGCGAACTAGTGTCCACATCAATTCTCCTGTGGTGGAAAAAACTCGGCTCTGATGAGTACAGTCCAGTATGGCTCTAGAATTGTTCAAGCTGATTTGGATCGATCCATTGCAACTCCTCTTGGATAATCCATGTATTCTCAAATTCAGATCAATCTTGCCATTGGACTAGATATCACTGATATTCACGTCTTCTAGTTGACACAATTTGCTCATCTAAAATCTTATTGATGCGATCATGTTTTCCTAAAATAGTGGGCGATGGACACTCAAGGTGGGGTTCACTTTCAAGAAAAGGATCAAACTTGAATGGATTACTAGATATCGTTATGGGCTTCTTGTATTTTATTAGATCTGATACATTAAATATTGAGCTTATGCCATAATCAGATGGTAAATCTATAATGTAGGCATTCGATCCTATTTCTTCAAGATCTTAAAAAGTCCAGCTCCATATGCATGGAGTTTCTTGATGGTTCCTGATGGAAACCATTCTAGTCTTACTCAAATCATAACATAGTCTTTCTCAGTAAAGTTATAAGATCTACAATATGAATCTACAAGCTGTTTATATATTTGATTGCTGATATTAATTTTATTTTTAATATATTCATGCAGATGCTTAAGATGCTGTGCAAATGATTCTACATCTTCTGATGATCTAGCATGCCATGGTAATGAAATTAAGTCTACTAGTTTATGGGGATGATAATCATATACAACTTTAAATGGTGTATTACCAATAGATCTATTGACAGAATCATTGTAAGCAAACTCGGCTTAGGATAGAATTAAATCCCAATCACTGACATGTTCTCCTACTAGACTCCTAAGAAGGTTGCCTAAACTCCTATTAACTACTTTAGTCTGGCTATCAGTCCGTGGATGATATATAGATGAGAAATTAAGTTTCGTTCCTAGCAAATACCATAAAGTTTTTTAGAAATAACTCAAGAATTGACGTCATGGTCTGAAATAATGGACTTAGGTAGACCATGCAATCTCACAACCTTATCAAAGTATAAGCGAGCTACTCTGGATGCATTTGAAGCTTTAGAATATGGTAAAAAGTAGGCCATTTTCAAAAACCTGTCTACTACAATACAAATAGAGTCGTTCTTATGGATGGTTCGAGGCAAGTCTAGGACAAAGTCGATGCTAACATCTTGCCACGGATGGTCGGGGATAGGCAATGGCATATACAGGCCATGTTTTGTTTAGGATATTTCACTACGGCACATGTACGACATTGGGCCATGATTCTTGCAACATCTCTTTTCAAACTGGGCCAGAAGAATTGATTTTCCATGGTTTTAATCATTTTATTCTGTCCAAAATGTCTAGTCAGTCCTCCTGCATGTAATTTTTATACTAAAAAATCTCTTATGAATGTTCGCAAGATACATAGCCTATTATTTCTAAACAAAAATCCATCATGAAAAATATACTCACTAAGATTTCTGGACGGTCCTTAATGTAGGGTAGCATAAATCTCTTTAAAGTTAGGGTAATCAGAATAATTTTTTTTTTAACTTTTCAAATTTCATAGCTTTAACGCTAATAGCAGACAAAATGGTGACTTTACGACTTAGAGCATCCGTAACTTGATTTACAGATCCAGTCCTATATTTCAAGATAAATATATAGAATTGAAGAAATTCAACCCACTTGGCATATCTATGGTTTAGTTTTTTTTGTGAATTTAAAAACCTAAGAGCTTCATGATCCAAATACAAGATGAATTCAAATAGCAACAGGTAATGTCTCCAAAACCTCAAAGTCTGTACTATTGCATAAAATTTTTTATCATATGTAGAATACTTTTATTTAGCCTCATTCAATTTCTCATTGAAGTATGTAATAGATAGACACTCTTGAATCAAAACTCCTATTCCTACATCTGATGCATTACATTCAACCTTAAAATTTTTATTAAAATCAAGTAGTCACAGGATAGGGGTTTGAGCCATCTTATCTTTAATCTCCTAAAAAGCTCTATCAGTCGATTTTATCTATTCAAATACTTTCTTATGGATACAATCTGTGATAGGAGCCATAATTGAATTGAATTCTTTAACAAATCAATGGTAAAAGATGGCTAAACCATAAAAATTTTGAACATCGTGAATACTTTTAGGTACTAGCCACTCTACTATAGCTCGAATCTTTTCGAGATCTATAGTTATTCCCTCAGATGTTACAACAAATCCTAAGAATACAATCCTATTAGTCATGAAAGCATATTTCTTAAGATTCGCATATAAACTCTCAATTCTAAGGATCAAACAGACTTATCGTAAATGACTAAGATGGTCCTCTCTTGTTCGACTAAAGATGAAGATATCATCAAAGTATGCGACCATGAATAATCCAATAAAGGATCACAATACCTGAGTCATAATCCTCATGAAAGTACTAGATGCATTGGACAAGCCAAATGGCATGACCAACCACTTATATAAACCATCTTTCATTTTGAAAATGGTCTTTCATTCATCTCCCGATTTAATTCTAACTTGATGATATCCACTGTTTAGATCAATCTTAGAAAAGATGGTGGAACCTACCATTATATCTAACATGTCATCCAGTTAGGATATGAAAAATCTATATTTGATAGTGATTTTGTTGATCACCCTATTATCTATACACATCCTCCATGATCCATCTTTCTTGAGCATTAATAATGCAGGCACAGCACATAGGCTCAAACTTTTCCTAATGAATCTTCTGTCTAATAGTTTCTTAACTTGTCTTTGCAACTCGGCGTGCTCAATTGGGTTCAAGCTATAGTGGTGCAAGTTTGATAAGATGGATCCAGGGACTAGGTCAATCACATGTTGGATGTTTCGCATGGGTAGCAGTTGCTTAGGTAACTCTTCAGGAAAGACATTATTAAATTCTTCTAAAAGGGTTCCTACTTCTGATGGATATTCAATTTGGGGTTTCTTAGGGGACTGTTTGTAGATTAATGTCCAAATAGGTGTTCCATGCTCAATTTTTTTTTTTTTAGATCTTGGGCACTAATCAAATGTAAGCTCTTCTTTCCACTACTCTCTTTAGGTACTTTGGGTGCCTTCTTGGATGTAGTCTTTGATTGGACATCTTTAATAGTGATCTTCTTATCCTTGTCTTTAAAGCTATATGAATTTGACCTACCAAACAATGTCACATCATAATCAAATAGCCATGGCCTCTCTAAAATGATGTTGCTAACCTTCATTGATAGCACATCGCACCATATCTTATCTTCATACAAACTAAACTGAATGGGAACCAAACATCTTTATGTAATAGGGATGGATAATGCATCCACCCACAAGACCTTATATAAAGTCGGGTATTCCATAGGAATTAATCCTAGTCGGAACACAGCATCAGAAGAAATTGTATTGATGTAACTTTCACTATCCAGGATAACTTTGTAGGACTTATCTTGATACTTAATATAGATATGAAAGATAGACGTCCTTCTCCAGTCCTCACTCTTCTTGGATTGAACTAAGACACATTTGACAACTTTCAATCTCTTTCTAAGCTCTAGTCTCAGTAGTCTTAAGGTCTGTTCAGCTTTCTAGAATTCTTCGATCAGATCTAAGTCTGGTTCGTATACTTTCTCTTCTTTAGATTCTACTGCCTTAGGCTTATCAGTCTCAGATTCGTGCTCATCGATAAAAAGGATACGGGTAGGGCACTAAATCACTACATGACCAAATTCTTGACACCTAAAGCACCTCATGACTCTCGATCCCTCTCCTAGAATACTTTTATCCTTTTCTTCTTTCCTTACTGGCAGATTAGGGGTTGGATTTTGGGATCTCCGGATAGGGGTCTGACTTGGTCCTGATCTAGGTTCTAAGAGTATTGATCGAATAGGCTCGATCCTTTGAACTATTGGACGATGGTACCTCTCAGCATCTTGGGCTATTTGCTATACATGATCTAGAATCATAACTTCATGCAAATAAAGCTCATGTTGCAGTTTCTCATGTAGCCCGGCTCTAAATCTAGAAAGGATCACAAGTCTATCCTCGTTAACACCACACCACATCTAGAATTCATCAAATTTGGCTATATATTCTGATATGGATCAGTTATCTTGGGTTAGTCATTACCACCAGTCCATCAATCACTACTTATAAGACATGGGTAGGTACTTCTCTTGCAATTTCTCCTTCATCTCTACCCAAGTCTGTATAGGTTCATGCCTATGGTGTTCAATCAGGACCTAAATATTATGCCAATACAGCTTGGCTTGACCTAACAATTTCATCTTAGCATACCGAATCTTCCTACTTTCAGTGATATCATACCACTCGAAGAAGTGGTCCATACCCACTTTTCAGTCTAAATATTTTTTTAGGTCTAAATATCCATCAAAGCTAGGTGCATCAATTTTTGTACTCCTTACTATTTGGTCATCTAGGTCAATAGGTTCATGCTGGGATCGATCTTCTAGGAACTGACCTACTTGTAGATCTAACCTTAAACCTTGAGGTGGGGTCTGCTTAGTCTAGACTAAAGGCACTGGTGAGGTCTCTGGGTTTAACTCTACCATCTGAACCCTTCGAGCATCTTCTAAGTCTTTTATTCTTTGGCCATAATTCTGCACCAGATGGATCAAGTTGCTTAGTCTCTCTAGGATGGCCTCCATCATAGGATTACTGCTTGAACTTGGTTAATCCGACATGGATGGATACTCAGTTCTAGCTGGGGTATGCATGTAATATAATAAATCTAAGGGTTGTCTAAACCTAAAGTTTGATATGCAACAAATCGAACAAAGTACGAATTAAATCTACTGTCCAATTCTGTCAACCAGCTAGGTAGGGGTGTAGTCATGAGAGTCTTTCCTTGTTCTCACAAGGACCTAATTAGAGAACCACAAGCTAGCTTCGGTATTTACCTTCTTACCGCTTGCCTTAGACATCGATTTTGAGAGTGGATTGCAGACTCAACTCATACTAAGTCTCAACAAATTATATAAACTGACTCAGTTGAATCTTATGGTTGATGTCTAATTAATTTTAAATTAAAATTTAGGTTCTAAGATGCAAGTTGGTGGTTTATGGGCTAAGAAAGGGAGATGAAATCTTCATCTTATCTTATAATAATGGGTGTGCCCTTAATTAAGTTATGAATAATGCAATGTAGCACAAGCAGAATTTCAGCAGAATAAATTTAGCCTTATGGGTCGAATTCACAAATGATCTTAATCTTAGCTTGGGATCAAATAATTTGGATTTGAAGTCCTACGAATGTAGTTTTCAACAAAATAAGTTTATAATTTTTGAATTCTTATATAATAAATTATGAATTTTCTTCTATTGCTTACATAGAACAGAGTCCTGTACGCAATCAACAGGATTTTCAAATAGTTTTGGAAAACAAAATGATAGAATTTCGGAGACAAATTTCAAGAACGGATTTCTTATCAAATAAGATTTTCAAAATAGTAAAAATTATTTTTTAATTTTTTATGATTAAAAATAATTTTTTCAAGAACTGCTGCGTGAAATAAAAAATAGTGTAGAATGCAAAACCTAATCAAAATCTAGGGCTTTGATACCAAATCTAATGCGGGATGGATATGCGATTGAAGATGCAACTAACTTCTTTTTCTTTTCTTTTTTTTTAGCAATCAAAATGATAAACAGAAACAAATCTAATAAGATCTAAACTTTCAAGGAAGAAAAGTATTGATTAAAGTAAGTAGATCTTCCTAGCATGTATAGCTATCTCTTTTAATTTTTAAGAATCTAAGATCGAAGGCGATTGAGAAATTCTCTTCTTAATTAGGCTTCGCAATTCAGATTCAAATCTAAGAAAACTCAAGAAGAATAAATTTTACTTACCAACAATAATGATCTCCTTAATAGATCTGTGAAGATTCCGCTCAGATGATCGCTCGATTCAATTTTAAAGAAGTTAGATTGTTGTAGGCGATTGCGATCCCAATGCATGAAAGAAATTCATAAATTCAGAATCAAGGCATCTTCAAGCATTACTCCAGATCGATTTCTCGGATAGTAGATGGCGTGTGGAGGGATGGTGGTTTTGATCTTGGCGCAGGAATGAGTTAAGGCATGGAGAGAAATAAGCTCAAAAGAAGAAAAGAAGAAACCAAGAGGGAGAATGAGGATCTCTAGATTGAAGAAGAAAGCAACATTTTTAAATTTTTTCATTCATTTTCTTTCTTTCTAAAGAGCTCTAATACATAGGTATTTATAGATAAGATAACAAGAGTTTAAAATAATTTAAACACTAATAGTTTAAAACAAATCAAACTCCAACAAGTTAATCATGTAGGTAGTACCATCTTGTGATAAACTTGGACTACGTCTCACACCAATCAACAATTATCATATGGACTTTTTTGGGCTAAACTTTTAAGACTTCTTCATGGTGCAGGCTAGGAAATTGAGATTCTCTTTTGGACGGCATCAGGGGTCCATCAAGGCTCCAACTCGAGTGATGATACAGTGCATAGGTGATATTCAAATGGTACATGTGGCAGTCCTAAGTAGCTGCTAACATACTAAAAATAACTTAGTAAAGTATGAGAATTCTTATTGATGCAGTTAAATCTAGCTTAGTCAAGCCAGATGGTGGCTTGCAAACTGGTGTCCGCTCCATAAGTTGACATAAAATGTTCAGGATAATTATTCTGATATAAACATCTATAGGTAGGAAATAAAGTTACGAATTGGTTGGTTGAAGAGTAGTCAGGGACTTATTATTAGTGAGAATTTCTAATGTAGTTAGAGTTGTTTGATGGCATTTTCCTAGTATGAATAGATATATTTGAGATCTTAGCCCTTATTGTCTTAGCCAACATAGATCAGAATATTCTAAAATATCAATGTACTAGTCATCTTATTTTTATTGTGTTTTCCAGATTTTTCCTTTTATTATCTCATATATTTTTAAATAAATTAATATCAACAATATATCTTAAATAACTACATAATTTCAACTTTATAATATCGACTAAGATATCAGCATCTTGGCTCGTAAATATCAATAGAGATATTGAAATATCTTATTCATATCCAAAGCAAGATTTGGGCAAGAGACTGGTTTGGCAACTACCACTTTTGGGCCTACTAACATGCCTGGATTAGCGCATTGGTGGGAACCTAATTGTGTGGGGAAAAACTCTGGAGTGGACAAGTTTATTGAAGATATTAATTTATTCAAATAATTTGATCTTCCTATAAAAAATATTTAATTGAAGAGAAAATGTGTTGAGTTCATTTATAGTTTGTTTAGTGATATAAGAATTTGCCTATTGTTTTAGAGAAATAGAGGGATATGCTTAAATTTCAATAATTGAGATGCATCATCCAAGATTCAATATAATTCAGGCCCTCTGACTACTAGGCAAAAGAGTCATACCACTGAAAATTCTAGTCTATCAATTAGCCCATGTACAAATCTTGAAGTTAAAGAATTTCGAGCTAGCGCTAATTTATTAAGGTAGCCGTACCTCTTGCTCTCCATAGATTCAAACCAAATTAAAAACAGAGAAATTTAAACATGTTATTATCTGTGACTTGCATGCTTGCGGACAGCAAATCCAACACCATCCTGCCTCATCTTTGTCTAAAGACTAATTTTTGGTAACAAATATATCATTCAGACTTCTATGAAGACTTTGACTCTTGCAATGGCTGATTAGCCCGCCTTGCACCTAATTAGATTGAGCATTTGTACGAAAATTCCTATGTGCACACCCTATCAGCACTTAATGGTGAAATAGTAAATATTAATCTTATTCAAAAATTTAAATTTCTTGGCCTAAGAAAATATAAATCCAAATTATACTTCTGTCCTTCTACATTTCAAATCTTGGCTCCCAACGACTATTATCTCTCTCTCAAATAATATTTCTTGGGTTTTGGTCTCCATTCATATCCAAATCCTTCCTTTCTATCTTGATGAAGGCCCCCTTGCCACCGAGGAGCAAAAGAACACCACTTTCTGAAACCCTAAACCCTACGAAGCAATGGTTGTTGTGGATCCTAAAGAGAATGTGGATTGCAACTCTATCCTACTAGAATGCTCCCTTTCCGATCCTCCTGCCACCTCCTGGAGGCCCCTCACTGCTAGGAATTGAGCCCCATTCTTCTAAGCACCTTGCATCATAAACCTTAAAAAGTTAGCTGATTTAAAAAGATTATCTCAATCAGACATCGTATGACCAAGTTATGGTCTCCAAAAATTTAGTTTGTGATTCGGCTTCTCAAAGTAGGGATCTCATTTCTGCATCATGTTCAGCTCTACATATAGTGACCAAAGTGGTCCAAAGTATTCCACATCAAGCTCAGTCACCCTTCTGGCTCGTAAAAGCCTGACTCAAGCAGGCATGAAATAAGATATGCTTGAATCCAACCTCATCCAAAACATTACCTCAACAAACTAGAGTAGTTTGGTTAATTTCAAGTTGAGTACACTTACCTGTCCCTTCTTTAACTTAGACCTAAGATTTGTAATCTTATATTGGAATTTGTCCTTGGCTGATCAGCTCATGGACAACTTTGCAAGTTAAACACCACTCATGAGATTAGAAGGGTTGGCTTAGGCTTCATCCCTTATTGATATGCCTAGCATCAGGCTATTAGGAATTTTGTCATATCAAGCTATATAAAATATGTAAACAAAGGTTATAGAACCATTAAGATTATTTGACTTAAGATCATTGAAGTCAAAGATGTACTTAACTTTATCTTGATTTTGCCAACATATGGAAACTAGGACTCATTTCGTTCGTGAGAAGAACTTTTCTTCTCAGGAAATAACTTTCTCGGAAGTTATTTTTCAGGAAGTTACATCATAGGAATATGATTTTGGCATGTTTAGTTAATCATGGAAAAGTGGCCTATTCTAAAATGGCTTATACTACTATAGAATGGGGCTATGGTGCGCATACTATGGCAGCAATTTTTGAAAACACTACCATAGATTGTACGGCAGCGATTATAAATAACCACTTCTATAGGTCGGACCTATGATAGTGGTTATTGTCAACTGCTGTTATAGATCGATATATAGTAGTAGTTATAAAAAATTGCTGCAATAGACTGCATCTATAGCAGCGATTTTGATAACCGCTGCCAAAGATTCCATATGGCAGTGATTAATGAACCACTACCATAGATCCTATGATCTATGGTAGCAGTTAGCCATGACCGCTGTGATAGACTAGAACTTATGACAGCAGTTAGCTAAAATCGCTATCATAGGTGCAGTCTATTGCAGCGGTTCTTTATAATCACTGCTATATCTTTTTTCATATTTTTTTCTCTAAATATTATATAATTCTAAAATTTAGTATATATTTTTATCGTTCATTATCTTAATAATTATCATTAGAGTATCATCGCAAAAGATTGCTTCGATCCAATGGCCCTAGCTTCATCGATTAGTAAAATTCGATTTCAATGACCACGAATGACAACACGATGATCATATAGATAGAGACCACCAATGGATTCAAAAATCTGCAATGATGATCTTGGTGATGTTTGTAGCATACTATCAAAGTTTCACTTCAATCAGATATTGTTATTATAGTCAATTTAGCATGGAATGATTTTGGTCGTTAAATAAAAAATAAGTGATCAAAAAGCCAAATAACGTTCAATGACGAGATAATTTTTTAGTTAAATAATCTTGGCTATAATTTTAACCATTTTATATAACGATGACATTAGGACTTGACATCTCGAATTTGACTTAAAGTAGAGGAGAATCAAATCATCAAGCAGTCGAAATGGCTCGGATATATACGGAATCGAGTCAGCTCGGGCTAAGATCGAGCTGGCTTGAACTACAATCAAGCCAGCCCTCTTAGGCAAATAGAAAGTAGGAGATCGGATGAGACACAATTAAACCAGCTCGACCCCTGACAGAGCTGGCTCGACAGAGATGAACAGAATAGGATGAGATTTTTTGTTTAGACTCGGATTGTGATTAATCCAAAGTGTCTACGAGACTTGCGCATGGACCATAGGATCTAACAGCCATGGAGAACTGCGGTCATGATCTAAAAGTTGAAAAATATTCTAAGACTCCATCAAGATCATGTTCGACTCATATTAGAAGAAAGCACCATGTTAGGACTCCTATGAACTATTGAGAAGAGGATTCTCATCCTATTTAAAGGACTGAGGTACTGTAGAGTAGGTGGTGGCGTGTGTGGCGTAAGAAGCATGTAGAGAGGTTCAGACAACCGTTGAGAGAAGCTTGGTAGAGTATCCAATACGTGCAGCCCATGCGAGAGAGAAGTAACAGGTGCATAGCATCTAGTGCGGAGGCTATAAGGGCAAACCATCTTGTAGCTTTTGAGGATCTTCTTGGGATTCTAAGAGAGTTTTTGTGAGGATAGCTTCTAGTTAAGAAAGATTTATGTACAATGAGTTGAGAGTGGGTGTTCTCTTCTTATACTTATTTTTCTCTTTTATAGTAGAGCTTTGCATGTCCTATGGAGGCAAGTCTTTAGGCTAATCCATATACTTGATTATTTTTTTATTTTATTTTCTTCTTTCTTCCTGCCATAATATCTCAGTACTAGATCCCTAACAAAGTGGTATCAGAGTAGCTGATATCCCAATAGATTGGTTCCAGAGCTAAACAGTACCAGAGCGTAGATTGCAATAGTAGATAGAGATCGAAAAAAATGAAGAAGACAAGTGCAATCAAGGAGGAGATCAATAGGTTTGATGAAAAGAGCAATTTCTCCTTATGGTAAGTAAGGATAAAAGATGTCCTCATCCAACATGGATTGATCGACACTCTCTTAAACGATGAGATGCCAGCTACCATGGAGGTGAAGGATTGAAAGCGGATCAAGATGCAGGTAGTGAGCACAATCTACTTGTATCTAACGGATGATGTTGTGATTCGCGAGACTTTTTCGATAGCGTTGTGGTCGAAGCTTGAGGAGTTGTATATGGCAAAGATGCTCACCGACATGCTATTCCTTTGGAGGCAGCTCTATCAACTGCGGATAGACGAAGGCCAAAGCATGCGGGAGTATCTATCCAACTTTCAAAAGATCCTCACCAACCTCAGCGTTGGCAAAAAAATTGAGGAGAAGACCAGGGCATTGGTCTTGCTAGCATTGTTTTCTCATTCATATGAGTCTTTGGTGACCGCTTTTCTAATGAAAAAAAGCACCATCAAGATGGATGAGGTCACTGCAGCGATACTCTAGAATGAGATTCTTAGGAGGGACAACCCAGCTTCGAGCTCAAATGGCGGTGGCTCAGCTTTGATAATTTTTGGCGGAGCAGGAGGTAGTAGACGAAGCGACGGATCACGAGGAGGACGATCCAAGTCTAAGATGAGAGATCCTAGTAAGATCAGATGCTATAGGTGCGACGAGTTGGGCTATTGAGTCAAGGATTGCCCATAACTCAAGGATCGGACGAGGGCTATTATAGCGATGGCTAGTAGCGAGTCAGAGGATGATGTTCTGAAGATATTTGACAAGGTATCTACTTCTTTTCAATAGTGGATTTTAGATTCTGCATGCACATATCATGTTTGTTGCAGACAAGAGCAATTTGACTTCCTAGAGAGCAGTAAGGGCACTGTTTATCCATCGGATGGATAGAGCTGTGTGATTAAAGACATCGAAATGGTTAGCTGGAGAATGCATGATGGTGCAGTGAGGAGATTGGGAGAGGTCCGATACATACTCAATTTTAGATGGAATCTTATCTCACTGAGCAGACTAAATTCAAACGGCTACATGTTAGTAGCTGACAATGGAATCCTTGAGATCATACATGGCAATAAGATGATGTTGAAGAAAAAGAAGAAGATAAGAGGATATTACTATCTGACAGAAAGTCTAGTGCGAGATAAAGCTTCAAGAGCTAGAGGGAGCTCAGTCCGAGATAGAGCTCTAGGTGGAGGTGGATAGGGCATGGGACAAGAGACTCGGGAGGACGACATGCAACATCGCAAGGTAAAGTTTCTATTGCCACAGCAGGCTATCCCGAGCAGGTCTCAGGTCAGAAGGATCACAGCAATCGATGGAGGTGGGATTAAGTAGCCTAGCTCGACTCCCATGTTTGCCCATCCATGATCAGCAGGCATGCCCCAGGACATGGGAATGAGATGGATCACAATCTCTCAAAGTTAGGTAGAGGTTGAATATTGAGTCAAGATGGAGATTGTAAGAATTTGATGCCTCGAATTTGATCCACAGCAAAGAAGAATCAAATCATCAAGCAGTCGAGCTAACTCGAATATGAGGTCGAGTCAGCTTGGGCTGAGATCGAGCCAGCTCGAATCGCAATCGAACCGGCCCTCTCAGGTAGATAGAAAGTAAGAGTTTGGATGAGATGCAGTCGAACCAGCTCGACCTCTGATAGAGTCGGCTCGACGAAGAGGAACAGAATAGGATGGAGTTTTCTGTTTAGACTTGGATTGTGATTAATCTAAAGGATCTACGAGAGTTGCGCATGAACCACAGTATTCAACGATCATGGAGGACTGCAGTCATGATGTAAAGGTTGAAAAATATTCCAAGACTCCATCAAGATCATGTTCGACTCATATTAGTAGAAAGAGTCCTGTTAGGACTTCTGTGAACTACTGAGAAGAGAATTCTTATCCTATTTAAAGGACTGAGATGTTATAGAGCAGGTGATGGTGCATGCGGCATGAGAGGCACGTAGAGAAGCTCAGACAGTCATCGAGAAGAGCTCGATAGAGTACCGAGTACGTGCAGCCCATGAGAGAAAGAAGTAACAGGTGCATAGCATCCATCGTGGAGGCTGTGAGGATAGAGTATCTTATAGCTTTTGAGGATCTTCTTGAGATTTTGAGAGAGCTTTTATGAGGATAGCTTCTAGTTGAGAGATATTTATATACAGTGAGTTGAGAGTGGATGTTCTCTTCTTGTACTTATTTTTTTTCTTTCATAGTGAAACTTTGCATGTCTCGTGGAGGCGAGCCTTTAGGCTAATCTACGTACTTAATTATTTTCATCTTTTTTTCTTCTTTCTTCCTACCGCAATATCTCGGTACTACATCCTTAATAAAGTCGTATCAGAGTAGATGATATCTTAACAAATGATTGTAAAATTTAAATCATTTCTGTATGAACTATTCATGTTAAACAAATCTTATAAAAGCACAAGCATAATTACTAAAGAAGTTTAGGAACGGGTATCGAGCGACATATAGTTTTGAATAGTTCTTACACCTATAGTTTAAATTTTATGATCACTACCATAAAAATGATTAAAGTAGTAGTCAAGATCATTTATCTAAAAAATTATCTCATAATCGGATACCGTCTGATCCTTTGATCATTTATTTCTCATTTAATGATTGAAATCATCTTATACTAAATCGACCATAATAACGATATTCGATTGAAGTAAAATTTTGATAGTATGATATAAACGGTACCGAGATCATTATTGCAAGTTTTTGGATCAATCGATAGTCTTTATCTATCAAATCATCATGCGGTCGTTCGTGACCATCGAAATTAAATTTTATCGATTGATATAGCTAGGGCTATCGGATTAAGGCGATTTTTTGTGATGACACTCTAACGATAATTACTTAGATAATGAATGATGAAGATGGACTTTAAATTCTAAAATTATACCATATTTAGAAAAAAATATGAAAATTTCATATTTGAATCTATAGCATCGGTAGGCAAAAACCATTGCTATAGGCCTATTGCAGCGGTTATTAACCGTTGCTATTTTGCCTATAGCAGTAGTTTTAAAAATTACTGCCATAGGTCCAGCATAAATTTTTCAAGTGCACCAAACTTTTCATCTTCTTGGCCTCCACACACACTCTCTCTCTATCCCTCTCTACCCGAGCCCTAATTACCCTCCCCATCGCCGACCCATCCCTCCGCCGGCCTGCCCCATCGCCAACCGCCTCCTCGCTCGCCTCCCTCTATCTCTCTTTCTCTTTTCTCGCCTTAGCCCTAGCTACCACCCCGTGTCGGCCAGCCCACCGCCACCCCCTCCCTTAGCCCTGTCGCCGACTTCGACTCCCTCGACCCCTCCCTCGGTTCCCTCCGACTCTAGCTCCCTCGGCTCTCTCCCTCCCTCAACCCCATGTTAGCTCCCTCCCTCCGCTGCCGTCACCTCCCTTAGCCCCGACGGCCCCTTCCCTCTAGCACCGCCGTGGGCCCTACCTCCCTCAGTCCCATCCCTTCGTCGGCCTACCTCATTGCCAACTTGCCCTGCCGATGAATCCCTTTGGCCTTGCCTCACTTGGCTCCAGCCTTGCGCCCCACCCCACCGTTTCCTTTGGCCGCGACCAACTGCCCCGCCCCACCGTCGGCCCCCTTTGGCCCTGCACCCCACCCCACCATCCCACCTCCGCATCAGCTGCCCAGGGACCACTGGTATTTACTCCTCCACCGACATCTACTCCTCCATCGACATCTAAGCTTCCACCATCAGTCACATCTCCAGCACATGCTCCACCCACCGATGAGTCTCCACTAGCATCCATGTTGCATGATCCCATGGCCAATGAGTGTATATTTTTATTATGTTATTTATTTATTTATTTATTTAATAGTATTTGTATACTTATATATTTACATAATGTATTTTTATTGTAGGTACATCATTCAGTAGGATATTTTATGGTCCTACATGCATGCCGCATGTGTGAAATCACCAGTATCGATGATGATGGAGTATGACGCGAAAGGAAGGCTAGTAGGAAAGACTGCGTGAGAGATGCATTCCTTTTTTAGAGTGCTTATGAGATGGTCCGACATTATTTCGATAGTGCCCATAGACTGACGATTGATGGATGTTGCTATCAAAGATCAGGTGTGGGAGGAGATATGAGTAAGTGTATCTTAATTATATTTATGCATTTAATATATTTATACTATATTTGATTAGAATAATTTTATAACTGACTTTTGATAACTTTATGCAGAGGAGGTATGATTTTTCAGATCATGAGAGGGCTCAAGATGCCCGACTGAAGAAGATTAGGAAGTTGTACCAGAGCTACAAGATAAAGCTCTACAGAAGATGACTCGAGCATCGATAGGATACTCTGGAGGAGCTTGTACCTTAGATACAGGACTGTCCCCCGAGTCAGTGGGAGGGGATGGTCAGACATTTGAGGAGCCAAGAGTTCGAGGTTTAATTTCTAACTTCTAAAATTTTTAATATACTTAAAATTATATTTAAATATTTTTTAAATACTTATTATTTATTTGAATACTTGTTACGCTACTTTTCATCAGAATCGAAAGAATTAGGCAGTCTAAGAGTACACGCACACTCTCAGCCGTGAGTCTATGGCCAGTCATGTGCATAAAGAGGTAATGAATACTGAATCTTACTAGATAAATTAAATTAATATTTTTTTTTATATTTCTAATAAACTGATCTATTGTTATAGCTGATAAGAGATGGAGTGATGTCCTACCGTAGCGAGATCTTTCGATCCAGCCATATGGACAATAAGCGTAGGTCAATGAATGCCACGATCGAAATGATTTTTGTAAGTAATAAATATATTAGTATGATTAATTTTATAGTATTTTTTTATAATATTTTATTTAAATTTATAATTATAGGAGTAGTTAGATATGCTCGTGAGTGAGGGCCCGGACATCTCTGGCCTCCATGACTATCTATCTCAGATCTTGAGGCTTGAGCACTCAGGAAGGATCCGATGCAGGTCCGAACATACGTTGATGAGCTACTGGTCTGAGGCGAGCATCTTTTCATATGCTTTCGGTGTCGTCAGTCAGGAGTAGCTTAAGGAGGCATTGGCATAGGTAGCTCAGACTATGGTGCAGGCTGCTCACATTGAGAAGCGGATATCTCATCTGCAAGGCATCCTGAGCGTCATGGTGATGAAGCTCAGCACGTGTTTTGGAGCTGACTTCATGAGCCTTGAGGATATGTTGCCGATGTTCCAGCTCCAACCCCTCTAACTTCAGCTCCTCCAACTCTGACTCTAGCTCCTTGAGCTCATGCTCCATCTTCCAATGACGATGATGATGTAGATTTAGAAAATTTTTGATATATTTTTTTTAAAAAATATTATAATAAATTTTATTCAGCAATAAAATTTAAGAATTTCATAAATATTCTTATTTTTATAATATTTTCTTATATTATTGAACTGCATTTATCAGGTAAAAATATAAAAATTAAAAAATTTATATTTTTTTCATTATTCAAAAGCTATGGTAGCAGTTGCAAAATCGCTGCCATAAGTGTGTCAATAGCTGTCGTAAACTGTATGCCAACCATTGCATTAGACCTATGGCAGCGATTCACAAACTGCTATCATAGACTATAGCAGCGGTTTTATAACCGCTGCCATAGAGCATTTATCAGGTAAAAATATAAAAATTAAAAAATTTATATTTTTTTATTATTCAAAAGCTATGGTAGCAGTTATAAAATCGCTGCCATAAGTATGTCAATAGCTGTCGTAGACTGTGTGCCAACCGCTGTATTAGACCTATGACAGTGATTCACAAACTACTATCATAGACTATAGCAACGATTTTATAACTGCTACTATAGACTTGCTCTATGGCAGCAGTTATAAAACCGCTACTATAGGTTAATCTATGGCAGCATTTTATAAATCACTGCCATAAGCAATCTATGGTAGCAATTTGAATAATCGCTGCAATAACCACTATCATAGACCTACGACGACGGTCGTAGTGACAGCTATGGCAGCAATTTTTTAGGCTACGACAGCGGTTATCAATCGCTACCATAGCTCTACTTTATAGTAGTGTTACATTTGATTAAACATTCATTTTTCTGAAAAAAATTATATAAAATACCTATTATACTCTCAATAAGCATAAGTTTTGGGAATGATGTCTCAAAATCAATCGTCAGCTTGTTGATGGTTGAGCTAATTATTAAATATGTATATAAATTATTAATTAAATAAAAGTTATTTTGGCTTTTTCATCATAAATCTTACATCTTCTAATGAACTTCTATCTATTGTGGTGAAGTCCTTAGGACTATTTAGAATCAATAAAGGAGGATTTATCATTTAATCCTTAAACGTGTTTGTGATCAATTGATACGTTGTTCCCAAGGATGACAACATTTATCGAGTATAGATCGATGTATGCCATATAGGTTGATTATCCTCTTAACCAAGGAGTGTGAAGATACTGGTATGGCATACAGATGAGATGTAAGGATATCTTTGCATAGAACGTGATCGACTCTGGAGCTTTTCTGTTGTCAAGAATTATCTGATGGAATATGGGTATAAGTCCCTCTAATCTGAGATCACCATGATGACTTTCAAGCAACTCACTGTGCTTTGGTGCCGGACTACCTTAATTTTTAATTCAATGACGGAAGATTTCTGGGTACAGTCAGGTACTTAAGAAGTCGGTGCGTCAAGATAGGATTAACCACTTTTGCTTTCAAAAGTTGTGTTCAATAGTATTTCAATTTAGTAAGGTGTTGGCCAGGGTAGTTCTAGTGAGGGGTCACGGGATTAATTGCTTTAAGACACGATTTGGATGTATCTTTTAAGATTGACAGTTTTAACTCTGAGTCATCCTATATATAGAGGTCAAAGGAATGAATTATACGATAATCATATTCACATAGGTTCTGAATATTGCAATTATACTATTCGACCTATCCAGACGTTAGGTACCATTGCTAGATGGTTATTTCAATTAGTACAAAAAATTGATTTCTGTGCTACCGACTTAGGTTCAAATCTGCAGGATCACATACACTAGAGATTTCTATCCGATCTGATAGCTGATCTAAAGAAGTTCAATTAGTAATTTGATCACTAATTAACTTAATTTGATTGAGTAATTAATTTTTAAATCAAGTCCAATTGAATTGGATTCATTTGGATTTGATCCGATTAGGTTATAAGATGATCTAATCACTGAGGAGGTTTGATCCTTGATTTAATCAAGGATTGGGCTTAATTAATTCTTGATTTGATAAACTAAGCTTAATTAAACCTAAATAAGTTGGGTTTAATCTAGTCTAATTGAGCCTAGTCAAATTAGTTTGGATTGGTTTAATTGGATAAGAATTTATAAGATCGGTTTGACTAGTCTTCCCATGTGCCATCTCACCAAGATTTACGCCAAACCTTTCATCACGAGAAAAATTATTTCTCATGAAGTTTTCCATGCATAGGAGGGCGTGCGTCCTTACTTCTGATGCCCTTATTAGATAAGTATAGATTGGTTGCAATTCAATTTCAAAGGAGTTTGAGTTTGAATTGCAAACCACCTCATCTTATGTAAATCCCTCATGCCATTTTTGTGTGCCTCCATAAAATCTGGATTTTTGGGCATGCACACAAGAAAGACATAAGAAGAGAAAAAGTTTCTTTACATGTGTGAAATCCTCTTCTACGTGAGAAAACCAGAAAAATAGAGAGATCTTGGTGCAAGGAATTTTGGGTGAGTGCATACCCTAGGATCTGTACCTAGAATTTGGGATTCCAGATTATGAGCTATGAGAATCGAGAGTTCACAGATCTTGGTGGAAAGCCTCTTCTATATCTCTTCTACGTTCATTGGAATTCGGAGCATCCGAAGATCCCATGAAAAAAATCAAAAGAAGTTTGATCTACATCAGCCATTGAAGGATCCTGCATCGAGCTAGCAATCGGGAAGAGCTGATCGAGATCAAGATCTCAGGTGGATTATCTGTGGAGGCCAGATGCGTGTGTAGATGCATCACAGCAATCATATCTATATCAAGATGATCAGATTATGGAGTTCGACTATCCACAAAAAGATAACGTATTTTGAACACATAGAGCAGTAAAATAATTTTACTGGTGATTATTTTTATTTTTAGATTTCATGCATGCATATATATTATATTAGATCCTATATTACATAGGATTTTTAGATTAGATCCATAACTCTTATTATTAATTAGATTAATAATTATTTTTGCTGCATATATTTTTTGAAAAAATTTCGAAAGTAGAGCTAGAAACCTTGCGAGCATTTTCATTAATAAGGCCATACATTTTTTCTCCCAAATTTTATATAAATAACAATATTATAAATATAATATTAATATATTATAATATAATATTAGATCATAATAATTTATTATAATATAATAATAATATTTTAATATTATTAATTTAAATAAAAATACAATATTAATATAGTATTATATTAATATAAATATTAATATATAAATATAAGTTTATATCAATATTAATAAAAACATCATATTAGTATAAATATTAAAATAATATTAATATATTATAAATATTATAGTATTTATATTAATATAAATATTATATTATATTAATAATATTATTATTAGGATAATATGAATATTATATCATATTAATATTTATAAAAATAATATTTAATAATATTTTTAAAAATTTGTATGCTCTATAATCACATATTTATAAAAAGATATTTTTGAAAAAAAAAAGTGCCATCACTTTTCATCCCATGGAAAGTTCCAAAATCTACCTACCAAAATATTAATAAAATATATATATAATTTTAAAATTTAGTAATCCAACCAATATTAATGATGCTCTATCTATTTATCCTTCCATCTAGAGTCTTAAATCACAATCAATTATTAAGCATCTTAAAACTTTAAAAAAAAAAATGAAAGAGGTGGTGTGAGCTTTACAGTCCAATAAAAATCCTCCACATCGCACACCAACATGAATATAAAAATATCTTTTAGCAAATATATAGCTGATAGGAAAGTAGTAAGCTTCCTACATCAAAAATCAAGTAATTGAATAATGAATAATGGATCCAATGTGTATATATATTTATAAAACACCCATATAAATCATGGCAGCATATACATCAAATTTTAACTATATAGCAACTTACTTACCTACATATCAGCTATCATTATGGCACTAGACTTATCCTGCCCATGCTTCAGCTCATAGTAGGTCAAAATACACATTACATTTATGCTCTTAATTGGCAACTGCGTTTCAACCCATAGCTGACACTGCATATACCATATTTTATATATGCCGATTAATTTGGATATTCTTTTTTTCTCTAATCTTATAGTTATGTAAAATTCAATTAGATATAATTTATCATCTTGATTTGGTTTTAGCATGAGACTAGTCACAATCATACTCTAGCCTAAGTCAAATATACTATACCACAGCTTAAGGCCGATCTAGCATATATACTATATTTCTTACATGGCCAATCAATCTAGATGCTACCTATACCCCATTAATTATGTTAAAGCTATGCTTTTCTTTATTTTGCATAATATGTATAGTTAAACACCAATTAATCATAATTCATGTAACATCAATTCATCAATGCATAATACTTATACCAATATATCTAAAATATACACAATCATACATATATATGTGTGTGTGTGTGTGCGCGCGTGTGTGTGCGTGCGTGCGTGCGTGTGTGTATTTTATAATTATGTAAATAATTGTGTTGAAAGGTTCTTATCTCTACCAATAACAAACTTAAGTATATCGAATACCAACTCTCTCCTTGGCCCGTGAACTCAAACAAAGTGTGTGACTCAACATTATCTTGCTTTAACAATTGCTTACCTATAAAGCTAGAATATTTAGTGTCCATGATGGAAAATTACAAAACATTAGGATTGATGGTTGCACGATGCTAACCCAAGACCTCTAATTACATAATGTTAGTTTGGGACTCCTCTTGGTATTGACTCAAACCCACAAGACATCTCTAGACCTACCATTGGTCCAGTAAATTATGTAAAAAGAGAAAGAGCGAAGAAGAGGAGGCTTAAATCCAATAGTGGTGATGACCCAGGAATTGAAGGAAAAAAAAAGAGGTGGTGGTTCAACAACCTTGCCTCACTATCAATGAACTCTTCATGGCCAAGATAATGGTAAAATCTTCCATGGAAAACTCGAATCCCTGCTCCAATCAAGGGCTTCTCATAGACAGTTGATCAAAAATTAGAGGAGGATGCCTAGGGGGAAGGAGGCTCCTTTTATAGATTGAATCCAGGGCTCTAGTAAACCCTAAAATGCTTCCTTCCATCAACTTGGTAGAGGAGGTGGACTCCCATCAAGAGTATTCCTCTTCCATCTCATATAACCAGCATGTGATGTTGAGAATTTTTTTCTTTTTTAATCTTGCACCAAAATTCCTATGTGCTATTATTAGTTTATAGATCGGTCAATGGATTAAACCCTTACGACTAGATTTGTGAGAACAAATTACACAAGGATTCATATATAAACACATGCTTATGGATCCACATGACCACATATGGGTCCAAAAAAAATATTATTTAAATTGGTTGTGAGGCTCCTTAAAGAACTTACTTGAGTCTCAAGGTGCTACACATTGGTCCATAAATTAAGACCCAAGGCACCCTAAGCAACACCATCCAAAATAGATTAGCTTGAACTCTCACATTGGAACTCTTATTCACTCTCCTATATACAAAAATAGGTATTTAATCCAATAAAAAAATAACTAAATTAGCACCTCTTATTATTCACATACAAAAAGCGGAAGGAGTTCCCTCCAATGTTCAGGCTCTTATTACTCAAATAAATAAATAAATAAATAAATAGATGGACTTTAATCTGCACCTGCATGCCCTTAACTTAGGACTCTTGTTGACTCTCCTATTATTCAAAAATATGCATCTTAATCTAATTTAAAAATGAACTAAATCAGCCACTCTATTATTATTCAAATGCAAAAAGAGTAAGGACATGCAAAAAGAGTAAGGACTTCATTCTAATGTTGAGACCAGGATTCACCAAACCACCTTGATCTACCTGGTTTGGGGTGTGCCAAACCATTCTAGCGGACAATCAGGATGGTTTCAGTATTTAAATCGAAACATTGGCTAGGAAGAGGAAAAGGAGAAGGAAACAAAGTAAAAGAGAAGAGGGAGAAGGGAAGGAGAGGGAGGAGAGAGACCCTCTAGAGGCCTCTAGTGGTCCACAAAGTCACCAAAGTGCTGCTACATCCATTGGAAGGCTAATGAAGAGGGGCCGAGGTGTTATAACCCAACCCAATTGGTTGGGCCTAGTCCATTTGACCAGTTTAGTAGATTGATTCAGGCCGACATTAGAATAAAAAGAGAGATAAATCAGGAGTCTTCTTCCTCCCGAGTTGAATAGGGAAAAGGATTCTAGGGCTCGCTCAAGCCCTAGATCTAGACTATAAAACAGCCTCCCCCTCTTCCTATTAGTCCTATGCCAAATATCTGATCAAAAGCTAGTGAGATTCCTCAATTGAAGCCGAGATATTTTGATCTTTTATGGAGATTTTCATCATTGATTGGTTGCACGAACTCATCAGTGGCAATGTAAGATCTTTAAACTCTCTTCTCATCCTTTCTTCGAAGCCTTGGCTTTGATTTTCCTTTGATTAGAACTGACTAGGTGTTGGATTTTTAGTAGATCTTGACCTTCCCTATTTTCCATTTTCTTCGGCCAAGGGCCATTGCTAGTGCCGCAACCATTGTCATAAAGGTCCCTGCCATGAGGGGTGGCTGGCCATGTGCTCCCTCTCTTGCTCCAAGAATAGAAGGGGAGGAAATCCCTTGTTTGGCTAAGTGGCCAAGAGAAAAGAAAAAGAAGAAGAAAAGGAAAAGAAAGAGAGAGAGTTTCACTCTATCCCTTCCCTCTCTTCACTTGCTTTCCCTACTTTCTCTTCCTAAAAGATCTACTTTCTCTCTCTAGCTTGTTTCTCTCTTCAAGGATTTTCTGGATCTTCGAAAAAACTCTTAATAATCTCAATCAACCCTAGTAAACTCATGATTGCCGGACAGCATGCCGACCTTTATCTTAGCTCTTATCGGGTACTACTATATTTGATCATCCTCCATCTCTATTGAACTACTTGTATCCTAGTTTAATCATAATCAAATAAAATCACTTTGATTAGATTGACTGAAATGCCAAGTGCTGCTATTTTGCTAGCCCTATAAGGGTGTCGAAAGTTAAGATTTGTATTCATTAATATTCATTGATAAATTTTGATAAAAGAATATATTTTGAATAATAGATTCTAAAGATCTCTTTTAGGATTGATTGAATTTGTCCATTCATTATTTCTACAAAGATAAGTAATAACCTATCTTTTTGAGTTCTTTCATTTAAATAATTTTATTTTAAAAGCAAATAATTAAACTTTAATTTATGTGTGATTTAGAAAATCATATTCGAACAAAGAGTAATGTACAAATTTAGGATTTTCAAAACATTATGGTTTATAATTTATTATGAAATATGCATATATTGAATAGAATTATGATATATATGGTATCTTGTAAAAATATTTTGGTACACATTGATTTAAGTTCTCAGTCTAACTATATTTTAGACCCTACCAATGAAAGTTATGCATTGATTTTTAAAACCCTGCTAATAGGGATTGTGCATTGGTTCTCTCAACCCTACTAATTAGGGTTGTGCATTAGTTCTCTAGACCATGCTAATAGGGGTTATGTATTGGCACTCTGATTATGATTGAGCTCATTATTTCTTTTCTAGCCCCATCATAAAATAAAAGTATGGTCATAACCAAGGCTAATGAGTTGAATGGATTTGTTTCGAATCGGATCATTGAATGTATATGTAAAATATATTTGAAAGAATATGATTGCATGAATTACATTCTTATGTTTGCTCATGGTATCTATTTTTGAATTTGATATCTTATGATAATATTTTAAATGTCTAGTTGAGATATTTATTACTTACTTTGTTGTAGAGCTCATTATCTTCTTTATTTTTAAATTCAGATATTTAATATTGTAGACATGGGTATTACTTAGGAGTGAGATTAAAAATAAGATTTAATAGTATCAACATCATTGGACTTACATCTATTATTATCGTTTTAAATTTTATAGAGATTTATTTGATGTAAGACTTTTAAATTTGGTTATCCATTGGATTGGTTGATTAATTAAATTTTAATTTTTAGTTATTTAAGCTAATTCTACTGTAATGCATTGATATTATACTTAGAATATCTTGTATGCTTGTGGAGAGAATATTTCATGAGTATGCAGTGGTTGCCATTATCCCTTGACTCACGATCTTAGGTCAGGGGCATGACATGAGGGAGAAGAAAAGAGAAAAAGAGAGAAAGAGAGAAGAGGGAAGGAGAGGGGACAAGGAGAGAGAGAGCCTCTAGAGGCTCGAGGCCTATCAAGGGCCAAGAATTTTGACCGAAATAGGGATGGATACCTCTATTACTTAAAAATTGATATTTTAAGACATTTTGTCCCTCTCCCCTCTACTTCCCTCCTCTCTTCTCTCTCTTTTCCTATCTTTCCTTCTCCTCCCCCCTACTGCTGGCCATCCAGTACATAGATGCAGACTCTCTCTCCCTCTCTCTCTCCTTCTCTACCCCCTCTCTCTCTTCCTCTTTTTTCTTATCCCTTCATCTCTCTCTATATTGGTTAGAGCTGTGATGGCCTGGCTCGACCCATCACCAAGACAGCCCAAACCCATCCAAATGGTAGTCCAAAAAAAAAATGAAGAAGACTCTCAGTAAGAGTCTTCTTCTACTGATCTCGATGGAGAAGAGGTCGAATCCGAGAAGGATTTAGCCTCTCCACTCTATATAGAGGTGCAAACACCCTTCAGGCCATGCATGACAAGCTTGGCCATCCTTCCTCTTCTTTTTTTTCTCTTTTCTCTCGTTGAAGCCACACCCTTTTATGCTCACCAAAAATTGAAGCAGAAGACGTCGCCGGAGCCAAGGTAAGCATCGATCCTTTCTCCTTTCTCTATAATTTTCCTTCTTTCCATGGTGTTTGGCACTACTATCGGCCACCAATTTGGCCAAAAAGATCAAGAAAATGGGTCGGATGTCCCTTTTTTGGACCTTTTCCATGATTTTTCACCACTCAGATATCGTTGCCAGTCGTCCCTTGCTTCACCATCGTCAGTCACCTGTTGCCATGGCTTGCTGTTGATTTTTCAACCAAGAACCACAATCCCAGCCCATCCTCTATTTAGGCTAGAGAGAAGAAAAGAAAAGAAAAGAAAGAAAGAAGAAGAAGCAAAAAAGAAAGAGAGAGAAAAAGATTTTCTCTCACCTCTCTCTCCTTCTCTTTCTAGGGTCCTTCTCTCTCTTTAACTGCACCACGGATCTCAGGATGAACCTAAGATAAAAATAGGATGACTGGATATTGCTTTGAAATCTATGCAGTTTATTGAATTCCAATCTAGCTCTTATCAAAAATTCATAATATTTGATCATGGTTAACCCACATTAAGTTTTCTTGATATGATCCCTGATGATCCTAATTATGATTATCTTTTTTAATGGATACAGAGATTTTTTCTTCACTTTTTCTCTACTTTTTTTCTTCTCTCTATTTTCTCTCTCTAGGAACTTCAGTACCAAGTATTGCCTTCCTTTTTTAGGAACTCATATTGACTTCGACAAGATGACTTTGCATTGATTTGGTGCTTAGATGGATCGGATTGATCATTCGATCAATTATCTTTTTTATTATTATTTAATTTTATTAAATTTAATAAATAAAAATTAATTATAAATTAATATTTAAAATAAAATTATCTGATTTTTCTAACAAAATTGGAAGATTTAGGATGATCAAGATAAGTGGATCTTATGCTCCTTATTTATTTTAAAATAATCATATTTTTCATATAAATAAACTGTTATTTATGAAATCATATTTTCATAAAATAAGGATCAACATATAAAATATGAAAGAACATATTTTATTATGATCATTGATTTTGTAAATATGTTTTATGAAAATAACATGTTTACGAACTATGAATTTTAATATTTTTCATCTAAGTATAAGTATATTTTAAGAAAAAAATAAATATTTCAAAGGCTCTCAGATAGCTATGAATAAATTCGTATGGAAAGGTCGACATCCGAAATTAGCATCCATAAGAACCAGCCCTATCAGCGGATATAAAGTTGGCATACAAAATAAAAATTTATTGATTAAGAATATTAGCTCTATCATGGATACAAACTGACTATGGTATAAATATTTGTTAGCAATATTTTGAAACATGACACGAATACCTAACAAGAATGATTTATGAATTATATTTATGAAATTTCATGATTTATACATGTATGATTATTTTTATAACTTGCTTTATTATATGATCTATGAAATATTTTATTTTTATAATATATATTATTTTTTAAATATTATATAATCATAAAAAAAATTATGCTTGATTCGGTAAGGAAGCGTTGATTTTACTTACTAAGCTAGTGTAGCTCATACCTTTTTTCTTCTTTTATAGAGAAATAAGGTTAGGACTGACGAAACATCCAAGCTTGGAAATCTGTATAGCAAGTTTAGAAACTTTGGTAGCTGAACTTAGTTTATTAAATGATCATGAACTTGTAATGGATTATTTATAAATTTGAGATATGGGTTTGGTATTTATTTTTAGATTTAGATGCTTTGAACTAATCTTGTTTTAATTATTTGAGGAATGATAGAATTGAAACTTTGTTTATATTTTAATTATGATGGATTTTAGCTAATTATGATTGATAGACTTCGTGTTATCAAGAGTGGTATCCCTTAGTAACATGGTCATGTTGTGTCCTGGATTTGAGGCATGACATTTTATGGTGTCAAAGCAATAAGATTGATCATGGGTAGACTTTAAAAATTTAGCAATAGAAAAATAGGTATCATTTATCTAGATCATGTTTGATTAAATGAGAATAGATGAGTTTTCTTAGAGTTTCTATTTCTCATTTAAGAAAACTAATTAATGCTAGTATTTTTGATAGGTGACAATGAGCAATGATAAAAATAAAGTCTTGGCAAACATTACCACTAGGATAAGATGAGCAAGAAGGACTACAAGGAGAGATGCCAACTAGATGGTTGAGCAAGCTCCTAATATGCCAGTCATTCAGACAGTCATTGCTAGAGTTTGTAAAGTGTTGCCTCAACTTATTCAACAACAACAATAGACATAAGCTGCTCCTCGACCTATACTATCTTTAGAGTTATATTATGAAAGATTTAGAAAGCTTAACCTACTACTGTTTGAGGATGGACCTGATCCTCTAGTTGCAGAGACTTGGATTCGAAAAATAGAAATAATATTTGCTGCACTACAGTATTCTGAAGAGGTGAAGGTTAGGCTAGCTATTATCATGCTAAAAGAAAATGCTGAGTTTTAGTGGATTGCAATAAAAATTGTATATGAAAATACTAATAACCAGCTAACATAAGAAGAATTCAAGAAAATATTTTATGATTAATACTTTTTTGATTCAATAAGATTAGTAAAAAAAATGAGTTCTTGGCTTTGAGGTAAAAAGATGACATGATAATATTAGAGTATGCAAATAAATTTAATGAGTTAGGCTGCTTCTGCCTCCAGCTCATGGATTTTGAAAGGAGTAAAGCTAAAAGATTTGAGCAAGGTCTAAGATATGAAATTCGATCTCGATTGTCTTTCTATCCTTTTAATGATTATAAAGATGTATTAGAATAAGCTTTGAAAGTGAAATCTGAGATGAAAAGATCGGAATAAGAGAGGAGTAACAAAAAGAGACCGAGGCCAGTAAAAAATCTAAATGATGGATAGAAAAATTTTACTAATAATTTAGATAATAATAAAGAAGCTATGACCTACAAATATTATGGCAAGGATCATTATGGACCTTATCTCAAAATGCTGAGAGCATGCTTTTCAAGCAGCATAATATGATATATGGCACAAGATTGTCCCATTAAGAAAAAGAATTTTTTAAAGATTCTCAAATCAGCATATCAAAAATCATAAGAAAATACACGAGTGTTCACTTTAACCCAGCAGGATGCCAATGCAAACAATCAAACAGTTTTAGGTATCATTCTACTTAACCCATAGATATTGATGTGCTCGTTCTTTTATAACTTTTAAATTTAACCATATATTTATAGAATTGAATAAGCTACTATATGATATTTCTATTCTTAAGAAAGTTATTCTCACTAATATTTTATTTAACACTATATCATTTTTAGATGAGAAAGCTAAGATTGATAGAAAATGATTTAAAGAATAATAAAGATGATATGAAGACAAAAAATCCTCACCTATTTAAAAATAAAGATATGTCAAGTTTGGAGGATAAAATATTTTTTTAAGGAGAATAGAACATAATGGCCCGGCTCGGCCCATCGGCCCATCACCAAGATAGTCCAAACCCACCCATATGGCAGCCCCAAAAAAATGAAGAAGACTCCTAGCGAAAGTCTTCTTCCATCGATCTCGATAAAGAAGAGGTCGAATCCGAGGAGGATTCAGCCTCTCCACTCTATATAGAGGCGCAAACACCCTCTAGGCCATGCATGACAAGCTCGGCCATCCTTCCACTTCTTTTTTCCTCTTTTCTCTCGTTGAAGCCGCAGCTTACCCTTATTATGCTCGCCAAAAATTGAAGCGGGAGACGCTGCCAGAGCCAAGGTAAGCATCAGTACTTTGCTCTCTATTTTCCTTCTTTCCATGGTGTTTGGCATCGTGGCTGACCATCGATTTGGCCAAAAAGATCAAGAAAAAGGGTTGGATATCCTATTTTTTTGGACCTTTTCCATGATTTTTTGCTAATCGGACATCATCACTAGCCATCCCTCACTTCACTACCATCAGTCACTTGCTGCCATGGCTTGCTACCGATTTTTCAGCCAAGAACCACCATCCCAGCTCATCCTCTATTTCAGCCAAAAAGAAGAAAAGAAAAGAAAAGAAAGAAAGAAGAAGAAGAAAAGAAAAGAAAGGAAAAGAGAAGAAAAGAAAAGAAAGGAAAAGAAAAGAAAAGAAAAAGAAAGAGAAAGAAAAAGAATTTTCTCTCACCTCTTTCTCTCCTTTTTCTCTCTAAGGCCCTACTTTCTCTCTTTAACTGCACCACAGACCCCAGGATGAACTTGAGAAAAAAATAGGATGACTGAATATTGCTTTAAAATCTATGTAGTTTATTGAATTTCAATCCGACACTTGTCAGAAATTTATAGTATCTAATCATAGTTAACCCACATTGAGTTATTTTGATATGATCCCTGATGATTTTAATCATGATTGCCTCTTTTGACGAATACAAAGATTCTCTCTACTTTCTCTCTCTATTTTTTCTCTTCTCTCTACTTTCTTTCTTTAGGAACTTCAATACCAAGTCATGTCTTCCTCTTTTAGGGACCCATATTGACTCCGACATGATGATCTTGAATCGATTTGATACCTAGATGATCTATTGGATTAATCATCTGATCAATTATCTCTTTAATTATTTAATTTTATTAAATTTAATGAATAAAGATTAATTATAAATTAATATTTAAAATAGGATTATCTAATTCTTCTAATAAAGTTTGAAGATGTAGGATGATCGAGATAAATGAAACTTATGCTCCTTATTTATTTCAAAATTATCATGTTTTCCATACAAATGAACTGTTATTTATGAAATAATGCTTTTATAAAATAAGGATCAGCATATAAGATAAGAAAGAGCATATTTTATTATGATCATTGATTTCATAAATATATTTTATAAAAATAGCATGTTATGAATTATGAATTTTAATATTTTTTCATCAAAGTATGAGTATGTTTTTAAAAAAAAGAAATAAATATTTCAAAGGCTCTCAGGTAGCTATAAATAAATTTCTTTGGAAAGATCGACATCCAGAGCTAGCATCTATAAGAACACAGCCCTGTCAGTGGGTATATAATTAGCATACGAAATAAAAATTTATTGATTAAGAACACTAACCCTATCATGGGTATAAAGTGACCATAACACAAATATCTATGAGCAATGTTTTAAAATATGACATGAATATCTTATAAGAATAATTTATAAATCATATTTATGAAATTTCATGATTTATACATGCATGATAGTTTTTATGACTTGCTTTATTATATGATCTATGAAATACTTTATTTTTATAATATATATTATTTTTTAAATATTATAAAATCATAGAAAAATTTATGCTTCATCCGATTAAGAAAATATTGATTTTACTTACAGAGCTAGTGTAGCTCATATCTTTTTATTTTTTTAATAGAAAAATAAGATTAGGATTGATGAAGAATCTAAGCTTGAAAATCTACGTAGCAAGTTTGAAAACTTTGGTAGCTGAATTTAGTTTATTAAATAATCATGAACTTATAATAGATTATTTATAAATTTAAGATATGGATTTGATATTTATTTTTGGATTTAGATGCTTTGGACTAATCTTGATTTAATTATTTAGAAATAATAAAATTAAATCTTTGTTTATATTTTAATTATAACAAATTTTACCTAATTATGATTAATAAACTTCGTATTATCAAGGATGATATCTCTTGGTAACATGACTATATTGTGTCCTAAATTTGGGGCATGACAAGAGCCTGATATGGAATGGCATGGGGAGTATAGAATCATACCACTGGTTCATATCCAATACTAGCACAATAGACCTTGGTTGAGACTTTTATTATCCTCCTCCCACCCCTTGCCCCCCAAAGAAACAAACAAGCTGATGTTATCAATTTGCACCCTCACATTGGGACTCTTATTCACTCTTCTATAATTCAAAAAGGCATACCTTAATCTAATTAAAAAAAATTAACTAAATAAGCCACTGTCCTATTTTTCATGAGCAAAAGAAATAAGGAGTTTCCTCCAACATGAGTTTCCTCTAACCTTAGGACTCTTATTACCCAAAAAAAATAAATAAATGGATGGGCTTCTATACCCTCATGCCCGTATATTGGGACTCTTATTCACTCTCTTATTATTAAAAAATGCACACATTAGTCTAATTAAAAAATTAACTACATTAGCTACTCTTCTATTATTCATGTACAAAAAGAGTAAGGAGTTTCTTTCAATGTTGGGACTTTTATCCCAAAAAAAAATCTATGCCATCTTCTAGTTTCCTCCAACCCGAGCTTCCTCTAATGTTGGGACTCTTATTACTTAAAAAAAAAAAGAAATAATTAGACGGGCAACAATCTACACCCTCACTCCCTCATCGCCTCATGTTGGGATTTTTATTTACTCTCCTATTATTCAAAAATACATGCCTTAATCTAATTACAAAACTAACTAAATCAACCACTCCCCTGTTAGTCACATACGAAAGGAGCAAGGAGTTCCCTTTAACATAAGTTCGCTCCAACATTGGGATTCTTATTACCTCCCTTCTTTTTTTTAAAAAAAAGGAAAGCAAACAAACAGATGGGCATCAATCAATGCCCTTATGCCCTCAAGGCTTCATGTATAAGTATTTAAAAGAAAAGAAAAGAAAAAAAAAAAGATGGGTCGGGCTCCCTCACCCAATTACCCTCATAGAAAGAATTTCCTCCGGGACTTATTACAAAAAAGAAAAAAAAAAAAAAAAAGGATACATGGGCATCTCCTATTTCCATCACGAGCATGCAGGAGTTTGAGCCCCAATAAGACTCCTTCTGGAAACAGAAATCACCAAGAGACCAAGAGCACGCCCAATCACCTCTATAAGTGGACTCTAATCTGTTGCCAAAAAATAAAGATGCAAACCACCCCAACGCACTCCCATTTAAAAAAAAAGGAAAAGAAAAAAAAGACAGCATTTGGCTCTTTTAGCCTCATAAAAAGACTCCCATATCAAGCTATTGTTGCCAAAAAAAAAAAAAAATTGTATACCTTGGACTCTTGTTGTACATGATGACATCGGACTCCCATACATCACTCTTCCATGAGGCCAACCGTCGACATTGAGGTTCTTTAGGAGACTTCTTACTTCCATGCCATTAAGATCTCCTCTATCATATATATTGTCATGCCCTGTCCGAATTCAGCATCTGGATAGGATACGTGATGGCTATACACTTCTTATGACAAGAATATCCTAAAAAATATACAAGACTTGAAAAATTAAGTACAACATCAAAATTTATAAAAATAATCTAATTTTATTTTCACTGATAATTGACAAAACTTGCATAATTATCAATTAAATTCTTTCGATCATCCGATCAAAAGTCAATAACACTCTATCTATTCATCTACTCACCCATGAATCCAAACCATAGTCAATCTTGATTATCTTACAACTCTAAAAAACAAAAAGAAATAAAGGGGGGTGAGCTTTACACCCTAATAAGAATCTCCGTACAATATACCAGTATAATATTATAATTTAAAAATAATAATAAGTATAAAGCATTAGTACAAATATGCATCGAGCATATAGTCAAGAAATAGATCATCATATGACATCAAGTAAAGTATTTTATATAATAATAATCTCTCTGGACTTAATATTTATTTTTTATTTTTATAATTTCAGTTTGTTAATCTTTAACTTTTTAGCTTTGGACTAATTAAGATCATGCAATGATCTTTTATTCAGATCTCGGATCAAATTTTCATGATCTTTCTTGGATCATATTTCTCGTGATTTTTCTCGGATCATATTTTTACACGTAAGCCTATGGAGGCTATTTCATATGATGAGACTAGTCCAAACTATAATATTTCCATCTGATTATTATATGTTGATTTCATCATATCAATTCTAATTTATAGTATGATGAAGACAAGTATATTATATTCATATAATCATATCATCAATCATTGTTACACATAAATATAGTCAATATATAATATATTCCTGATGAAAGATCATACAAGAAACAATAATATCTCAAACATAACAAATCCATCAAGACAGATCCAACGATGCAAAACTAAGAATACAATTCTAATAACATATATAATGATGATTATGTATAGAGATTCTTACCTCAGTTTGTGATAAACAGAACTCACAGGACTATGATCTGGATGTTAAACTTTATTCGATGTCCTGCTGTCCAGTGCTTTATATTTAATTAAATTTTTTAAAATCAATCAATTAAATTAATTTAAATTTCTAAAATTTTTCATTGAGGTTCACTGGGATCCACACCCGATCCCCAATAATTTTCCTCTCTTTCTTTTTTTTTAAAAATTCCTCATAATCCATCTAAATTAAGAAATTAAATAATTTCTAAATAATTAATAAAATAATTTATTTAAAACTAAAGATGAGAGAGAAGATACCTCTCTTCTCCTCTTCTCTCATTCTTAAAATAAGGGATTCAATCCCCCTTTTTTCCTCTCTCCCATTTGTGGCCACAAAGGATCGGGTCGGCCACCCATGGCAGCCCCCAGTAGTGGTGAATCCATGGCCCCGATGACAGCCCCCCAACGATGGCTGTTGCCGATGATATGTGGGGAAAAAAAAGAAGAATATTCCCTATTTTTGAGCCAAAATCGATGGCTCTCTGCTTTAATCCATCGGCAACCCAGAAGAAGAAAGAAAGAAAAAAAGGAGCTTACCTTGCTCTAACATCCTAGGAAAGAATTTCGGCGACCCTTTTTGGTAGCAACCCATGAAAGAATCCTTAAGAAATATCGGTTGATTCACACTAATTTCTCAAACAACTCAAGGTGGAGATCTAAGGGACAGGGGAAGGGCTCTTATAGACAAAATTTTTTAAGTTAATCTGGACTCCTACAGCCTAATTTTTGTTGGAATTGAGAGGGAAGAAGACTCCGGTTAGGAGTCTTCTTTCTCCTCTTTTTCACGTGCAAAGAAGGGAATGGGGTGGTTCTTTAGGCCCTTCAGATCTGGGTTGGGTCCAAGAGCCTAATGGGCTCAGCCATTACATTTATCATCTACCTTCGCCTTCGATGGCATCCTCAATCTCTCCGTTCAATTAGATTTACATCAATCTAGGATCTCTTTGATCTTCATTGATATGAGAGCTCTAATATTCTCATCCTCTCTTTATCTCTTCTCCATGATTATATTCTAATGTTTGAATCGTGCTATGAGTTTACAGATGATTCATTGTCAAACAATTTGATTATTCCTTTTCACTGTATCTATGGTAACTAACATGTTATATTACTTCCTTGGAACAATTATATGGATTTTATGTTTTGTATCTAATTTTATAGATGTTCAGTTTATCAAACATAGAGCAAGTTACAATTTCAAGATGTGAAGAACATGAGCAACAATTCACTAGTAGTATCAAAGTTTTCCTAAAGAATTAATTGAAGCGGACCTTAATGAAGGCTATATACAGAAGTTTGTCATATAGAAAAGAAATTCTTTGATTCCACGTAGAAAAAAATGGGAATTGTGAGGAAAATTTCTCTCTTAACCTGTTTTGTTGAGGAGGCCCACATATTCATTTATAATGTTTCTATACAATTGCTTACAATGGTAACAGGTAAAAGGATGGAAACACACAACAATAAACCCTGAGAATATACTTGAAAAATCCCTTATTAAGTAGCTATACAATCTTGAGATTCCATGAATATCCCAAGAACATGCTTCGGTGATCCCTCAATGGAAAATAAACGATAATGGATTTATGAAATATGCTTTGTTGATCTTTTGAATATTTGACCGCACGATCTTTAAGATTTTTCAAAGATTTATATGGCGAACAACACAAGCATTAGACGGGTTCCAAAAGTAGGTCTTAAATCATGAGTTGGAATGCTATAATATTTTCACAATTTATAACCTTGAGGAGCTTTGGTTGCATCAAAGTCTAGCCCTCCACCTCTTATATTTTCTGATTCTATAGGTTGTGAAGGAGGTCTAGACTGGTGATGTCAGGAGGAAAATGGCACCTGAAGATCTCTGTGCAAGGCAAGTTGCTTAAATTGTTGGCGAGTTGACTCCCCCCAACTTTGTCGGCCATCGCAAATGACATTGACGTACAGGTTGAACAACACAAGCATGAGCATGAAAGCAATGAAGTAATTCAACAGAAACACGAGGAAAAATTTCTTGCCTAGAAAAAGGCCTTATGGATGGTATTTTACCCATGGAAGACTTTTACTCATTCACGAATAAGCAAAAGGTCTGCCACAGTTGCTGGCCTGTTTTAGTTCCCATCGTAGTTTATATTGCTTGATTTGAGCTAAAATTGTGAAACTAATCTGTTGCATTACCCGAAATGTATTATTGAAGTTTCTAAAATAGAAACACAAGAACCATCATGAACTTTTGCAAGTGAATATTGAGCTTAAAAGAGTTCTGGTAGCTAGATTATTGTAGAAACTTGTTTGATCTGGGCAAGAGGGATGCATTGTTGGAAGAAATTTAAGATTTGAGGAAACTCCTCTTCCTCATCAAACCAGAATGGAAGTCCTTGACTGATGTTGACCTATGCGGGCGAGCCATTTTTGTCGTAGCGGCTGAGTAGTAGGTAACAAACTAAGAGGACTTAGGATCTATACAAGAAGATATTTGATACTTATATAGGGCCGAAAAATCTAAATAATATCTTTTGGCTAGCTTTTTTGGATGGGATCCTGAGCTATAATAATTTAGCTTCTTTGAGTACAAAATGAGGGTCAACTAAAAGAATTGCCAAAGAAAAGACTGAAATAGAGACCAGGTGGATTTCCATTGCAGAAGAACTTGAACTCGAAGTAAATCAGTCTCTAGCTGAAAAGCCGAAACTTGAACTTGTCTCCAAGAGGAAGTTTGCAGAGGAGCTTAAGTAGGCATTGCAGCGAGCAATGTGGAGGCATGCCTAAATTCTGGAATAGTGTGCAGATCTTCAAGAGAAGCACATCGCCCTACTTGAAAGGCACCGCAGGATCAGTGATGGGCCTGCAGATGTGAAGAGAGCAGCAGCAACAATAGGGGTGCAAGTAGGAGCCGAATATAAATTTATTGACCGTGTTGCTACTGAAATTTCAGCTTTAAATTAAAGTAGAATGGCAACACTCGAGAGATGAAAATAATGTTGGAATTTATCTGATTAAGTCCATTTGAATATAACCCATGTTAACATACATCGAGATTTATTTTATATATTTTAGTTTGATCTAAACTTTAACTAAAGATAAATCTCCGATAAAATGATAAGAATATATTTGATAGTTATTATGATAAAATCAAATTCTACATAACCATTATGGATAATGTTCATCTTAATCTTTGTAACTGATTCGGATATTATTTCTGATGGATAAGATATAGTATAAAAAAAATACCCTGTGAACTTGGTCCCTAACTTATCTAAGAGAGCTTATAAAGTCCTTCCTATCGGGGATACTTGGAGTTGAGATTAGAAAATCAAAGTATTGCTCGTGGATACCGAAGAGCACATTCAGTTTGATTTCTTCTTATCATTGCAAGCAAGCTGATTCTAGAGATTACAGATGGCATCAATGACTTATTCTTCATATAAATTCTATTACCCCATAAAGTTCTAATATTATGGTGTTAGAGTCAAGCTATTTGACTCGAAGATTGAAGCCTACTTTATATCCATATAAAAATTCTATGGACATAGATTTGTGGACAACCATCTTGGCTAGTTGCCTATTGTTGGGGATAAACCTCGCTCCCGCCGAAGTCCAGTCTGATGTTTAGTCTAATATAATTGGTAATTACAGAAAAGCTTCGATCGAAAATTCTCCCTCCAGCAGCCGAACTTCTTCCGAACTCCGCCAGCGGTCGAACTTCTTCAACAGCCAAACTTCTTTCGGACTCCTCCAATGGTCGAACTCCTTCCGGACTTCTCCAGCAGTCGAACTCCCCGCAGTCATCCAGGAAGATCTCCGCACGAGTCCGATCTTGTACATGGCATGAACCGACCCACATCCGGACTATCTGAGAGGAGTCCGAACTCCTCTAGAATTGATATAGCTCAAAGATCATCACCAACCGATGCCAACTCTTCCAAACTTTGACTATCAAATCTCAAACGGAGTGGCACCTCACGACAACAAACACTATCTTCCATAACAAACTCCATGTGACTTCAAGCGGCCCACTATCCGATAGTTATGGCTGTCACTATCAATTTGTTACAGGCTCCATTTATAAAAAAAACTCTTCAGATACATTTTCTCTAAGCTCTCTTCTTTCTTTCAAAAACTCTACAACTTTCTTGACTGAGCACTCCATTTCTATTGGCTGAAAAAGCTAACTTGACCATCGAAGGATCTTTTCGGAGCCACCACCTCGGGCTCTGAATGAGACTTGTTTTGCAGGTTACCAGCGGCGATCTCGTCTTCTTTGACTCCAGCACTTCTTTGATGGCAATCAGATTTCGTACCAACATCTATCATCATGGCTGAAGTTGTCACAATCAGCCTCTGAACCTATTCTTGGATTCTATGGTGGTAGAGGCTCATGTTATTTTATTTATTTATCTATTATTTATCGGGCTTGTGATTTTTTTTAAAGGGCTTGAATTATTTTTAAAATAAATAAATAAATAAGGAAAGAAGAGGGACAACAACGCTCATGGTTTCCCATTGTTGTGCCCTCCATCCTTTGTTTGAATTAGCCAAACTCCAGTCTGCCGTTGATAGCTATCGCACTAAGCGGTCGTGCCAGTCCTCGATCTCCAGCAACCACCCCATCGTTCAAGCAATAAAAAATAATAAAGAGGAGGGTAAAGATGAAACCGATGGATCTCGATAAACTGACGGTTCCTCCCTCTCAATCACTAAGAAATCAGTAGTTGGCCTTGGGGATAGGGTGGCGGTCCTCCAATTTGATTTTTCGATAGGTTGCTGGCCAGGTTTTAGTGGGGACAAGTGTTGGCTTGCACTCCTTCTCTAACAATCTCTAATGCTATCGCTGGCATGCCAATAGTTAGGAGAATGCTGCTGGTATTTAGAAATGGTCGGTGATCCACCGACAGAGAATCATCGAGGAGGGGGTTGCTGGTCATAGCGTTTGGCACCCCCATCAGTTGTCATCAGGAAAAGAGAAGGAAGGAGGAGGAAGAAATGGGGAATGGGTTTGGGTTTTGGATTCTGGCCCAAAACCCGAAACTTGGTTGGACGCACCCTTTAATAAAAGGGCAATTTTGCAATTAAGCCCCTGATAAAGTAATTTATTTTGTAAGGTCCTTCAGTAATTGTATTATGCTCCTTGTAATAGAATTTTATTACATAAATATCCTTGGATTATTATTTTATCCCTGTAATAAAGTTTATCACATAAAGGTCTTTTAATAATTATGATAACATCCTTGTTATATGGTTTTCTTACATAAAAGTCCATAATTTTGTATATTACATAATTTTTATATGTTATTTAATTTGTTTATATATCAATAAAGTATTATAAGCTTATTATCATATTCTTGATGATGTATTCATATCATATTTTATATGTAAAGTTTATTGACATTATTTATAAAGAATTCAAAATTTTTGATTTGATTGTTTGATGCAATCATCAAAGTGACCACGAACACATATATAAAATTATAAATTTTTAATAATAAATAATTTTGGATAAATACAGTTGATCTAATGAGGCTTTAATGGTGTCATAATTACATCTAAGCTACTTAAATATTGATTCGCTCCCAAAAGAGCATTTTTATGTTTGATGTTTAGAAGGATAAAATGGCAAGAATGTATATTAAATCGAGTAACATTTTCATACTAAAAATGTAGTATTTACTTATATTCGATGTGCATATCTTGTTAAGTTCATTAGTGATATGATATATCACTAAACGGGTATAGCCATTAGTATGTTATAAAACTTGTCCAAAAAAGAAACATAATAATATACCTAGTTGCTCACCAAAGTTAACTATCAAGAAATTTATTTATTTTAGATAAAGTTTAATTATTATTTAGTCTCATTATTTGATGATAATGTGAGCATATATTTTTTGCAGTATTAATTCTCGCAATGATCGATAGCAACATAAAAAAAATTATTTTCTTAATGAATTAAATTTCTTAGAATAGAAAGAGAGAATAATATTTACATTAGGATATGTTGATATTGATCTAGTATTTTGAGTGGATGAATATTCACCACTAGACCTGCTTATTGGGTGAGTCGAGCCGAATTTGGGTTGGGCTCAACTCTAGAAAAGTCAGAATTTTCTAGGTCCAAGCCCGACCTGGCCTGACCTTTGAGCCTCCTTTTAAGTCCCAAGCCCACTATATACTGGGCTTTGGGCTTTTCTTTTTTTATTTAGTTTGTTGGAAATTAGAATAATAGAAAATTTGGGCCCACATCAGTATTGGCCTAATATTTTTCTCCTTGTTTTGTTATTTGAATCCTTATATCATCTACTGCATTACATTGGAACTAGAAAAAATAAATAAATAAAATAAAAAAATAATCAAGCTAAATAAGAAAAAATAATCAAATAAAGTTCCAAATACAAGGATTAAAAGTAACATTATAATCAAAATACCAAGTATTAAATTGTACTAAGTTTCAATATTGAAATAATCAAACTTATCAAACTAAGTAAAAAGAAAATAAGCACTAGATAATATTCTTATAAATACTCCATAATACATCATTGATATATTATAGAGTGTAGAACAATCACACTATCAAAATAAACTATATTTTGGTATTTGGTATTTGGTATTAAAACAAACTACATCATCAGTATACTCTTGTAAGTTGGCATTTGGTAAATGGTAACATGGGTTTTGGCCCTTTGGAGTTTGGGCTTAAATACATATCCAGGCTGGGTTCATATAAATCTGAGTTAGCCCATTTGAAATTTGGGCTCAATTTTAAAGCCTGACCCAGCTCGTCGGGCTAAAAATCAAAGACCAAGCCCATTTTAAGGGGGCTGGGCTCAAGTGGCCTAGGTTTTAAATAGGTCTATTCACCACTTATGGATGAAAGTATGCTAGAATAGAAAAGCTTTTTTGAGAAATGGGGAGCATTTAAATCACCTTAGTCCTAATAAAATCTAATATGGCTAGGCACATTAGGAGAACCATCCTTTCATGTGATAAGACACATAATTTCTTAAAGATCATCTTTTGCATATCTAATAGGTAAAAAATATTTCATCATATTCATTGATGACTATTCACGATATATGTATCTATACCTTTTGTTTGATAAGGCTGATGCTTTTTAGGCCTTTAAGAAATTCAAAATAGAGATGGAGAGATAATCAAGAAAAGTGATTAAATTAGTCAAATTTGATAGAGGTGGTGAGTATTATGATAGACATATAGAAATAGGATAAAGGCCAGGATCATTAGCGAAACTCCTAAAGGAACAGGGCATCACACCCCAATATATAATATCAGGCATATCAGATTAAAATGGTGTAGCTTAAAAAAGGAATCGAATGCTTAAAGAAATAGTTTGGATATGATAAGTTATTCTACTCTACCTATTTTTTTATGGGATAAGACTGTAAAGATAGCTATGCATATCTTAAATAGAGTCTCTATTAGGACAGTTCAAAGGACTCCTCATGAGTTATAAACTGGTAGAAAATCTAATTTATGATATATGCATGTATGAAGTTAAAGTTCACAGCCCATAAGAAAAGACATTTGATCTTAGAACGACCAATGATTTTTTCATTTCTTATCCAGGGAGATCAAAAAGATATAGATTCTATTGTCCATCTTATACACCACAAATAGTAGAAATTAATAAAGCTAGATTTCTAAAGGATGACATATTTAGGAGTGAACGAACCTCAAGACATTATCTTTAAGAAAATACAAAAAATAAATTATGCATCTGAAAAGTAGAATGAAGTGATGAATCCTTTTGTTATTTGTCAAGAAATATTTAGGAGGGCCACACCACTTCATCAAATTCCATTCCATGAGGCTCCTACTACCAAAGAAGCAACTATCCAACCACCGCCACAAGTAGATCAGGGGATTATGATTTATGCATCTATTGTTAGGAGTATGATTTATGCCCATATTTGTATACATCCAGACTTTACTTTTATTATATCGATACTTGGGCATTATCAATATGATTCAAGAATAGAACATTAAAAAATTACTAAGAAAGTTATGCATTATCTATAAAGTACAAAAGTTTACATGCTCATATATATATATAGTGTGATCAACTTAAGATAATAGGATATTAGGATTCGAAGTTTGCTGGATGCATGGATAGTAGGAAGTCTACCATCGGATGCATCTTTTTATTTGTAGGAGATGCTATATCATAGATGAGTGCAAAATAAGATCTTATCACTACATCAACTATGGAAGCAAAGTATATTATTTGTTATAAGACTTCCTCACAAGTCATTTAGTTATAAAATTTTATCATAAGACTTAGAGCTATTGACTCTATTAGCAGATTGATCAAGATATATTATGACAATAATTCTTTTGTAAGGTTCTCCAACTATATGAATAGTACTTGCAAGCATATTAGTGCTAAATACTTGTTCTTCATAAAAGATGAGAGCATAATGTCTGTGGAACATATTAGTACAATGCTGACGATTGTAGATCCACTAACTAAAGGAGTCTCAGAATTTTCAGAGATCATGTGGATTATATGAGACTTATTAGCTCATTTTATGATTAATATATATTGTACATTCTATATAAGATCATCATATTAGATTTTATAATAAAATTCAGTTTATTTTATTTTATGCTGATCGACTATTTATCATATGATATAAAGAAGATCAAGAAATAAGTATAAAGTTTCATCTATTCATAAAGCAAGATTCTACATTAAGAACTTGTTTAGGAGGTGTCATTAATATTGTAATGTATGGAAGGTTATATATTGATTAATAATATATTTATCGCTATGATTCGTACTGATGATTATTTTGTAATCAAACATGTAGTATGTATCCTATAGAGAAATTAAATTTTTAAATGTGGCCACATCAATTTTTTAAATTATCAGATCTAGATTAAATTTTATTAAAAATTTTTAAAATACTTTAAATAATTAAAATAAAGATGATTATGTTAGGTTGGGCCAAGTGGAAGAATATTGAAATTTATCCAATTAAGTCCATTCGAATATGGCCAACACAAGCATGCATCAAGATTTGTTTAACATGTTTTAGTCTGATGTGGACTCCGCCTAATGATAAACCTTAGATAAAATGATAAGGATATATTTGTTGATTATTATGATAAACTAACTCTATATAACCATTGTGGATAATGTCCATCTTAATTTTTATGATTAATTCAGATACCGCCTAATGGATGAGACACGTTATAAAAGGATACCTCCGATGAACTTGATCCCCAACTCATCTGAGAGAGCATCTGAGGTCCTCCCTATCGAGAATACTCAAAATTAGGATTACGAAACTAAGATGTTGCTTATGGATAGTGAGGAGCACATTCAGTTTAGTTTAGATCGCAGATGGCATCGATGGCTTCTTTTTTATGTAAATTTTATTACCTCATAAAGTTCTAATAATATTTTAAGTTGTCAATTATTCATCTCAAAATATAATATCAATGTCGTAAATGGTGTTATTAGTCACTTTCAAATTAAAGTGCAATCCAGAAAACTTTCCATCTAGAAGCCTTGATATATACCGATTGTTTGTGTTGATATTTCTGTACTCATTGAAACATCCATTTTTTGTTTTTGAACATTACGATACAAAAGCTTTACATCTCACTGCAGAAAACCATGGTGAAGTCCATGACAATTCATAACCTTCCATTTGAACATTTGTGCTTAAAGAGAACAATCACTGCATCACATTATTTAATGCATGCATAAAATTGATAAATTTAATAATACCCATATGAGTAGCAATATATCATCTTAGTTGTATGATAAGTATAATAAATTCATCAATAAAAATATTAATTTATCAATTAATTAATATTAATTTTTAAGAATTAATAATCAATTTATATATAATTTTTGAGAAATTGATATTTTTATTAATTAAAAAATTAATTAAAAAATAATAAAAAATAAAAAAATATAATTTTATTATCAATAGAAAGAGCTCATTTTTTTAATCACAATGAAATAAATTTCAAGTAAAACGGAGCTAAAATGGAAAAGATATAAATTTTAAAAGATATAAAATAAATAAAAATTAAATAAAAAAAAAGAAAATGGCTCAGCCGGCTCCGTAAGCCGAGCCACCAAGCCAAGCCAAGCCATCAAGCCGACTCAGCCATTGAAGCCATCAGCCGGTCCACGATCCAGGCGTGGACCGCCAGCTCAGCAAAATCCGGCGAATCAGAGATTGCCACGTGGCGGACCTAGACCCTTAAAGGGTCTACAGAAATTTATCGCGGCTCACAGGGCAATCTGGTCATTTCACTCGGCGACAGAAGCGCTGATTGGCTGCGGTGTGCGGTGCGGCCGGTCCATCCGATCCATGGGAATAGTAATTGCGCGATCGGACGGCTGCGGTTGATTGCGGTCATGATCGGACGGCGGTGGTGATTTCCAGGCTTGATTCAAATTCTATTAAGCGATCTGGCGCGATCCAACGGCCAGAAAACCAAGTGATGAAGATCTGACGGTCCAGAATGCTGCCGGCGGTGATCAAGACTCCCGAAGCATGATTTGCGGCCAGATTTCCTCGATCAAGCGCGATCCAACGGCCAGAATTTAATCCGACCCGATCTGAGCTTATCTGCATCCGATTTTGATGATTTTTGGACCGTTGGATTCCTATTGAATGGCTGGATTTTATCAGATTTATCAGAGTCATATCAGAGCTATTTTGATTCAAATTTTATCCAAATTTCTTTATATTTTGATGATTACAAAGGCTATTAGTCCCATATTGCCTTTAGAAAAAATATCCAGCCCTCCTAGCTCTATAAAAAGGACCCCAGGCCATCAAGAAATTAATATCTCCGATCAAGGTGAAGCTTTGGTACAGGGCGAAGCCAGGCTATGGGTTAAAGGCTGCTTCGAAGCAACGGGTGCCGAGAAGAAGAGCCGAGCTTCTACACCATCTTTCTGCCAATGCCGATCCAAGATCAGAGATCAGGCTATTTTATTTTATTTCTTTTTAAATTTCTATGTATTTAAATTCTAAAATTTTAATTAATAAAAATTTTATTTTTGCATTTTAATTTCTTACTTTTTATTTTTATTGTAATTTAATTTCTGCACTTTAAATTATTGCTTTGCAAGTAGATGCTAAGATCTAACTAGTAGATCTTAGTACCAAGTTTAAATTTCCTGCACCTTTTAATTTTTTTTTTTTTATTTTCCGACTTCACTTTTGATTCCCAAAACTCTTCTCTTTTCTTTTTCTTTTAAAAATCAAAGATTTCAAATCTAAAAATACTACCTTCCCTGTGGATTCGACCCGACTCACTACTATCTACGCATTTTCAATGATTTTAAGAAGTCGGATTAAACTGATAAACACGGTGTCTTAACGACAACATCGCGTTCCTATCAAGTTTTTGGCGCCGTTGCCGGGGAAGGCACGGATATTAAATTTTTGATCTCTTTGATTTTTCTATAAATAAATTATAAATAAAATTTTTATTTTCTTGCTAATTTTTTTTATTATTTTGTAGAAAAAAAAAAGAACAAAAAGAATCAGAAGTTTTGCCTGGTGAGATCAATCCTAACCCTAGTTCTCTTTTCTTTTTATTTTATTTATTTATTTATTTTATTTTTAAATTAATTTAAAAAAATATTCATTTAAACCTAATTAAAAAATCTCATGATAAGATTAGAAATCTTAACTGCTTAGAGCATGCATCATATTAGTTTTATTTTTATCTTTATTTTTATTTTTATTTTTTTTGGTGATTGCTGGAGGCAAGGTAAGCCTTTCAGAATTTAATTAGTTGCATGCATCTAGTTTAAATTGCATAAAACCCTTTGATTGAATTTTTTTTTTTTTCGTGCATATTCATATTAAATCAAATTAAGGGCACAACCCAATTAAACAAGATAAGGTGGGGATTTGATCACCCTTCCTTAGCCCACAAACAACCAACCAGCATCCTGCATTGACCTAAGCCTTTAATTTTAAAATCAATTAGACATCAACCCTAGGAACTCGAGCTCAATAGGATAAGGAATCCTAAGAGTTGAACCGGGTTAGGATAAGTCAATTTGACTGGTGTCTAGGAAAGTGGTTCAGGGACGATTGGGCCCGAAGGAAGGTGGTTTCTAATTGGTTCCGTTCGCTTACCTGGCCAAGCATAATTGGTGTCTAAGGCAAGCAACGGGGGGACTCCCACCGACCTTACACTTACCTGGCTAGTTGATTGGCTAATCCTACACTTGGAGGGCTTGAAGGTGACCTTGGCAGTTAGGAGCTGTCTAGATCTAGGATAACCCTTAGTCAGGATTGATTGACCAACTTGATTGCTAACCAACATTAGATCTAATTAAACCGAATTCTTCTCTTTCTTCTTAGTTCTAGGACTCCTTAGGACCTCTTCTTTAGAACTCTTTTTTCTTTCTTCTCCTTTCTCCTCTAAAAATAAAATAAAATAAAAATTAAACTAACTAAAAATTAATAATTAAATTAAATTAAATTAAATTAAAATTAATAAATAAAAATAATTAAAAAAATTAATTTTTAATATAATAAAATAATAATAATAATAAAATAAAAAAAATATTCTAAAAATTTTTAAACCATACATTAGGGTTACACTAATACATGCATGGTAGGAAATCGCTTTTTCTGATTTAGTTGAACTTAATTGAATGGTTGATTCACATTAAACATAATAATCAAATGGCTAATATAAATCTAATAGTCCAAAAATTAGATAAAGTTGACCTTCTTGATCAGAAAATAGATCAACTCCTAACCCTAGGTCAACAATCTCCTCATTCACAATCTTCTAATTATCAGGAGAGTTATTCAATCTGTGCTAGTCCAACCCATCATGTAAGTGAATATCCTATGACTGCACAGTTTCCATATTTTATCCAAGAACAAGTTCAAGCTACTCAAGGATACTCCAAATTGATTAATGACCCATTTTCAAATTCATATAATTCAGATTGGAGTAACTTTAATTTTTCTTGGACATCCCAACAGACTCAGGCTCAGACCCAAATTTCACTTGAGCAAAATTATCAAAATTATGCCTATAATAATGGTCAGCCTAGTCAGTTTAACCAGCCATCATATTATAATCAGCCTTCATACCCACCTCCTCAACAGACCAATCTAGCTGATGATAGATTTAACCAACTTCAACAATTAATTCTAACTCAACAGCAATCTATCGCCAGACTAGAAGCTCAAATAGGACAATTAGTTGAGTCTAACATGAGGAGAGAACTAGATCAACTACCGAACCTACCAATTTCAAATAACCCACCTAATGACCACCAACCACCTGGATTAAATTATCAATCTAATGTTTCATCTAAGAATCTCCAATTTGAGAATACCAAAGTAATTCCTGAACTTAAAAGCTATAGGATTCTTATGGACCCATACCAAGACCAGGTGAGAGAGGCTAGTACTGATGCTAGCCAAAATGAAAATTTAGAGGAACTGGTTAGTACTGAGACTAACCACATAGAAGAACCCAAGCCAGGAATTAGTACTGATGCTAGTTCCAGTTTAAATGAGATAGAAATAAGGGAAAAGAGAATAGATGATTTACCCGAGACTTATAAACCTAATGTCCTATTCCCTTCAACCCTAGAAGCTGGTTCTTCTTATAAAAATCAAAAGGCATGTAATGAAATGTCAATGGAGTTGTTTAAGCAGGATCACATTAATTTACCTCCAGAATTAAAATCGCCTTTAGTCACCATTCCAGCACCCATTGAATCAAACTTAACTCCTAAAACTCCATTCATGAGCATTTTAGAAGAACAAATAGGAGTAATTCTTAATAAACATGGGTCTGAGAATGGAATCACAAATTATATCCCTAAAATTAACAATGAATATATCAATAATGGGATTATAAATCAACTTTCTGAGATTGGCAATCCAAAACCATTGGAATTTGTCAATCCAATATTCGACACAGGATAGTGAGCTGCATTGTGTCTGGCTGAAGACGGTAAACTTAGCGCTTGTTGGGAGGCAACCCAATATTTAGTTTTTATCTAATTTATCTTTTTATTTTCTTTTTAGGATAATTTGAATAAGTTGGAGGGAGAGCTCAAATTTGTAAAGGCATGTGCTGGACCAAAAAAATAATAATAAATAATAAATAAATAAATAAGTGTATTCTTCCATTTTTTTATTACATCCTTTTTTTTTTCTTCTTCTCCATTGAGGACAATGTCGATTAAGTTGGGGGGAGAGAAAAATAAAAATTTTAAAATTTTAAGTCCTCGAAAAAGTTAGTATTTAGTATTTAGATACCTGATTATGCTTAAGAATCGAATTAAACTAAGCATTTTTAAAAAGAAAATTGATGCACAGATTAGAGAATCTATGAGATATTGAGGAATCAAGTATTAAGAAAATTCAATAAAGAGTTAAGTCTAGAACATAAAAATTTTTTTCTTGGAGCATTTCTAATTATTTCTACTAGCATCAAAGAAAAGTCTACTTTTTATAGGCTTGTGTAGGGTAACTATACGTTTCTTCATATAAAAATTTATTTTAATAAAATAGTTTTCCAAGTACTTCTCACTGAGTAACCGGGCCTCTTTGCCTAAGCAAGCATTGAGTTTCGCATCAAAAGGTGGGAAGGGCAAAGAAGCTCGTTGTAAAGCTAGTCTTAACTCGTAGCCTATTTGATTCGAGCTAGTAAGCCCGAGGGGTATTCTATACCTAGTGCCCTAAAGCCAACTGGTTTGGGAGTCATTGGCCCAAGACTCGCTACATGGATCAAATAGAAAGCTTAAGGAGTTAAGACACTCAATAGTGGTACAACGTTAAAAAAAAAAAAAAAAATATTGGTTTTCCCACCAAGTAACCGGGTCCCGTTGCCTAAGTAAGCAATGATATTCGCATCAAAAAGTGGGCAATGTGAAAATAAAAATTAATAAATGAAGGATGGAAGTAGCAATACACCTGCCTATATGAAAGTTTAGACAAATCAGAGATAAAAGTGGAATAATTTAGAAAAAGTTCTGAAAAATTTAATGTTCTTTACTTAATTTTTCTATTGATAAGTATTAATACCCCAATGATATATCTCATTTAAGCTCTACTGAATATCAATGGCCATTTTGAAAATTGCTTAGGTAAAATTCGAAACTCTAAAGTTAAAAGGTATTTAAAACTAAATTCTTTCTTTACTCGAGGACGAGCAAAGCTTAAGTTGGGGGGTGTGATAAGTATCATAAATTCATCAATAAAAGTATTAATTTATTAATTAATTTATATTAATTTTTAAAAATTAATAATCAATTTATATATAATTTTTAAAAAATTCATATTTTTATTAATTAAAAAATTAATTAAAAAATAATAAAAATAATAAAAATTAAAAAATAAAATTTTATTATCAATAGAAAGAGCTCATTTTTTTGATCACAACGAAATAAATTTCAAGTAAAACGGAGCTAAAATGGAAAAGATATGAATTTTGAAAGATATAAAATAAATAAAAATTAAATAAAAAAAAGAAAATGGCTCAGCCGGCTCCGTAAGCCGAGCCACCAAGCCAAGCCAAGCCATCAAGCCGACTCAGCCATTGAAGCCATCAGCCGGTCCACGATCCAGACGTGGACCGCCAGCTCAGCAAAATCCGGCGAATCAGAGATTGCCACGTGGCGGACCTAGACCCTTAAAGGGTCTACAGAAATTTATCGCGGCTCACAGGGCAATCTGGTCATTTCACTCGGCGACAGAAGCGCTGATTGGCTGCGGTGTGCGGTGCGGCCGGTCCATCCGATCCATGGGAATAGTAATTGCGCGATCGGACGGCTGCGGTTGATTGCGGTCATGATCGGACGGCGGTGGTGATTTCCAGGCTTGATTCAAATTCTATTAAGCGATCTGGCGCGATCCAATGGCCAGAAAACCAAGTGATGAAGATCCGACGGTCCAGAATGCTGCCGGCGGTGATCAAGACTCCCGAAGCGCGATTTGCGGCCAGATTTCCTCGATCAAGCGCGATCCAACGGCCAGAATTTAATCCGACCCGATCTGAGCTTGATCTGCATCCGATTTTGATGATTTTTGGACCGTTGGATTTTCTATTGAATGGCTGGATTTTATCAGATTTCAGAGTCATATCCAAATTTTTCTTTGTATTTTGACGATTACAAAGGCTATTAGTCCCATATTGCCTTTAGAAAAAATATCCAGCCCTCCTAGCTCTATAAAAAGGACCCCAGGCCATCAGAAATTAACATCTCCGATCAAGGTGAAGCTTTGGTACAGGGCGAAGCCAGGCTATGGGTTAAAGGCTGCTTCGAAGCAACGGGTGCCGAGAAGAAGAGCCGAGCTTCTACACCATCTTTCTGCCAATGCCGATCCAAGATCAGAGATCAGGCTATTTTATTCTTTTTAAATTTTATGTATTTAAATTTTAAAATTTTAATTAATAAAAATTTTATTTTTACACTTTAATTTCTTATTTTTTATTTTTATTGTAATTTAATTTCTGCACTTTAAATTATTGCCTTGCAAGTAGATGCTAAGATCTAACTAGTAGATCTTAGTACCAAGTTTAAATTCCTGCACCTTTTAATTTTTATTTTTTTTTATTTTATTTTTCGACGTCACTTTTGATCCCAAAACTTTTCTCTTTTCATTTTCTTTTATAAAATCAAAGATTTCAAATCTAAAAAAACACTACCTTTCCTGTGGATTTGACCCGACTCACTCCTATCTACGCATTTTCAATGATTTTAAGAAGTCGGATTAAACTGATAAATACGGTATCTTAACGACAGCATCGTATCTCTATCATTGTACTATTAAACAAGGATATCTTTCTCAATTATAAAAGAAAATATAAGTTATTTTATTATTACTGCAACATTTGGAGAAAGAACAATGATATAAGCATATGATTCTGGAAAGCTTAGATTAATACATGGAGACTATAATACTTGCTATTTTTAATTGACTCTATTGGGGTTGAACCCGCTCTTGCCGAAGTTCGACCTGGTACCTGGTCCCAAGATAGTCTCGCAATGGTCGATCTTCAACCTGCTAGTTGATCTTCTAGATTGCACAAGCAAATCCCAGAGCCCACAAAGCATTGCAGTCCTCACTAGGACGAGCTTAAATAGTAAAAATGATTATTTTCCACTTGATCATAAAGCTTGAGTAGTAGAACTCAATCAGTCCGACTTTATTCGGCGATAAACTATGAAGGTAGCCGAATTCCTCCATAGGTGGCTAACTCTAGTTGAACTCTTTTTGGATGAGCTTAAATAGTGAAAGCAATTGTCTAAGAATCATAGACTGGTAGAGCTTCCCGTAGACGAACTCCTATGCCTCATTGAAAGTAGCAGATCTTGGCCCTGTTGAATTTGGAATCTCGAGTGCGCAAGTCAAAATAGACGAAAGGACCTCGTCTCCAAATTATTCATGCAGGCCATCTTGAAATCTCCAATCGAACTTCCTCTCAGTCGCCAAATGAGGTCCTTCCAGCTAAGCTCCTTCCAGTCAACCGAAGCACCCCTTCCAGTCGAACTCCTTATGGTTGCCCTGAAGGATCTCATCATCTACACAAATTTAGTTTCCGACTCAACACGAACTAACCTATATGCAGACAACCTCAGAAAAGTCTGTACTGCTCTAGGACTATCATGATTTGAAGCTCTTTACTGCCAACGTCTATTCCATCCAAACTTCGATTATTAAATCCCAACTAGTTGGTACATCATGATAATGGATACCGCTCTCCCATAACAAATTCTATATGGTCCCAAACGGCCCACTATTAGGCAGGTATGGCTGTCACCATCAGTTTGTTACGAGCTCTGCTTATATAAGGGATCCTCCAGATACGTTTTTTTTCTAAGCTCTAAACACTGCTTTAATTCCTCGAGTGCTCCATTTTTATTGGTGAGAAGAGCTGACTTGACCATCGGACGGTTCTACTAGAGCCACCCCCAACTTTAGTCAGGACTTGTCTTGCAGGTCACCAGCGAAGACTTCGTCTCCTCCTGCTCTAGCCCGTTCCGACATCAACTAAATTCTACGTCAATAGAATTGGCTCTAGAGGAAGGGATCTGTTTGATCCCTTATTCTTAAAGTAGCGCTTGGTGGAATTTCCTCTCAGCCTCCACCTCTTCTTCTTCTTTGGCCAATGCTGCAAGGATGCCACCCAGGAAAGCATCGATGAGGCGATCTACTATCTCCACAGTCAGATTTCATCCAGATCTGCTCACTCCTACTCCATCTCCGGTACCCTAGGCTCCTCCACCAACAACAGTAGTAGATGTAGAGCAGTTCAACATGTGATCCAGCAAGTTAAGAGCCTCACAAAAATAGTACAGGCCATGCAGTAGCTTCCGACATCGGTTCAGTCAAAGAGAACCTCATCGGAATATCAGGATTCAATGCTCGGATGACCCACCTGAGCCAGTCATCTGGTGACCCCTGGAAAGAAAAAATAGAGGATGGAGAGCCCTTATTCAGATCATGATTCTACTCCTGAAGGATCCCTACCTCCGTTCTGCCAGAAGACTATCGAGATCTGAGATCGAGAGGACCTGGATCAAAGGTTCCAGGAAATGAATTAGCAGATTGAGGAACTTCGCCATGCATTCATCGCCTACGGTGACAATATCTACACCGAACCTTCTTTTTCTTAGAGAATCATGCAGGAGTCGGTTCCGTCGAACTTCAAACTTCCTTAATTCAAGAGTTACAATGGGACCACTGATCCGATCGATCATCTGAAAGCCTTCTGGATTATGATGCTGCTCCATGGCACGTCTGACATCATCCTGTGCCAAGCCTTCCTATCTACTCTAAAAGGAGTGGCAAGAAACTAGTACTCGGTGCTTAAGCCAGGTACGATCTTTTTCTTTGGTCAAATGAATCATCAATTTATGACTCATTTCGTCAGTAGCCAATGTTCAAGGCGAGGTTCGGACTCCCTCATCAACATCAAGCAGAAAGAAGAAAAGTCCATTCGAGCTTGCGTCAGCCATTTTAATCCTGCTGCATTAGAGGTCCGAAACCTAGACCAATCTATTGCTATGGTCATGTTAAAGGGCGGTCTTCTAAAAAATAACTTTTTATCCTCTCTGAAAAGAAAGTATCCCAAAAATTTTGCTGATATGCTAGCATGGGCTAAAGGTTATGCCCGAGCTGAGGAGACCTTTAAAATGAAGGATGATGAGGCTGCGAGAGAGTGGCAGATAAATGAATCCAGCAAACCTATAGTTGAAGAAAAGTCGAGTAAAGTTCGACCGCATTCTGAGTGCAGACGAGCTCGAACTTCCTTCCGAGCTTGTCAACAAAAAAGCCCTAATCGAAGGGCACGGTGGAACTCTCCCCTTAGAAGGTTCCACAACTACGCCTCCTTAAATGCCCTAAAGATTCAAGTTCTGATGGAGATTAAGGAGCAACTATCAAGGTCAAAAAGGACACACTCATTCTGGCAAGCACAATCCTAACAAATACTACCTCTACCATCGTGATCATGGTCATGATATTGAAGAGTATATTTAGCTCCAAGACGAGACCGAGGAGCTCATTAGGTGAGGCCGGCTTGGCCGATTTTTGCGACGTTGGCCTGAGGTAAGAGAAGAGCGGCCGAGGGCACTGCCACAGCCAGAGCCACCAAGAAGGAAGGAGCAACAAGGAGATCAGCCTCCATTAGGCATTATCAATACTATCTCTGGGAGACTTCGATGGAAAGAGGCCAGCAGATCGAGAAAGTTGGCTAAAAGATAAAAAACTGTAGAACCCATTACTTTCACTGAAGAGGATGCACAAGGGATCCAGTTCCCTCATAATGATGCAGTTGTAGTTTCTTTAAATATGCTGACTATGATGTACGCCGCATTCTTATTGATAATAAAAGCTTTGCCAATATCTTATTTTATGATGCTTTCTTCAAAATATCCATACGGAATAACCGATTATGGTTAATGAATGCCTCGTTGGTAGGTTTCACTAGCGATGCGGTGCCGATCAAGGGGATAATAACATTGACTATGGCTGTAGGTTGATATCTGAGACAGTCTAAGGCTCAAATAGATTTTTTGGTAGTGAAAGTCCCATCTGCTTATAACGTAATTCTCGACTGACCTGGTCTAAATGCACTTTGGGTAGTGGTGTCGACTTACTATGTGAAAGTGAAGTTTCCAACAGGTTATGGGATTAGAGAAGTCAGAAGAGATCAAGCTTTGACGAGGCATTGTTACTCAATTACTTTGCAAGGGAGCGGACAATTAAATCCCTGCCCAGTAGATGGGCTGGATGTCTGTAACGACCTTACTAAAGAACGAGGGGAACTTATGGAGGATCTCGTCTAGATTTCTTTAAATAATGGGAATTAATAAAGTACACACTATGCAAATTGGCTCCAACCTGAGAGAAGAGGTCCAAAAGTAGCTCATCGTCTTCTTGCAGAGAAATGCAGATGTTTTTGCTTGGATCCCAACAGACATGCCTGGAATCGATGCTGAAGTTATGAAACATCACCTAGCTGTTGATCCCAAATATCAGCCACTGAAAGAAAAAATGTGTGGTTATGCTCTAGAGAGGTAGAAGATGATTGTGGAAGAAGTTGATAAACTCCTCAAGGCCCGATTCATCTGAGAGGTCTCTTATCCAAACTGAATCTCTAATTGGTCCTCGTCAAGAAAGCTAACGGCAAGTGGAGAATGTGTATAGACTTCAAAAAATTGAACAAAACCTATCCAAAAAATAGCTATTTTCTATCCAGAATTGATCAATTGATGGATGCGACTTCGGGCCATAAGATCCTCACTTTCATGGATGTCTTCTCCGACTATAACCAAATCTAGATGGTACCAGAAGATGAGGAGAAAATTACTTTTATTACTGATCGTAGTCTCTATTGTTACAGGGTTATGCCCTTTGGGCTTAAAAATGTAGGTACGACCTACCAATGCCTAGTGAACAAAATTTTCAAGGAACAGATCAACCATAATATAGAGGTCTATGTAGACGACATGCTTGTCAAGAGCTGTTCTTCAATAAATCATATTGCCGACCTTAAAGAAATTTTCAGCGCTCTTCGAAAGTACAAGATGAAGTTGAACCCAACCAAGTGTGCCTTCGGAGTGACCTTGAAGAAATTTCTGAGGTTCATGGTATCGAAGCACAGAATCGAAGCAAATCTAGAGAAGATCTGAGCCATCCAAGAGATAACTGCTTTGAAGTCAATAAAAGAAGTTCAACGCCTAACGAAAAAGATAGTAGTCTTGAACTGCTTTGTTTCAAGGTCAGCCAAGCGATGCATACCTTCTTTTCAAGTTCTCAAGCAGTCGAAAAACTTCTATTGGACCCCTGAATGCCAGCAAGCATTTGAGGAGTTAAAAAACTACCTCAGCTCACCTCCCCTATTGGTCGAGCTCGAATCAGGAAAGGAGTTATTTCTATATCTGGCAGTCTCCCCGGCAACTCTTGCAGCAGTCTTAGTCAAGGAAGAGGTGAAAATGAGAAGATCGGTCTATTTTATAAGCCGAATTTTGAGGGATGCCGAAATCAGATATTTCAAGTTAAAAAAACTAACTTATGCTTTATTGATTGTAGTCTAAAGGCTCCGATCTTATTTTCAAGAGCATACTATAACACTCCTCACTGATCAACCAATCAAAGCAATTCTTTATCGAATAGATGCTTCTGAAAGAATAATAAAATGGACAATCGAGCTCATAGAGTTTGACATCAATTTCTAACCTCGATCATCAATCAAAGCCTAAATATTGATAGATTTTATAGTGGAATACATCATTCTGGATGAAGCCAAACTTGAGCAAAATGAGATCGGTATTTCATGGTTGCAGCCGAACTCTCCTGAAGAAAGAGCTGGCCTTCCTAACAACTTCTGGGTCCTATATGTGGATGGATCATCCAATGCTTCTGATGCAGGTGCAGGTCTAATCTTGGTTAATCCAGAAGGAATCATTATCAAATATGCACTATGTTTTGAGTTTTCTGCGATAAATAATAAGGCTGAATATGAAGCACTAATCATGGGATTGAAGAGAGCCAAGAAATTAGAAGCAGATCGGCTCCAGGCCTACAATAACTCCTAGTTGGTGGTAGGATAAGTCAGTGGCAATTATGAAGCTCGAAAAGAAAGCATGATGAAGTATCTGAAAAAGGTGAGAAGTTTGACCTCGATCTTCAATAATTTTAGCATTAAACAGATTCCAAGAGCAGAAAATGCAAGGACCGACCTTCTCTCCAAGTTAGCCATACTAGCCCCAAATGAACTACCAAGAGAAGTTTTCTTCAAAATTCTGAAATATCCAAGTTTGGAGGTTCCCCAGACTATAATGCAAATTGACCATGGGCCCAGCTGGATTGTCTCACTTATTGCTTATCTCAAAGAAAGTGTTCTTCCTTGGGATTCGAAGGAAGCTCAGAAACTAAGAAATCAAGCCGTCCAATATGTTCTGTATGAGAATAAGTTGTATAAAAGGTCGTACTCCTTGCCATTACTGAAATACCTTCAATCTTCTGAAGTCGACTATGCTCTACCGAAAGTATATAAAGGAATATACGAAAGTCATTTAGGGGTCAGATCTTTGTCTCATAAGTTACTTCGGTAGGGCTATTATTGGCCAACCATGCATCAAGATTCTACGGAGTATGTTAGAAAATGCAACTGGTGTCAAAGGAATGCAAGTATTCAAAAACAATCAGCTTTTGATCTTACACTCCTAAGCGCTCCATGGCTATTTGCGTAGTGGGGGATGAATATACTCGGACCCTTTCCTATGGCATCTGGATAGCGAAAGTTTCTCTTAGTGGCAATTGATTATTTTACCAAATGGATCAAAGCTGAATCTCTGGCCAAGATCACTGAAGCTAAAGTATAAAACTGTAGGATCTAGTATGGTGCTCTCAAGCCTTGAGAGGCCATGGGAGGAGCCAGAGTGTTGGCTCCAAAAAACTAGGATGGGTGTAGTCCTAGGGCTAGGATAGGAGTTGTCCTAGGATGAAGGCAGCGTGTAGCCCTACACAGACTCAAGGTTCAAGTGTGAGGATCTTGAGGGGCATGGTAGATACTTCAGAGATCTGAAACATAAGATGGAGCAAAGGACCAAAGCCAAGAAAAAAATCAGCCAAGATAAGGGGCTGACACACAGCGGGCTGACTCAAATACATAGTTGAATCGGCTCGGACTGAGATCGAGTCGACTTGGGGTGCACTCGAGCTAGCTCGGCTATCTCAGATAGATAGAAGATAGGGTTCGAATGATATGTAGTCGAGCCAGCTCGACTCCTAACAGAGCTGACTCGATAGTGGCGAACAAAATTGGATGGGAGTTTTCTGTTTGGGGTCTTAAGGTCTGATCCAATAAGGTCTTAAGATAGCTAACACATGTATGGATCAGGTTTAGATCCAAGAGATGAGAGCATGGGAGACATGGGTGTACATGGGCTTGGTGAATGCTTTCATGTATTGGATTAGCCAGGAGAGATTTTGGTCGGACCTAATAGCTATGTATAAATACATAGGTTGTATTAGAGTTTTATAACATGGATTGAAATACAGATCTTTTCTTTCTTAATCTTTTTTTTTCTTCTCTTTAGAGTTGCCGCCCCAAGGGGGATGCCTTTCTCAAGCCTAAGGAGGAAAGTGTCCCATCACAAATCTAGATTAGGTGGATCGATAGTCTGCTATCTTAGAGAATATCAAAGTTTTTTTCAAATTCATGCTAAAGATCAGGGATTTTTGCAATACATGGTATCAAAGCTAGATGATACCATGATGATGTTATAATAAAGACTTCATCTGAAAGTCAATAGTTTGCAGATTTGGCCTACCTCAAACTCTTATAATAGATAATGGGCACCAGTTTGCAGGAACGAGATTTGTCGAGTTCTATGAAGACCTGAATATTTTTCATAATTTTACATCAGTGGCTCATCCATAAGCAAATGGAGAGGTCGAGGTAACTAACAGGACTTTGCTGCAAGGCATAAAGGTAAGGCTTGAAAGAGAAAAAAAAATTTGGGTAGATGAATTTTATCATGTATGCTGGACATACCAAACTACCCAAAGACTACCGACTGGAGAGACATCATTTGCTCTGACTTTCAAAATAGAAGTAGTTATTCCGATAGAGCTCAAACTTTTGTCAATATGAGTCGTGACATTCAATGAATAGAGAAACTTATAGGATCTTAGAGCCAACCTCGACCTTTTGAAAGAAAAACAAGAAGAGGCCCAAGTTCGAATGGTGATCTACAAGCAGAAGGTGGCTTGCTACTATAATTCTAGAGTTAAAAGCAAAGCATTCAAAGTAGGAAACTTAGTACTTCGACAAGCAGCTATCTCACAACCTCGAAATCAAGGAAAGCTCGTCTTGAATTAGAAAAGCCCTTACGAGATCAGGGAGGTCATCCTGCGTGAAACTTATCATCTGAAGAAACTTGAAGGAGCTAAACTTTCTTGATCGTAGAACTCAAAAAACTTATGAATGTACCATCAATAAATTTATTTTAATAAATTTTTCTTATCTTAATAACTTCGCATTTGGTATAAGGCTATGATGATAGGGAATTACCCCCTGAGCTTAGTCAGTAGACAAAACTAATCGTATCAAGAATAAGAAGAGAACCTCATCCTGACATGGATGAAGATCTCTGATTGTTTAAGATAGGAGGAGAGAAGAGGCCCCGTCAATGGCTCTTTCGTGCTCTGATGATCTTATTAGAAATAGAAGGAGAATCTTATTCTAACAAGGATAAAGACTAACCGTGTTAGAAATAGGAGGAGAATCTCATCCTGACATGGGTGAAGACCTCTGATTATTTAAGATAGGAGGGGAGAGGCTCTCTCAATGATCCTTTCATTTTTCGATGATCTTGTTAGGAACAGAAGCAGGACCTCGTCCTAACAAGGGTAAAGACTAACCATATCAGGAATAAGAGAAGAACCTCATCCTAATACAAATGAAAACCTCTTATTGTTTAAGGCAGGAGGAGGGGAGAGGCTTTTTCAATGATCTATTTATGCTCTAATGACTTTGTTAGAAACAGGAGGAGGATCTCGTTCTAATAAGAATAAAGGCTAACCATGTCAGAAACAGGAGGAGAACCTCGTCCTGACATGGATGAAGACCTTTGATTATTTAAGACAGGAGGAGGAAAGAGATCCTTTCAATGGTCTTTTTGTGCTCCAATAATTTTGTTAGAGACAGGAGGAGGACCTCGTCCTAACAAAGATAAAAGTCAACCATATCAGAAATAGAAGGAGAACCTTATCCTAACATGGGTTAAAGGAAGAGGCCCTCTCAATTGTCCTTTCGTGCTCCGATAATCTTATTAGAAATGAAAAAAGAACCTCATCTTAATAAGGATAAAGGTTAACCATGTCAGAAATAAGAGGAGAACCTCATCCTGACATGGATAAAGACCTTCAGTTATTTAAGATAGGAGGAGGGGAGAGGCTCTCTCAACGGCCCATTTTGTGCTCCGGCAACTTCGTTAGAAACAAGAGGAGGATCTCATCTTGACATGAACAAAGAGCCTTACGAGAAAAGTAGAGATCTCTGGTTTTTAGGCATGGTAACAAAATGAAAGCTGTAATCTTAGGATGATGTCAAAATCGAATGCAATAAGAAAATACATTGGAAAGCAGCAAGCTAAGATGGAACACGGACAAACAAAAAGCTTCATCTTATTAAAAAATAAAGTCATTATATGGATCGACAAGACTGGTTACCAAAAAAAAAAAAAGAGAATACGAAATCCTACTTAGAATTAGACTTCGGGCTTTCGGCCTCAGCCATTGTGAGGGAGAGCTCTAAGCCCTCTATTCTTTCCTCAGGCTTCTATCTCGCTGTCAGACTCTCCCTCAGCATCCTCTTCCATCTGTGCAATCCTTCCTCTATCTTTCATAGTCTCTTCCTCAGAATTGCTGACTCGACTTTGGCATCCTTCTCCAAGCCTTCTTGGTGGACCATTTGGACTTTCAGATCATGAAGCTCCTCCGCCCCCTCAAACTTTATGGTAAAATTTCCAAGAGCATCCTTTAGAGAGGCGAGTTCATTTGGATGCATACTTAGGCTGACCTACGCATTGTCTGCCAACTATTTTTTAAGCTACATAACTTCAGAGTTTGTCCTAATAAGCTTTCTCTTATAACCCTCGATTTCCTCACACCAATCGGCCCGATGGGAATTATACAACTGCTCTGCATCATTCAGTTGTGCCTCGAGGTCAAAAAATTTCTTTGACCAATCCCAGTCGAGCTCTATCCGATTCCGACCCTAGGCCGAGCCACTCTCCAATTGCCTGATCTTCTCTTTTGAATCTCGAAGTTCGACTTCGGACGAGCTGACTTTGATGGACAAAGCCCAAACCTTCTCGCTGCTAGACTTCTTCATCTATTCTAATTCTTCAGTCAAAAGATGCTTGTTTCTGATGTAGTCCAAAGAGTCCTTTTTATGGACCTATCGAAGATGGGTGATCTCAGTCGTGGCTTCTGAATAATGCTTCTCTAATTTTTGAAGTTCGCCCCTTGCCTTCTTCAAACTTTTCTTAGGCTGACGAACCTTCTTCTGCAGATCTCTAGTAATAGATTTCAGAGGAAGACCTTGGAAAAGTGGTGCAGTCACAACAGGTGGTGGCAAGTCACAGTCGCCTTCACTAGAGGGATTCTAAATGATAGACATGACACAACATCAAGCAAAAAAAAACTTTTCATTGCACAAAATGTCTTGAGTACATGAATGAAAAAAGAAAAAAAATATATTTATCAAAGGTTTTTAACCTTAGGAGGTGGGATGGTAGGTGAGGTCGATGCGCCTTCGGTGACGCCCAATTTAGGGACAGGCTCTAGAATCACTGCAATAGGATCAGAAGTTTCGGCTTCAGGTTCGGTAGCTAGGGGGATAGTGTCGACATGAGGAGACTTTGCCTCATCATCGGGCTCTTTGGTTAGAAAGTTGAGGTCTATGTCAGGAAACCTCTTGGCGATCCACTTCATACATACCTTGAATCCTTCGAGAAAAGCCTTCTGTGCATAGATAATTTTAATATCCTTCATTATTTTGGAGGACTTAAAGATTTTGACAACCCACTCCTTCGCGTCAACCTCCTTCTTGGCTTTTTGCCGCTTATCTTCCACCAGGGCGGTTCTTAGCCCTACCGACACTTGCTCTTCTCTCTGCAGCACTTTCTAAAGGTGTTCGACCTCAATAGAGTGAGACTTTGAAGGTTCAGGTAGCTTTCCTCAGACCTTCAACCTCAGCCTGAACTTTCTTGATTTTGAAGAAAAATCATGTTTCCTGGCACAAGATCGTTCAGATCTGATTGGATCTAAAGAAATATTTTAATTTTTTTTCTATGATCTTAATCAGATTTGAGACATCTTAGATCTAATCCTAAAGATTTGATATTAAGATTAAAAATAAAATTAAATCTAATTAATTTCATACCTTATATTTTGGGTAATCAGATTATCCTGTGATGATCTTGATCTATCCTAAGCTTCTGGAAGGAGCCATGCACGCGCCTGGCCTCTACTGGTATCCACTCGGATAGGATCTAGACATCTTCTTCTTGTGAATCTTTTTTTGAAATATCAAATCTAAATCTAACCTGAAAGTCTTCAAAAGAATTTCTGAAAGTAGCGTGTCTGTCTCGCGAATACCGTCACGTAGATGTTGAACTCTTCACAAATTTGATTGGATCTTCTTCTCAGATTTATTTCCAATCTTTGGAACTTAGAAGAAGAGGAGAGAGGGGATCAGAGAGGGCATGGAAGATGGAAGGGGCGACGGCCTTTGGGTATCAAAATTATTTCTTTTTGTGAAGAGTCTTGGTGCAAGGGTTCTTATACAAAAGCATAGCGCCAAGTTAGAGTCCCTCTTTGATCAAAATCCTCATTTATTTGACCATTGGGACTCCTAGACCTGATCTCCATGAAAAACCTTAGAACTCATCTAATTTTGACACTAAAAATCAATCTAGAAGGTGACAGCATAAGTAGATAAGGAAGAGTCCACTGCGCCTAGAACTCTTCCCTTAAGAGTTTGATCCAAATCAAACTCTATCAAACTTAGTCTAGACACCTCTAAAAATCACAAAATTTGGTACACCCAATGTATGACTCATGTCCTATCATATATCCAAAAATTAGATCAAAAAATTTTTTAAAAAAATTACTAAAAGCCTCTGATTAGGTGACCCTCAATTCTCTTAAATAGGTCAACTTTTGACCCTAGTCCATTTGCACTATGAATGGATTTAATTTCTACAATTAATCTGATCTGGACTTATTCCAGTTAGATAAAAATAAATATATTCAAAATATAAGAATGAGTCAAATCAAATTTGACTCAGTCGTGATGAATCAAAAAGATTACAGAAGGAGAAAGTTAAGCTCAATCATGTGCTAGCACGATTATCTTGAACCTGATTGGATCTAATCCAAATCAATCGAACTGTGTTAGCTTAATTGATGACATCTAGACTCAAATTCTAATTTGTGTGATCCAGTTAGGGTCAATTCTGTATGGTAATGAGACATATCATGATCTTCATCAACGATATCATCGAAACACCTTTCAATGGATCAAAACTTTTTTGATTCATATAATTAGAATGATTGATCATCAAAATCATTCTAATTGCTTCCAAAATTCATCAGTGATATCTAGCAATATATAGTGGCAATCCATTAGAACTAAAAATAAATCTTTCGATGCAGTTACCTATGTGATTGGATTCTTCTATCTTGAGCCCCGATAGGATTAGGATTAAGGTAAACTCGTCAAACTCAATGTTTGTCATATAAATTAATCAATCGATTCGAGTCCAATGTAAAATTTTAATAGAAACTCTTTCTATCATCTTCACTTTATCATGGCCATGGGCTTAAAAACTCAATCTCATGATTATCATAGGGCTACTCCTCATTTACCGAGGTAGATAGATTTCTTATTAGTGCAATCCAATTCCTACAATGAACATGCTATAGCCAACAAACATCTTAAAATTCTAAATAACTAGGAGACTAAGTTATGGTGTAGTCAAACTATAACACCCTCAAGGTGAACTATCGATGTACCTTAGATCAAAGAACCAAATACACCACTGCAGCATCGAGCCAGTCATCGACGAGAAGGTAGACTTTCTTATGACTGCTCGAAGTGGTCACACTCAGTGCCCTCATTCTCTAATGAGTATCAATACTCTCGCTTCGGTGTCTTCACACCATAGACTCAAGACACATCTATCCTAAGAAAGTAATTATACACCAATCTTTCAGATCGATCATCATCCTCGTGATAATCCTACGATCGAAAGCTATTTATGAGTTAATTATGAAAATTCATGTCTTAAATTTTTAACTCTTGAAAATATGAATTGTCATTATCATTAACTCAAAAGATGTATCATAGATACTTTAAATACACACTATGATAGAAAATAATTTTTTTATTAATTTATAATCAAAATTATAAAATTATTCTTAGAAGTGTATTACAAGTGTTTAGCTAATCTAGCTTCTAGGACATACATCTAACAAACTCCCACTTGACCTAAAGTTAATTGGCTACAAATCTAAGTTCCATCTTCTTAAGATGGGCTTCGATCTTCTGCTGGCTCAATGGCTTTATCAGTGGGTCAGCCGCATTATCTGCAGTGTCGACTCTCTTTATCTCAACGTATTTCTTCTCGAGGTAATCACGGATGAGGTGGTATCGCCACTCAATGTGCTTGAATTTCTGATGAGACCTCGGTATTTTAGCTAGGACTATGATGCCATTGTTATCGCAGTACAGAGGGACAGTATCTGATGATATCAGTTCGAGCTCTACGGCGAACTTCTTATACCAGAATGCCATCTTTGTAGCTTTTCGATGCAGCGATGTACTCTGCTTCCATGGTGGAATCTACTATCATAGTCTACTTGAAACTCTTCCAGCTGACAGCACCACCATTGCATACAAATAAATTTTCAGATGTCGACTTTCGATCATCTATATCGGACATAAAATTCAAATCTTTATATCCCTGGACCTGGAATTCTCCATTATCAATGACTAAAAATATATCCTTAGTCCTTCTCAAGTACTTAAGGATATATTTACAGAAGTTCAGTATTCTTCACCTAGATTTAACTGATATATGCTCGTGACACTCACAGCATGGGCAATATCAAGTCGCGTATATAGCATGGCGTACATGAGGCTCCCTATTGCTGAAGCATAAGAGATTTTGCTCATGCGTGCAATCTCCTCAAGTGTATTGGAACACATCTTTTTGGAAAGATAAATGCCATGTCTGAAGGGCACTAAACCTCTCTTGAAGTTTTTCATGCTAAACCTTTTTAGCACCTCCTCTACGTACATCTTCTATGAGAGACCCAGCATCATATTCAGTCTATCCCTATAGATCTTAATTTCTAAAATAAATGATGCTTCTTCTAGATCTTTTATAGAGAACTCCTTTGACAACCATATTTTGACCGTAATCAATATTGGAATATCATTTTCAATTAGGAGGATGTCATCCACGTATAGTACAAGAAAGATAACAGTGCTCCCACTAACCTTTTTGAAAATATAGGACTCCTTCTCATTCTTGATGAATCCAAATGATTTGATCTCATCATTGAAACGAACATTCCAGCTTTGAGATGCTTGCTTAAGTCCATATATGGACCTTTGCAGCTTGCATACCTTGTGATCATTATCATTGGATGTGAATTCTAGCGACTATTCCATATAGATATCTTCCTCATGATATTCATTTAAGAATATCATTTTCACATTCATCTGCCATATTTCATAATCAAAATAGACTGCAATAGCAAGCAATATGCGGATGGATTTGAGCATGGCTACTGACGAAAAAGTATCCTGATAGTCAATGCCCTCATGCTGGCTATATCCTTTTGCTACAAGCCTTATTTTGAATGTCTCTATATTTTCATCAGCACCTATCTTTCTCTTGAAGATCCATTTACACCCAATATGTACTATACCTTCAGGTGAATCTACCAAGGTTCAGACTTGGTTCGAGCGCATTGAGTCAATCTCTGACTTCATTGTCTCTAACCATTTCTCGAAGTCGATATCTGATATCACCTCGTCATAGATTTTGGGATCATCATCATGAACTCTATTTTCTATGAGGAATATTTTCTCTACGTCTTCTAAAATAGTACCTAAGTTCCTTTCAGGGAGATGAGAAATTCTTTCTGATCTACGAGGTGGATGAGATAGTGATTAGGTTGGTTCAATTTGATTAGATTCCATAGGTTCCTTGGCTCATGACTCTTGAGAGACTTTCTCCTCGAGCCTAATCTGTCTTCCAATGCCACCATCTTGAATAAACTATTTTTTAAAAAAGATGATATGTCAACTCACAATCACATTATGATCTTTCAAAAGATAAAAAAAATATCCTAATGACTCTTTAGGATATCTAATAAATTGGACTCTAAAGAATCTAGACTCTAATTTATCTGTCTGTTGTCTCTTGACATGAGTCAGACAATCCCAAATTTTGAGATGACTCAGACTTGGTTTCTTACCATGCCATATCTCATATGGTGTGGTAGGAATGGTTTTAGATGAAATTCTATTCAGTAGATATATAGCGGTTAACAAACTATGTCCCTAAAGAAACTCAGGAAGGTCTGTGAAGCTCTTCATGGATCGAACCATATCTAATAGGGTCCAATTTCTTCATTCTGAAATTTCGTTGAGTTGAGGCATTCCAGGTGGAGTTTATTGAAAGACTATGCCATTGTTCTTAAGATGGTCTAGAAATTTTCGACTAAGATATTTACCTCCTCGATCAGATCGAAGAATCTTAATGGATTTTCTTATCTATTTTTCTACTTTAAGCCTAAATTTTTTGAACTTTTCAAAAACTTCAGACTTGTATCGTATCAAATACATACACTCGTATCAAGATAAATCATCGATAAAGATGATGAAGTAGATATAATTGCCCCTAGCCGGTATATTAAATGGATCGCATACATCAATATGTACTAGGGCAAGTAGGTCTGTGGCTCTTTTCCCATATCCCATAAAAGAAAGCTTGGTTATTTTGCCATGAAGGCATGGTTCACAAATTGGATATGACTTGAAGGTCAATAAACTCAATAGCCCAGATTTTTTTAATTTGTTAATCCTATCTTCAGCTATATAACCTAGCTTAAGGTGCCAAAGATACCTATCGTTTAGACTATCCCTAGGTTGCTTTGATTCTATGGCATTCACGTTTAAAGTAACTCTATTTTCCGGCACAGGATCGTTTAGATCTGATTGAATCTGAAGAAATATTTTAAAAAAAAATTTTATGATCCTAATCAGATCTAAGACATTCGAATCTAATTCTAAAGATCTGATATTAAGATTAAAAATAAAATTAAATCTAATTAATTTCATATCTTGTATTTTGGATAATTAGATTATTCTGTGATGATCCTGATCTGTCTTGAGGTTCTGAAAGGAGCCACATATGTGTCTGGCCTCTACAGATATCCACTCGAATAGGATCTGAATATCTTTTTCTTATGAATCTTTTTTTTAAATATTAGATCTAAATCTGATCTGAAAATTTTCAAAAGAATTTCTGAAAGCAGCATGTCCGTCTCACGAACATTATCGCGTAGATGTTGAACTCTTCACAAATTTGATTAGATCTTCTTCTCATATTTATTTCCAACCTTTGATATTTCGAAGAAGGGGAGAGAGAGGATCGGAGAAGGCATGGAAGATGGAAGGGGCGACAGCCTTTGGGTATCAAAATTATTTCTTTTTGTGAAGAGCCTTGGCGCAAGGGTTCTTATACAAAAGCATAGCACCAAGTTAGAGTCCCTCTTTGACCAAAATCCTTATTTATTCAACCATTGGGACTTCTGAACCTGATCTCCACGAAAAGCCCCAGATCTCATTTGATTTTGATGCCAAAAATCAATCTGAAAGATGGCGGCATGAGTAGATAAAGAAGAGTCCACTGAGCCTAGGACTCTTCCCTCAAGAGTTTGATTCAAATCAAACTCTATCAAAACTTAGTTTAGACATCTCCAAAAATTATAAAATTTGGTACACCCAATGTACAACTTGTGCCCTATCATATATCCAAAAATTAGATCAAAAGAATTTTCAAAGAATTTTCTAGAAGCCTCTAATCAAGTAATCCTTAATTCTCTCAAATAGGTCAACTTTTGACCCTAGTCCATTTGCACTATGAATGGATTTAATTTCTACAATTAATCTGACCTGAACTTATTTTAGTTAGATAAAAATAAATCTATTTAAAATATAAGAATGAATCAAATTGGATTTGACTCAGTCATGATGAATCAAAAAGATTATAGAAGGAGAAAATCAGGCTCAATTGTGTGCTAGCACGAATATCTTGAATCTGATTGGATCTAATCCAAATCAATCGAATTGAATTAGCTCAATTGATGATATTCAAACTCAAACCCTTATTTATATGATCTATTTAGGTTCAATTTTGTATAGTAATGAGATATGTCATGATCTCCATCAATGACATCATCGAAACATCTTTCGATGGATCAAAACTTTTTTAATTTATACAATTAAAATGATTGATCATCAAAATCATTCTAATTGCTCCTAAAATTCATTAGTGATACCTAGCAATATATGATGATAATCCATCATAATTGAAAATAAACCTCTCGGTGCAGTTACCTGTGTGATTGGATTCTTCTATCTTGAGCTCCGATAGGATTAGGATTAAGATAAACTCATCAAACCCAATATCCATCATATGAATTAATCATTCAATTCGAGTCTAATACGAAATTCTAATAGAAACTCTTTCTATCATCTTCACTCTGCCATGGTCATGGACTTAAGAACTCAATCTCATGATTATCATAGGGCTACTCATCTACCGAGGTAGATAGATCTCCTATTAGTGTAATCTAATTCTTACAATAAACATGCTATAGCCAACATATACCTTAGAATTTCGAATGGCTAGAAATTCGAGTTATAGTGTAGTCAAACTATAACATCCTTAAGATGAACTGTCGATGCACCTCAGGTCAAAGAACTAGACACACCATTGCAGCATGGAGCTAGTCATCGATGAGAAGATAGACTTTCTTATGACTGCTCGAGGTGGTCACGCTCAGGGTCCTCATTCTCTAACGAATATCTATACTCTCACTTTGGTGTCTCCACACCATAGACTCAAGACACATCTATCTTAAGAAAATGATCGTACACCAATCTTTCAGATCAATCACCATCCTCATGATGATTCTACGGTCGGGAGCTGTTTATGGGTTGATTATGAAAATTCATGTCTCAAATTTTCAACTCTTGAAAATATAAATTATCATTATCATTAACTCAAATGATGTATCATAGACACTTTAAATACACACTATGATAGAAAATAATTTTTTTATTAATTTATAGTCAAAATTATAAAATTATTCTTAGAAGTGTATTATAAGTATTTAGCCAATCTGGCTTCTAGGACACATATCTAATAGATTTCTGCCTAGGCTTCCTAGATAGTCCTTGAAGCCTTGGCTTTGCAAAGATTTGCCGCCTCCAAATGAGCATATAGATAATGTCCCAACTGCAAATAACAAAATGATGATTACGACTGCAAGACATACCAACACTCGACCAAGACTTGGAAGAGAAGATCGGGTACCTCAAGGAAGGCCGTGAAAGACTCTTTGAATCATTCCTCATTATCCTTCTAGATCATTTTCTCCATGATATAGGGGAGGACACTCCCATCCATCAGGGTTTGGACGACTTTCCAATCATCCAAGGAATCCTACTCCTAGTTGGAGCTTTCGTCACCAGATCTTCCGACATTTCTCTTAATCTCTCTAGCAATGGACTTCCTTTTTTCAACTTCTCTCCCCTGTTTGGGGAGTGCGAGGGTGTTAGTGTAGCCAAGCAAGGTCAGGCTCGGTACGATCATGATAGCTTCCAGAGCGGGCATTGTTTGGATCAGCACGACCACACTTGTCTCCCCGATCTTGGCCCTTTTTAACGGCTCTTCGATGCGACCGCCCTTTCTTTTGAGATTCTTAATCCCCTGGTTCAGACGATTTCATTCTTTTGGGGTCATCTCTGCAACCATAAAGATTGAAGTCAAGAAAGAGCACAAGACAAAGCTATCGAGATATAAAAATCTATCTATCGGATTGAGGGGACTAAGTCCGAAGTTAAACAAGATCTGATCATCCAACAAATTGGATACGAGGGGAGCTTGATAGTTTCTAAGCTTGTTAGCCGAATCTTGATCCCTCTTTCTAACCCAAGAGCTCAACAGATGGAATCCCTCATATCCCTCCAAGAAGGATGTCCTAATTCTAAAGAAGGGTATGAGACAAAGAAGAATTTCTCCTTTCAGTTGTGAATGAAAGAAGGGGCGCACTTAAGCAACCCCTTCTTGCTGAACTGAAGGGAGACATACCACTAATCTTTGGCAATAGGATGGTGTTTGAAAGTAAAAAAATTATAAAATAAAAAAATAGTGGGTCAGACATCGGCCATAATGCACAAGAAAAGAAATCCTATGAAGAATCTAAACGAGTTCGGCATCATAGAAGCAAAAGAAATGTTTAGAAATTTAAAAAGGGCTACCACGAAAGAAGAAATCAAAAGTCGAAGTCTAGTGCAAAGGGCCTCAATGTACAGGCAAACCTGACCTGGAGGAGGGGAGCAGGCCCAATCACTAGAATAAGAAAGTTTGAGTTCATACTAGGAAGGAATCTTAAACTGGATCCTAATCAGAGAAAGATCCTCATGCCAATGTTTGCATGAGATGGTGTCAGGGATAAAAGGAGGACAAGATACTTCTATAGGTTCAATGTCCTTGAGGGTCGGATCCATCAAGGTCAGTTGGGTCGAACTCCTAGAACTTGTTGTCCAAGATCCTTCGGTGGACATTTGGATCAAGCTAAACTTGAAAAAACCATCCGAAAATCAAGAGAAATAAGATGTGAAAACTCTTTGAAGAATCCAAAAGGATGAGATGCAAAAGATATAGAAATAATCAAAGGAAGGGTTCTGAAACTAATCTAAATCAATTAAGAAGAATGAGAAGACGACGAGCGTGATGGAAACTAAACGAGAAGATGCATGGAACCAGAAAGAATGATGGAAGAAGCCCAAACTCTTGAGCGAAAGATGGAAACCAGAGAAAGAAGGAGAAGAACTCAGGTGGAATGAAGTCCTGGTGGAAGAAGGCGGGCTTAAATATCCCAGGGAGCCGAAGGTGGTTATGATTATAGGTCTTCTCCGATCGATCTTCGTTTGACACATGCCCCACTCATAATGGCGGAGGACTAACAGCTAACAGATCCTTAATTGCGCCATATCTTGAGCAGAGCTTCGGCGAGGGTTTCGACAAATTATCTTTTCAAGTCGTCTTGTATTGAAGAAGTTTTGGTGCCAACATAGTAAATGCCAAAACTTTACATCCAACGAGCGCAGAAAATCAGAAAAGGACTTCGGCAATCGTCGTTCTTTATACTCCCTTCCTTGAAACTTCGAACTTAGGAGTAGAGAGACTATTATTGCGGTTGAATCCGCTCCTACCGAAGTTCGACCTAGTACTTGGTCCCAAGGTAGTCTCGCGATGGTCGATCTTCAACCTACTAGCTGATCTTCTAAATTGCACAAGCAAATCCCAAAGCCCACAAAGCATTGCATCCCTCACTCGGACGAGCTTGAATAGTAAAAATGATTATTTTCTACTTGACAGTAAAGCTTGAGTAGCAGAACCCAATCGGTCCAACTTTATTCGGTGACAAACTATGAAGGTAGCCAAATTCCTCTACAGGCGGTTGACTCCAGTTGAACTCTTTTCGAATGAGCTTAAACAGTGAAAGCCGTCTAAGAATCACAGACTGGCAAAGCTTCCCCTAGACGAACTCCTACACCTCATTGAGAGTGGTAGATCTCAGTCCTGTTGAATCTGGAATCTTGAGTGCGCAAGTCAAAATAGATGAAAGGACCTCATCTCCAAATTATTCATGCAGGCCATCTTGAAATCTCCAATCAAACTACCTCTCAGTCGCCAAACGAGGTCCTTCTAGCCAAGCTCCTTCCAGTCATCCGAAGGATCCCTTCCGATCGAACTTTTTATGATCGCCCTGAAGGACCTCATCATCTACATAAATTCAATTTCCGACTCAACACAAACCAACCTATATGCAAACGACCTCAGAGAAGTTTGTACTACTCTAGGACTATCATGATTTGAAGCTCTTTACTGTCAATATCTATTCCATCCAAACTTCGGTTATTAAATCCCAACTGATTGGCACATCACGGCAACGGATACCGTCCCCCATAACAAACTTCACGTAGCCCCGAACAGTCTACTATCAGGCAGTTACGACTATCACCATCAGTTTGTTACGAGCTCCATCTATATAAGAGATCCTTCAAATACGTTTTTCCTATAAGCTCTAAACTTTGCTTTAATTCTCCGAGTGCTCCATTTTTGTTGATGAGAAAAGCTGACTTGACCGTCGAAGGATCCTATCGGAGCCACTCCAAACTCCGATCAGGATTTATCTTGCAGGTCACCGGCGGCGACCTCGTCTTCTCCTGCTCCAGCCTATTTCGACATCAATCAGATTCTACGTCAACAGACTCGAAGAAACTTCACTTAGTACTTCAATTCTCAGATACAACTCCAATCCGCGAAACTTTTCCTCCTCATTGCTTTTTTTATAGGAGAAAATAGCTAAAAGTACAACTATGAAATAAACATTCTTTTGTCTTCCAATTTTAAAATGCAACTCTCAGTGTCCATCTTGACTGTTTTAAATATTGGTGATTTGTATTGTTCCAAATAGGGACATTTAAGCTCAATCTTAATAGTAGGTTGGCAAGTTTCCACAGGATGACTAAGAGTGCTGCACTCTCTTGTTTGAAAGGCTGCTGGCTGATTAAATTTAAATCGGTTGCATAATTTTTTTTGTTTTGTCGCAGAAATGAGCTTGGGTGGTAGAGGAAGAGACTAGGAAGGATTTTTGAGGAGATTGATAGGTCATTTTTTTTAGAAAAAAGAATTATTAGAGGGAGATCTGTATACTGAACCAGTTCCTTTCTGAGTCACACTTGCCAAAAGAAGCTTTGGGACATGCATTTGCCAATGCAAATGTGAAAGGAGGAATCTATAATCTTTTTTCCAAGGCAGAGATAATGATCTTTCAGGAGGAAATGAGTCCTACTCATGGCATTCTGGTTGTGACCAATGCAACATCTAAAATGATCAATCCTGACTTTTGGACAACTTAAGCAATGATAGTATCTGTCATGGATCAGCATACCAGCAATAAATTCAAATGCATCCCTTGTGTGATTGATTGCTTCTTATATTGCAATGCAGTCATGAATTTTTCACGCTTTCAAATGTTCTATTATTTTCACAGAGAACAATTAGCTTATCAAGCTTCATCTTGGTTTTAAGCAAATCTACATGAAAGTTTTATTCGAACCGAGAGCACATGTAAATCTTTGTATCGGATGTGTATCTCTAATTTCTTACCAACTGCCGTCCATTAGGCATTCTGTGAGTTGATTACTACTATGAGAATTTCTGAATTTGTGATATGAATGCCTGTAACATGTAACATGTGTAGTGACTACTTGTAAAGGAATAAAAGAATGCTAACTTTCTTTATCACATACCCTGCATTAATCCATATGCCTCTTCTGTTATTTCTGTTGGTTGGGGCATTTGGTAGGTTTCATCAGTGAATTTGTAAATGTATCATTAAGATGCCATACTTCGGTCCAATCGGGCTTCCTTCTAGTAAATGAGTTTGGTAGGTTTGTGGAGTTTGTTTAGGTGGAGCAGAATTCTTTGGCAAATTTCCTCCAGCTTTTATTATCCTGATTATGGTGAAATCTTTTACTGCCTCCGCCGAAAAAAAAGGATGATGTACATCGACATACAATTATATGCTCAAAAATTTCTTCTCTTTGTTCATATTCTTTCCATGCTCTGTAAAATTCTGAATGTCTCCACAGTTATCTTGTATAATTACCAAATGCAAGGACCTTGCTTTGAGCATCTCCCACTTGATCATCTGAGGATAACATGAAATGTTTGGTCCCATAATGTAGTTGGCTGAAAATGATATTGTCCACAAACTTGAGGCCTTTAGGTACTGGGCTAGCTTGTCCATCAATAGAGAGTAATGAAAGAGAATGTATGTGAATTGATGGAATGGGTCCACCTATGAACAGAAATGGCATGTAGAAGATGCTAACAAGATCTTTCATGCTGCTCTGGATGAAAAGAAGATGGGAGGCAAACCTTCAAATGGATCAAAGCAGTGTCCCATATCTCCTGTGGATATGGAAATGCCAATGTAGACAGCCCACCTACAATTAATTCTGCAGCCTCCCAACAGAAGAACAGACTGAACTCAAGAGGGCTCTATCATGCCAACTCTGAGCCAGAAATGCAGACAGAAGTTAATGCCTTGTCTGATATGAATGCTCCAGTGGACCAGATTTTTAACATTAAACAGAATGTGATGAGATGGTTATAAGCTTCGATACCGACGTATCCAAGCATGTTTAACTTTCAAAAGTATGGATCACATTGCTGGAGAATGAATTAAGAGTGCTCATTTTACATTATCCAGGAGGCAAAATGGTTTCAAAAGTGATGGATAAGCTAACCATGAAATTAATAGAAAACCACATCTCATATCTAATCATAATGCTTTGACTACTGGGAATAGTAGAGAAAGGAGCCTCTGACAGTGACACCAATACATACAATAATGCAGCTGGAGAAGATTATATTCTATAAGAAAGGAAGAGGTTTGATGGTGCTAAGAGTGCTGAATGATGTCAATCATATGATACCCTTCCTTATGGTTGGAAAGCATTACGGAAATGCCGGCACAATGGTTGGGGAAACTACTAATACCTGACAAGGATGACTGACCCAGATTAAAGCAGTCTTTGAAGTTAAGGGGGATGAAGAAGATGTTCTACAACTAATTGACGCTATGACAGCCTGGTTGATTGGTACATGCCATGATCACTCGAACCCTACAAGCGATGAGTCCGTCTCTAACCGTTACCTTATCTTAGGACCACCTACCATGAATTGAGAATTTGAGGTCTATCTAGCAAGCTGTAGTCCCAGAATTGTTGCAGGGCTTTATATAGGGATTCCATGTTTTGCCGCAATATACCATCTTTCTTCATCTCCAATGCCCATGTACTTTTTGTGTACAGGTTTTGGTTCTAGACAAAACTTCACTACTACATCATCCTTCCATTTTCATTTACACTTTAAGCTTCGAAACAAGAGTGCAAGTTAATTCTTGCCTAAGTTAGGGGCAGCAAAGGAAAATGACATGTAACCTTCCATGTCTTCATTTCTTCTTTGGATACTTCAGACAACCAACCCTTTCCTTGTGGTTCCATCTAGAGGTGACCCTTAAAGTATTTTTGTCAGGGCTGAATTAGGTTTCTTACAGCAGCCTATCACAAGAAGCTGCTCTTGTGCTGGAACGCATCCACATTTGGATTCCAGGACCACTTATTCTTCTATGTGCAACTTTAATTGTAGAGCTCTTAGCTGATGGGATTCCAAAATAAAGGACTCTTGGCTATGTGAGCCTGGCCAACCTCCAACGTTCTCATTTTGTTAGTTTCTTAATACAACACCTGCCTTCATAGCATTTGAGGTAATTGTATTTGGTGCTGGAGAGAGTACGGTATGGAGTAGCAAGTAGTTTTTTTTCCACTGTTGGTTATGGAAGAATCCAAACTTCAGAGTTGGTGCTTCAGATCTCACATGGTGCATCTGACTTCATCTTTGATAAAGTAGCATTAAAAAATTCATTTATCAAATTATTGGTAAATCTTTAAAAAGAGCCTAAAGGGGCCCCTTTAATAGCTGTTTACAAAACAAGTTGTCCAATCTCGTCAAATTAAGCTGGAAACACTAGCAACAGTGTTTTGTTGACAATGATTTTTTCTTGGACCTTTTTACCAGATTTCTATGGCATCACCCAGAAACATAGGCGAGAATTAAGCCAACTTGGAGAAGAACATCTTAATGAATTAATACAAGAATTCTCTTAACAACACAACAGCATCATGATGTCAAATCTCTCTCCTTCACTCACCATCATACATCTTAAATGTGGTGTCTGAAGCATCTGCACCACATGATGTCTCTAGTCTACCGAGACCTTGCACTGATAACTGCGAGAATTCTCCAAAGAATAATTTTCCCCAAAGAAAATTAGGAAATAATGGAAATTTTGCTTAGATCTAAAGATTGTTAGCCCGAAGCTTCGCATGCTTGTTATATACAATCTTGTTCTCTGAATGATTTCAAATGATCAGAGCTCAATTTTCATGTGAGGTGCTGGCAATGGGCCTGCAACAAATATATCAGAGTAAGTGTCCTTTCCCCTGAGTGAACAGCACTCTAGCAGACATCCACTGATACATACCATGAAAGCTCTGAGAAGAGACCGCAATCTCCTGATTCTGTCCCAAGTCCATGGGAACAACACTTTGGAGATCATCCTCCCAGAAAGTCCCCAGCTGAAAATTTGGTATTCATTTTTTCAGTAATTCCTTTCTATTTATATCACATAATGCTACTAAAGGTTCATAAATTCAAAGCAGTTGGGAAGGATAGCAACAATTCTTTACCTGAGATGAAGCATCTCCAAATCCATTAATGAAAGGTTGGTGACCGCCTAGAGTACGACAGAGAGTGGAGTCTAATGGGTTCACAGTGCACTGGGTTTCCAAGGCATTGGTCACAACACAATGGAGAGGAGCCCCCTGCTGCAGTTGGTTGGTGTATGCTAATGCTGCACCTAAGGTCTCTAATGGATAAACTGAATTCGACACAGGCCCACCAGTTTGATGCATCTGAATTCATGAAAGAACTGGAATTAAGGTGCATAGAACTAGATTTAACATAGTTGTAGGCAAGAAAGAAGACTGCAGAAATGTTCATCTCACATCTGTGGGGAGGAGATCTGCCACATTGTTGAAATCTAACCGTGGATTCACCGTCGCCAGCTTCATAGAAAGAAACTGCAACAAGAAAGGAGGGATTTCATATAAGACAAATTCAGTCTACACAGGGAATTGCCATATAGAAAATGATAATTTTTTTTCATAATCTCTATACCTCGACTTGGCGTTGCAATGATTGTACATAGTTAATAATCTCATCAAGCATGACTGCTTTTCCAGTAACCTACAACGCAAGGAATTCCAATTTGTAATCAAATTCTTGAAGCATAACTAGTTCTTCAGGTTCACAAGAAAACATCAATTTCCAATTTGATTGTTTCAGGATACCTTATTGCAACCCGGGACAAGATCTTGTAGTAACTTCATGCGCTGGCTGATCTTCTCTCTTCTGACCTGATAAATAGAGAGAGAGCATTCGTGAGTGAGCTATGAAAGAATTAGGATAATATGAGCCAAGAAACAACCATTGAACATCAAAGTAACAATCTATCCATACTCTTTCTGCAAGGCTATGGCTATCGGTGGCTTGGCCTCTTCTCGCCCTGACATGAATATAGTCTTTAGGCGGCTCGGGGGGCTTCACATTGTTCTCCTTCCCTTGTTTTTGAGCACCACCATCACCACTGGCACCACCACTGCCACTCTGTTCAACCTTTGGGTTAATTGATTCCTTCTCAGTTCCATTATCTTCTGCAAACTGGCTTTTCTTTGCATTCGGATCCTCCTCCTCTGCCGCCTGGAAGTCAGAAAATTTTCGGGCATAATTTTTTTTTTTTAATGCAAGATGATGCGAAAGTAATTAAAATGCACCGAGAATATAGACTTCGTAGCAATTCTTTTAAAGAGAACTGTCATACCTTGGTAGGATCTATGGCAGAATTGGGTAAAGTTGTGTCCTTTCCTTTGCCCTTTGGAGCAGCTTTCCTCTTCCTAGGATTGTTCTCACTTGCACCTCTCAAGCTCACCTCTCCACCTGCGGAGATTGGATCCGACACTGATGATTCCTCTCGAGCATTACCAAATTCTGCGTCATTTGCCTCCAATTGCTTCCCCTGTTGCGGCTGGATCGCCTTACCGCTCTCTGGCAGCCCCATTTGGGGTCCAGTTGCCTTGAGAGACTGGCTGCTCGATGCCGTCGAGAGCCCAAACTGGCCTGCCAACCCGGTGTAATTCCGGCCATCAAAGCAAGAAAACCTCGCAGCCCTCTTGGCGAACCCCGGGTCGGCAGACAACTCATCCAAATGGGCGACGGGAATCGGGTTAGCCGGGAATGGCAGGCCTCCGATGGCCGGCTGCTGGTGGCCGAGGTAGCCCATCATGGAAAGATTGAGTTTTGGAGGGGAATTCAGAGGGGCACCCATGTAGTGAGACCGGGGGGAGATCTCCTCGCCGGAATTGTAGACGCTCGCCAGCCGCCCAACGAGGTTATTGACGGCGAGGCCCTCGCCTGGAGCAGGGGAATTGGACGATGGCGACGAGACGATGGAGCTGAGAGCCGACTCGAAGGGGCCGGTAGGGTCCATGGACTGCTCCCAGTTGAGGTTGAGGAAGCACGGCCGCAGATGATCTGGTGGCGGCCCACAATTCATCTCCGGTGAGGCGCCGACGTCAGAGGATTGCCGGAAAAAGCTCAGCTTTTTATGCCTCCGAGTGCCGAAATGGAAGAAAGAATGCCGAATTGGCCGAGAAATCGATGATGGAGATGATAATTCACAGCTAGAAGAAAGAAAAGCAGGGAAAGGTGGGAGCTTTTGGGGGAGACTTGAGAGGAAAAGAGGTGGGAGGTTGGAAGAGAAAGGGAAGGTGTTGGGAGAAGAGGGTGAGAGGAAAAGGGAGGAAAGAGAGAGTTTTGAAGAGAAGGAAGGAGGTGGAGGACAGAGAAGAAGGGAGGAAGAAAGAAGGGAAATGTTGACCTTTATGTGTGGATATAATAATAATAATAGAATCACTTGGAAGCAAGGGAGGAGTAGTCTCACAGAAGCCAGGCCATGGAGGTCAAATAGAGCTGTCCCCTCTGCCTTTGGAAATCCTTATGGGCATCAGCTCAGCTTTCCTGCCATCAAAGATAGATAGATAGATAGATAGAGAGAGAGAGAGAGAGAGAGAGAGAGAGAGGTGGGGAGGGGGTGCAAAGGCTGGAAGAGAAGAAGGATGGAACAAGGGAGGTGATGAAGGTGTGGAAAGTGGGGAGGTATAAAGGGGTTTTAGGCTTTTAGCTTTTCTTTGTGCTGGTCCCTGATGAGGGATTGCTTGTCCAGAGGTGAAGTTATCAATGATTAAAAGAAGGGAGGGAGAGGAGACAAAGGGAGAGTTAATGAGGGGTTCATTTATTATAAATTATATTTTTGCATTGGTCCCAAGGTAAGTTTTTCTATTTTATTGTTTTGGCCTGCCATTGTTCGGTAATGTATGAGGTGTGGATGAGCATATTGGGTGGTGCTGAATACTTGCAGGCCACTGGGAGGGTTGCATTTCCCTTCTTGCATTCCTCTTTTGTCAGATAGGGAATGAGACATTAGGGATGAATTTAGTATTTTCTTATTGATATTAAATATTTTATAATAATTTTTTTTTTGATATAGAGAGAAAAAGTAAAGTTGAAAATCGAATATCAATATATCTATATTTATATTTATTTTATCTAATAAATATAAATATGGGTATAAATATTATTTGGATGTAAAAATTTATATTTATATTTATTTTAAATAAAGATAAATATAATTTGAATACTAAAAGTATAGATAGAATTATGGATATAACTTAAATAATTAAATTTTATGACTATAGAATCAAAAATATTATTAAATAGATGATAAATCAAATTAATAACATATTTATACGATGATATATATATATATATATATATATATATATATATATATATATATATATATATATATATATATATATTAAAATTAATATATATTATATAAAATTATATAAGGTTACATGTAAATTTGGATATTTGAATACGGATTGAATAGTTCTCTATCCATATCCATATCCTTTTTTTTATGGACATAAATATAGATAATAATATCAGTCGAATTCTTAAATTTCTATCCATATTCGGATTAATTCATATATGAAAATAAATTCGGATGGATAATATCCATATCACTTTCATCCCTACTTAGATTCAATTAGATCAAAACGGGACAATGGGAGTCTTACGTCAATGATTTAAGTTATTAGATATAATCTACTATCTTAAAATTGCTTGTACGTCAAAAATCATATAATTTAAAGACTCCTAGCCATGCATCAAATGATCAAAAAAATATCTAATTCAATTTTATTTAAGCTATCTAATTTTTGACTACTTAATGTATAAGCTAGAGATCTCCAAATCATATAATTTTTTGTATACAAATAATTTTAAGATAGTAGATTATATTCAATGATTTGAATCATTGATGTATGACCTCTATTGTAGAGTTTTGACCTAACTAAATCTGAGTTAACATCCGATCGATCTGATTCTCGTCTAGCTTTCTCTCTTTTTCTATATATATATATATATATATATATATATATAGGTAGATTGAACTTCGCTCGACTGGATCTCAATCCATATCCATTCGAATCTTCGATCGTTGGATCAGCATGCATCTGCATGCATATACTTAAAAAGGCATGCCTGAAAAAAAATGGGCGTGTGCCTATGCTTGAAAAAATTTTTAGTTTTTTTAGGCACCTTCAAGCCAAAATAAATAAATAAAAATCAGAAAAAAAGTCTTGCATCTGAAAAAAATTATAGAAAAAATGAAAAAAAATGTGCCTTTTCTTTTTTCTCAGTGCAGAGTTTTTTTCTAAATTTTTTTAATTTTTTGGACCTGAAGACGCCTAAAAAATAAAAATAAAAAATTTTAAGTGCAGATATGTGCCTATTTTTTTCAAGCATGTGCGCGCAGATGTGCGCTATTCCAATGATAAAATATCTGACCAAATATAGACTAGGATCCTATCGAGCGGAGCCCAGTCCACCTATTTGTGTGTGTGTATGCACGCGCATACATACTTATATATATGTATGTATGTCTCTCTCTATATATATATTTCAAGAACATCCTCTCAAATTTGGGTTAGTTTTACTTATGCCCCCTATACATTAAAAAGTGTTAAACAGATCCCTATGAAAACATTCCAATAAGATTTCGATGGTCACTTAATAGTTGATGATATTAATAAAAATTTTAAAATGATAAAAATACCCATCTTCTTTCTTTTTCCTCCTCCTCCATGGTCGGTGTCCCTCTCTCTCCCACTTCTTTTCTTCTTCCTTTCTCTTCCTCTCCTTTCTTTTCATCCATTCTCCTCCTTCCTTTCCTCCTCTTTCTTTCTCCTTCTTTTTTCTTCTCTCCTTTCTCCACCCATTCTCCTCCTCTTCTTCATCTTCTTTCTCCTACCATGATGGGATCTTCCTTCATGGTCCATCGGCCTTTCTTCACCTTAGTCTCTTGGCTGTTGTTTATCTTTTTGTTCGTGGTATTTGTTAGTTTCTTCCCAAATAAAATAAAATTCTTCTGATCTATTCATTTATTTTCTTTCTTCAATCTCATAAAATTTCATGCTTCTACCAAAATTAAGTTATCAAAATCTCAAGGAACTTACTCACACTAGCACAACTCTTACAAAATCCTATGTGCTTGAGAAAAACCCCAACTGGAACCTAAGAAATCCCTCCAATCTCCCTCAAGTGCTCTCTTTTTTCCATAGATCTCCAAAAAAGAGAATTAAATAAAAAGAAAAGGAAGCAAAAAAAAAATAATGATCAATCTATATGGTAAAAAGTCTTATCTTTCAATTTTTTTCCGTCTTTCTTTTGTTTTCGCCAAATTTTCCTCTATTTTTCTTCATTTTTTTTTTCCTTCCTCGAGAGTCTCAATTGGGTGGGAAGCCTAGAGTAGCTAAACAGAAAAGCTTAGATAATGGCCATGATTTTGTATTGGGCATAGGTGATTTGGAGAAAAAAAATGAGGAGGAAAAGTAGATGGAAAGAAAGAGGAGAAAAAAAGAGAAGAGGAGAATGGATGGAGAAAGAAAAGAGAATGGATGGAGAAAAGAGAAAAAAAAAAGAGAGAGAAAGAGGAGAAAGGAAAGGAGGAAAAATGGATAAAAAGAAAGGAGAGAAAGAGAAAGAAAGAGAAACACCGACCATGAAGAAGAAGGAAGAAGAAAGAATATGGATATTTTTATCATTTTAAAAAATTTTATTAACGAAGATAGATGGCTGGACTATATCAAAATATATCGATAACCAGAAAGGCTAATTTGATACTGTTTAAAGTACAGAGAGTATAAGTAAAATTAAGCTAAAATAAAGTTGATGTTCCTGTAATTTATCCTATATATGATATGTTTACTTAGAAATATCTATGAGGCTTTGGATTTAAAGTCAATTGCATTTTAAACACATCTTATCCATTCATATATGGTCGCTTATGGCCATTGTGATCACATCTCATCCATTCTTATATGATCACTAATAGGCATTGTTTTTGTTGAATGCGACACCTTGATATGATAGCTTAAAGTGGGCAAGGAAGAATTGTTGTGATCCAGTGCCACATCATTTTGCTTTGTACTAGATAAGCATGGTTAGTGACTTAACAAAGTCTCAACAGCTAAAAAGGAGTGTATAAAACAAACATGAATCTTATATGATTACTAGCTTGTAGCCATCTCTGTGCTTGAACAGTGATTAGGTTGCATAACAAGAGCAATGCATTGTAGGCAGTCCATGCTACCTGCGGCCACAGTCCCCTCTATGTAGGCCAATAATCTCATGAGAACAGGATGGGCACAAGACTCCACCAAACTCACATAATGGTGTCTCCTATCATGTCTTTTGGATTGCAACAGGCATCTTCTTCGACTAACTTTGCAAGAAAGATTAAGTTTTTCTCATTTTTTTTAATCTTTTTGCCATCTTAAGTTTATCATACTTGGAAAGGCAACCAGAAAAGAAAGGAGGAGACCTCATTTTTGCTTCAGTTATACTCTTCATTTTGCTTTCACAAGCCCAAGCTTTATAGAGTAACCTTTTGGGGCTTGGAGAGCTTTCCTCCTCCAACTTTTGCCTTTTCTTATTGCATTTGATCAAGTAGAAGAAAGATAAGGCTGCCTTTTTTTTTTTTATCTATTGTACATTGCAAATTATGCTTCTCCGTTAAGCTTGCATCTTACCTCACACGCGCGCGCGCGAGCAGGACTAAAAAGTTAATTATAAAGAAATTACATAGAATGGCTCATAAAGAAGTTCTTGTTACCTAACCAATAGTATCTAAATGTTTCTACAACTGCTATTATTCCATCTTATTCTATTGGCAGTGCATCAAGATTGCTGTTGACAGTCACATGCATGTTAGGAGTAAACAATTTGATTTCGTTCAGAGGTGGGCATCCACAAAGGCCTCCTCTTTCCACCCCCCAACCAAGTCCTAGATTAGTACACATATTCCCTCCTAATCCTCATTAATTTTGTGGATTTGAGATCGATAGCATTCTTTATCGGAGCCTACCTTATTTAAATCTCTCCCTAGACATACTTTAAGAGAGTAATAAGAGACAAAAATGGTGCATTATTGAAAGAGAGGATGGTCCACATCATTTATTTAAATAGCAAGGTAAAAGATGCTTGCCTCACAAAAAATTGGTGGTGGTAAGATATGGGGCCCTTTGAGGTTACTGTTCTTTGAGTCAAAGAGAAAGGATGAAAGAAAGGGTTGGTTAATAATTCAACAAGTTGATTTGCTCGAAACATTAATTTACAAACATGTTAGTTATTAGTTTTAATTGATGGGTTTAAGAATTTTTCATCTCCCCCAAGGTCGCATTTAGTTTTCACCCTCCTTGCATGAAAGCCCAATTTGCCTAGATAGGTGGAGATCTTTTTATCTCATTCTTTGTGATATCTTTCCTGCCCTTTTTGCCTTCATAAGAATCTAAATTGCTTTAAATAGTGATGCTATGATGATTATAACAGCTATTGGTGTAGAATCTGTTCAACATCGGATCAAGCTGGAGTCGAGAAAGAAAAAGTCGCCATTAGTGACCTGCAAAATGAAGTTCCATCCGGAGTCGGTGGTCATGGCTCCGGTAGGACCATCCGATGATCAAGTTAGCTCTTCTGACCAACAGAAATGGAGTACTCAGGAAAGAGTTCGACAGAGTTTCGAAAAGGAGAAAAGAGCTTAGAGAAAATATATCCGAAGGATCCTTTTTATAGACGGAGCCTGTAGCAGACTAATAGTGACAGCCATAACCATCCGATAGTAGACCGCTCGGGGCCGCGTGGGATTTGTTATGAAAAGAAAGAGGTATCGCCTGCAGCAGACTGATAGTGACAGTCATAACCATCCGGTAGTGGGTCACTTGGGATCGCATGAAATTTGCTATGCAGAGAGAGGTGTCGTCTGTAGCAGACTGATAGTGACGGACATAACTGTCTGATAGTGGACCGCTCGGGATTATGTGGGGTTTACTACGGAGAGAGAGGTATCGTCTGTCATGATATGCCCGTTCGTCGAGATTTAATAGTCGAAGTTTGGAGGAAGTAGGTGTTGGTTGATAAAGAATTTTGATATATATCAATTTTGGAGGAGTTTGGACTCCTAAAGGGAATACGGCTAGAGGAGATCATTCGGAAGGAATGTTAGTTAAAATCTGAAAATAATTTGCTGGAGGAATCCGACTGAAGGAAAAGTCCAAAAGGAGTTCAGCTCCTAGAAGAATTTGACTAAAAGAGAAGTCCGGAAGGAGTTCGGCTCCTAGAGGAATCCGACTGAAGGAAAAGTCCGGAAGGAGTCCGACGGACGGAGAGGTCCGACCGAAGGAGAAGTCCGGATGGAGTTAGGCTCCTAAAAAAATCCAACTGAAAGAGAATCCGACTAAAGGAGAAGTCCGAAAGAAATTCGGCTCCTGGAGAAATTTAACTGAAAAAAAAGTTTGGAAGGAGTTCAGCTTCTAGATAAATTTGACTGAAGAAGAAGTTCGGAAGAAGTCCGATTGACGGAGAGGTCCGACCGAAGGAGAAGTCCGGTAGGAGTTCGACTGATGGAGAAGTTCAGAAGGAATCCGACTGATGGAGAAGTCCGAATGGAGTTCGGCCACTGGAGGAGTTCGAGAGGGGTTCGACTGCTTGAAGGAGTTTGGCTGGGGTTCGGCCGCTGAAGAAAGTTTGAAAGAGATTCGACCGCTGGAGGAAGTTCGGAAGGGGTTCGACCGTTGGAGGAGTTCAAATGGTAAAGGAGTTTGATTGAAATTCGACCGTTGAAGAAAAAATTTTCGATCAAAGTTCTCCCATGATAACCAATTGTATTAGACTAAGCATCAGACTGGATTTTGACGGAAGCAAAATTTATCTCCAATAATAATCATAATAATAATTTTTATATATTTTATTACTTATATTTTTTATTTTTATTTTTTTTAATATGTTCTTTTTTACCGCAATACAATGATATACTTTGGCTGGTGGCATATTGACAGATGCTGTCCACCGGGCATTTTCACTACATGGCCCATCCATTCAACATCATGTGTTGTTCGATACACATGAAATTTATGTAAAAAGAAATTACTTTTTACTTTTGCTTTGCTGATTCCATTTCTTAATCATCTAATTTTTCGATGCAACGGAGATATGCTATAGATAGGTGCAACCATCTGGTTATTCTTTGAAAGTGAGGATCAGGTTGTATCTTTCGCACGAAAGAATAATTTATTTTTTTTTGCGACATCAATCGTTAAATCACACAATAATTATTTCGAGATTCATACAGATGGATGGCATGATAAGTTGGCATGCTTTGAGATATGTATAATGTATGATTCAATAGTTGATTTGTGATTGAAGAGGAATCATTCTTTTGTGCGAAAAATACAACCCGAACCCTTTAAAGCCGGGCATTTGCTTCTGCACGTAGCTAATTAAACCATGTATCTACTCAAAACTTTATCCCCACATCCTTGTCAGCACATAGATAAATAAAATCATGGACCTAACCAAAAAGGTGGTTGAAAATAATCGCTGTTATAAGGTCGCAACCGTTATGATCAATCGTTCCGACGTTTTCCCGTTGTAGTATAAATGTATAATCGATCATCTAACTAAGTGGCATTATCTAGCTACTATTTATTGTAACAACATTTATAGAACGAAATAAAGATTGCCTTTCCTTAAGGTGAGAAAATAATGATCGTCCAACTCTTCACTGTTTATAGAACAAACTTAAATTTTTAAAGCCACAAGTGTTAGGCCGGACCCTAACCCGAATTTATTGTAATTAAAACCAACCAATTTAGCCGAGGCTAATGAAATACCGAAAGATAGAAGGAGAGGTGAAAAAGAAGAGATTAAGGTAATAAGATTAGAAGAGAATCTATTTTTCTTCTAAACCGGTCGGAGCAAAGCCTAGCCCAGTCGTTGAATTTAAAGTAGATACCGTAGCAGATTTACTGATGTGTTTTGGTCTCGATGGAGGACTCGCACCAGTCCCAATACATAAAATTCTGCATTTGTTTGGAGAGAGAGAGAGAGAGAGAGAGAGGGGTGGAACAACTCTGGGAAAAACACAGGTGGTCGGTTGTCAAGCCAAGAATCTTTCCAAAACTTAAATAACAGTCCCTTGTCCAACCTGCAACCAAGAACCTGAAAAAAAGAATTCCTGTCTCCAAAACCCCTTGCCAAAACCAAGAAGCACAGTTGATGAGTCCATTAGAATTGAACTCAGTTGTCTTCTTGCGCGATATCTCAATTGAATCAATCGAGGGTAGAGATGACTTCCACCACCATTTATGACAAAGTTGAAAAGAACACAACAGAACAAAGATGAAATCTCAAAGATTGGTGACTCCCAAAACCCCCTTATTTCTTGCTGAGCCATGCTTTCTCCCAATTGACTTGGTAAAGGCCCTCTGTGGCCTTCTCCTTCCCTCTCCATGGGAAGCTTATGCACAAACTATTACACCGTCAACCAAATTTGCATGCACTTATCCAACCAATCACCCTCTTTCCAAATTTCTCTATAAGTGGCAACTATGTAATAGGGAAGCAACCCAATTTGCAATCCAACATCATAGGTGGCCATTCCCTCTATCTTCGCGAATATGTAAGAAAAATTTTATCAAATTTATTCTAAATCCAGATAGGATCTGCGGTCCATTAATAAAGAATTTAAAATTAAATTAATATTTAAATTTAAATATATAGAGGTAATATTCCGAGCAATAATGTTATCAACTCTTATCGTGCATTGCTTAAAAAAAAAAGCATAAGGATATATAGCTTGTCAATCCAATTAACTTGATGTAATTTATTATAAATTTTGATAAATTATTAAATTTAAATTTAAAATTTTAATTTATTTAATAAATAAATTGAATTTAGATTTTGATCTATTATATATCTGATCCAATTACCATCGTCACGGAAAGCTACAAGGTTTGTAGGGTATCATGGTTGTTTCTTGGACCTAGAGCCACATGCCATGCACACGTACGTTGCAAGTTTGGAGAGAGAGAGAGAGGCATCCTGATTTTTTTTTCTCGACTTTGTCCAATTATGGATTGATTAGCCTTGTAGTTTGGGTTTGATGTCCCTGACCCAAGCAGCAATAACAATGGGAAGTTGCAATTATTTAGCAAATAATTGGGATGTGCGTTACCGGCTGCATGTGAGAATCGACAGGCGGAAACTTTGGCAAAAAAAAAAAAAGTGTAAGAGAGATGGCCAGGATTAAAATGATGATGGCCTCTGTTACTACTTGTACAATCATTATTAAACCAAAAAAGATTTAGAAAACTTTGGATGGTGACCGGTTGCAATGGCAATGGCATGTCATCAAGGAGCAAAAGGTATTACCAATTTTTAGACAAAAATTTATACAATTGTTCTCTCTTAAAGAATAAATTGCTACACTTATTATGCAGGTAATAATGCATGCAAATTTACCACTTATTTAAGTAGGTTCCATGACGTGGAGGACAAGATTCTATGAAACTAGCTGCTTTGGCATTTAGTTGCACTTTGTATTTAGAATTTATTGTTAAGCTTTCTATTTTCTATGGTGCCATCATTCTTTCTTCTTGTATTGGGAGAAAGGTTTCTTTCATTCCAAGAGGCGTGTACCAATAGTTAATTTTTGGAGGTAACTACCGAATTATGCATTTAAGAATCGCTTAATGTGCTTGTCCCACCTCAAGTCTGATGTAGGTTGAGCGGTTGGTGGTCTAATTAGTTATGTTTTATAGGATGTTAGATTTTCTTATTGTAGAGTAGATTTAATTTTAAAAGACAAAAGCATTGTCTATTATGTTTTGGGCTCTTCCCCTTCCCTCTGCTTGTCTTTAGTGGATTCAATGCATTACAGGTTTAGTACACATAATAAGTCACTATAATCAATAAGAAGGCAATTCTCTCCATGTGCACCAATCGTCATTTACCATGACATACTAATCTTAATTAAAGTTTAAGATTATAGTGAGCTGTCATATGTGTAAGCCCTAATTAAGGTTTAGTATAGGTGGTCCTCGATGTTTTATGGATGCCTCATTCCCCACCAGCTACTTGGCCCATGTAGGCCGAGGTAGTTGGATGACCTTATATATAATTAATCAAATATCCTAGCCTAACTATGGAATTTTGATTCGGATGGCATGATCGTCATCACTTTATGCAATGAATGGGAGCTCGATTATATAGAATATCAACTCTCACTTTAACACCTAATTATACTAAGCTTTAGTCCTTAAGGGTCCGAAATGTCTCTCCCACTTTTTAAATAGTCAAACATGCATAGACTTACGATCGAACTTTAATTTAGATGGCATGACCATCCTTGCTTTAAGCAAGGAGCAGGAGTTCGATTCCGAGTTTGATTGAGCATTTATATTATGGATGGATCCTTATCTTTATTTTTTTAAAAAATAAAATAAAATAAAATAAAAAAGCTTAATGATAAACTAGATTGGGTGTCCTTTGATGAAAGACAAATTAAAATTGAAATGTTTTTGGGACACAACTGTAGTAGTGGGTCAAATAAAACCATGTAATTATGCAGGTCCCATTGAAGCCGAATGGCATCCATGGCTTTGAAAGGGATTTCTTGTTCAAATTGCAGGTTTATCTTATGATAGAACAGTGTGTCCTAAGCACTTGAGCTGACCCCTTCGATTTAAATAATTTGAAATGGTATTTATGAGCTATGATATTTTACGGATCAAGGGCTTAACCTCAATATCAGGTTACGATTCATCATCTCCATCATCAAAACTCCTATTAATTAAGCAAGTTTTAAGCGACAACCTGAACAAATTGTACTAATGCAGTTGCAACCTCATCTATACACTTTTTCCATAATAAGGGAAAAATGCTTCAATAGGAGAACCATGCATAGATAAAATGACAGAAGGATCAGCTATTATTTAAAATTTCTATATGTTTTGGAACACAACAAATTTGGTGTAGATTTAAGGATTACTTTGTTCTTGTTGAGTGAGTGATTCCTCTTAGAGAGCCAAAAACTGTTAAACATATAATGGCCCACATCAGTTCAAGATCTAACAACCACAGCCCCTTGGCTGACCTTTCCCTTCATGAGTGCTCACCGACTCCACATCAACTCCCCCACCAAATGGAGGCAGTAATTTGGTGTTTTTAGTTTGCCCTGATTCCGGCTACAAAGATGCCTCTTGCAGCTGTGTAGGTAAAGACGCATGCATGCACCCAATAGTTTATTCTAAGAATCAATCTTGGGTAGCGTGGTATTCAATGATTGAAATAATAGAGATGGACCATCATTGGCTTTGGATTAGAACTCCCTCTTCTAGATTCATTGGGTCATTCAAAATGATGAGACACTCGTCCAACAAAAGATCGAGGGTCACAAAGACAATAATGGAATGGGAGGGATTTTAATGAGCATGATTGAGTTGTATCCTTTTTTTTTTTTGTTGGTTTTATGTTTTATTTTGAACAATGCCATGTCAATCATGTTACTCACAATAATGTAACTTGTTGTCATCTTGCGCAGATAGATAGGATGCTAATGTGCCACATAGCCGTTAGCAAATATTGTAGAACTCGTGTATCACATTATTTCATGTCAGCTATCTCCCATCAAAGGAAGAGCAGTATATGGACCCCATCTCAGCTACTAATGCAATTGTGATATTGCAAGCCATGAAACAAAACTCGATCCAAGGAAGATCGTCGAGCCAACCCCCTGCATGCTTGGTACGTAAAATTATGATCAAATCCTATGCAACCGCAAGTAGAGCAAACTTCTTTGTATTTTTTTGCTTTTCGATTTCTTTCTTAAAAAAATATGGTTCAGGGTCATTAAAATTTATCAAAATCATGTATTACGGTGAAGGTTGTATTTTAAAGCAAATATTAGCATCCAATCCCCATTGACATTACCGATTGAATTAATTAGCACTCTCTCTGTAATTTCTTCAATTTACATAATAGCTGTGATAACCTGAAAAAAAAAAAAAAAAAAAAAGGAGGGAGGGCGGGGCCATGCAAACCTCAAAATGGCCAAATCAAAAAAAAGTAAAAACAAAGAAAAAATTAAAGAAGACTTCTACTGCATCTTCTTCCACGCAATTTCACTGGAGAGAAAGTCAAATCTGGAGAGGATTCAGCCTCTCCTTCCCCTATAAATCTCTCCCTCGTCTCCCAATGCCATCCAACATAAGCTCAGCCATCCTTGCTCTTCTTTCTTCCTTTTTTCTTTCATTAAAGCCGCGGCCTCCCTTATTACTTATGCTCGGTAGAAATCGAAGCCAAAATACCACTGGAGTACAAGGTAAGTCCAGATCCCACCTTTTCTCTCTATTTTCCTTCTTTCCATGGTGTTTGGCACCATCGTCGGCCATCGATTTTATCGAAAAACCAAGAAAAGAAAAGCTCTACTTATCCCCTGATTTTCCATCCTTTTCTTTGATTTCTCACTAGTCGGTCTTGTTATTGACCGTCCCTCGCTTCATCGCCATCAACCACCTATTGTCGTGGCCTGCCACCTGTCTTCCGGCCAAGAACCACCTCTCCAATGCTCTCTCCTATTCAGCGAAGAAAAAGAATTTTAAAGCAAATATTAGCATCCAACCCCCAATGACATTACCGATTGAATTAATTAGCACTCTCTGAAATTTCTTCAAGTTACGTAATAGCTGTGATAACTTGAAAAAAAAAAAATGGGGGGCGGGGGCTACGCGAACCTCAAAATGGCCAAATCAAAAAAAAAAAAAGAAAAAGAAGAAGACTTTTGTTGCATGGAGTCTTCTTCCACATGATTTCATCGGAGAGGAAGTCAAATCTGGAGAGGATTCAGCCTCCCCTTCCCCTATAAATCTTTCCCTCCTCTTCCAATGCCATCCAAGACAAGCTCAGCCATCCTTCCTCTTCTTTCTTCCTTTTTTTCTTTCATTAAAGCTGCAGCCTCCCTTATTACTTATGCTCAGTAGAAATCGAAGCCAAGACACCACTGGAGTGCAAGGTAAGTCCAGATCCCACCTCTTCTCTCTATTTTTCTTCTTCTCGTGGTGTTTGGCACCATCGTCGGCCATCAATTTTGTCAAAAAACTAAGAAAAGAAAAGCTCTGCTTATCCCCTGATTTTCCATCCTTTTCTTTGATTTCTCACTGGTTGGTCTTATCGTTGACTGCCCCTCGCTTCATCGTCGTCAGCCACCTATTGCCGTGGCCTGCCACCTGTCTTCCGACAAAGAACCACCTCCCCAATGCTCTCTCCTGTTCAGCCAAGAAAAAGAAAAGAAAGAAGAAGAGAAGAAAAGAAAAGAAAAGGAGAGAAAATAATTTTCTCTCCCCTCTTTCTCCTTCTCTCTTTAGGATCTTTCTATTCTCTCTTTTTCTCTCTTTAACTGCACCACGAACCCCAGGATAAACCTGATATAGAAACAAGATGACCAAACTGCTTTGAAATCTATGCAGTAAGTCAAATCCCAATCCATTCTTATTAGAAATTCATAGCATTTGGTCATAAATAATCTTATCGAGTCATCTTGATACGATCCTTGATGATTCTGAATATGATTGTCTCTTTTAAAGGATATAAATATTCTCTCTCTACTTTCTCTCTTCTCATCTACTTTATCTCTCTAATAAGACCAATGAATCATATATCAGATCATCCTTTTCTCTCTTCTAGGAACCCATCTTGACTCCTATAAGTTGATCCAAAGCCACTTTAAAATTCGTGCCATGCATCAACTCCATTTCGCCATGTCTAGTATTTTCAGAACCTACTATTGATGAATCCTATTGATCAATCTTGATTTTGATCCGGTTGTTCTTCATGACTTCTTGATCAAGTTACTTAGATCTGGCCCTCAACTCCGAGATCCTGAATCCCCCGGCGTGCTATCAGACTGACCATCCAATCAATAATTCAATTTAATCTTACTATATTCATCGAATAAAAATTGATCATGTTTTTGATATTTTAAACAGGACTATTTGTGAAGTCTAAAGATTTAAGATCATCGAAGTAAGTAAAATCTTATACTTTTTATTTATTTTTAAATTATCATATTTTTATGTAAATAAATTATTGTTGATGAAATCATATTTTTCATAAAATAAGGATCAGCATAGGAGATATGAAAAAGTATATTTTATTGTGATCATTGATTTCAAGAATATGTTTTATAAAAATAATATGTTTATAAAACATGAATTTTAATATTTTTTATTTATATATATATGTATATTTTAAAAAAAATATATAAGAATTTCAAAGTGACTCTCAGATAGCTATGAATGAATTTTTATTGAAAAAATCGATACCTGGAGCTAGCATCCATAAGAAACATAGCCCCACCAACGAGTATAAAGTTAGCACAAAAAATAAGAATCCTATCGATGAAAAAATATGACCCTATCATGGGTACAAAGTGACCTTAGCATGAATATCTGTGAGCAAGATTTTGAAATATAATAGTAACATATGATAAGAATGATTTACGAATCATGTTTATAAAATTTTATGATTTATGTATAAATGATTGGTTTATAACCTATTTTATATTATATTCTATGAAATACTTTATTTTTATAATATCTATTATTTTTTAAATATTACATAATCATGAAAAAGTTTATGCTTGATCCGATAAGAAAGCATAGATTTTACTTATTAAGCTAGTGTAGCTTATATCTTTTATTTTTCTTTTTTTTCATAGAGGATTAAAGTTAGGAACGATGAAAAATCTAGACTTGGGGATTTATGTAGCAAGCTTGAAAATTTTGATGGTCAAACTTACCGAACTTTGAGATATGGATTTTTGTTTGGTTTTATATTTTGATGCTCCAAGTCAATCTTGGTTTAATTATTTAATGAATTATAAAATTAAATTTTTATTTATATTTTAATTATGATGAATTTTAGTTAATTAAGATCGATAGGCTTTGTGTTATCGAGGTTGGTATCCCTCGGTAGCATGACCATGACCGTGGATGTAAAATGTAACAATAGCTCGCCCAAATAAATAATCCAATTTTTCTTGAAAGATCAATAAGAATAGAGATATTATCTAAAACAAGCTAGAGCCGGGGACCGAACCAAAAGACTGCCCTAAAAAGCTACCATTTTATTTGCTTGTCTTTTGGCTTACCTCATCTTTGGAGTTCTTAAAGTCAACTACGATGGCTCCGTAGCATCCCATTCGGCAGAGCAGCAAACATTGTTCGAGACTACCAAGTACCAAGGTACCTCATTGCAAGCAGAGGGTAAACGGCTACCTATGTGCTCCATATCGTTTGCAGAATTAATGGCAACATGGGCGGAACTACAATAGCAATCTTCCAATTTCGAGCTACCCAAAATTTGGCTACAAGGGAATTCTTAAATGGTGATCTCACCATCTCAAGGACATCATGCAGATGAAGTGGGCCACTTAGGCTTTCAAAGCCATCCATGTCTGTCTTTAGAGAAGCCAATTAGGTGGCTTCAATGCCTATTCACGGACACGTGCATTGGAAGCAAGGCGATGTTTTTACCATCTAAACTTAATGGGTTGTAATGCGGATGCTTATGGCTCCGGTTACGTAAGAGTCTAAGAAAGAGCTACATCTTATCGCATTTTTATTTCCTAATTTTCTCTTAAGCTCCCTCGTATGACTCGGTATTTTTCAACTTCTACCTGCAACCAATCCTGCTAAACTAAATGGAAAGCAGAGATTTTTGTTTTATTTACCCTTCACATTGGATGTAACACAGCTGGAACTCTTTATTCCTCGTGGATCATGCTTTAGACTATGAGTCCACCCTTTGACAAGCCTATTAACGTCGTTTTCCTACCAGCTGGCTTCACCTCTTGCCAACGCTTTTGCTGAAGACTTGGCGGACGAGCCAGCTTGCACCCTTTCACCATGGTCATCCATCGTATCAGGGAACCGTCAATTCCATCAGTACCAACCAGTAAGCCTGTGATTGCGTTATCTTTCACGATAATTACAAACTTTATCTTGACCTCTTTTCTTATTTTTTTTTTCACAGCTAAGTCAATCATTACGTAGTTTAATCCTCAACTTCTATTTTTCAAATAGACGAAGTTCTTCGGTGTTAGAAAAGTTTAGGCTCGTACCTACTCGTAAGGATTTCTTAAATATAAATAGACCCGGAATCCTTCGTGGTGCACCGTTTGCAAGATGGATCACGCACGGCATTCAACGACTGCCATTAAAAGATGAAAAGTTATCAACAGCTAGCGATGCACAGTGTATGATATTTATATCATTCTAATGGCCATCCATCGAGAGTGTTGTACGGTACTCTACGATGATCGAGCATCCGTGCTCTTTTAGTAAAGCGCAAAACTTATATGGGATACATGCACAAATTCGTTAGTTGTTGGTGGCACTAATATTTAAGGATGGAGCCCTACCCTACGCATCGAGCCGATACAAAAAAAAAAATCTTTCCATTTTTGTTGCTTTACAGATTCAAGAAAAATGTTGGGAACTACCTTCCAATGCGACGTTGCACTTGAACTCACCAAGGTTGAATTCCGACAAAATCTTCGAAATGCCAGTATTTTCTTTAGGATTTCATGTCCTCACACCCTCGAACAAAACATCATCACTTAATGCTGGAATGGAACCTAGCTAATGTTTCATGCATCCATGCCTAAAACTATTGGTCTGGGGACTTTAGTGCAACAGTTTTTTTTCCAGTTAAACATCTTCCAACTCCCATCCTTAATGGACCGTATTCTTTCTTGCAAGTTCTGGCTTGAGGGGTATTTCCCATTTCTAGGCCCATGCAGATCCAAATCCATTCCATGTCAAGGGATACAGTTTTCTCGATCCAAAGTCAGGTAAGGTAAAACTCACATGCCGATCCCTCATCAACCTCTTCTTCACCATCATTAGTTCCTTCTGCTCCATCCCATGCATGCGGTGGTCGCATGAAACCAAGATCACACCTGCACCTGCAAACAAAAATCCTTCACCCAACCACATTCTTTACCATGCCACCTTCCATCCTCTCTCTTGTGATGAACTTGATGTTGAGCCAATCTGTTTTACCACCATCAATAAGGATGCTAGATTGTGAGCTGCCATGATGTATCGGTATAATGCACCCACACATTGAGGATGGAACTTGGTCGCTTGCCCCACCCTCTTTATGTTGCAATCTTTTCACAACCATGTAGATTGTGCTCACTTTGGCTCTTACCTATGGTTAAAGCAATTGGATATAGGTAATCACCACACTTTGTGGATCCATATTCTGTTTGAAGCTTGGACAAAGTTCTTTACGTGCTCAAATAAGCCTCATGAGTGTGGTTTCATATGGGATATCAGTTTTCATGCAACCAAATCTGATTCCTTTCCTTTTTTTTTTTTTTTTTTTTTGCTGGACTTGTGTAATTCTCCATGCATTTTTATTGGAGATGTCCTACAATATCTCATCATTGCTATACCTGAGATTGCTTTTGGAAACCGCAAGTGATGTCAATAAGTGCAGAGCCCTATTGACATCCACCAGGCAAACCATCAAGAGCCGTAGTTTATTCAAGTCTATGTAATGGGAAGCAAATCGAGCTACAGATTGAATGGTCTTCTTTGTAGCGGAGTATTCTAGCAACAATTTATGGGGTGGATATTATATCCATTCCTTTTCTAATTTAGTATATTTTATTTTCTGATTTTATTAAGTGTATCCATACTAAATGGGTACAAATCATCCAATTTAGCAAGAAAAACCTTCTCTCTCTTTCTTTTTTTTTTTTTTTTTTTTTGGTAGACGAAGTACTTCATTGATTAATAAGTTTACTTACAATACCAACAAAACCTTTGGGATTAATAAGTTTACACAAAACAGCATCACCTGAAATACATTAAAACATAGGAGTAAAGTTGGAGAAGAAAAACAGCGAGGAGGATGAGTATTAAAGAAACAAGGGGGGAATGCAGCCACAACAGCAGAGAAGGTAGCCATAGTTAATGAATGAAGCAGCTTGGTAGCTCTAAAAGGTGAACCATGGTGTAGCAACTGAGTCCAACAAGGTGTATGTGGAGTGCAGGAAATGCAGCTGCCATATGATTCAAAATTAGAAACTCAAAAATTCCTAAAGAATTTTCCTCCAAAATCTATTTTCAATTTTTGAGGCTCTTTCAGTCCCACATCGGAAATGGGAAGTTTTCTTAAGTCCTTTATACGAGAAAAGGATTCGGTTTAGTCTTTAAGGATATTTGAGGTGGTTTGAAGAAAAATCTTTAATACGCACGCGTGAACCGAATCAAACTAAATCAGGCCGGATCAGGACATGGATGTGGGGGTAGGTGTGACACCTTGCACGCTTTATTTTCTTGATCAATCATATATGAAGAAAGATAATTTTGACATTCATTTGATGAGCAAGAGTAGAGATATGAGCAATAAGTCGAAGCCAACCTTTTGCAACTTCTCCACTCTAATTTTTCAGATACTTCTTTTCTAATTCTTCTCATTTTTTCACTACTTCTTATTTTGGGTGCTGAAAGAGCCTTCATCAATCTTCATCATGGTCGTGCTCGCAGGAGGAAGAATACCGATCGTATCTTGGGATGGTATTTTTGGATATTTCATGCACGACGGATGAAAATTATCTTAAGATAGTATTGCACATTCTTCCGATTATTTAAAGTTTGATTTGACCATCTACCGTAAATTTATAGATTTAATTATTTATAATTTTATTAATTTTCTTAAACTATATCCGACATCCATCATATATAGTGTTCTAATAGTATGCACAGAAATGACAGGAAAACTAAACAAAGAGTGCAGATTTAAGCTGAAGTATATTGTGCTAGCTGAAATATGACTGCGCCAAATGGAAGAGAAGCCGAGCCAGACCATATGAAAGTTGATAAATGATGTGCCACTAAAAAAGTAATTGCATCGGTTGAAGCAGAAAGTAGTATATGAGACATGGGAAGATATTCCATCCAATTAAGCTCAACATGGAGCGAATTTCAATAATAACATGAACACTGTGATCCAGCCATATGAAGGATGATATCCAAAAAATTGGATGGGTACCCCCATGGTTCTAAGAAGAACATAAAAAATGCTATACTAAGTAAGCATAAGAGATTTATTCAAAAAGAGAGAGATGTGTTTTTCAATCTATATCATTCAAAAAAGAAAAATGTTTTGAATCTATATCTTTTAGAAAGAAAAGTATTATTAATTTTATATTGTTCATAGATAGAACTTAAAAAAAAAGGAAGGAAGAAATTTATTATGAATTTGCTACGTACTTTCAAAAGGGGGACAAATATTATTCTCTTTGATACATATTTTTAATACTTTCAAAAAAAAGGGGAGAATACCAATGTTATAAAAATTTGAATATATGCTTGAGTTGATACAATTATTTTAGATTTAATTTGATTTGAGTTGATTTTGATGATTCATTTCTTTAAATCCTTCTCTTGAGCTTTTTGATATTGTCAAAAAGAGGAAGAAATATGTTGAGTATATGCTTAAATTGCTTGAAATATTCTTAAATAGATTGATATGCTCATTTGCATGCTTGAGAAGATCATATAAAATGAGTATATTTCTTGGATATACGCTTTCTTGAATATCATGTATCAAATATTTAAAATCTGAATTTAAGATCAATTCAAACATTCATGAAGGATATGTCTATATGTGTTTATTTTATCATGTCATGATTTATTTTGGTAAATTAATTGAAACACATTATATGTTTTATTATGCATATACTCAAAATTTTGTCATCATCAAAAAAGGAGAGATTGTTGATTCTATAATTAATTTTGATGATCACAAAATATTGAATAAAAATATTACTAATCATATATTTCAAGATTGAATGTAGAATTTCTCAAATGCTTATATTGAAGAAATTATCTTTGAAAGAAATTCTCTCAAAATGCCAAACTAAAGCACTTTAAAAAAAAATTAGAAATTTGGATGGCTCATTATGAAGAAAATGAAAAAGGAAGAAGCAAATATTATTTGGAAGCTTTAGGACTAAAAAATTTAAGTTTGAAAGGGCAAAAAATTTGAGTCGAGTCTGTCACATTGTTACCAAGTGCAATGAAGCTCAAGTCAACTCCTAAAAAGCTCGAGTTTACTCTCTTAAAAAAAGACAAAAAGCAGAATTTTTGAGTGCAAAAATAAGCTGACTCCTGCAGAAAATGAGACGACTCGAGATTATTTTGAGCTGACTCCAACTCCAACAGCTAGTTTTTTTAGAAGCTGCAGATTTGCACAAAAGTCCTTCAACGGCTATGTTGGGGATAAATTCCGCTCCCATCAAAGTTCAGTCTGATGCTTAGCCTAATACAACCGGTAATCATGGAAGAGCTTCAATCGAGAATTCTCTTCCCAACGGCCGAATCCAACCGAACTCCTCCAGCGACCGAGCCTCAGCCAAACTTCCCTAGCAGCCGAACTTCTCCAACAACTGAACTCTCCTAGCGGCCGAACTCCTCTTGGGTCCCTCCTTCAGTCGGATTTCTCTACGAGCCGAATTTCTTTCGAACTTTTCCAGCAGTCGGATTTCTTCAGGAGCCAAACTTCTTTCGGATTCCTCCAGCAATCAGATTTCTTCAGGAGCCGAACTCCTCCAGCAGTTGGATTTCTCCAGGAGCCGAACTCCTTTCGAACTTCTTCTGGATTCCTCCAGCAGTCGGATTTCTCCAGGAGCCAAACTCCTTCCGTGCTTCTCTTTCAGTCGGATTTCTTCAGGAGCCAAACTTCTTTCGGACTTCTCCTTCAGTCGGACTTCTACGGGAGCCGAACTTCTTTCGAATTTTTCTTTCAATCAAGTTCCTCCAAGAGTCGAACTCCTTCTGGATTCCTTCTTCAGTTAAGTTCTTTCAGGAGCCGAACTTCTTCCGAACTCCTCCAGCAGTCGAATTTCTTTAGGAGTCGAACTTCTTCCGGACTTCTCCTTCAATCGGATTCCTACAAGAGCCGAACTCCTTCCAAACTTTTTCTTCAGATGGATTCCTACAGGCGATTCCACTACTGAACGATTACAATTATCATTTATCAGAACGATTATGATTGGTATTTATCAGGATGGTTACGACTATCATTTATCAGTCTGCTACAGGCAACCCCACTACCGAATAGTTACAACAAGCTCCGTCTATAAAAAGAGATCCTCTAGATACATTTTCTCTAATCTCTCTTTTTCTTTCTGAAATTATGCCGAACTCTTTCTTGAGTACTCCATTTCTTTTAGTCAGAAAAGCTGACTTGATCGTCAGAGGATCCTACCGGAGCCGCCGCCACCAACTTCGGATGGAACTTAATTTTGCAGATCCCCAGTGGCGACCTCATCTTCCTCAACTCCAGCTCAATCCGACGTCAACCAAATTCTGTACCAATAGAATTGGCGCTAGAAAAAGAGCCCTTCTGTTTCTGAGATTTTCTTGATCTTAAAGGAGTGCTCAGCAGCGATCTCTCTTCTTTCTCTCTAAAATTCTTCCTAGAAAAAAATACCTTTTAAAAAAGCTTCGACCCGATGATCAATAGCCTCTGCAGTCAGATCCTATCCAAATATATCTGCTCCAGCTCAATCTGACGTCGATCAAATTCTACACCAACAGGCTAGTTTTCAGTCCCTAATGGCTAGAAATAGCTAGTTTAGCTCTTTTAAAGGATTTAAAAGCTTCCAAACTCAATGAAGAGCCAAAAGAAGAAGATTAAAGGTAAGAAATTTTTAGATTAGAGTGAGGTCCATTGAATATCCAAAAGAAAGAAAAAAAGGAATCAAGGACAAATTTCAGAGGACTTTCAAGGGCAATCTTCTTCACCATTTTTAGCATACTCTCAAGCTTCAAAGAAGAGCATTCAAGTTTCAAAAGAGCATTCAAGCTTCGCGCTTAAAGAGTTTATTTTTCTATTTTATTTTTGAACTGAAAAATCTTATCTTGTATTTTTTATTTCTTTACAAGTTTCTTTGAAAGGATAAAAAATTTGAGGATTAGGCTTATCCAAGCCCGAAATTGGACTTCGTAAATTTTAGTTGGTAAGCCCATAAAATCAATTAAATTGATTGAGTTCAGAAAATAATTGGTGTAAGACTATAGTTGGTGATCTCGAAAAATTAATTGAATTTATTTATGAGCCTGAAAAAACAAACACAATATAATCAAGAAGATTATAGTAGAATTTTCAAGAGAATCTTGGGGAATAGACGTAGGTGCGGGATTGCACTGAACCATTATAAACTTTTATGTGTTTCTATTGTACTCTACTTTTTTTTGCTTTACATGCTTTTAATTCCTACTTAGCATTACTTTAATTCTTGCATAACATCTTTCATATCTTGATTCCACTGCTGCATACTCTATATACCACACAATCACTCAAATAAGTTTAATTTGAAGCACATATTTGTTTAGAGCTTAATTTGGCTAAAATTTCAAAAAAACCCAATTCATCTCGCCTCTTGGGTTGCTACCTTCTAGGCAACACATGCACACATACATATATCACTATAAAAAAATGGTGTACTAGTGACCAAATCCAATGAGGGTCATGTTCAGGTTGTCACTAATAACATATTATTATGGGGATATGTAGTTGTGGTAAAAAATGATCATGTATTTATGACTATTTGTACAATGCATCGCACTTAACATGCTTTAGTGAGGGTATTTTGATAGTGATCAGTATTTAAATGCATATTCTGACGGTCACATGTATGTGGTGACTTGAATAAATTGTATTTGTGATGGCCAACATAGGTTGGCCATTATTGACGTCTGATTTAGTGCTTTGGTCAACCCTCATCAAACATGTTTTTTTTATGATCATTTTCTATGACCGTCATAATGTGTGAATCAGTTTCAACCATTACAACTTTGTAATAATGTACATATTTTATTTCTCAAAAAAGGGCTGTCAATAATAACCCTTGTATATGACCATCACTATTTAGTTGGCATAGTGATCAAAATTTATTTAATTTTTAGTGATCATATTGGGTAACCGACATTGAATATTATTTCTTACTGAGAGTGAGTAAAAGTCATCATAAATACAAGGATGGAAAATGAGAACCCGTATCTAAGTCATTATAAGGTTATTAATAGTATTAGCACTATACAACCTCTCGTAATAGAGTTTTGTTGTTTAATACTATATATTTTTATATTAAGTAAGAATTTTTTCTACTCTATATATTAAGTTAGATCAATAGGTTATACACACTATGAGAAAGGAGAGATTTACTAGCACTTTTTTACCAACGAATATAGAAAACTACTGGTAAAATAGACTTTAGGTAGTAATTTTTGGAATCCGCTGGGCAAAATCTTATTTATCCCGATGGTTAGATCAAATGCTAGAAAGAGTCTTATTTTTTTTCCAGTGGTTCAATCAAACCACCGAACCGCTGGAAAAAATCTAAGTTTTATCAGTAGTCACATTACACCTTTGGGAAAAACCTTAGCTTTACCTAAGGTTGCAAATGGGTCGAGCTGACCCATGACCCGACATGGATCGATCTATTTAGACCCGATTCAACCCATTTTAAAGGATCCATGGGGTCGGGTCGGATTCTAAAATTAAATTTATTCAATTTTTTGGATCAGATTTGGATTTACTAAATTTGGATCTGATCCAATCCAACCCAAATTTAATATTGGATCCAACATATAAACCGTAGAGCAAATAGAGTGGGATTATACATGGACCCTATCCGATCTGATCTGATCTGGCTCGACCCAAATGATCCAATGAGGCAAAATTTTTGACCATGGACCTGACTTGATCTTCTATTGGATTGGGTTCGGATCCAATATTAGGACCCAATCAAGGAACCAAATTAGATCGGAATCACTCATGACCCTGTCCAACCCGACCCATTTGCACCCTAGCTTTACCAGCGATAATATTAGATTGCTAAAAAAAATTATTTTTACCAACAGTCGAGTCAATCTATTGGAAAAGATCCTATTTTATTTGATATTTTTTTTAACTACCAAAAAATGGAAATGATATATTTTAATTGACCTAAAATATCCATGCACGTCCCTTAGGTTTCTCTTCCATGCATGGGATTTCCTTTTCTCACCCTTTGACTTCCGACCGCAAGATTTTTTTTACACCCTTCCTCTTCCATTTTGCCTCCCTAAATACTGATGAGCATTGTTGGTGCACCATTACCACGATCCATCTGACAGCAAAGAAGTGTCATCATCTTCCCCTGGGGTAGTGGGTGCCTAAGATTACCATCGATGCCTACGTTGTTAGATATGTGTGCCCTAGAAGCCAGAATTGGCTGATACTTATAATACACTTCTAGAGGCAAAATTATAATTTTGACTATAAATAATAACATGGATAATTATTTCTTATGTATGTGTATTTAGTGTCTGTGATACATCCCTTGAGTTAATGGTAATGATAATTCTTATTTTCAAGAGTTAAAAATTTAAAACAAATTTTTTTTTTATTAACTCATAAAATGTTTCTGACCGTAGGATCATCATGAGGATGGTGATTAATCCGAAAGGTTAGTGTACAATCGCTTCTTTATAGTAGATGAGTCTTAAGTCTATGGTGTAGAAACATCAGAGCGAGAGTACAAGTACTCGTTAGAGAACGAGGGCACCGAGCGTGACCACCTCGAGTAGTCATAAAGAAGTCTACCTTCTCATCGATGACTGACTAAAACTGCAATGGTGTGTATAGTTCTTTGACCTGAGGTGCATCGATAGTTCATCTTGAGGGTGTTAAAGTTTGACTATACCATGACTTGGTCTCCTAACCATTCGAAATTCTGAGGTATATGTTGGCTATAGCATGTTCATTGTAGGAATTGGATTACACCAAGATGAAATCTATCTACCTCGGTGGATGAGGAGCAGTCCTATGATGATCAAGAGAATCAAGTCGATAAGCCCATGGCCATGGCAGAGAGTGAAATAATAGAAAGAGTTTCTATTAAGATTTTCACATCGGACTTGAATCAAATGATTAAATCATATGATAGAAATTAGGGTTTGACGAGTTCACCTTAACCCTAATCTGATCGAGGCTCAAGATAGAAGAACTTAATCACACAAGTAGCTGCACCGAGAGGTTCATTTTCTATTTTGATGGGTTGCCACCATATACTGCTAGGTGTCACTGGTGGATTTTGGGAGCAATTAGAATGATTTAGATGATCGATCATTTCAGTTGTCTGAATCAGAAGAGTTCTGATCCATCGAAAGGAGTTTCGATGATGTCGATGATGGAGATCATGACATATCCCATTACCATACAGAACTGAACCTAACTGGATCACACAAATAAGGGAGTTTGGATCTGGATATCATCAATTGGACTAACCCAGTTCAATTGATTTGAATTAGATTCAATTAGGTTCAAGAAAATCGTGCTAGCACACGATTGAGCCTAACATTCTCCTTTTTCTATCATTAAAAGTTGTCTCGACTGAGCCAAATATGTTTGTGCTCACTCAGATATCTTTACCTAGTCTGACTGAAGCTTGTCCAAGGTTAGAAAAGGATTGTCTTAATTTATGAGATAAATTTGAGACAACACCTGCCATTTTTCATCACCTGCTAATTCTTGTTCTTTGACTTTGGTCAAACATTGACCTTTGACCCTTGGACATCTGCCCATGTGTCATGCACTTATTAGGAGAGACAGATAGGACCTTGTCCCCTACCAATTTGGAAAGAATGGAGGGTGCATGCCTAGGATGGTGTGCGCCCATGTGGATAAACACTGGAGTCCCATATGGATGGGACTCTAGATTGCTTGTTGGATTCAAACTAGGTGACCACTACCTATAGACTTTGACCAGTCTAAGGCACCATCTAAGGATGAATCTATGGGGCTCTCATCTGATTGGATCGGGTGATGTCATTCCATCAATTAGATTTAGATCTGATTGTACGAAGCAATGCAATTGGTCAAGATGATGCAGCACTGCATGGCGCAGCAGGGTCTATAAATAAACCCTATCTACGCATAACCAAAAGAGAGTTCCTCTTAGCCCACGCCCCAAGGCTGCCCCTCCCCCTCCTCCATGCCATCTTTTGACCCTCTCTCTCCTCTCCAGGTTCAAGAAAGTTGGGCTTCAGTTTGATGTGATCCAGGCAAGAAAAGACTGACAAGAAAGAAAGAAACAGCATTGCTGCAGAAACGACTGCTGATCTTCAGAAGGAGTTTTGAAGATCCTCCAAATCAAATCTAAATATAATTTTTGAAGAAGAAAAGAGAAGGAGAAGATCTCCAGATCCAACCCGAGTGGATACCGATAGAGGTCAGGCGCTTGCGTGGCTAGATCCAGAACCTAAGGTAATCAGCAGGATCATCAACGGATAATCGGATTACCCAATATCAAGGTAACATTAATTTAGATTTAATTTAATTTAATTTTTTTATTTATTAGATCATAAAATCAGATTTAAAAAATATCAGATCTGAATTGGATCTAAGAGAAAAATTTTGAAATATGCCTCTCGATCCAATCAGATTTGAACGAATCTGACCCAAGAAAATATGATTTCTCCTTCAATTGGTATCAAAACCAAGTTGCATAAAATTTATTTAGATCTAATTTAATATGATAAATTAATAATTTTAGATATTACATGAGATATAATTATATCTAAAATTAAAAAATTAAAAAATTAAAATTAATTAATCTAGATCTAAAATGTATGAGATACATAACTAGACTAGGAATAGAATTATTCTATGTGTAGTCTAGTATAACCATAATTTTTATTTAATTAAATATAATTTTAAGATCTATTTATTTACTATTTTTTAATCTTATAAATATTATAATTAAATTTAAAAATAAAAAATAAATTAAATTTAATTTGTTCATATGAGATATGATAGTTGCATGTTTAGACTAGTTATAAAATAGTTCTACAAAAGGATCTAGATTAAATTTTATTTGATGTGATCAAATTTAAATTTAATTTTTTAGATGATTATGAGATAATTTAGATCTAAAAAATATGCATGATATGATATATGAGATATATGCAAAATATATTTTAATTAGATCAATTTTTATATGAGATATATGCTTAGATCTAATTAGTTTTGTAGATTAGTTGTATTTCTGATTAAGGCATTCCCCTTGGCCGTCCGGTCATAAGAATAAAGTAGGATTTAAAGACCCTCTTCTTCCATTCGATGGGGTGTTCTTATGATGTGTAGGGATGCTGCGCATTCGTCCTTAATCAAAAATTGAAAACTTACTTTCTGCAAAACCCTAGATCCTGAAATCCTAGGATCTTATTTACATGTTTTGTTTATGAACCCTAAACTTAATTAAGAATTAAGATTATGAAATATATTAGGTCTAAAATTGAGAATTTTCAAATCTAAGACATATTCATAAAATTGGGTTCGGGCTTGGGTAGCTCAATTAGGTCTAAGCGGTTGATCAAATCGAATCAAGAGTTGGTTAGATGGGATCAACAATGCTTAAATTGACCAGCCTAATAGGATTAAGTCTGGGTCAAGATCGAGTCACGTGAGTGATCAATCAAGCTAAGACCTAATTAGGCTCAGTGGTTAGAGTCTGGATTGTAGGCTAACCCGATTGATTCTGGCTCAATAATTTGGTGTCTAAGGTAAGTTTGGCAGATACGATCGACTAATTTTTAATTGGGAGCTACTCGACTCGAATGCATTCTTGTCGAGTTAATGGCATATCCCTTCCACCGATCTCACTTACCTGGCCATGTTTGTTGACTCAGTTCTGATCTGAGGTGGTCAATAATCCGAGCTAACCCATGCCACTAGGTTAGTCATAATGGTTATGACTATGTCAAGTCTAGTTTAATGAGACCTAAATCAAATCTTCCTAAGAAAAGATTAAGTCTAAGGTCTTCCACCATTGTAGATGTGCGGGCCCTTTTCCGGGATTGATTGTTCTCGACTGGTTACAGTGGCTCAGTTGCACCGAAAAGATGCAACCATGTCTATTAGGCATTGGATGCTATGGGCTGGAGGATGGATTGGGCTCAATATTTTGGATACGATGAGAGACTCAATTAGGAATCCAATCTATGCAAATGGTGGGTCTGACTTAACTAAGGAGTGGATCAATATTTTGGATACGGTGAGATTCATGAATTAGAGATCAAGTTTGGGTGCACCATGATTAGAGAATCATTGAACAAGAGTTGTTCACTCATTGGCTAACCCATCACCAATAACTGTTAGGTGAGGTGATGAGTCAGTTGGTGGGACTGCACCACCCATTAGAAATCAGTAATCATGAAGATTTTCGCATCTCTACAAAGAGAATGTAGAAATCTGACAAAATAGTGGAAGCTAATTTATTTAAAAATAAAATTTTTAAATAAATTGGTTAAGTCTTAATTACAATATCTAACTAGAAATTTTGACTCTCTATAGAAAAATGTCTGCATCCAATTCATTAGCACAAATCCTAGACACCCATAGACTAACCAGACTAAATTACAAGAATTAGCTTCAAAACTTCAAAATCATTTTGGGTTTCAAGAAGTTAACTTATGTATTGGACTAGGATCCTCCCACATTACCAACTTGTCCATCCACTGAGCAGAGAGCATCTCTGAAAAAATGGACGAACGAAGATAACAAGGCCAGATACTATATGTTAGGCTCGATGTCTGATGAACTTCAATGGCAACATGATGATATCAGGACTGCTCGACAAATGTTGGCTCACCTACAGGAGATGTTTGGTGAACGGAGTCACGCGCCAAGTATCAAATCACTAAACGACTGTTCAAGACTAAGATGCGTGATGGACAGTCAATCTAAGATCATTGTCTGATGATGATCAAGGACTTGGAAGAGCTTGAGAAGGTCGGAGTAAGGTTGGACTTGGATCTGCAGAATGATATAATTATGCAATACTTAACTGATGCATATGGGCAATTCATCATGAACTACCATATGCATAAACTTCAAAATTTTTTGGCCGAACTTATGAACATGCTGGTTACCGCTGAGCTTTTCATGAAGGTTCTAAAGGCTCAGTGCTTGCTATGGAACGGACTTCTTCCAAGAGAAATCTTTTGGAAAGAAGAAGTCTATGAAAAAGCAGAAGATGGAAGGAGAAAAGAAGAAAAAGGCAGAGCTGAAGAAGAAGACCGCTGATAAAGAAAAGTATTTCTATTGCAATAATGATGGCCACTGGAAGCGAAACTGCCCTACTTACCTGGCCATCATAAAGAAGAAGGAGGCAGGTACTTCTGGAGGTATGCTCATTATTGAGTCTAACCTTACGATTTTTTCTGCATCCAATTGGATGCTTGACTTTGATTCTAGTGCTCACTTGTGCACTTTCATGCAAGGTCTTGAGGATAGCAGAAGGCTGAGGGATGGTGAGATGATCCTGCACGTCAAAAATAGAGTAAGAGTTGCTGCCATGGCCGTGGAAACATATTCTCTTCGACTACCATCTGATTTAGACTTAGTATTAAAAGATTGTTATTATGTATCTACAGTAAGCAAAAATTTGATTTTTATTTTTTGCCTTGCATTAGAAGGCTATGTAATTAGTTTTCTTAAGGACCATTGTAACATTCTTTATGAAAGAAATAAAATTGCAAGTAGTTTTCTTATTAACGATCTTTATCAGTTATATGTTGATGTATCTATTTTTAATTTTGAGCAAAATGTGAATGCCATAAAATCAAAATGAGCTAGGGATAGTCCAAACGATAGGTATCTATGGCACCTAAGATTAGGTCATATAGTAGAAGATAGGATTAACAAATTGGAGAAAATTGGGCTATTGAGTTCATTGACTTTTGAGTCATATCCAATTTGTGAATCCTTGTCTTCATGGCAAAATGACTAAGCTCCCTTTTGTAGGACATGGGGAAAGGGCCATGGATCTTCTTGCCCTAGTACATACTGATGTGTGCGGCCCATTTGATGTGCCGGCTAGAGGCAACTTTGTCTACTTCATAATCTTTACCGATGATTTATCTAGGTATGGGTATGTGTATCTTATGAGACACAAGTCTGAAGCTTTTGAAAAGTTCAAAGAATTCAGACATGAAGTAGAAAAGCAAACTGAAAAATTCATTAAGGTTCTTCGATCAGATCGAGGAGGTGAATACCTTAGTCGAGAATTTTTGGACTATCTCAAGAAAAGTAGTATAGTCTCTCAATGGACTCCATCTGAAACACCTCAACTCAACGAGATTTTGGAATGAAAAAATCGAACCCTATTAGATATGGTCCGATCCATGATGAGCTTCACAGACATTCCTAATTTTCTTTAGGGATACTATTTGTTAACTGCAATATACTTACTGAATAGGGATTCTCTCTAAAATCATTCCTACCACACCGTATGAGATATGGCATGGTAAGAAACCAAGTCTGAGTCATCTCAGAATTTGGGGTTGTCCGGCTCATGTCAAAAGACAACAAGCGGACAAGTTAGACTTTAGGTCCTTTAGAGCTCGATTCATAGGATATCCTAAAGAGTCATTAGGATATTATTTCTACATTCTAGAAGATCATAATGTGATTGTGAGTCGACATGCCATCTTTCTTGAAAAATAGTTTATTCAAGATGGTGGCATTGGAAAGCAGATCAAGCTCGATGAGAAAGTCTCACAAGAGCAACGAGCTAAGGACCAAATGGAACCAAATCAGGTTGAGCCAATCCATTCACTACCTCCTCCACCTCGTAGATCGAAAAAGATTTTTCGTCCCCCTGAAGAGATACTTAGGTATCTATTTCAGAAGATGTAGAGAAAATGTTCCTCGTAGGTAATGGGGTTCATGGTGATGATCCCAAAACCTATAACGAGGCGATATCAGATATCGACTTTGAGAAATGGATTAGAGGCAATGAAGTCAGAAATTGACTCGATGCACTCAAACCAAGTCTGAACCTTGGTAGATCCACCAGAAGGTATAGTACCTATTGGGTGTAAATGGATCTTACAAGAGAAAGATTGGTGCAGATGGAAAATGTGGAGACATTCAAGGCTAGATTAGTGGCAAAAGGTTATAGTCAAGTTCGAAGGCATTGACTATCAGGATACCTTTTTGCCAGTAGCTATGCTAAAATCCATCCGCACATTGCTTACTGTTGCAGCCTATTTCGATTATGAAATATGGCAAATGGACGTGAAAATGGCATTCTTAAATGGATATCTTGAGGAAGATATCTATATGGAACAGCCACTAGGTTTCACATCCAGTGATGACTGATCACAAGGTTATGCAAGCTGCAAAGGTCCATATATGGACTTAAGCAAGCATCTCGGAGCTGGAACACTCATTTTAATGATGTGATCAAAATGTTTGGATTTTCATCAAAGAATGAGGAGGAGCCATATGTATTCAAAAAGGTTCAGTGGGAGCGCTGTTGTCTTCCTCGTATTGTACGTGGATGACATCCTCCTTATTGGGAATGATATTCCCATGTTGACCATCAGTTAAAATATGGTTATCTAAAGAATTCTCCATGAAAGACCTAGGAGAAGCATCCTTTATTCTAGGAATTAAGGTCTATAGAGATAGACCGAATAGGATGCTAGGACTTTCACAGAAGATGTACATAGAGGAAGTACTAAAGAGGTTTAGTATGGAAAACTCTAAGAGGGGATTTAGTACCCTTCAGACATGGCATTCATCTTTCCAAGAAGATGTGCCCTAGCACACCTGAGGAAATAGAACGCATGAGCAAGATCCCTTATGCTTCTGCAATAGGGAGCCTCATGTATGCCATGTTATGTACACGACCTGATATAGCCCATGCTGTGAGTGTCACAAGCAGATATCAGTCAAATCTAGGTGAAGAACACTGGACTTCTGTGAAATGTATCCTTAAGTACTTAAGAAGAACTAAGGATATGTTGTTGGTCTTTGGTAATGGAGAACTCCAAGTCCAAGGGAATATAGACTCAAATTTTTTGTCCGATGTAGATGATCAAAAGTCAACATCTGAGAGTCTATTTGTGTGCAATGATAGAGCTGTCAGTTGGAAGAGTTTCAAATAGACAGTGATAGCAGATTCCACCATGAAAGCAGAATATATCGTTGCATCAGAAGCTGCAAAGAAGGTATTTTGGTACAAAAAGTTTATCACAGAGATCAAAGTGATGCCATCAGATGCCATTCCTCTGTACTGCGACAATAATGATGCCATAGTCCTTACTAAGGAGTCAAGGTCTCATCAAAAATTCAAGCATATCGAGCGGCGATACCACATCATCCGTGATTACCTCGAGAAGGATTATATCGAGGTCAAGAGATGCGGTGGATCCGCTTACAAAGTCGTTGGACCAGCAAAAGATCGAAGCCCACCTTGAAAAGATGGAACTTAGATTTGTAGCCAATTGGCTTTAGGTCAAGTGAGAGTTTGTTAGATATGTGTGCCCTAGAAGCCAGAATTGGCTGACACTTGTAATACACTTCTAAGGGCAAAATTATAATTTTGACTATAAATAATAAAATAGATTATTTTCTATCACATATGTGTATTTAGTGTCTGTGATACATCCCTTGAGTTAATGGTAATGATAATTCTTATTTTCAAGAGTTGAAAATTTAAGACAAGAATTTTTATTATTAACTCATAAAATACTCCTGACCGTAGGATCATCATGAGGATGGTGATTGATTCGAAAGGTTAGTGTACAATCGCTTCTTTATAGTAGATGAGTCTTGAGTCTATGGTGTAGAGACATCGGAGTGAGAGTACAGGTACTCGTTAGAGAACGAGGGCACTGAGCGTGACCACCTCGAGTAGTCATAAGGAAGTCTACCTTCTCGTCGATGACTGACTCGAAGCTGCAGTGGTGTGTCTGGTTCTTTGACCTGAGGTGCATCGGCAGTTCACCTTGAGGGTGTTATAGTTTGACTACACCATGACTCGATCTCCTAGCCATTCGAAATCCTGAGGTGTATGTTGGCTATAGCATGTTCATTGTAGGAATTGGATTGCACCAAGATGGAATCTATCTACCTCGGTGGATGAGGAGCAGCCCTATGATGATCATGAGAATCAAGTCCATAAGCCCATGGCCATGGTAGAGAGTGAAATAATAGAAAGAGTTTCTATTAAGATTTTCACATCGGACTTGAATCGAATGATTAAATCATATGATAGAAATTAGGGTTTGACGAGTTCACCTTAACCCTAATCTGATCGGGAGCTCAAGATAGAAGAACTTAATCACACAAGTAGCTGCACCAAGAGGTTCATTTTTCAGTTTTGATGGGTTGCCACCATATACTGCTAGGTGTCACTGGTGGATTTTGGGAGCAATTAGAATGATTTAGATGATCGATCATTCTAGTTGTCTGAATCAGAAGAGTTCTGATCCATCAAAAGAAGTTTCGATGATGTCGATGATGGAGATCATGACATATCCCATTACCATACAGAACTGAACCTAACTGGATCACACAAATAAGGTTTTGAATCTGGATATCATCAATTGGACTAATCTAGTTTAATTGGCTTAAATTAGATTCAATTAGGTTCAAGAAAATTATGCTAGCATACGATTGAGCCTAACATTCTCCTTTTTCTATCATTAAAAATTATCTCAACTTAGCCAAATATGTTTGTGCTCACTCAGATACCTTTACCTGATCTAACTAGAGCTTGTCCAGATCAGAAAAGGATTGTCTTAATTTATGAGATAAATTTGAGATAATACATGTCATTTTTTATCACCTGCTAATTCTTGTTCTTTAATTTTGGTCAAACGTTAATCTTTGATCCTTGGACATCTGCCCATATGTCATGCACCCATAGGAGACTTATTGACCAAGTCTACCTGCCATTTGGTAGGCAGATGAAGGGAGCACGCCATCCAGGCATGCACCCCATGTGGATAAATACTAGAGTTCCACACGGATGGGACTCCAAGTTGCTTCTTGGATTCAAACTAGGTAACCCTTACCTATAGACTTTGATCAATCTAAGGCGCCATCTAAGGATGAATCTGTGGGACTCTCATATGATTAGATCAGGTGATGCCATCCCATCAATCAAATTTAGATATGATTGCACGAAGCAATGCGATTGGCCGGGATGATGCAGCACTGCATGGCGCAGTAGGGTCCATAAATAAACCCTATCTGTGCCCAACCAAAAGAGAGTTCTTCTTAGCCCATGCCCTAAGGCTGCCCCTCTTCCTCCTCCATGCCATCTTCTGACCCTCTCTCTCTTCTCCATGCCCAAGAAAGTTGGGCTTCAGTTTGGTGCAATCCAGGCAAGAAAAGGCTGACGAGAAAGGAAGAAGGCAACACTACTGCAGAGACGACTGCTGATCTTCAGAAGAAGTTTTGAAGATCCTCCAAATCAGATCCAGATCTAATTTTTGAAGAAAAAAAGAGGAGAAGATCTTTAGATCCAATCTAAGTGGATACCGATAGAGGCCAGACGCTCGCGTGGCTAGATCCAAAACCTCAGGCAATTAGCAGGATCATCAATGGATAATTGAATTACCCAATATCAAGATAACATTAATTTAGATTTAATTTAATTTAATTTTTTTATTTATCAGATCATAAAATTAGATCTGAAAAATGTTAGATCTGATTTAAATCTAAGAAAAAAATTTTGAAATATGTCTTTCGATCCAATTAGATTTGAACGAACCTGATCCAAAAAAATCTGATTTTTCCTTCATACGTAGCCTCCAACATTATCTTCGCAGGCCAAGTCAACGTCTACGAGGGTGCCTCTATCTAGAATAAATCCATCCTTCATGGCAACCTCAGCAAGTTCACTATCGAGTAATCCTCCAACATCCTCCATGCTACTTGGTCCTAGCCCTATTATACCTACAGTGACCAACAGCCTCACAAGAGCATGTTTTTAATGACCAACATGGTCGTCACAAAAACTTATGAAAGAACTTAATTTCTTCTCATTAAAATAATGGTCAACTCTCACAATAACCAAATAATAATAATGAGGGTCACGTTTGGCTGTCATTAATAACTGCAAAATGGATGCCATGAATCTGATCACTAATAGACACAAATAATGATGAGATACATAAAAGTCGTCACTAAAATTTTTTGTGAGGTGACTTATAGTGATGACAAATGATGGTCAACTTTTTCCTCACAAAAAAGCTTTAGTGATGATTTTTCATTCTTTTAGTGAGGGCCAACGACCGTCACTAAAACTCGATTTTCTTGTTTGTGTGTGTATATATATGTTTTACTAATCTATTTATTATTTAAATATATTTAAACTTTAAAAGTAATATATTTTTAATAGATTGGTTCTATTTAATACTAATATTATAATACATTATGATCTTCCAAGTTATTAAAAATTCTTTATTGATTACGAAGCAACGATCTTTAATTGATGCATGTACGAGTACTTGATAAAGTAAAAATATTAAAATTTGATGAAAAAGCTACAATCCATACTACTTAAGCTTAGTCACTTTTATATGAAAATATAACTATGCTAATAATATATAATAAATCAATTTTAATCTTATATAAAATAGATTATCAATTTAAAATAAATATATCAAATTTACTACTAATTTTAGATGGAATACCTATGATGCTCATAAACACTTAGTCCTGCTCATAATTGGGGCCTTGAATATGATGCCAATTTTAATACCGAGCCTATCCTTGTTGCTCATCTTATATTTGATGTTATCCAGGATAACCCTCTTGATAGTATATTGGATAAGAGACTGGCCATCCTTGGTAGGATATTGAGATAATACTATATTATGACTCAAAAACATATCCACATAAACGTGGATACTGCATGTGAGAATACTTCTCAAAGATATGACTATTGTAAGTATATATCTGAATCATTCATAGAAAGAGAAGGGCCATGATATACACTTTGACTGTTTGATGCTCTAATGGATCCTATTCTAGTTGATGATGATGATGACCTAACTTACTCAGACTCCAAACTAATTCTCAGAACATCTTACTCCATCCATGCCATAAACTTCAAATATACTTGATGTCGACGTTCCTCGATTATTCTCAACTCTTCGTGAAAACAATCCAAAACATATGTATCCTATATGCCATGTCCTGCAATAATTCTTCTTCCCCTTCTTCTATAGGCCAACAACTCTCCTCATATTAATATCTAGATCTGGGTCAGGCTCCATGGTCCCGGTCCTTCATAGCATGGGTGAAATATGTTTTTTCAGTAAAAGGACTGATCCCATATGCTTTACCATCCTCTCCATCCGACCATCATAATCATCAGTTCCATCATCATTCTTGCTATCATTATTACTATTGCAATTATCACAAGATGATCTAGACAAATTCGAGATCTGAGGGCTCGGGTGTTTCACTATCATCATCAATTGTTGTTTTCTCTTTTGATTTAGACTTTCTACATCTCTCCTCAACTGCAACTCTCTAGCTCTCTCTTAAGCTCTGATCGGTCTTTACTTGTTGACTTACCTTACCTCTACTACTGGTCCTAATGTCTTGGCTATCTCTAAAGATCCTTATTTGATATCTTGAATTAAATATTCTATGTTCAAATCATTGATTAGAATTCTTCGATTGCCTGCTACCTGATCCACCATCATCTCTACCAGTATCTTGCATTCCACTCTAAACAGAGGATAAATGAGAGGCCGCCCATCGGTCCACATCATATATTCATGCCTCATGTGCTATTATTTTGCATGGTTGGAGAGATCTCCTAGCTCATCCAACACCGATAGATCTCATGCTTCCTGATTTGTAACCCAGCTCAGTATAGGATCCTCCTCGAATGGGTTATCTTGTCTAGGCTCTTTTCTCTCATTGATATACTTGAGCTTCAACCTCATATTATAGTGGACAAAATCTAGATCTCTCAATTTTTGTAAGATTAGGCGATTCTGATTTTCATATGAATCAAGGCAAATATACTCCAATTGCACTCGTATCTACTTGATAAGATAGCCTGTGATAGAATTCGAATGGTAATTTTTTAATATTTAGGGTAGATGTGCCCCACTAGAATCCACCACTCCCCTGCACTCAAATAACACATATGCATATAAATGTTTAAGTCCTCAGCTATACATAGATGTATAGATAATAAAAAATGGCTCTAGAGGAATATTTTACGCATCTTCAATAACATGAGATAACTCTGGGCTTGGGGATAATTGATTAATAAAAGACATATTGTACGCATCTTCAATAGATACCAGTAAGTCTTTCTTACATAATTGCCACAAAATAGCTGGTACTAGCAATATTTTGAATATTTAAAGTACCTCATTTAATCCAACTGCTTAAATACAAGCAAACTCGGTCGGTTTCCATCCTCACATGGATCTTGCAAAATCGATGGGAGTGGGAATACTGTTGGTGAGTTCTGTTGGTTTTGCTGGGAATGGTGGCTAAAGACCGGAGTCTTGATTTGAAAGTCTTCTCCCTTCCTCACACTTCTAAAGTAAGGAATTGAGAGTGAATATGATTTGCCCGATTTAAAAGAATATATAGGACAGCAATCCTAACCTAAGTAGTACTTGGCTACTCATAAATAGATGGACCATTGTTTCAAAAATTCAAATTAAGTGTTGGCCACATCAATGTTTTTCTAAAAAAAAAAAATAATTTCTCTGCTTTGTATGTCAACCATGCGAATTTGTCCACCAAAATTACTCCTATGATCTCTTTTAGTGGTGGAGTACTTCGAGAGCTGTGTGGGCATGAATGGAGTCAAAGGCTCAAAGCCTTGAAACATAGGTACAATATTACGATTTTTTTTTGTAGGAGTTTATATATATATTTTGGCAACTACCATAGGATGGTAGGAATGCATTGATAGATGTATGGGCCCGATGTTCAAATGGAGTTGCGAGCATGAGAGAAATTACGATCAGAGCTACATGGGGCCTATGGGCATGATGCTGAGTGTTTTGAGAGCTATGGCTTATGGACACGATTGAACAAACAATGTAATGTGACCCAGATCAAATGGATCACATTGTGCAACCCATGGTAGAAAAGTATCTGCTAGATATCGAAGGCTCCTAACCCTCTTTCTTTCCCCTTAGATCCTCTCTCCTCCCTCCTCCCTTCCAATTGGCTCCTCATCAAAAAATCTGATGGAGTCAAATTAGGAGTAAATTGAATTCGAAATGGATTTAAAATTTAAAAAAAATATATACGGTATTATGAAAAATAAAGATACCATGCTACGAATCCTTATGGAACGTATGCATCATTTTTAAAAAAACAAAAGTTTTCTTCTATAAATATCCCAAAGAAAAAGCACTGGCGGGTGCGTGGGTTCGTTGGTAGGTTTGGTGGCCAGCAGGTTTCGGGTTCGTGCAGGAAGTGGGTTCATGAAGCAGTTGGGCACTGTTTTGACATGCATTATGGAGCGGATATGCGAGTGGTTTCAGCATGGAACGATGCGGGGGTCTGGACATGTCCGAGAGGATATGCGAGCAAGTCAATAGAATCCCATCCAAACTCTGCCTCTCCTTTATATAATTAGCCTTTTCTACATTCCACAGCCCTCAACCAGTGGCCTCCGCAGCCTCCTCTCCCTCTCTCTCTCTCTTCTTTAAAGAGTAGCCATCATCTCTTCTCTCTCCTCCCCTCCTTTCTCTCCTCAAGCTCTCTTTTCTCCTTCTTTCTTCTTTCTTCCACAACCAAAAGCCTAATATTTCTCCAAAATTTTCTCTTCCTGCACTTGATCCCTACCCTAAGTTGTTGGAAAAAAGATTCAAAATTCCAGGATGAAAATTTCAGCAAGAAGCTTCCCCATAGCCAACTAATCATCTCGTTCTCAGGAGATTATTGTAATCTTAATTTGATAGTATTTTACTTTTTTTCATCTTTTATATATATTTTTTAATATGCAATAAAAATTATTTTTTTTATTATATTTTTGTGTCTTTAATTTTCTTGCATGAGATTTTAATCTGAAATAGTTTATGATCCTTAGGACGAGCTGTGATCTACGAGTATGATTCATGCTCTTGGAATAAATTATTAGATTAATTTTCTTTTACTTAATCTAATTCAATTTAGATTAGCCTATAACTTTAAGGAACGGTCTCTGATTTAAAAGTACAGACCGTACTCTCTAAGATAGATTATATCTTTATTGATTAGATATTGTTGGGGATAAACCAGCTCCCACCGAAGTTTAGTCTGATGCTTAGCCTAATGTAAGTGATAATTATGGAAGAGCTTCGATCGAGAATCCTTCCTCCAGTGGTCGAACTCCTCCAGCAACCGAACCCCTCCCAAATTTCTTCAGTAGCCAAACTCCTTCCGAACCTCTCCTTCAGTCGGATTCCTCTAGGAGCCGAACTCCTTTCGGATCTCTCCTTTAGTCGGATTTCTACAGGAGTCGAACACCTTCCAGACCTCTCCTTCAGTCAGATTTCTACAGGGGCCAAACTCCTTCTGGACTTCTTCTTCAGTCGAATTCCTCCAGAAGCTGAACTCCTTCCGGACCTCTCCATCAATCGGATTCCTACAGGAGCTAAATTTCTTCCGAACCTTTTCCATCAGTCGAATTTCTATAGGAGCCAAACTCCTTTCGGACCTCTCCTTCAATCGAATTCCTACAGGAGCCGAACTCCTTTCGGACCCTTTTCTTCAATCAGATTCCTCTAGGAGCCAAACTTTTTTTCGGACTTCCTTTAATCGGATTCCTACAGGAGCCGAACTCCTTCCGAACTTCTCCTTCAATCGGATTCCTCTAAGAGCCAAACTCCTTTCAGACCCCTTCTTCAGTCGGATTCCTACAGGAGCCAAACTCGGATTCCTCTAGGAGCCGAACTCCTTCCAGACCTCTCCTTCAGTCAGATTTCTATAGGAGCTGAATTCCTTCCAAATTTTTTCTTCAGTCAGATTTCTCTAGGTGCCGAACTCCTTTCGAACTTCTCTATCAGTCGGATTCCTATAGAAGCCAAACTCCTTCCGGATCTCTCCTTCAGTCGGATTCCTTCAGAAGCCAAACTCCTTCCGAAACTCTCCTTCAGTCGGATTCCTACATGAGCCAAACTCCTTCCAGACTTCTCCTTTAGTCAAACTTCATCTAGATTCCTCCAGCGATTACTTTCAGATTTCAAGTAGTATTCCTCTCAGATGATCCCCTCTAGCCGTATTCCCTTTAGGAGTCCGAAGTTCTCTGAAATTGATATATGTCAAAGTTCTTCACCAACCAATGCCTACTTTCTCCAGACTTCGACTATTAAATCTCAACAAACAGATGATCCCACTACCGAACGATTATGATTATCATTTATCGATCTGCTACAGACAATCCCACTACTGAATGATTATGACTGTCATTATCAATCTATTATGAGTGACACCTCTCTCCGTAATAAATTCCACATGACCCCGAGTGGCCCACTATCGGATGATTACAACAGGCTCTATTTATAAAAGGGATCCTCTAGATACGTTTTCTTTAAGCTCTCTTCTTTTTTCCAAAATCTTGCTGAATTCTTATCTGAGCACTCCATTTCTGTTGGTCAAAAGAGCTGACTTGATCGTCGAAGGATTCTACCGGAGCCTCCACCACCGACTCTGGATGAAACTTTATTTTGCAGGTCACCGATGATGACCTCTTCTTTTCCAACTCCAGCTCAATCCGATGTCAACCAGATTCTATACCAATAGGCAGTCGAATTTCTATAAAAGTTGAACTCCTTTCGGATCTCTCCTTTAGTCAGATTTCTACAGAGGTCGAACTACTTTTCGACCTCTCCTTCAGTCAGATTCCTTCAGAGGCCGAACTCCTTCCGGATCTTTTCTTCAGTCAGATTTCTATAAGAGCTGAACTTCTTTCGAACCTCTCCTTCAATCAAATTCCTCGAAGAGCCGAACTCCTTCCAGACTTCTCCTTCAGTCGAATTTCTCCAAGAGCCGAACTCCTTCCAGATCCCTTCTTTAGTTAGATTTCTATAGGAGTCAAACTTCTTTTGAACCTCTCCTTCAGTCGGATTCCTACAGGAGCCAAACTCGAATTCCTCCAAGAGTCAAACTCCTTTCGGACCTCTCCTTCAATCGAATTTCTATAGGAGTTGAACTTCTTCCAGACCTCTCCTTCAGTCGAATTCCTACAGGAGCTAAATAGATGATCCCACTATCGGATGGTTACGACTATCATTTATCAGTCTACTACAGGCGATCCCACTACCGAATGGTTATGACTGTCATTATCAGTCTATTACGAATGATACCTCTCTTCATAATAAATTCCACATGACCTTGAGCAGCCCACTATCGGACGGTTACGATAGGCTCCTTCTATAAAAAGAAATCCTTCAGATACGTTTTCTCTAAGCTCTCTTCTCCTTCCCAAAATCTTGCCGAATTCTTGTCTGAGCACTCTATTTTTGTTGGCCAGAAGAGGTGACTTGATCATCGAAAGATCCTGCTGGAGCCACCACCACTGACTCTGGATGAAACTTTATTTTGTAGATCACTGACGGTGACCTCTTCTTCTCTAACTTCAGCTCGATCCAGGGTCAACCAGATTTTGCATCAATAGGATTGGCGCTAAAGGAAGGGCTCTCTGTTCCTAAGATTTTCTTGTTCTTAAATAAGTGCTCAGCAGCAATCTATCTTTTTTCTCTCGAGAGTTCTTCCTAAAAAAAATGCCTCCCAAGAAAGCTTCAACCCGACGATCAACAGCCTCTATAGCCAGATCCCATCCAAATCCATCCATTTTTGCTCCAGCTCCGGCAACTTAAGCTCCGCCTGCAGCCATGGTGGATGTAGAGTAGTTCAACCTATTGGTCCAGCAGGTTCGCGATCTCATGGAGATAGTGCAGACTATACATCGGCAGGCTCCGATGCCAATTCGACTGGAGCAGGCTTTTTCGGAGCCCCATGATCCGATCGAAGGATGGCTGACTCGAGCTAATCGATCGGTGACCTCTGAAAAGAGAAAACAGAGGGTGGAGAGCCATTGCTCGGACCATGATTCGACCTCGGGAGAAGCTTTATCCCCATCCCATCAAAAAATTCTGGAGATCAATGATCGTGAAGATCTTCTGAATCAAAGGCTCCAAAAAATGAGCCGACAAATTAAAGAGCTCCGTCATACTCTTTCCTCACACGATAATAATATTTGCACTGACCCTCCTTTCTCTCAGAAGATTATGCAAGAGTTCATTCCGTTGAGCTTCAAGCTTCTCCAATTTGAAAGCTATGATGAAACCTCTGATCCGATCGATCATCTGGAAGCCTTTCGAACCATGATGCTGCTCCATGGTGTACCAGACGCCATCTTATGCTGAGCTTTCACATCTACCTTAAAAAGAGCAGCAAAAAACTGGTACTCAGCATTAAAGTCAAGTACGATCTTCTCTTTTGATCAGATGAGCCATCAGTTCGCGGCTCACTTCGTTAGCAACCGGCGTCCCCATCGAGGTTCGAATTTTTTGATGAATATCAAGCAAGAGGGAGAATCTATCCGGGCTTATGTCATCCAATTTAATGTTACTGCATTGGAGGTCCAAAATCTGAACCAGTCTATTGCAATGGCTGCGCTCAAGGACGGCCTTCAGAAGAATGATTTATTGTTCTTTCTGAAAAAGAAGTACCTCAGAGACTTTGCTAATCTACTAGCTCGAGCTGAAGGATATGTCCGAGCGGAAGAAGCCTTCAAGTTGAAGGATGAGGAAGCCGTAGGAGAGTGGCAGATGGACGAGTCTAATAGACCTATTATTGATGGAGGATTGAATGAAGTTCGATCGCGCTCACAGACTTCCCCGAGCGCAAGTGAATCCGAACTCTTCATCGAGCTCGTCATCAAAGAAGCTATGACAGAAGGGCGTGAAAAAGTTCTCCCTCCAAAAAGGTTCCACAACTATACCCTCCTTAATGCTTCTAAAACTTAAGTTCTGATGAAAATTAAGAATCAGCTACCAAGATCAGAAGAATTACAATCTCCTCCAAATAAGTGCAATCGAAGCAAGTACTATTTGTATCATCATGATCATGGACTCCTTCTGAGCGCAAGCGAATCCGAACTCCTCCTCGAGCTCATCATCAAAGAAGCTCCAACAAAAGGGCACGAAGAAGTTCTCCACCCCAGAAGGTTTCACAACTATGCCCTCCCTTAATGCTCCTAAAACTCAAGTTCTGATGAAAATTAAGAATCAACTACCAAGATCAGAAGAATTACGATCTCCCCCAAACAAGCGTAATCGAAGCAAGTACTATTTGTATCATTATGAACATGGCCACGATACTGAAGAATGCATTCAGCTCCAAGAAGAGATCAAGGAGCTCATCAGGAGAGGCCGACTAGGTCGATTCCTCAGATGCTGGTCCAAAGCAAGAGAAAATCAGCCAAGAATGCTGCCGCAGCTAGAACCATCAATGAGGAAGGAACAATAAGGAGATCGACCGTCTCTCGACATCATCAACACTATATCTAAGAGACTTAGTACCGCCATCTCTCGGCCTCGAAGTCAGAGAAAGCTTATCCCAAATTGGAAAGGCCCATATGAAATAGAGGAGGTCGTCCGATCCGAAACTTATCACCTGAAGGAGCTCAGAGGAATAACACTTCCATAATCTTGAAACTCAAAAAGTCTGAGAATGTACTGTCAGTAATTTTTCTTCAATAAAATTCCTTCATTTCAACATTATTATTTCTTGGTGCAAAACTATGTGACAACAGAAAAAAGCAATCAAAAGTGGCTATGTTAGGAATAGGAGGAGAACCTTGTCCTAACATGGATAAGTCAAAGACTTTCAATTATTTAAGACAAGAGGAGAGGAAAGGCCCCGACAAGATCTCCTTCAACTTTAATAGGAGATAAGATCTCCTTCAACCTCAGCTGGAGATAAGATCTCCTCCGAGGTTCAACTTTAACAAGAGATAAAATCTCCTTCAACCTCGGCTAGAGATAAGATCTTCCTCGAGCTTCAACCTCAATAGAAGATAAGATCTCCTTCAATCTTGATCGAAGAAAAGATCTCCCTCGAGCTCCGACCTTAATAGAAGATAGATCTTCTTCAACCTCGATCGGAGATAAGATCTTCCTCGAGCTTCAACCTTAATAGGAGATAAGATCTCCTTCAACCTCGGCTGGAGATAAGATCTCTTCCGAGCTTCAACTTCAACCTCGGCTGGAAATAAAATCTCCCCCAAGCTTCAACAATTTCAACAAAAAGATAAGATCTCCTTCAACCTCGGTTGGAGATAAGATCTTCTCCGAACTTCAACTTCAACAGAGGATAGGATCCAACTTCAATCTTGGCAGAAGATAAGATCTCCTTCAACCTCGGCTGGAGATAAGATCTCTTCCGAGCTTCAACCTCAATGGGTGTAGAGCCCGAAAAAGGAACTTCGGCAGTCATTTTTTTTGTACTTCTTTCCTTCGAATTTCAAACTTCAGAGTAAGTGGAAAAACTATTATTGGGGATAAATTCCACACTTCTGTCGAAGTCCAGTCTGATGCTTAAGCCTAATGCAACTGGATAATCACGGAAAGAGCTTCGATCGAAAATTCTTCCTCCAATGGTCGAACTTCTTCAGACTTCTTCTTCCAGACGAATTTCTTCAAGAGCCGAACTCCTTCCAAACCTCTCTTTTAGACGGATCCTTCAGGAGCCAAACTCCTTTCGAACCTCTTCTTCAGTCGGATTTCCTCTAGCAGCTCGAACTTCTTTCTGGACCTCTCCTTCAGTCGGATATCCTATAGGAGCCAAACTCCTTTCTGAACTTCTTCCTTTCAGTCAGATTCCTACAGGAGCCGAACTCCTTCCGGACCTCTCCTTTAGATGAATTCCTCTAGGAGTCGAACTTCTTTCGGACCTCTCCTTCAGTCGAATTCCTATCAGGGGCCAAACTCCTTCCGGAATTTCTCCTTCAGTCAAGATTTCTACAAGAAGCCGAACTCCTTTCCAAGACCTCTCCATCAGTTGAATTTCTATAGGAAGCCAAAACTCCTTTTCTGAACTTCTCCTTTAGTTCGAATTCCTCCAAGAGTCGAACTCCTTTCGGACCTCTCCTTCAGTCAGATTCCTACAGGAGTCAAACTCCTTCCGGACCTCTCCTTCAGTTGGATTCCTACATGAACTGAATTTCTTTCAGACCCCACCTTCACTTGGATTCCTACAGGAGCCGAACTCCTTCCAGACCTCTCCTTCAGTTGGATTCCTATAGAAGTTGAACTCGAATTCCTCCAGAAGTCGAACTTCTTTCGGGCCTCTCCTTCAGTCAGATTTCTACAGAGCCGAACTCCTCCCGAACCTCTTCTTCAGTCGAATTCCTACAGGAGCCGAACATCTTTCGGATCTCTCCTTCAGTCGAATTTCTATAGGAGCTAAACTCCTTTCGAACTTCTTCTTCAGTCAGATTCCTTAAAGAGCTAAACTCCTTTCAGACCTCTCCATCAGTCGAATTCCTACAGGAGCCGAACTTCTTCCGAACCTCTCCTTCAGTCAGATTCCTACAGGAGCCGAACTCCTTTCGAACTTTTTCTTAAGTCAAACTTCATTTTAATTTTTCTAGCGGATTACTTTTAGATATCAAGTAGTATTCCTTTCAGATGATTCCCTCTAGCCGTATTCCCATTAGGAGTCCAAACTCCTCTAGAATTGATATATGTCAAAGTTCTTCACCAACCAATGCCTGCTTCCTCCGGACTTCGACTATTAAATCTCAAGAAATAGATAATCCCACTATCAGATGGTTACGACTGTCATTTATCAGTCTGCTACAGACGATCCCACTATCAGATAGTTACGACTGTCATTATTAGTCTATTACGAGCGATATCTCTCTCCATAATAAATTTCATATGACCATGAGCGGTCCACATCGAATGGTTACGACAGGCTCCGTCTATAAAAAGGGATCCTCCAAATATGTTTTCTCTAAATTCTCTTCTCCTTTCTAAAATCTTACTGAATTCTTGCCTGAGCACTCCATTTTTGTTGGTCAGAAGAGCTGATTTGATCGTCAAAGAAACTTACTGGAGCCACCACCAATAACTCTGGACGAAACTTTATTTTGCAGATCATCGATGGCGACCTCTTCTTTTCCAACTCCAGCTCGATCTGATGTCAACCAGATTATGCACCAACAGATATCAATCAGAAGCATATTAAAAAGGATACTAGCTATCTAACAAGTGAGCAGATGAGATTATGAGAATCTACCTCCATATTTAATTTTATCTTTTAATTAAATTATTTATTTACTTACTTTCTTAATTAATTCAACTAGTCTTTTAATTAATCTTTATTCTATTTTTAATTTAAATCTAAATCACTTAAACATAATCAACATGATTCCTATGGATTCGATCCTGACTCATCCTATCCACATAGTTTGAGGTAGATTTTATTTTTGACCACCTACAACAGCGATCAAATTTTGGCACCATTGCTGAAAATCATGATTTAGTTATTTTAAATACTACTAATAATAATAAATAAATAATTTAAATAATAATAAAATAATAAATAATTTAAAAATAAAATTATAATAAAATTAAAAAATAATAAATAATAAAAATTATTTAAAAATTAAAAAATTAAAAATAATAAAAATAATTAAAAAATTAAAAAATAATAATAAATTTTAAAAAATTAAAAAATTAAAATTTATACTGACACCATATAAGCTATTTAGAGGATTAGAGATCTAACCATAAAATCTAATAAGTAAAAAAATTTTATTTTTGATTGGACATCTTGCTTTGTATGTATTGCATATCCATAAAGTATTTTAAGGGCACAATCCATTAACTAAGATAGAGGGAAGATTTAATCATCCTTTTTTAGTTCATAAATTACTTTCTTATATTTGCATAATCTAGATCTTAATCTAAAATTAATTAGACATTGGCCTTAGGATACTCGAACTCAATAGGATAAGAAAGTCCTAGAGTTAGACTGGATTCAGATTGGTTAATTACTCGATGTCTAAGGCAAGTGGTTTAAGAAAGTTTTTAATTGATTTCATTGTCTGATCTAGCCAACTCAGTTGGTGTCTAAGAAAAGCAACAAGCAGAGGACCTCTCACATCTTACACTTACTTGATCGAGTTAGTTAGTTAATCTCGACCTTGGAGTATTCCAAGCGATCTTGGCAATTAGGAGTTATCTAGATTTAGAATAACCTTTAGTTAAAATTGATTGCATAACTTGATTGCTAACCCATAAATATTAAATCAAATAAAACTCTTCATATCTATTTATTAGATTTAGGACTCTCTACGTTCTCATCTTTAGAATTTCTTTCATTTTTTTTTAATTTATAAAAAAAATTATAAAAAAATTAAATTTGTATTTGCTCTAAGATATAATTGTAGGGAATTTACTTGGGCGTCGTTTATCATAACCCGAAATTCAACCCCTAGATCTAGAAATTGAATGAACCCTTAAAGCTAACAGACCTAGAATTATAGCCGCATATTTTTGCCAATTAAGAAAATACTTTATCCTTTGTTCTTATACTTATGACCCATATACATCCATGTATGAATCTAATAGAGGTGGAATCTATAAGGTTGGAAACTCTATAGATATCCACAATAAGGTAGATGAGTTATCCTGAAAACTTGACCATTTATTGAATATGAGATACTCTTCTGCCTCACCTTTGCATGTGTGTGATATATATTCGAATCCCAACCATCTGGTTAATGAATGTCCAGCCGTATATCAATCATAGGAGTTTGTGCATGAGCAAACTTACCAAACTCAAATTCAGACTGCTTATTACAATTCTTTTCCCAATAGCTATAATCTGGGTTTGGAAAACTATCCAAATTTTTTCAAGACATCACAATCAATAGCTGACTATGAACCTAGCTATCCAAAGGAAACTTATACGATGTACCAATATCAAAATATTCAGCAATCCTCTTTAAGTGCTTATAGTTCAATATTTGAAGAACAAGTTTGACACACATTTGATGGGTTAGAAATAGAAATACAGATCATCCACTCCCAAATCCAGTCCATAACAAAGCTAGAAACTTAAGTCAATCAGCTAACTACTGTACTTAATAGTTAAAAGAAGAAAGAATTATTTAGCTAGCCCATAAGTAACCTAAGAAAGCAATATATGGTTGAGAGTTTCCAAGCCCATAAAATCTTTCCAGAGCATATCCAAGCAATGATACTTAGAAGTGAAAAGATCATAGAACAGTCTAATACACATCTAAAATCTATTTTAAGATGGATGTACCTAAAAAAATAATAAAAAAAGCTACTCGTAGAATTATTTTTCAGGACCCAGTACATTCACATTAGGATCCTTAATTTTAGAGTGGATGATTTTAATATAGATAGATATACTGAAAATTTGAACATATTATTAGAGCCACCCAATTTTAGTACCACTCCCCCATGGGCTGAGAAATATTAATCAATATATGCTCGTATAGCTTCTCTAAAATCATCACCTCCTCCAAAACTGAATCCATCCTTGGTTATACCTAAGTACGTATGTTTAGAATCAAGTGACACGTCTTTCGGTATCCATTATATTAGACTCAATTCTTAATCTAAAAATTTAATTTATAAGCATATTAGAATAACAAATTGAAGAAATTTTCAACAAACAAGGATTTGAGAATGGGATCATAAATTATTTTCTTAAAATTAGAAATATAAAATTGACTAAGAATGGGGTCATAAATTACTTTACGAAGATTAATGAAAAAATACTAAAATTTATAAATAATGAGATTGCAAGCTATCTTTCTGAGATTGACAATTCAAAATTATTAAAATTTATTAATCTAATTTTTGATACGAGATAGACAGAATCGCTTGGTCTGACTAAAGACATTAAACTTAGCACTTGTTGGAAGACAACCTAATATTTTATTTTTTAAATTCTTAATTTTTATTTTATAGAAATTCAATAAAGACGATTAGCCCAAGTTGGAGGAGCATATCATCAACATCCTGCATATACTCGATGGATTATAATAAAGAAACTGTAAATAATAATAAATCAGATGGTATCCCTCATTGATAAATATTTTTGTTTTTCTTTTCTTTCATTGAGGATAATAAAAATTAAGTTAGGAGGAGAGAATAACCAACTTTAATTTTATGAGTTCTCAAGTATGATCTAAAATAATTAGCTTTATATACCCAAACTTTATTTTAATTAAAAATTAATTAGGCATCTTAATTAAAAAATGATTAATAATTTAGATAATTTTAGAGATATTGAGAAAAAAATTATTAAAAAAATTTAATGAATGGTAGAATTTAGAGTAGATTAAATTTTAAGAGTGATTCTAAAATCCTCTTTTTATGAATTTTAATAAAGAATCTGTTTCATGTGAGTTGGATGAAAAGGTCGAAATATGTAAAAATTTTTCTTAGAATCTGCTTAAAAAAAAAATACATTGATTTTTCACGAAGTAACCGTATCTTATTACCGAAGTAAGTAATGATATTTGCATCAAAAAATAGATAATATGGATTAAAAAAAATTTAATATTATCTTACTGAGTAACCAGACTCTTTCACCTAAGCATTGTAGATGTTTGCATCAAAAGATGGGGATGCAAGAAAAAAAAGAGAAAAAATAAAAATAAATAATAAGAGAACTAAATTATAAAAAAATAATAAATTCAGTTTATATCAAGTTAGAAGATTTAAAGAATAAAGTAAAAAATTGGTGAAAGAAGATCTCTAAAAATTTTGATGGCTAACATCCAATCATTAATTGGATTGAATTAATAATCCGATGACGTACCTCTTCAATAGTCTGGCTGGATATCCGCTATCTTTAGGAATGTCTAACATAATTTTTAATTCAAAATTGAGTCGGTACATATTGCTAATTTATCTACTGAACTCGAGGATGAGCAAAGTTCAAATTAGAAGGTGTGATAAAAACTTAATTTAAGCCACATAAAACATAAAATTATATTTAATTAATTTTTATTTATTAAGAATTTAATATTTTTTTTTGTGTTGTGTAGAAAAGACAATTGTCAATACAAAGAGCACAATTTGTAGATTGAAAAGACTTAAATTAGAAGCAAGTTAGACTCGAAATAAATTTAAAATAAAAGAAGAATGTATGTGATATTATGAAAAATGAAGATACTATACTAAAAATCCTCATGGAACGTTTGCATCATTTTAAAGAAACAAAAGTTTCTTTCTGTAAATATCTTAAAGAAAAAGGTGCTGGCGGGTGCGTGGGTTCACTGAATGGGGTTCGGTGGCCCGTGGGTTTCGGGTTCGTGAAGCGAGTGTGGGTTCACTGATGGGGTTCGGTGGCCCGTGGGTTTCGGGTTCGTGAAGCGAGTTCGCGTGCGGTTTCAGCACGAAATAGCACATGGGTCTAGGCATGTTCGAGCGGGTTCGCGAGCAGGTCAATAGAATCCCATCCAAACCTGCCTCTTCTCTATATATTTAGCCTTCTCTATATGCCATAGCCGTCAACCAGTAGCCTCCATGGCCTCTTCTCTCTCTTTCTTCTCCAAACAGCAACTATATCTCTCCTCTCTCCTCCCCTCTCTCTCCTCAAGCTCTCTCTTCCTTTCTTTTTTCTTTCTTCCATAACCAAAAGTCTCCTATTACTCCAAAATTTTTTCTTCCTGCTCTTGATCCCTGCTTTAAGTCATTGGAAAGAAGATTCAAAGTTTCAGAATGAAGATTTCAGCGAGAAGCATCTCCATGGCCAACTAATTATTTTGTTCTCAAGAGATTACTATGATCTTAGTTTGATAGTATTTTATTTTTTTCATCTTTTATATTTTTTTTAATATGCAATAAAAACTATTTTTCTTAATTATATTTTTGTATCTTTAATTTTCTTGCATGAGATTTTAATCTGGAATAGTTTATGATCTCTAGGATAAATCGTGATTTACGGATATGATTTATGCTCTTAAAAAAAATATTTTTAGATTAATTTTTTTATTAAATCTAATTTAATCTAGACTAGTCCATAATTTTAAGGAACAGGCTGTGATCTAATGGTACAGACCGTGCTCTCTAAGATAGATTATATCTTTATTGATTAGATACTAATTAGAAGTATATTAAAAAGGATACCAGCTGTCTAACAAGAGAACAGATGAGATCCTGAGAATCCACCTTTATATTTAATTTTAACTTTTAATTAAATTATTTATTTGCTTGCTTTCTTAATTAATTTAAGTAGTCTTTTAATTAATTTTTATTATATTTTTAATTTAAATTCATATATTTAAATGTAATTAACATAAATCCTATGGATTCGTCCCGGTTCATCCTATCTATATAATTTGAGTTAGGTTTTATTTGGCAAAACTTTCGTAGGGATTAAGAAGCAGAAGAAGACTGCCCTTTGCCCCACCGGACAACTTCAACTCTGATATTGACTCATCATGCTGACCACGAGACATGTTATAATTTATCAAAAAGGGAGTCATGAGATTGAGCGATATTACTGGGTGCTAGATCTAAAGATGGTGAAAAAGATGAGATAGAATTAGCAATAGAAAACAAGCAATTGATTTGAAGATAAGGCAGAACCAGATGGTGTGATGTCGGTTGTAACAAATAATTGAATTGGAGCAATATATCTAGCTGTCGAGGCCATATTATGAAACAAAGCAACAGCTGGCATGAGGAACCATGGTTAATCACCGGTCGCCAAGGGCCCTTGAGGTAAAGAACCAAAGCTAAAGATGACCTACCAGTGGAAGAACTAGCAAGCTCCATACCTTTGGTTCAAGGAGGATGTTCAGAACCAAGAGATCGATTAGATTTGGATAACTTGACCGGAGAGCGCTTATACTACTAATCTCTAGCTAAAAGAAATTTACATCCATCCATCGGTGCAACATCTAAAATATCTGAGGGATCCATCCTGATCGATCAAAGGGAGCAAATCTAGATCATTCAACTACCGCAAATAAGTTATCAAAAGATTTACCTTCTTGTGATGGGGATTTTCTTGAATGACATCCTTGTTTGGTGGTATGTAGAGGCACCAACACCCGAGAGGCTCGGATTCGAGGACCATATAACTTCTTGGCATTAGGATTTACCGAGCCCGAACGATGGTTGCATCCATGTAGGGTAACTTGTAATCAACCACAACCATAGCCCTCGTAGATAAATTTTTGCCGCATTGCTTCATCCCGAGTGCTTGGGCAAAAGGGTTTATTGAAAGCTAGATTCACACAAACATGGCGAACTCCAATCTGGATGAGTTAGCAGCTTTAGATGCTATTCATCCCACGTATTTAGAGGAGGAAGATCTGGCATCTTTACTCGGATATTGACGGTAGAGATAGAATCCTTGGTTTGAAGGAAGGACTCCAAAGCTCTAAAGCGAGGAGTTGACCACCTACTAAAGACCAACGGCCCCATCGACATCTTTGGAAGGGGAACGAAACAAGAAGAAGCCTTCAGCTCCCATCGAACAAACTCAACCAAAAATCCATCCTTTCCCAAGGAATTTGTCGATTGCTCCCGATTTGTATCTTTTGGACACCACCATTTTTTGTGAATTTTTCCTCGGGCGCATGGATGTCTCCATCGGTGACTCTTGCCATCTCCCAATGGAAACGGTGACTGCCTTGGATGACCTGCAAACAGATCCATCCCAAGTCTAAAGGATGATCCATGGATGGATGACAAGGTGGCGAAGCCACTCCCTTACCCTTTCGATTCGAAGCATCGGATGTCCGATTAGAAGGAAGCCACCGGATCAAGGTCCATAAGGGACCTTGCCGGTGCTGACAACCCCACCGTAGAAGGGTTAGATGAAAATCTAACTTCTCGCTCACTGTTTCGCTCTTTCTCGTTCCAAAGCTTCTTTAAATAACCATGCTTTATTTGCAACGTGCATCTCCCTTCTTATTTGCATCATTTTTTAGATGCCAATTGGGTTGGCTATTCGGATGACGGCGTTCGACTAACGGGTATTGGATTTTTCTTGGACCTTATCTTATGGAGTTCCTAAAAACACGGAGTGGCATGATCTAGTATAGAATTTGAACGTCAAGGTCCCACCCATGCCACGGTAGAGGTGTTGGATTCTCTCCATTCGAGTTGTATATCTCTCTTCATGAACATCTTAACCATGGTGTGATAACATCAAGATTACTTGCATCCTATTTTTCATACAAGTGATTTATTACTTTATCCATGGGAAAGTGATTGGCAGGCAATTAGATGTAGGTTTTACTTCTACAATTGATGAGGTTTTAAATTTCTAAGAGACGAGCTCAATATGGTTCCCCTGGTCGCGAATGTAAGAGAGTGAGAAGGTTCAGTACCAAGTTTGTATCAATTGGAAATTTGCTTGTTCCATGATTTACTTATAATAACCAATTTGTTTGGTTATCATTGGCTTTTATAACAAATATGTAATTTGTATTCAAATACCATGAAAACATAAAGAACCACTCCCTTCACATGAGAGAGAGAGAGAGAGAGAGAGAGATCAACCATATTCAAGCCTTATTTATCTTTCTTTTCATCCTTTTCACCCATCCTACATAAACAACTCATGGTTCTGGTTGCATCAAAGTTTGGTTGTATCTTTCATTTCAAATAGGGAAATAAGAATTTTCTTTATTTAAATAACAACCTATAAGGAAAAACAATATTTGGAGAAGGTGATGAGTAGTTTTGAACATGTTTGATCAAAGATATGGAATGTGGATGATTTTTAACAATTTTTTTGACAATATATATATATATATATATATGTAATTTTGATTTTAGTGTTTTTATTTTCTTCGAGGTTATCTATGGCTTAACATGTCAAAATATTTGCATTCACTAACTCAATGACATAAGATGTATTACATTCAGAAATGGTTTAGTGACTCTAAGTAAGTCCAAGGACTTATGAGTGTTAACACAAAAAGATATATGAATTGAAAAAAAAAAAAATCAACAAGTGGTAATAGATTTTGTTAAATAAGTAATTAACATATTATCAAATAAATAATCAACAAGTGGAGTCATTCTATGGACATTTTTTATATATATTATTAAAAAAAATATTATTGGGGATAAACCTCACTCCCATCGAAGTTCAGTCTGATGCTTAGCCTAATGCAATTGGTAATCACAGAAGAGCTTCGATCGAAAATTTTTTCTCCAGTGGCTGAACTCTTTCCTGAGCATTCTATTTCTATTGGTCAGAAGAGCTTACTTGATCCTCAGAGAGTCCTGTCAGAGCCATCACCACCGACTCCTGACGAAACTTCATTTTGCAGATCACCGATGATGACCTCTCCTTTCTCGACTCTAGCTTGATCCGGCGTCGATCAGATTTTGCACCAACAGAATTGATACTAGAGGAAGGGCCCTCTATTCCTGAGGTACCCTTGTTCTTAAAGGAGTGCTCAGTCGACCCTATAGATCCTCTTCTTCAAGGTCCATCTCCATCCTCTTCCTAAATACCAAGAAATGCCTCCAAAGAATACGACTACCCAGAGATCTACCGCTTTTACCGTCAGATCCGACTCAGACCCATTTGTTCCTACTCCAGCGCTGGCGCTTCAACCTCATCCTCCACCGACGATCATGGTAGATTTGGAGAAATTTAACCTACTGATGCATTAGATTTAGGACCTCACCGAAATAGTGCAGGCCATGCGGTAGCTCTCGATGGCGGTTCCATCAGAAAATCCACTATCGGAATGTTAGGAATCGGTCCGAAAGAGGAGTACTTAGGCTAGCATATCCGTCGTCCCTAGAAAGAAGAAATAGAGAGCAGAGAATTCTTATTCGGATCATGATTCTTCTTCGAAAGAGACCTTTCCCATCTACAGTCGAAAACCTTCCAAGATTTACGATCGAGATGACGTCCTCGATCAGAAATTATGGAAAATGAATCGATGGATTGAGAAACTCCGCCACATCGCTCCAGCTCGCCATGACGATGTCTGCACCGATCTTCTTTTCTCTTTTCGAATTATGCAAGAGCCCATTCCGCCGAACTTTAAGCTCCCCCAATTTGAAAGCTATGATGAAACCTCTGATCCGATCGATCATCTGGAGGCCTTCAGAACTATGATGCTATTTTATGGCACACCAAATGCCATCTTATGTCGAACTTTTTCATCTATCTTGAAGGGAGCAGCAAAAAATTGGTACTCGACGTTGAGGCCAGGTACGATCTTCTTCTTCGATCAGATGAGCCATCAGTTTGCAGTATACTTCGTTAGCAGCCGACGTCCGCGCTGAGGTTCGGATTTCCTAATGAATATCAAGCAGAAGGAAGAAAAATCTATCCAGACTTATGTCATTCGATTTAATGCTGCCGCATTGGAGGTCCGGAACCTGGACCAGTCTGTTGCAAAAGCCGCACTCAAGGGTGGCCTTTAGAAGAATGATTTACTATTCTCCCTGGAGAAAAAGTACCCTAGGAATTTTGTCGATCTACTAGCTTGGGCTGAGGGATATGCCCGAGCAAAAGAAGTCTTCAAATTGAAAAATGAGAAAGCCACAAGCAGGTGAGTTTAATAAACTCGCAGCTAATAGAGGATCGAATGAAGTCCGACCATGCTCATGGACTTCCTCCGAGCGCAAGCGAGCCCGAACTCCTCCTCGAGCTTGTCATCAAAGAAGCCCCAACAGAAGGGCACGAAGAAGTTCTCCCCTAAGAAGAATAATTACGATCTCCCCCAAACAAGCACAATTGAAGCAAGTACTGTTTGTATCATCATGATCACGGCATGATACTGAAGAATGCATTCAGCTCCAAGACGAGATCGAGAAGCTCATCAGAAGAGGCCAGTTGGATCGATTCTTCAGATGCCGGCCTGAAGCAAGTGAAGATCGACCGAGGGCACTATCGCTGCCAGAACCATCAAGGAGGGAGGAACAATAACAAGATCGGCCTCCTCTCGAAATCATCAATACTATCTCTGAGGAACTTAGTACTTCGACGAGCCACCATCTCTCGACCTCAGAGCTAGGAGAAGCTTGCTCTAAATTGGAAAGGTCCGTATGAAATAGAGGAGGTCGTCTGATCCGGAGCTTATCGTTTGAAGGAGATTAGAGGAACAATACTCCCACAATTTTGAAATTCAGAAAATCTGAGAATGTGCTATCAGTAATTTTTCTCCAATAAAACTTTTTTATTTTAATATTATTATTTTTTGGTGCAAAAACTATGTGATGATAGAAAAGAAGCAATTAATAGTGGCCATGTTAGAAATAGGAGGAGAACCTCATCCTAACATGAGTAAGTCGAAGGCCTTGTTCATTTTAGACGAGATGAGGGGAGAGGCCCTGACAACGGTCCTTATATGCCTCTATAGCCCATTAGGAACAGGAGGAGAACATCATCCTAACGTGAGCAAAGTCGAAGGCCTCGTTCATTTTAGACGAGATGCGAGAAGAGACCCTGACAACGGTCCTTATGCGCTCCTATAGCCCATTAGGAATAAGAGAAGAATCTCGTCCTAACGTGAGCAAAGTCGAAGGCTTCGTTCATTTTAGACGAGATGAGGGAGAGGCCCTGACAACGGTCCTTATGTGTTCCTACAGTCCGTTAGAAATAGGAGGAGAACCTCGTTCTAACGTGAGCAAAATCGAAGACCTCGTTCATTTTAGACGAGATGAGAGGAGAGGTCCTGACAACAGCCTTTATGTGCCCCTATAGTCCGTTAAGAATAGGAGGAGAATCTTGTCCTAACATGAGCAAAGTTGAAGGCTTCGTTCATTTTAGATGAAGTGAGAGGAGAGGCCCCGACAACGATCTTAATGTGCCCCTACAGCCTATTAGGAATAGGAGGAAAATCTCGTCCTAACATGAGCAAAAGTCGGAACCTTATAGACTAAAGACGTGGAGAAGGAAGAAGCTCGGTGGAGAATCCTTACATGTATTTTTCCACGACAACCTGACTACGTCAAATATGAAAGGCAGAACCTTATCTTAGTTTGCAAGAAAGGTCCTAGTTCGACGTCCACAACAAGCCTGATGTCCGCGACAAGCTTGGCATCCGCAACAAGCAACAAGCGTGGAAACTCGGGATAGGAGATAAGATCTTCTTTAACCTCGACTGGAGATAAGATCTTCTCCGAGCTTCAACGTCAACCTCAATAGGAGATAAGATCTCCTTCAATCTCGATTGGAGATAAGATCTTCTCCGAGCTTCAACATCAATAGGAGATAAGATCTCCTCAACCTCGACTGGAGATAAAATCTTTTCCGAGCTTCAACGTCAACCTCAATAAGAGATAAGATCTCCTTCGACCTCGACTGGAGATAAGATCTCCCCGAGCTTCAACGTCAACCTCAACAGAAGATAAAATCTTCTTCAATTTCGACTAGAGATAAGATCTCCTCCGAGCTTTAACGTCACCGTCAATAGGAGATAAGATCTCCTTCAACCTCGATTGGAGATAAGATCTCTTCCGAGCTTCAACATCAAATAGGAGATAAGATCTCTTTTCAACCTCGGCTGGAGATAAGATCTTCCCCGAGCTTCAACATCAACCTCAATAGAAGATAAGATCTCCTTCAACCTCGATTGGAGATAATATCTCTCTTGAGCTTCAACGTCAATAGGAGATAAGATCTCCTTCAACCTCAGTTGGAGATAAGATCTTTTCCGAGCTTCAACGTCAACCTCAATAGGAGATAAGATCTCCTTCGACTTCGACTGAAGATAAGATCTCCCCCGAGCTTCAACGTCAACCTCAACAGGAGATAAGATCTCCTTCAACCTCGACTAGAGATAAGATCTCCTCGAGCTTCAATGTCAACCTCAACAGGAGATAAGATCTTCTTCAACCTCGATTGGAGATAAGATCTCTCCCGAGCTTCAACGTCAATAGGAGATAAGATCTCCTTCAACCTCGATTGGAGATAAGATCTCTTTTGAGCTTTAATGTTCAATAGGAGATAAGATCTTCTTCAATCCTCGGTTGGAGATAAGATCTTCCTCGAGCTTCAACATCAACCTCAATAGGAGATAAGATCCCCCTCAAGCTTCAATGTCAACATCAATAGGAGATAAGATCTCCTTCAATCTTGACTGAAGATAAGATCTCCCCCGAGCTTCAACGTCAACCTCAACAGGAGATAAGATCTTCTTCAACCTCGGTTGGAGATAAGATCTCCTCCGAGCTTCCAGGAGCTTCGATCTCAACAAGAGATAAGATCTCCTTCAACCTCGGCAGAAGGTAAGATCTCCCCTAAGCTTCAATCTAAATGGATGCAGAGCCCAAAAAAGGACTTTGACGGTCATTTTTTTGTACTCCCTTCCTTTGAATTTTAAACTTGGGAGTGGGGGGACTATTATTGGGAATAAACCCCATTTCTATCGAAGTCCAGTCTGATACTTAGCTTAATACAACTGATAATCATGGAAGAGCTTCGATCGAAAATTCTTTCTCCAGCGGCTGAACTCTTTTCCGAGCACTCCATTTCTTTTAGCCAGAAGAGCTGACTTGATCGTCGGAGGATCCTACCAGAGCCATCACCACCGACTCCGGATGAGACTTCGTTTTGTAGGTTACCGATGGCGATCTTTCCTTCCCCGACTCTAGTTCGATCCGACGTCGATCAGATTCTGCACCAACAAATATTAAGAAGTAAGTTTTTTTTCCAACATATTTTTTTTAAAAAAATTCTTCTAATTCTATTTATAGTAATTTTTTGCCTAATGATAGCTTGTCCTTAAAGATATTGTCTATGAATTTAGTTATAAGTCACTAATTTTTCTATACATATATTTGATGATTTTCAAAAAATCTATAATGAATTATATTTCATTAGTATTTTTTTATTTATATAATATTATTATCTTTGTAAATCTCTTATGAGTTTTTATTTACAAGGTCAAAAATTAATTTTGACTCGGCAATTTAAATACGATATTGTATGTTTTTAATAGAAATATAAAATTTAATGTAAAAAATATATTTGATTATTTTGTTTTTATTTTTATATTTATTTAAATATTTTTATATAAAAAAAATGATGATAAGAATGAATTTTCATCGTTCTCATCCTAATTCCTATTCTTCTATTGACCCCATTTTTTCATCCTTTTTAGGTTTTATTGATCATCTCTTTATTTAATATCAATCTATTTACCATCTTCGACCATGTTATCAATTTTATTTTATTTTTTATTTTTTTATTACTTTCTCAATTACATTACCATCATGTAAGCTCTTTTTTATTATCCCTGCCACCCCTCCCTCTCCGATCTTTATTATAAAAAAAATAAAAAATAAAGTACAAACCATGCAAATTTTTTATAATTAAAATTTTTAAAAAAGTTTATCTTTAATTTTTTTTTAAAAAATTGATAACGATGCCCAAATGCAACTTAAACGGTTTTATTTTTCTGATTCTCTTCCAGATTGATTTAGTAAATTCGGTTTAGCAAAAAAAAAAAAAAAAAACTTGAGGCCCACCCGGCGCACGTGACAGCCGTAGCGCGATAAAAACCCTAACCGCCAAGTGTTGCCAAAAAAAAAAAAAAGGGCATCCTCTGGAAGCATCAGGGCCCTTCGGATCACTCTCGGCCCTTTGGAACTCTCCAGAAGACTACGAACCCGTCTTCTCGCCCTTAAAATCCCTTACCCTCCCCTCACTCTCATCTCGCCCAATCCAATCCAGTACGATCCGATCGCTCTCTGCCACCATTCGCCGTTGATTGCTCCCTGTCTCCCTTGCTTTTGCTTCGATCTCTTTGGAATCCGTAGTAGAGATTTGGAGGCGTAGGGATGGACGATGACTTCGATCTCCCGGCGGGCGATGAGATGATGAACGAGGACGCCATGGATTTCGCCGACGAGAGCCCCGTCCTCAAAGTCGGGGAGGAGAAGGAGATCGGGAAGCAGGGCCTCAAGAAGAAGCTCGTTAAGGAGGGGGACGGCTGGGACACCCCCGAGGTCGGCGACGAGGTCGAAGGTATAGCCAAAAGGCTAATTTGGATCCAAGTTTCTCCTATCTTTCTCACTCTTTTTCCGGTTCTTCCATGGGTTTTTGGGATGTGGTTGTTGTTTATTCAGCGTTTTTCTGCTAGCATCTTGAACTGTGAGGTGTTGGATTGCAGTGCATTACACTGGAACACTGCTTGATGGGACAAAGTTTGATTCCAGCCGCGATCGGGGGACGCCGTTCAAGTTTAAGCTGGGACAAGGTAGGCTTTCTCTCCTCCATCGATTGGGTTTATGTTTGATTGATCTCTGGGTTTTTCAGACTGATAGGAAGATACGTGCAAAGCTTTAAACTTTGAAACGGTTGTGTTCTTGGATGATGCTTCCGAAATGGAGAACTGAATGTAAGGCTTATTTATAAGATTTAGCAGGCATGGATCATGTTAATTATATTAAATGTGCATGTGAGATGATCGTTTTAGAGATCCGTACCTAAATTAAGAAATTTGGTAGCTACATTGGATGGGTGCATATCTTTTGATTCGATAACCTTGTATATCGGCTTAAACTTATGGCAGGAACAATAGATGCAAAGTGTTATTCTTGTTGACGAATACTAGATCTTTGTTCTTGGACTTGTAGTATAATCCTCTATGGGTTTGACGAATTGGTAGAAAAGAAAATTAGATGGACTCTGTGTTTTCTTTCATTAATTTTTTTTTTTTTAAAAAAAAAACACTTATATCCATTGTGTTTGGCGGGTGAAATTTCCTTTTTAGCCTCCGGTAAACCGGATTCTCGTGTTAGCTGATTTAGGGTTATTACTTGATTAGCGTGTTATTTTCCACTGTATAATTTGTAATTAACTTTTATAAGCTAATCTAATGCTTACTGACGAGTGTGTTAGCATAAGGTATGCTATAATCTGTATCTTATTTGCGAAAAGTTGGAACCAGGGAACGGGTGCTGGAATGGAAACAAGGTTCATAATATGAGTTTGTAATATGAAGATTAGGGGCGTATGAATAAAGTATATAACGTTATCAATGGCTCGTGCGAGCATCCTGATGTCATGCTTCTTCCGACTGGGCCCACAATAAAAGAGTTATGCGGTAACGTGCAGAGAAGTTTTCATTCTGATCGGTGCTTTTTTAAGAATTTAGATATGTGGTGAATGTAAGCAAACGACAAAGCATACAATTCTCTAGACCTGAATATGTTTTTGCGAGTGGAAATTTGGACGTTATCAGGTGCTAGAGTAAAAGGAAAGTTCTGGAAGAATCTAGATTTGTTGGAGTTACTTACCTACGGAGTTGTATCTGTTTGGTATGCAGCAATCAATCATTGAAACTTGTCTTATTGTCATTTGACTGTTAAACCAAAACGTTGGGGCGCTCTGTCCATAAAGGTGCAGCCAATTACCTTTTCCAAGTATTGCTTTGAGAGATGGGAACAGGAGAATTTGCAGCTTCCAAAATTAAGTGTAATTATTATTAAGATAATGAAAATCTTTAATTATATTGGAGGATTGCGGATGGTTGTAATACTTATCATGCCCACCCGTGAGGATCAATATTCTTGTGCTTTTGCCTCTTTTTTTTTTTTTTTTGGGTGTTTGTGAGTGATTGTTACTGAAATGCTAGTCCCATGTTTGGAAAATATAGGAAGGAACCAAATAATGTTTCCTTTTCTTTTACTTACTAAATTGTCTGCTTACTTTTTAACCGATGCAGGCCAAGTGATAAAGGGATGGGATCAAGGTATCAAGACGATGAAGAAGGGTGAGAATGCCATCTTCACCATCCCTCCCGAGTTAGCTTATGGTGAATCTGGCTCTCCTCCTACCATTCCGCCCAATGCCACTCTCCAATTTGATGTTGAGCTGCTCTCCTGGTCGAGTGTTAAGGACATATGCAAAGATGGAGGCATCATCAAGAAGATCTTGAAGGAAGGGGAAAAATGGGAGAATCCGAAAGATCTTGATGAAGTACTTGGTACATTCTGTTGCTCTCAATTTCTTGTCATTTCCATTATGCTTCTGCCTTGCTCCTGAAACTGACGATTCCCTTCTATGAATGTAGTGAATTTTGAGGCCCGGCTGGAGGATGGAACTGTAGTATCAAAATCCGAGGGAGTGGAGTTCACTGTCAAAGATGGTGAGCATTGGTCACTGATATTGTGCATATAATCTTTTAGTAAACTGTAGGTTTAGTAAGTTAGCAGGAATATGTTTTTGGAACCAGGGTTCTTCTGTCCTGCATTGACCAAGGCTGCGAAAACCATGAAGAAGGGTGAAAAGGTGCTCCTTACTGTGAAACCGCAATGTAAGTTTGTAGCATTGTTGATTTGAATTGCACTTCTGTTGTGATGCTCAAATGGTTGTCAATATTAAGACCTTTGTTTTGAATTCTTTCTTGAGGACAGATGCATTTGGCGAGAAGGGTAGACCAGCTTCTGGCGGTGAGAGTGCTGTGCCGCCGAATGCTACCCTTAACGTGGAACTGGAATTAGTCTCTTGGAAGACTGTTACAGAGATAGGGGATGATAAGAAGATCCTTAAGAAAATTCTTAAGGAAGGAGAGGGATATGAACGTCCAAATGAAGGCGCAGTCGTGACAGGTGATGATTTAGCACAATGATTTCTTCCATGTTCGTATGTTCGTCTTATATTTGGGTTCTAATTTTATTTGATTTTGATGTTGGCAGTGAAATTGATTGGGAAGCTTCAAGATGGGACGGTGTTCGCGAAGAAGGGTTATGATGATGAAGCACCATTGGAGTTCAAGACTGATGAAGGTAAAACCCATCCATCTGATCGTTCTATGCATTTGTTTCTTCTTTTCGCATGATAACAAGAGTCGGTGCGGACAGAACAAGTCATTGAGGGTCTGGATCGAGCTGTGCTGACCATGAAAAAGGGGGAAGTCGCTTATGTCACAATTCCACCCGAGCATGCATTTGGTTCCACTGAATCGAAGCAGGATCTCGCAGTGGTTCGACCAAATTCCACGGTGACTTATGAGGTTGAGCTTGCATCCTTTGTCAAGGTACGCCGCCTGATCTTGTCTTGTTTCCACTAACTTGATTGGTATGGCGTGTGAGCATGATGGTCTGGAGGGTAATGCAACTTCTTGCTTTCAGGAGAAAGATTCTTGGGACATGAACAATGCAGAAAAGATTGAAGCAGCTGGTAAGAAGAAAGAAGAAGGAAATGCACTGTTCAAAGCGGGCAAATATGCCAGAGCTTCCAAGAGATATGAAAAGGTAGTTTTGCTCGGTATCTTGTTGAGTATGCCCGCCCTTCTTTAGCCTGCTCGTCACGGTTCATCCTTTGTTTTCTTTTCATTTTTTATCAAAAATAAAAAATTTAAAAAAAAAAAAAAAATAATGCAGGGTGCCAAGTTGATCGAGTATGATAGCTCATTTAGTGATGAGGAAAAGAAGCAATCAAAAGTGCTGAAGATTACATGTAACCTCAACAATGCTGCCTGCAAGCTCAAGCTCAAAGACTACAAGCAGGCAGAGAAACTTTGCACAAAGGTACCGATAATTGATCGGCAAACACATGGATGAGAATTGCTACATGGGGCATCTCTTTTTTTATTGCTATCGTCTGAATTCGTGTATGTTGTGAAAAATATCAGGTATTGGAGCTTGATGGCAGGAACGTAAAGGCCTTGTACCGGAGAGCCCAAGCTTATATTCAGCTCGCCGATCTGGATTTGGCAGAGGTGGACATTAAGAAGGCTCTCGAGATTGATCCCGACAATCGGTATGTCTGCCTCATCCTCTGCTCTATCGTAAACGACAATATTGACGACGTTCTGATTTTGTGGCCTTTTAGGGATGTGAAGTTGGAATACAGAACACTGAAGGAGAAGGTGAAGGAGTATAACAAGAAAGATGCCAAATTCTACGGGAACATGTTTGCCAAGATGAGCAAATTAGAGAATGCGGAAGCCCATGTAAGGCATTCAACCTTGGAAAATCTTTTATTATTGACTCCTGTTCACCATCGTTCACCATCAGGTATGCGTATGGCTCTGCATTTCTAACCAAGTTTTTTTTACTCTTGGTTTTTGGTTGACGGTAGAAGGATGCACCGAAGCAGGAGACGGAGCCCATGAGCGTTGACAGTGCAGCTTGAGTTTATCATGAAGCTGACTGGGATCTGTGATTTTGTGGTTAAGTTGCTGCATCCTCTGGAGTTTAACTTAATAGTCCTGGATTAAGAAGTCCTGAGAGAAATTGCTATAACGTTGTTATGTTGGACGTGCAAAGTAGTGACCTAATGATACGTGGAAAATAGCGACGTTCTGCGTGTTAGTGGTTGAGACCGCAAAACTTAATCTTGCTGGATCTCTAATTGATTGGCCGCCTAAGTAATGCTTTTTTTTTCCTCCCTTATTTTCGAGACTTTGCGTTTCTTTTGTGGTGGTTTATGTCCCTGGTTTAGTAATTTAGATGGTTTTCGACATCAATCCCCGTCTCTCTCTCTCTCTCTCTCTCTCTCTTTTTGGAGGCCTCTGCTGTTCTGATGTTGGTGGTGATTTTCTTTGATCCATTGGATGTATGATCTTAAAAGGATTTTATTTGATCTGGTTCAATGTGATTAAAATTTGGGATGGTTTTGAATTATAGGCGCGCGGGGGGGGGGGCTGGTTTTGGGGCGGGGGGAAAAAATTCTGAAAGTCTGTTTGGAAAGACTTTGCAAATTTTTACCGTTTTTATTTGATATTATATAAATTTTTATATAATAATATTTAATATAAAATCTTACCGTTTTTAAACTCTACCCTAGTTGGTATCTAAGCTTCTGATCGGCCGCTCGAAGCCTCCTGCCCGAATGAGGTTTAAAATACTTCGCGCCTCCCTTCTGATTTGCCGGAAAAAATATAGAAAAAAAGATGGGAAATCATTAGGGAAAATCAACGAAAGGAAAGAAAAGGTTGAAAATTTTGAAGGGGAAGGTCGTTTTTCTTATAGATTTTTTTTTTTTATCTTGTTTTAGCAGATAGAGAGGAGAGTATAGTTTATATATATATATATATATTTCATTCTTTATTTGGGAGATTTGCGGGGAAGGAGAGGATCAGGGGAAGGAAAGCATCTGAGAGAGATTTATGGCGGTGTGAGTTAGTCCCTAGAAGAATAATTTTGATGAGTGATGAGGTCTAACATGAAGCAAAATGGATATATTTGATTTGATTTAAATCAGATTTTTATTTGATGAGATGGATATATATATATATATATATATATATATATATATATATATATATATATATATATATATATTTAATTGATGGATTGGTGGATGGGCATGGATGTTAATTCGTTGCCATCCTTGATCGTCTGCTGCATGTTTTGTAGCGAGAACATCTTCAGCAGCATCAGTTAATTGACTTTGGAAAATGTGATGATGCCATGTCAGCTTTGTGCCGCATACCACTGTGCTTTTCTCAACTTTCCGGTACGGGTTGTCGCACTGTACTGAAGGACCATCGACCGGCCCACTGTAGGCGACAGTGTTAATGCATCCCAATGTGAGGGCGGAGCTATGCGGGAGTGTTGCTGTATTTTCTTCTTCTTTTTTGATAGGATCTAAAATACTGTAGACTCTACCATCACCATTACCTTAACCCCAACAGCCCATGTTGCGTTTCCAAGGGCCACGGTTTATTCGAAACCCCGCAGAGTTCTCCTGCTCTGCGATTTTTATCTTTCGTTGTCATCTAGTAATTTCTTTGGCTGCCCCCCCATTTTGGCTCTATTTGCTACATTGTTTGAGCACCAAAAATCCGTACTAGAGTTTTTAACTGTCGACAAAGCACGACTGTTGATTCTACCATTGATCCCTCAGTTTGCCTTATCGGTACTAATTAATTTCTTTATAATTTTAGATTTTTAATGTGGATGTTAGGGTGTATTCCATTTGATCTTCATTCTTGATGCTACCATATGCTAGTCTCGTTAATCCCCTGCAATTATTTAACATTTCTAATCTAGTTATTTTAAATTAACTTTCAACTAATTTTTATTGATTTTAAAATGAGATGGATATGATTCTCTTACTCCTTGGATGCTTCGCCCCTCAAAAAAATTACTGGCCCTGCCCCTGTGAGACATGATCGAACTCGCATTGGACGGCTGAGCGCTGTCGTTGGGAATTGGCTTTATCTAGTGGCATAGACAGGTCATACAAATGGAGGAGAATCTACAAGGTTCATTGGTGCTGACTAAATAACAAATTGAAGAAGAATTGCAGGACCTTTGCAAGATCATCTTTTCCATGGCTTTGAAATGTTCCGAGCCCGAAGACCTGACTAGGCTTGCAAATCTGATGAAAGGCTACAATAGCGTCTATTGACTTGATCCCATCAAAATTGAGCTTCAAGCTCTTAGATTTGTTTAGTCATTTACCAAAGAATGCAGGATTTAGAGAATGTGCTTGAGAAGGATGATGAGATGAGATCCAAGGGATTCACCCTCAAGATCGCTGGATGGAGATCACGTAACATATGAATTGATCATATGAATTAATATCCCAAAAAAAAATTGAGATGGAGATAGAAATGGCCTCACTGATTCTTGACCCTCGAGTGTTCCTTCCATCATTTCAGTGAGTCCAGCCTATGCAGGAAAGATAAGATGCATGGCATTGATTATGCGGTACATCTTGGAAAATCTTGTTAGGTAGCCTTGAGTTGCAATTCAAAATTGCACAGCTTCGGAGTGGCTGGAGACATCCTATGATTCATCTCTTCCGGTAAAAAGTCAGTTGGAATTGTAGAGAATGTTAGTCTTTTGCTGCCGCAATGTTCAGTGAGTAATACAAGAGGATGGAGAGTCCAAACTAGATATTGAGCAAAGTTTTATGTTTCCATTCCCTCTTGGAATCAAAATGTAACTCCTTTCCACTAAACAGCTGAAATTGGAGTGGCTCATTCTTATTTTCATCCTAGAGCCCAACTTCCTCTCTCTAATCTACCACCTTATGGGAGTCCGGGGTCAGCCACAGTGCCTAGAGTCTACAGGATCAATTTAGACGCTTCAGACAAAGGTACAGGAAGAGCTGGGTTGGGAGTTGTTTGAGGTTGGTGCATGGCACTTCTCTCCAACTACAGTTCCTTAGGCAGAGCTTAAGAGCTGCATGGGAGGATCTGGCCTATCCAACCGACATTCTCGGTCAATAATGTGTGGGTAAGTCGTGGCTCCATCTCAGCAGTTAGATGGATTTCCAAGTGCCCAAATGGTGATCATGATCCGGTTCTACTTTAATATCTTGCATATTTCCTCCAAAGCAGCGGACCGAGGTCCCTTCCAGCCTCCAGATTTTCTCAAGATGTCTGCACTGTTAACCATTGTAAACAGTCTGGAATGCAAACTGTGATGCACGGTTGAGGGATCCACTCAAGATAATGTTCATGTTCACCCTTCGGAACCTTGCAGGCATGGTTAGGGTCCCCCATCCATCATGTTTGTGCGATGTATGAACAAATATTGCCTGTTATGTTATGTTATGGTACTTGTGAAATCTTTGAATTCTTTCGGAGAGAGAATTCAAATCAATGCTTGGACTAAACTTATGCGAACAGATATCTAAAATCTGCCAGCTGAAATATTCTAACTCAATTAGCTATTTTCCTACAAGAAGATCACCTATAGTGCTGCGTAAGGTCAAGAACGAACCCCTCACACTATATGACAAGTCATTTCCCAAAGATAAGATTGCTGCTACATGGGTCCTATGCCGAAATGCCACAATTTTATCTCTTATCCTGTCTATTGAGTTGTGTCCATCCAGTTTATGGGTGCGGTCCTCAAAGTGGAAAGCTGATGTAAATTAAGTTGGAAGAACAAATGCCAAGCTCCTACAGAACTATAGCTCGCTATTGCCCTCTGCAGATTTGTTGTCATCTGATGTCTTCCCATTCACGGCCACAAGCTCTGTGTCGAATATAAGTGTTGCTCCGCCTGTCAGTTTTCAGGATCATTTCAGAGAAGCATTCAAAAGACTAGCATGGAGATTGAATATGAGACCAACGAAATAATCTATCTTCAGGATAATTCCCTTCTAGATTTTTCAGTAATTGTCATTGGCCTCGTTCACTCTTAGAGTAAGCAATGCATGAAAAGCTTTCAAAAAATTTTAAATATATTTCAGAAGTTGCCAATATAATCGATCATATTAAACTAGTAACTGTAACATGTGAAAAAATAAAATAAAAAATATATATATATATATATACCTGGAATGGTCGGAGGGGATCCTTGAGCTCCATAGCCAAGTTTAGCAGGTATCTTTAGCTTCCGTTTTTCACCCACGCACATCCCCAGAAGACCTTGGTCCCACCCTATGGAGCAGTATTATTTTAGTTCATGGATGAGTGAAATAGTTTTGTCAAAATTAAATGCCCCAATCCTGAATGACCGAACGAGTCTCAAGCACAAAAATACAAACTGTTTTACAGAAGAAAAGTTAACAGATTGATTATCATGAAACAACCGACATCTTAAATTATTATGATACAATTGATATCAATTTAAGACAAAAACATTGTGCTTTTGGTGCTGTTAACATTAAAACCAAGCTTTATACGGTTTGATGGATGCAGAACTGAGAGAAGCCTCTCAAATGCCTAGGTATCAATCTCCACCATTCTTGGGATAAAGCTTCTAGCTCTTTGTTTGGGGGGAAAAAAAGAAAGAAAAGCTAACAAATTGGGAAAATTATTCTCTGTTACCATCTCCAAGATCATATAGCAGGCAAGATCTTATTATAGGTGCAAATTTGATAAAAAGCATGATCAAATAGCAACTAGCATGCCTTGTTGAAATAGCAGCTATAATTATGCTAAGCAATTAAAACTCATTGACATTTCAGGAGACTAATTGAGGAAGCTTAACAATGTGCTAGGAACTATGGACATTAAAACTCATTGACAAAAGTTACGACGACATATTTAAAAGTTAGGTAGAGTTGACTGCAACTCAATAATTAGGAATTCCTTTTCTCAGAGGATAATTCCCTGTTCTCCCTCCTATCTCTATACCTACCCTCTTCCTCTCATCATTCTCTGTCTCACACAATTTATCATCCAACCTCATTGCACTCCATCCCAAACTTCTCTGAACCAAAGACATCCTTGTATGTTCCTTTTCAGGAGGATAGAGGGGGAATCTGGTTTGTAGACATAACTGAGAGGGATGGATTCGTTCTTCAGACCAACGCAAAGATATTACGAACTAGGGATGGTGCTGGGTCAAGGATGAAGTAATCAAGAGGGAAGACAAATTGTAGGGAAGAAGCCAAGGAGATTAGATTTGGGGGGGATGGTCAATGGACAACAATTGCAAAAAGGGACATGGGTAACAGGGTACAGGAGTTGAAAAGAAACAAGCAATAAAATAAGGGTATACTTGGAAACTGCTATTCTTTTCCCGAAGGAACCAAAGGGGATGGTTTTCCATCAAACTGTTCCTCTTTTGATGTTGGCTGTGCTCAATTTTAGGTAAGGCAAGCAGGCATGGGAAGTCAAGGCTTGGATGCCTAGCTTCCCTCTAGAATATTTGAGAGGTCTTTTGCTTAATAGAAACGAAATGTTGTCATTATCGTCCTACAATTACAGTCTTCAAATTATGATGAGGCAAACGTGCTCAATCTGCTTGATAAAAGATTTAGAGGAATGCAGTGAATTGCCATCTTATCTGCTCCTTGAGTCAAGAAATCCAATATCATTTCTTGCCTCTCTTCTCTCAGCTCTCCTCTTTCCATTCCCCTCCTTTTTCCCATTCCATTTTTATTTTGCTTTATCTTCTTTCATCCTTTCCAAGTGGAATGATGTTAATGCTAAATTTTGTTGATTGCCTTAAAGACTGGAAATCCATGACAGGTTCAATTCTAATTATCAAAAACGCCCCAACTTAGGTAGGTAAAATTATTGACTTCGTCAAGTTCGCATCTTTATGTTATATTCAATAATATTTATTACATAGAAATGCTATACTATCAGAGATAGTTATTCTTATAATTTTGAAAAGCAAAAAAATAAAAATAAAAAGATAAAAAATAGTATAGCTCATCATCTATGTGCATGACAACTTGTAAACATATAATGAATAGCTTATAGCAATTGTAATTTCTTTACAAAACACACATGACAACGAATTTCAAAGTTCAGAATTTCAGATACTTAATTCCTAAATAATTGTGTGACATACAGACCTTAAAATACTTTTCCAGATATTGGATTTAAGGATAACATGAGAGGGACGAGGCTGGGGTTTCTAGTTGCTATTTTGCTGCCATTTTTCCCAAGAATTGATTGAGCCCTTAAATGCAAATGGTATTTATTTTGTCTGTCATCCATATTTTCATGGTATGCTCTTCTTCTTTCTATACCTCAAGACATTGTTTAAAGAGAAATTGACACAAGGACTGGATTATCAGAAATACCTTTGATCACTTGGCCGCTACCAAGCTCGAATTCAATTGGATCACCCCTTTCAAAGCTGGAATCGAATACTGTTCCATCGGTGAGCTTCCCCTGCAACATCAATAACCAGTGGTAAAGAGAATGAAGATAGTAAGAACCCCGAAAAATTACAACTCAAACACATATATGTGATTAAATATGACAACTCAAACATCAATGAGTGTTAGGTAGCTTGATATGTAAATATTTAGGAAAAGATGATAACATTATTTTTTTTGACTGAACATTATTATTCAGTCAAAGATCTCACAATGCACTAACGTCAAGCAAATAATCAATGAGAAATTATAAGCTAAGCTCACGAGCTACCAAAGCATAAAATTTACAGTGGGCGGTATAAATGACCTATTAAGTAATGGAGAAGTTCAAAAATTGCTCCAACATTTTATTATCCAGATCTGGATAGCTAAATACCAAAGCTATATTCAAAGAGAAAAGAGTGTCATGATGCAGATAAAGAACACAAATAATAATAATAATGTATTGGTGTCAAGAATTATAGCTAAATAACCCCTAAAATGCATTAAGGGTGGGAGACGATGGTTGGGATGGACAAGAAACAACAAACAAACCACCATAAATCAAAGGTAGATGAGGTGTGAACTTCAGCTTCAATTTGTTGGTACACTATTTGCTGGTACAATAGAACATTGGTACACTGCTATCATTCATGGAACCACCGGTATCATGAATCTAATACTAGACATCTATATATTGAGATGGACCACCCTCCTCTTAAAAGGAGAGGGCATCTAATTCTCTCACTTGTCTACCTGTTGGCTTTGCATTTACCTGGTTCAGATCTATTCACTTTTATGTGCTTTTAAATGAGAGGTTTACAAAGTTAAACAGAATTAATCACCTTCATTTGGAGTAAATTACTTGGTTTCGTGACTAGTGCCAAACATTAAGAGGTTGGCCACTAGCATCATGGTTTGCCTTTTTCCCTCCTTCCTCTTCTTTTCACATCCCATCTTTCCTTACACCTTCATTGTGGAGAGCCACCATATCAAGCCAACCTAACCACCTATCATTATGGAATGCTCTTTTCCCTTCTCTCCTCTTTTCTCCTCCTGTCTTCTTCCACCTTCGTTACAAGCACCACCACACCAAGCAGATCTGACCACCTGTTAGTTGCATCAGCAACAACTCCATCTTCCCTACCTCCATTGACTTACATCAACTCAAGCACTTGATCAGCCCAGTTGGTGCTCCCCACCATGTCACCTCACCATCAATTAGCTTAACTCCAGCCACTCCACGATCACACTTTACACACCGAATTAGCATGGTAATAGCATTTTCCACCACCAGTCTTGCATCCAAATCTTTGGTGCCACCAAACACACGATTTGGAATGCCAAGCACCACCAGAGCAGCATACAACTCTTCCTCTCAACATCCTCTCTCTTCTCTGACCTAAGCAACATCCAGTATCATCACAGAAACACAAACCAGTGACCATCACCCCAACGGAGCTACCTTCCACCCAGCCTATGAGAATTCTAATGTTGGCCAATGGCCCTAGTTTCAAAGAAAATTTTCTCAAAAAAAGGAAAAGAAAGAGAAGTTCCAAAGAAAGAAGAAGGGGAAACAGTAGTTTCTTTTTTTTTTTTTTCTTCTATTTCTAGATGAGAGAAGTCTATACATGGGGCCAATGAAATAGAATAAAGGTTAGAGGCATGAACAGTAAGGAGAGCCCAACCAGACCCTCCAAGACCAAACATCAATTAAAAATATTGCATCAAAAAGAGCTTCAGACTCCCACCCAAATCCTTAGCTTCTCAAAAAAGGAACAAGAGGGGAAAAATGAAAAAAAATACAACAAATACCCTTAAAAGAAAATGTAACTCGCTCCACCCCCCTGCACCCCCACCCCGGAAAAAAAAAAAAAGAAAAAAGAAAAAAAACAGAATAGGAAATTTATGCACTCAAAACCAGAGAATCAAGCTACAAGCTAGGTGGGTGGTCAAGCACATCAAATGGATGACTGAGGCATGGCCTTGAAGTAGTAGACATCGAGCAATAAGGGTCAGGCATGGCCTCATGAGCATATCCTTAATGGTGGGGTAGCACTGAAAAGATGGTGGGTGTTAGGCAAATAGGAGGCCGGGCGAGCTTGATGTGGTGGCATTGTACAATGGACGGGTGGAAGAAGAAAGAAGAGAAAAGAAGGAAAGAGAAAGCAAGCCATGATGCTAGCAGCCAGCCTCTTAATGTTTAGTACGAGTCAAGAAACCAAGTAATTAACTCCTATCTAAAGTACTTGGTCATGTTTAAGTCCATGAACCTATCTCTTCAAAAGTATATGAAAGTGAATAAAATAAAAAATCCAACAGCTAGAAAAATGAAAGGGCTAGATGCCCTCTCCTCTCAAGAGAAAATAGTCCATCTCTGTATTTATGAAAACAACATCCACCCATGGGTTATTGTTAATATTCAGGCCAAACAAGAGCATTAATACTATGGACCTATATATTAATCAAACTATTTTATTTTCTTTCTTCAAAAGGTTCTAACCTTGTGCAAATTTATTTGATCAGACAAACATGGAATGGTGGTGAAAGGGATTGTCCATGACAAAGCGATACAGATATTGATAAAGCACTAGCATATTTATGTGAGTGCAGCATTTCATTTTAAATGTTTCATAATGGTTGGAATATAATAAAATATCTAGAAGATCATAAAGGTCCAATTCTTCGCTGCCCTGTTAGGGAAAAACGATTAGTTAAGCTAAACCTAGGACTATAAGGAAACTATTTGTCATATAACTGCAATTGCATTTGTTCCATACATGATTAGGGATCAGGTGCCACCTTATAGCGTAGTCATGTGTCCACATAAATACATATCTACTCTGTCATTGTAGCCATCCATATATTGATCAAACAAGTGAAAAATTAGCACCCTCTCACCAATATTGCATAGCCTACCAATCAAATGAATTTGCACTAGAAAAAATGTCACAGAAAAATAAAAAAATTGTTTGATTAATCTTTAAGACCACAATATTTAATACTTTCTTGTGCTTGTTAAGCTACCTACTCCTATTTATGCCTTCTTTTGATATACCAGTTTGCCTTGCTATTTTGTTATTGATAACCATGAATTCCAAACACTAACCCTATATTTGGTTGGGGTCATGAGAGGGAGGATGGATGAGATTGAAAGGATGGATGGCCTCCATCCATCGTTTGGTTCAAAAAGTTATAGAAAGCATGGATGAAAAAGTAAGATTCTCCATCCATCCTGGCCCACCAATTTGCATCCTCCCAAATTGGAAGGATGAAAGAAAGAAAGATGGAGCATTGATGGATGAATTTTTGCATAGACAAAATTACCCCTCATTAATTTTTTTGACAAAAATATTTCTTCACTTTTTCATTCATATTATTTTTATATATTTTTATATATACTATTAATAATATACTATTAAATTTTATTACTAATTATTTTAATTTGAGTACATAATTTTGATAATTATAATTAAATAACTAGAATTATCTTCAATTTTTCTATTTTACTTACTATTTTTAATTAATTATTTATATAATATTAATTAATTATTAAATTAGTTTATAAATTAACTAGTTATTTATATTATTAATGAAATTAATTATTAAATTAAATTATAAATTAACTAATTATTTATATAATTAACTCACTAATACTTTAATTATAAAATTATTTATTAAATTAAAATAAATTAAAATTAAATATTTGTATAATTATAAATTATAATGATTATAAGTTTATATATTGTTTACTTATCTAGTATAAATTAGTGTTATAAATTGATAATAGTAATAATTTTTTCAAAGGGTAGTTTAGTAAAAATATTATATAAATATCATCTATCCTTCCTTTCATTCCTCCTATACCAAATAGAGGAAGGAATCACTTTTATCCATCCTTCTATGTTTCACCAAACATATGAAAGGATGGATGGATCTTTCATCCATCCTCTCTCTCATCCATCCATCCTTCCTTCAATCCATCCTTCATACCAAACAAAGCATAAATGTATGCCCTTTGTGCCTGTTCTACACTATATCATGAACTCCCTTTGTTACTTCTAATTTTATGTGGACATAACCTTCCTATCATTTTATCAGTGCATCTCAACCTTTGGCCTCTCGATTTGGCCTTTGCACCGTACGACTTCCCCCATCTTTCTTATGTTCCCACAATTGTTTCAATTCTCCACAATCACAGTATCTTCAGAAGTCATTAAACATACCAGGATGAAATTAAACACCTATGGCTACATTAATGGAACTTGAAACATTTTTCAAAATACCTAATTAGGATTATTTGCTAGTGGGTTTGCTCAAGTACATGGCAATGATAAGAATGTCCCCAGTCCCCACAGCGATTTAGATGACAAACATGGTGTACTTTGTTGCAATAGTTATTGCTCGCACATGACCACTTGACTGTCTAAAATTTAAAAATACTTTTCCTTTACAATGATGTTAAATGGAGATTCCTATTCCATGACAATTGTTACTAATATGTGCAACATAACTCCAAACTCGCAGCTCAATGGTCATGCCTGCCTCATAGACTATAAAACCACTAATGGAGCTGCTTTTCAGATTTGACCTCCCAATGGCAAGCCACTTTTTCATCCCTTGTGCATTGATCAATTTATCAAAGGCTCAATCCTCTTTGCCTTTTCTTCCCTTTATCTTCCCTGCAAATCCCATACCATAAGATCAACGAAGTCACTGCTTGTTTGTTTCTCCCATCATATTCATCTTCCTTCAAGTTCAATCTTTCAACCATGTTGGTTATATCGCACATTCAACTTATAGACACTCCATTATCTCGGCCAGCCCTCAATAAATCCCTAATCTCTTGACAGTCCAAAAAGTAAGATGGTGCCTCTAACTAGTGATTTTAGAACAAAGACCAAGAAATGTGTGGTGGCATGATCGCTTTCGAGTTTAGTTAGCATTAGCATCTTCTCCATGGCCGCCAAATTAACCCTCAGCTTTTTTGTTGCCTCATGATGAGCAGTGAATTTTGGGTAAAGATTTGTCCACTTCTCTCCATCATGAACTTTGACGTTCTAAGGAAACAAATAACAAACTTGAGGCTGGGAGCTTCTTGCCTACTTATTATCTATAGTATATTATAAGACCATGGTGGATTACACAACACAAATAAATTAACCCTGGCCCATTAGGTTTTACTCGGTAGGTCCAGAAGAAGGAAGGCAAATAGAAAAAGACAGAAAAAACAAAACATATATAGTGGAATATTTGAATCTCAGAGGCCCTAATTTGTTATCTATTGCAGCATCCATTTTACAGATACATAAATTACATTACTACTTACACGATAGTGTACTTTAATTCTGTCACCTTTGTGAGCTTGGATGCTGCATGATTCCGGCTTGTACTGCAAATACAAAAGCCAAAGTAAATAAATAGATATATATAATAGTGCAAACAACAGAATCGGAAGTCCTAGATATAAAAAATATATATTCTACTGCATCTGTATATTTTAGCAACTTGTGTGATCAGATTGCCTTTTGGGGCCTGAATGCTGCAAGATTGAAACTCATACCATGAACAGGAGAAACCAAATCGTATTACGAGACAATTGCAATAGTGCAAACAGGAGAAACTAAAGATCCAACAAACAAAACATTTTACATGGCATGTGTATCTTTAAGTTTGTATAGGCATATTGCACAATTCATGGATTTCCAGTAACGGATTAGCACATATCGAAAGAATCTAAGTACATCTGACAGAAGCGTCATGATTTTTTTGTTACTTAGTACGTGAAAATATCCATCACAATTCACCATGGTGATTATGGCAAATTTGCCATTTTACATGACTTAGTATACCTAATGATAGAGCTTGTTAGGTAGTAGAACTGGTTACAAAGTCATCTCCAAAGATGAAGATAAGTTCAGATATCAATCTGCTTCTACCTGGACTTTATTAAAATGTTGGAGCAACATCTTGAAGCCTTATAAAGAACAACAAGAAAGGTACACATTTCCCTTTTCTTTTTTCTCTTCTAGAGTGAATTTAGCCTGTATCAACTACCATAGATGCATGCTGTATTATTTTCCCAACTTTAGCATTTTATGGACACATAACTATCTTTTTTATATGATAGTGTGTTTATGGATGTTTCAATTTTTTCAGAATACTTACTTATATTATACAGCAGCATATCCTCAAGAAGCTGCCACACATGGTACCACATGATGAAGAAATGTCTTAGAGATGGACAACATAGAAAAAATTAAAAGCAGAAGTTTACAATACATAAAAATCTTAGAAAAAGACTTCTTCCTAGGGATTAATACAACAAAATGCTAGAACAAAACCTGCAAAACTTTGCAGGAGAAAGCAATAGTTGCTCCAACTGCATGAACAATGTCCTAGTTCTTTGGAACTGATGGAAGAAAAAAAAAAAGAAAAATAGAACAATCTATGGAGTGGGGGAACAGATTTGTTGTTGCATTACATGTTGATCTTAGCGCTCTCCCTTATCAGGAAGAATGATTACTGATTGTTGCTCAAAGCAGAAAATTAGCACCTAACGAAGGGCTGATTCAGCCCTTAATCAGTCCCTTAGAACAAGAAACTGCAGCTAGGATTCTTGTTGCAGATAAAGAATGTACTTTGTGTTAAGAATACACTTGACATTCTTCCTTGCTGGTCCCAACCAATTCAGTAGTGTGCAATAGCATCCAAGACAATCAATCAGACCTTTGGATCTAGCAGCGAAGTTATCAGATTAGAAGATTAGCATAAACCTCACAACTGCAACCACCGCCATGCACATCGAAGAATTGTTGAATATCATTGCACTTATCTGATTGACGAACTTAATGCCAAGCATACCTCTCTGAAATCATGGTTTTTGGGTATTTATATGCAGAAAGGTTTCCATCACTCTTCCCATAATGGAAATTAAAGAATTGTATTCTTAGGTTGTGCTCACTTCAATTAACCGATCAGACCTTTTACACCCGTTAAAGTAAAATTGGTAACTAGCTACATGTATCGCTCCATGTTATCTGAAAATGATGATATGTTTGATCTTTCATCAGACTGTACAAACTACAAAACCTAACCATTCCCCCAAGCATGTAATACCCCTCAACAGAGTAACGTCTACATTATAAAAGAAAAAAAAATTCCACCAACATATGATACAACTCCAATCTTTATCATTAACAACGAATCTCTATAAAAATTTAAAAAAAAAAAAATCAACTATTCTATTATCTCATCCGAAAAGGGAAAAGAATCCTTTTTTTTTTTTTTTTTTAACCGAAATCCAAACTGATCTATATTCGTTCGACTAAGATCTAACTTTTTGATTCACAACGGGTCCCAAAAATATGATATTCAAAAAATATATTATTTTCTCATATCGTTAAAATTAAAGAAAAAAATCTTCACTTTTTAACCAAAAATTCAATCCAAGGTATATCCACCTATTCATCCCCAGCATTTCGAAGTCATAGATTTGGAATGTGACAACTGAAATGATGGAATTATCGAAAGAAATTGAGTTAAATATTTACCTTCACACCGATCTGGAGTTCCATTACATCACCGGATTTCTTCGCGGAAACTAAAGAAAACGAGATCAAATCAGATGGAACAAATCTCGACAATATCGGAGAGATCAGATTGCATGCTTCGAAGAAAAAGAAATCCAGGAGTAAGACTAAAGTGATATCTCACCAAGTAGGATTAAAGCGGCAGCGAAAACGACGCAGAGATGAAGCTTCGCCATGGTTTTCTCCCTCGGAGCCGGCAGCCTCTGGACGTTCTCGACACCGCTGCTATTGAAGAGGTCTGAGGCGATATGATGCTCCGGCGAAGCATATTTAAGTAGTAAGATCCAACGTAACGCTGCTCTCTGTCGTGGCGCGACCAATTGTCGACTGCCACATAAGATGGGTAACAAACTAGACCGGTGGATGAAAGTAACACGGAATTAAAGGTTCAGAATAATTAGGCTAAATAAAGTAAATTGGAAGAGAAAATGAAGTATTAAATTATTCCAACTTTTGTTGAATTATGTTATTTTTACACTGGGGGCAGTTTGGAAAAGAAAAGATTGATCCAAATCCTATAGGATTTGGCAATTAAATTTCGTTTCCTCTCGTAAACACGTAATTATGGGATAAATGCACAATGAAAATGGCTGATTTCATAAGAAAAAAATAATAATCTTTATAATTTTTTTTTTTTTATGATTATCGGGCTTTACGTTTCGATCCCTCACTCTTCTCATATCGTGCTCTTCATACATTTGATCTCCTTTTCCTTCTCTCCTATCCAAATGCATCTCCTCCGCTGATGGCCTCATCTTTGTCCTCCATCTTCCTATTATCTTCGTCGGCTAACCTAGGAACTCCTCAATCTTCCTTAAGTGCTCTTTTTCATCAAAAATTTTTGAAAAAGAGAATAAAATAAAAAAAAAATAAAAAAAATTAATGTATTTGAAAAAAAAATCTTAATTAAGTGCTCTATTTTATCAAAAAATTTTGAAAAAAAAATAAAATAAAAAAAGTAAAAAAAAATCTTAACTTTCTATTTTTTTGTTATTATTTTATTTTTTTATATTTTTTTTATTTTTTTTTTCATTTTTTACATCCTTAAAAGTCTCAATCGGGTCAAACAGATCAGATCATTTTTGATAAATGAGCCAAACAAATGCATAGATTCAAAATTTATCAATCTAAATCTAATCTATTTATTCAATAAATCAAAAATACTGGTTAAAATCTGACTATTTTGTTAAATAGATAATCTAGAACGGGTTGAAGTAAGTTAAAAAGGTCAAATGGTTAAGTCTCCGATCCGAGGAAGAAAAAGTAAAGTATGATGACGTAATTTTTTCCAAATACATATTCTATCTTTACGTTAGAAGTGCAAATGATTACTTGGACGATGAGAGTGGGAACAAGAAAGTTAAAGGGCTTATTCATCCCCATTCAGCTTCCAAACACAAGATTAGAAATTAGCACCAAGATGGCCAAGATACCTGAGCCTCCACAAACGTTATCATTGATTAGATCACACGTGTGAATACTCCTTCCACCTGCTGTTTTATTTGTTTGATTTTGAAGGCTGTTTCCTCACTTAAGGCTGTATGTTTATTCTCTCTTCCTCCCCGGAATCCCCTTCTCATACGTTTTCTTAACATGGAGCTAAGCTATTCCCTTTGATGAACTAGCAACATCCATATCAAAATTTTTCCCGTTGGGTTCCAGGCATTCTTGCAAGAACAAAGACATCAATGGCATCATTACAAGCTAAAAGCTAATCCGAGCTTGAACTGGAAAGCAGAGAAAAATCTAAAATTCTAAATGCTTTTTTAAGGTGTTCCATCACTAAACTTTATTCAATCAATATATTTATTGTGAGGATAGGGTTTCTTCATTTAACAGTAAATTGAAGGGCCAAAGAAACGAAATCAGTTCAGACAGTCAGACCACGTGCTTGGTTAAATGAAACAAGTTCTTGACCTGCCGAAGATATCCATGACCGTGTTTGCCAGCTGCAGTCTGACCAAAACCCACGCTTCAAAAAACCTTGGGTCCTTTGGACTCAGACCATCAAACTGGTGTTCCTTAAATTAAACTGAAACGAAAAAGGCTGAGCGTAGGAGGGCAGAAGAAAGGTGATTGATCATTGGATATGAAATAACAAGGTAAACCGTTCGTAATTTGGTTTGATTGAAACAACATCAAAAGACACCCATCCAACGATATGATACCTTGTACTAACTTGACCATCAGCATCAAAATTGCGCTAATCGACGAATTTCTGATGCTAACACTAAACAAAAGCCAGAAAGGAAAGGGAACACCAAATCACCAACAAAGCTAAATACTTACAGACATCAGCTAATAAGACCACATCCAAATCTGCAACATCAGAATAATGGTTCTATATCGCAACAGCGGTAAGTCAAGTGGTGAGGTCACTGCTCCACTCAAGATGATCCGACCAGACTATGAGAGAGCAGCCACCGGGCACAACATATTAATTCAGTAAATGGATTGGCAGCAAATAAATGGTACCCATGGTTGTTTTCCTCTAACTCTCCTCTTCTGCTTCTTATTGACGGGAAGCCTTGCAGGAGAATTCCATTCTCTGTAATCTGTTTGACTAAGAGAGGACTCAGTAGGCCTCTCGGAAGCTATTTTAGAACTCCAGGCCTTTGCTGTGCATCCCTCATCCTGGGAGGCCCGACTTTTGTTGTCCTCCAATGGTTTGTCGTGCTCTCGTGCATTTGTTACCTTTTGGTTCTCAAAGTTTGCCTTGGCAAGGAGGGTTTTCAAGGGAACGTGAACTCTTCCAGAATTTCCCCTTACAGGCCCTGCAGTTGTGTCTTTATCCTTCTTTCTAGCTTCAGATTCAACCTGTGAGTTCTGTATCCACTGGATCTCATGAGAAACTGATCGCCTACCAGGTTCCACTTGGGTCATGAAAGATGGTTCCATGAAGATAACACCGTCGATGTCGCTGCTCTCTGGAAGAGCACCTTCTTCTACATTAGAAGTACAAAGATCCTTTGGAGTCTGGGTATTTGTGGGCAGCAGAATTTGCGGATCAAGGATGGGTATGCCATCGGTTTTATGTCTTATGGATGGTAACGTCTCGCCTGCAGCAACAAATAAAAAAAACAAATATAATTTCAGGAAAACAGGCTGAGGGCTGAAAATAAGAAAAACCTTTATGGATATTTTCGATTGATTACATTGCTACGAGTCCAAAATGACATGACAGCATACATGATCAAAAACAAAGGAAAATCTGAAAAAACTTGTCCTATAGAAACCTAGGCCACGGCGCATGCAACAGGTGAATTCTTCAGTTATGACTTGAGACGCTACTTGAAATAAAATTTCTAATCACAGGTCAATGAACCAAAATTTCTACCACAAGGTAACAAAACACATTAAAGCAGATTATTAATTCATTTCGAAAGGATCTTGAAGACGTGGATGTGATCATATGTTAAATCAGAGGATTAAATTTCTTGACTTTGCAATAAAATCCCTTAGGACAACACAACTACTGGATGTCATAAGTCTTGCTATCATAGTCAATTGTAGCTATTGAATGCTAATTTTTTGACTGAAGCAGTAATCTTAAACGAAAAAAAAAAAAAAAAAACAAAGAAAGATAAAGCCCTGCATGCAAATCAAAGCCATTCTCCTGAGCTAACACTTCTTTGTTCTGTGTGCCAGATAATATTGCTACCTTATCTTATTGTTTTTCAGTTTTTATTGCAACAGTGGCTGTGTCCGTCCTAACCAAAAATTTAAAAGTGGAAGTTCCATATCATGTTGATGAGATTGTAACCATATGGACATTAAAGAGAAGCAGGTAAGGTATAACATTGAATTCAAATGTCAACGTAGGCTTGAATATTTCTTAATGCATGGAAGAAAACTTAATAAGCATCTTTTAACTTGAAAACTCGTCTATAATGAAAAGGATAAAAATTAAAACTCAAAAAGTCGTCTACAATGAAAAGGATAAAAATTAAAACTCGAAAACTCATCTATATTGAAAAGGACAAAAACTAAAAGATGTATAAAATCATTAAAGTCAACATGCATGGTTGACTGCAAAAGAAAATTAATGCTCTTCTCAGGGTAGTCAATTGGCTAAAACTAACTCCCAAACTTTGATTTGTTACAACCAAGTTCATCAGCTGCATCTCAAAGGAACTTATCAAACCATTAGTTTATTCAATTTGAGTTTAAATCTAGACAAGGCTTATTTCCTTCATTTTAAAATAATAGATGCGCCACCAAGTCTGAAATCCAATATTTTATTTTCACAAAGAGTTAAGTACATTAGCTAAAAACAGTAACATGGGCATTAATGTTTATTAAATACATTGATTACTCAAATGGGTAATGAGATAGCTAATCATGAATGTCATAAAAAAAGAAGAAGCAAACAATTTCTATATGTCAAACTCAACTTCTTTAAAAATTATTAGATATTTTGATTTTTCAAGCTTAAAGCAGTTTATATCCAATGACAGGTAATTGAAGTAATTTATGTATAGAGAATGAGCTGCACTAAAGCATTCGAGCAGCTTAGGCAGTCAAACATAACATGAAATTGAGGGATAAATTCTTGCCTGAAACAGAGCCCTGAAGCTCTTCAACACCATCTGTTTGGCCATTAGTATCTGCTGAGACATTGGGCTGTTGCTTGGGTTCTCCATGGACATGTTCTTCTCGCAGAGACTGATAACAGACACCAGAAGCAACTCCAGATATACCATTTATTTCTGAGTTATTGCAAGTGATGGGACTTTTAATAGATGATTCCACTGATGTTGAAGTGACGGGCGCCTCAAGTGTGAAATCTTGTGCACTGTGAATACATAAATGAACGCTACTTTCTTTTGAGTCTGGTTCTTCACTAGATACTTTGGCAAGACCATTTTCTGTTTGAATGCATGAAATCTGAACAGCTGTTTCTGGAATGGAACAATTATTGTCATCACCAACTGAAGTGTCTAATGAATCATCCTGAAAGCCATTCTGAGGTCCCAGCGGAGATCCAGATACATTTTCCATATTCTCAGTCTGAACTTTGTGGTCATCCAATTCATCGTGAAGCTCTACCAAAAGGCAATTTGCTGTGTTGATGTGCTCATTTTGAAGTTTCATTCTCATATCAGGATCATCAGTGTCATCACCAACTATATTTTCTCTAAAATTTAGCTGAAGAAATTTTTGGTTTTCTAGTTGATCTGAATGATCTTCAGTTTTATTCTCCAAGTGCCTGGAATTATTTTCATTATGTTCTAAGCCTAAGACATCATCCAAAAGAATGGATGCACTTAAATCTTTGCCCTTTTCCAGTTCATTCGCTCCAATATACTCATCAGGTAGGGACTCTGATTCTCTGGTGTCATATTTTGGTTGAGGATAAATCTTTGTCGAATGACAACTTTTCTTTTCACATATTTCCTGTTTGAGCTCCTCTGCCCTACAATGATTACTAATCTTTGTTGCTTCATCAATAACAAGTTGAATTTCATTACTTATCTTAGTTGTTACATTAATTTGACTAAAATCAGATGCTGCAACACCACTGAGTTCTGCAGCCACCATATTATCACTCAACAAGAGTTCGGTTGATGAGCAGTGCTCCTCAGATTGAAATTCAGTTTCAAACCCCTCTAATTGGATTGATGCAACACGTGTTTCCCGTGAACCAGTAACTTGATCATCTAAAATTATTTCTTGGGCTCCTGCTTGACTAAAATCAGATGCTGCAACACGACTGAGTTCTGCAGCCACCATATTATCACTTAACAAGAGTTCAGTTGATGAGTAGTGCACCTCAGCTTGAAATTCAGTTTCAAACCCCTCTAATTGGATTGATGCAACACGTGTTTCCTGTGAACCAGTAACTTGATCATCTAAAACTATTTCTTGGGCTCCTGATGTTCCTGTAATTATAATGCATGAATGGGTTTCAAGCCCATCTGATCCTAACACTTCAAAACCTTCAGACATTGCCGGAGACAACCCAGCTTCATGTTCAAAATCATTGAGCAGAGTAGACCTATCTCCGTTAACATGCTCATCCTTATGACTTTGGTCATCATTCAGCTCATTGATTGCATTTATACCAACAGCGTCCTCGTAAGTAGGATTGTTCTCACGAACTGGAATGGTTGAAGGGATGCCATTGGCAACTTTGTCCGGTTCCACCACTGAAACTATTTCAGGGGCTTCAACTTCCAGATGATAATTTAGCTCATTTCCAGCCTCAGAACCGGTGGAAATTACAGTTACATTGGGTTCCACAGATCCATAATCCTCACAATATCCAGGCTTCACTTTGAGAATTTCTCCCAGAGGAGTGCTTGATGGCATTTGTAAAGCATTTATATTTTATTTTCCATTTCATTCCCATTCACTTTCCACTTGTCAGGCTTCGCATTTTGATACTCAGTTTGATCAAAATGAATAGAAGCATCCAGGTACTCACCATCATTATTTTCCATAAGGCATGATCCAGCCTTGGATAATAATTCATTTTGAGACAGTTGTCTACCTCCATCAGTTTGTTCATCCTGTGCATGGCAGGGATCTGAATTGGGTTCCTTTATACTTGCTGAAACCTGATCAGGGAAGACCTTCATCAGAGTGCTTACTGTGGCATCATCTAATTGGACACTGATCTCCACACACTCATCCATCTTCTGTAATTGTGAGTCTACAGTAGAGAAATCACTTGCATGATTACCAAGTAGGGTTGGAGAAACAGGAATATTCCCATTAATATCATTCTTTGCATAAGTCTCTACATTTATATCATTGACAATCATAGTGTTATTAACCTTGGACTGAGCACTAGCAAAATCTTGTCTCTCTTCAGAAGCGACCATGAATGCTTTGGTTAATACAGAAGAATCAGAGCTTTCTGTATTTTTGGTAGCAGCATCCATATTCACACTAGAGGATCACATCAGCATGTCACAGGACAATGTTTGATCTCCAAACTGGTTTGTCACTTTCCAATTAATTTGCAACTGCATTCATTACCTAGGACCAGGAACTTGACTGCCATGTAAAGCAAAATATATGGTTTCCAGAGTATTATTCTGCAGATGGAACTATAGATTTTTGAAGGACCCTGACAACTTTGATGGCACCACATGCTTCCCACAATGCATTAGTGTCAAAAGATCAGAAGCATAACATTCTGAAAGTCTTACTTTACTAAGACAAACAAGAATTCCAAATGATAATCATCAGCAACATAAACTAGTAATTTAGTCAGGCCATTTTGATGGTTCCAAGAGCATAGTTACTTATCAACAATAACATACTAAAGAATGAAAAAAGAGGGACCCAAGAAATGGTTTCCATACATAAAGGGATAACAATAAAATAGACAAAAGCTTGCAAGTAAATCTAAATGGTTGTTTCAAATTTCCATCCACATCATTTAATTGGAGTCTTTTCAAATTTCATATCATTTCTTTCTTATACTTTATTTCCGTTGTAGATGGAAAACAACAAACCCGCTAGGAAGGAACATGAATAGCTTATAACTTTGTAGTTTGTAATATATTTACAGATGCACAGTGAGAACTGAGGACAAAATGTACATCTGAAAGACAATAAGAATAAGCCAAGACAGCTTGCACCCTACATTCTGATGTCAAGTGCAATTTTATACGACAGAGAACTTGGAAGAAGCCGCAATGTTTTGGATTATTTTAGCATTAGTCATATGTGGGTAAAACAGGTCAATGTTTTATATTGAACAGGAAGCTTTCAGAACAGATCCATGCAATTATTGTAAGCATTTTAGGTTTAATAGTATGTTCTGAATTTAGATCTGTTAAATTTTTTTTTGTTGGCTCTTCTTTGCAGCTAGTTTGCTGTTTTATTAGGCCCTAGAGGTCTTAGATGTAGATCTTTTATCTCAAGGTTGGGTATTTACATTATCCTGTGAATTTCATACTGGATTTGAGGGCTAATATTTTATTGAGTTTCTGAGACATTTTTTTGCTTTGGATAGGTGCATTTAAGTCCCATTAGAGTTTGGATTCTCTGGAGAGGTCCAATGCAATCTCCAGCAATCTGTGTATTGTGGCAGGTGATTGGACTGGGCCAAGGATGACATGGACTGGGCCAGGGATGACATGAACTGGACCTCTACAGTTCAAACATGAACCGAGAGGATTTAAACTCTTTTATGTCTAGGTTGAGTAAGGAAATGCTTCAACTCATAAGGATTCTGTTTGAGATTGAATATGATAATTTTCTATGTTGGGTAACAAAAATACAAAATTTTGCCATGTTCTGTAGAAAAATTATAAGTACCTTATTTGCTTCTTTTCTTACATCATTTTTATGGAAAAAAAGTTTAGAGGTGTACCACTAACTAAGGAGTGATATTTACTAAGTCTCACAATGTCCTTTTCCACAAAAGGAGGAAAGAAGATGGTTTGGTATCAAATTCAATGATGAATTAAAAATAAATTTATTTCTTCTATCTTCTTGTTACTTCTTCTCATCTTCCTTTTTTTAGCTTGAAAATGCACTCTGAATCATAGAAATGGCCACCTTCGAGAGCACATATTCATGGCTTTTTTCGCACATAAATCCGAAAAATATTTCAGATCAGGAATTTTTCAGATCCCACCAATAAGGAGGTCCAATCTTCCAAATCATATCTTCATTAATTATCATTATTTGAGGCATCATGATCAAATTCAATACTATAAACAACATGTTGAGACAAAGGAAATGTATTGTACCTCTAACTCTTTGAGATAAGCAATTCAAGATCTAGCATTACGTGCAAGGAAAGAAAGCATGATGTGCCTTATTTATTTTATTAGTGTTAGAGGCATCTTTTTGTTTTTCAAGTAACATCAACCTAAAAACATAAATTTTGTATATTATCCGGATATCCAGTGTAGGCCGGCACAGGGCCGTGGAGGCTCCACCTCCAGTTCCCTAGATTCGTTAGAAAATAGAAATGGGTCCCAGAGACAGAGGGGCCTTTTTTATTTGAATAATTTAAGTGGAGTTGGCAACAATTTTCCCAAAATATATATTATAAAAAAAATTCAGTGAAGTCGGTTGCGCGTTGCCGACTTCACTTAAAATGTATATTCCCAATGCAAGCCAAAATTGTTCAACACAAATCAGGACTTGAGAAAGAAACCTGCGAAAACTCGTTACATTGCATCAGGAAGAATATGAACATAATAATCCACATACCAGCATTGTTAGTCTCCAAGATCGCATCTTTACCCAAATTTCCGACTTCTCCTTCAGATCCTACGCAACCTTTTACTCCTTTCCCCTCTTCAATCGCTAGCTTCAAATCCTCCTCCACCAGTTCAACTGCCCAACATCAAGAATTCAGTCCACAAAGCCACCAACTCGTGCACAATAAAGAGTCGAACTGGAAAAATAAACCAAGAAACCCATACCAGAGTTCTTGCGGCGATCTTCGTCGGAGAGCTCCTCATCCGAGTCCTTCTTCCCGTCACCACCTCCGGCCATGGACACGGCGGCGCCGTCGGTGGTCCTGCAGTGCTTCCGGTGGGCCCTACGCTGCTTGGCGCTGGGATGAGGGTTGGGGTAGACCCACCCGCACTTGTGGCACACCGCTGCCTCATGCCCTTCAGAAGAATCACCAAAAAAGAACTCAGAGTCGAAGAAATCCACACCCAAGAAACTCCAAACCAAGAAGAATCCTAAGGAGAGAAGAACAATTGAAAAGAAGGCAGAGAAGAAGAAAACCTGAGGGCTGAGGCCTTCGCTTCTCCTCGATGTCCATTTCACGAGAACTCGGCAATGGCGACCCCGGCGCTTCCTCTCTTCCTCCTAGTCTTTGGATTCTTGAGCCGGGGGTCGTTGAGGAGTTTATGGGAGACGCGGTGAGGGGAGGGGAGATTACATATGGAACCTCGGTGCGGTGACGTTTTTGGTGTTTCTTCAGCCGTTGGATTGGATTTGGTCGGGTAAAGGATCTTGTGAAGATTCGGGGAATCTTGATCGGACGGTCGATGAGGAGCTGGACACGGGAACTTACCATTAGGAGACGCGAGCAGTATCGGTCACGGATACGGTCGAGCTGTTCCCCAAGTGGGCGCGCGCAGGAGGGGACGCACCGGATCAAATTTGTCGTACCTGATCGGGCATAGAAGTGAATATGCGGGAAATGGTTGACCGTTGGATGCTCTACGGAAGGCTTGAATGATGGTAAAAATATGGGCACGCATATAATTTATATGCACAAGCGTGTGATAATAATCTAAGGTAAGTGCCGGGCTATGGGATGTCGTTTTTCCGGGTTGAGGGGAGGCAAATCACGGGATTCGCCTTTATCCGTCACTTACCCTACCTACCCTGTTTATTGCTTTGATTAGGTGATTGTGCTGCTTAAATAAGTGAGGTGGTGCGTGACTCTTTTGGCTTTTGTTGCTGGTCAGACTTGAAAAAAAAATTATATCCTACATCATATGCATCATTTATATTATCAATCACAGCTTCTTACTTTCATAATGTTGCATCGAGATGAACGCTGATGAATGAGACCTGTAGAAAGAAGTGGCTGTGATGAGTGACGTTAATGGCGCATGATACACCCAAAAGCAGGATATCCAACGAAGAAGAGGAGCCTCAAGGTTAGGCATAAATGAACCGTAGGACCATTGATTCTAAAGGATGGAAAGTTTTTATCAGTTTCTCCATCAATGTCTTGGATCTCATTGCTAAATAGCTTGGATTGCAGAGGATTTGTTATCCCTTAGTATCTTTTTGTAATGCATGCAATAAGATTTCTTAAAGTAAAAGCCAGGATTCCCCAAGAGAAAAATATGAAAGATGGTAGTGCTAGGAATTCAATATATGCTATCAAATATATATCAATTGAGAATTTACATTGTGGTGCATTACAAGTATGTACAAAAAAAAATAACTTGAGAAAAGATGTTATCTAATGTAGTGCTATCGTACCATAAATTGGTTTAACTTTTTTAATCAATAATAACAAGATACTATTATGGTACTCTTGATTGATCGGTGCTTTTAGAAATGGGTAGTTTTGATGAAGTAAATTGTGACATCAGGTTGGTAGTTGAAACACTGGCCGTTTGGAAATAAACTATGATTTTGATTTTTGAATTTAAACTTTAAACTGTAACTTAATATTTTACAAAGAAAAATCATATATATATATAAAACAAGAGTTGCTGTGATTTCTCCCCTTCTCCTCCAGCAAGAAATGAAAAGGGTCTCAAATTCTAAGGTGACCAGGACAAAGTTCAAGACTTGACTTGGATATGGTGGTGCATCACCTTACTGCCATATATGTACATTAATTTGTCTCATCGAACGTCGATCTTGTCATCCATAATAATGTTTATACTATTTTTTTACGAAATGAATGCATAGTATGTTAACATATATAGATAATTTTTCTAAAAAAATGACTTGTCTATCTACCTTATACCCCATATTTATCTATGGGTAAAGATATGGTTTGCTATTGGACCAAATTTTTGATTGAATTATTTCACCACATTCAAGTTGATGCAGCATGTTAATGTTCTCAGAGATATTAAGGGAGGAGGGGTGCAATTAAGCCCCTTCTTTTTGGTCCAGAGAGAGAGAGAGGAGGAAAATTGTTCTCATATTGCATTAAAGTGTACAGATAATTTTTTCTATCTTTTCGACATTAGAAGCATAGCACATAATAATTAGATTATTCTAAATTTTAAAATATTATTTCTCTATATTTTTTAAAAAAATATTGTTTACATCCAAACAACTACAAGAAACAAATTATATGATGCCCAACTCCACCACCCATGGAAAAATAGTGCTTATCCTTCTGTTTATCAATATTACCCCTTATCCTCTTTTGGCAAATGATCAAATAAACACACTCATCTTTCCATGAGACTCTAATGACATCATTAATATAAATGCTAAATAATACAATACCAGCCATCATCATAAACCATGTATATAGCACTTGCCATTTAATAATTCCACATATCATTTAAATGCAATGGATAAAATCTAAAGTTATCATAATATATTAATAGTTGTTATAATTTTATAACATCCAAACCCCCTCAATCCCCAAAACTATAGATTGAGCCATACATTATCCACTGCCACCTGCTAGGCCTTAGCTTTTAGTTCTCTGCTCCAGTGATCAGAAATCCCATGTCATACTAGACTGAGAGTGGAGACCTATTAGATAGGGACCATGTTTTATTCTCTCTTAACTCATCAAAGTTGGTACCTCCTAAGACTTGTCCGCTACTAGCCTGGTGTGGGCTCTCACACGCTCACATGTCTCTGTCCCTTGGTCTATCAGTGACTAAGATGAGACGTGGCCGCCTTGGCGTCTTTTGGCAGCGGTCGGCGGACAATTAAAGATTAACTCCGGATAAAAAAATAGTGTGGGCAATGACTCGAAGCAGAACAAGCTTGCAAGCGCTTTAGACTATGTCTAATCCAACTCAATATCAGATCAAAATTCCTCCAACCTTTCTCACTCATGATTCGACGATTATTATATTTGACTCAGCATATAATGTGATGATTATTGTCTTAGATTTATAATCTATTTTTCTAGGTTCATTTTATAAGACAACCGACATGTCTAACCAAATTCTTACAAACTTTTGGTGATTTATTCTAAGGTGATTTGAATAATTAGCATTAGAATAGACCGACTCTTTTTTTAAAAAAGAAATAAAAGGATAAGGCGATTGCTTCTATGATCATGTAGCTAGCTTGTATATTATCAGCAACCCAAAAAGCCTTCCTCATGGCTTTTATTTTAGCAGCCAAGGAAGAGTCAATTGACAAGTTCCTTGCAACAATACTTGTGCCACCAGCCTGGCATTAGAGAAATATGTTAGGGTTTGTTTGGCTAATCCTGCTAGGTTTATAGGATTGGGTAGGTAAAAACACATCAACATGACCCTCCAAGCCCATAGACAGTAGGAAAAAATATATGTTAGTCTTTTTTATTTTCTTGCATTCTCGATCCTCTCCATCTCTCTTAACGTATGCCCTCTCTCTTAACGTATGCCCTCTCTCTCCCCCTTCCTGTAACCCCTACTCCGCTCTCTCTTTGGTTAGAGAATATGCTATGGGTTGGTCTTGTAAGATTACCCGAATAGGACCTTCATATTGACTTTAACTCATGATGTATGTGATAGTTTTTGTCGGACCCCATTAGATTTTTGGTGTGATATAATACCTTGACCCGTGCCTTATACTTTTTGATCATCTTATTATAGGTTCCATTTTGTCACCAAAATATATAGTGTCGTGTCCATTTAATTTGTAGATGATGTGATAGCATTTTGTGAACTTGGGATCTACCAAATTTTCCATATTAAGCTTGTTTTATATGAATTTGATTTCATCTCAAATTTAAGGGTTTAATTTGTGCAAATTTCTTGTTATTGTCCTTGGTCTAGATATTCCTTAATTAGAAACTTCTTGTGTCAAGTTCTTGATGTACAAACTTGATAAATTTTCCATCACATATTTGGGTACAACATTAAGATTTGAAGAGCTTCAAAGAGCTGATTAGATACTAATTATATAGCATTGAAATAAGAGTAGTCGAAAGAGAGTCTACGTTTATAAGAGAAGATTAATCTTATTAAATGCAATTCTGATGGCTCTACCACTCTACCATGTTTCCTTTTTCAAGACCATAAATTGGGTTATCTCAAGGATTGATTCACCAAGAAGTTCCTTTTTTGGAAAGAAAAAGTCATATTAATAGAGGTTTACGAATTAAATTAAGTCCCTCTCATGTACATTCATTGTACAAATCAAAGGATAGTAGAAGGTCAAGTTGGGAAGTCCCTCTCCACATACTATTGATTGATATTATTAATAATAGCAATATTCAAATTTCTCCACAATATTCATATTTTATGCTTTTTATGTATCTATTATCTTATTTTTGTGAGCAAGTATAAAAACTCCATCTATTAGTAGTAGGAAATAATTAATCAAGCATAACAACATATAGATCTTAGTTAACAATAATAGAGATAATAGATGATTATTTTGTATCTTATATATGAATTCAATGTTCTATAGCAATAGCATCACTTGGTTTTTTGCTAATACTACTACGCAAGTTAAAGGTTACCATGATAATACATCATAAATTAGGGGCTAATTTACAACTTACTTTAGAGGTGACTGAATTCCTAGTTCCAATACAACCAAACAACAAAATTGGATGGAATGCTGCTCTTGCTTCAGCCAATTCCCAACAACCAAATGCTTGAAGTCTAAATTACAATTATTCATCATTTACTTTCCTGACAAACCAAATGCCTTAAGTTGTATTCTATAAAAAGTGACTTCTCATAACTCAAACTATTGCTGCAAGACTCTAGTTTGTGGTGAATGTGGCTGAGGGACTAATTTTGACCAAAAATCTTGGCTTCAACCAAGGATTGGAGCATCTAGGAAAAACTTGCAAGATAAGTCAACTCTCGTTAGAGATTTTTTGATGGAGGATCCTCTGATGCTTAAATCAATCAGAGCTTATAAATACTAGAGAAAAGAGAGAGGAAGAGTAAGGACTAGATTGTTCTTTGGAGTTAAACTTATCTGAGGGTCACTTATTACCTTTTTATATAAAGGTGGAGCTGTAGATTGTTATGCTGGAATCTAATAGGCCGTTAGATCCTAGTTTCATAGGTTATTAGCTATCAATCTAACAGGCCATTAGGATAAAGAATCTACCTACTAACCTGCAAATTAAGATTGTTAGTCATGAGTATCAGTTGCAGGTTTTGCCTATGTTCTGAAAGTGGTTAAGAGATTCCAAGAGTCACCCATATGATTGAATAGACTAGCAGCTTGAGGTCGGTATAAGATTGAGATTCTGCCTTAGATGTAGTAGTGCCCGTGCCCTTCAGAGGACCTTGTTTTCTGTCATCGGTAAGATCCCGACCTTGGGGTCGATAAACATCCAAGCCAAGGGTCGGACAGAAGCCGAAGATATAAAATTGCTCTACATCGATCTCTTAGATCTCTCTCTAGCATTCGAGGTAATCTTGGTGAGTTTCGATGAGTGCTCGATCGTGACACGAGGAGGAAAAGGTCAAGTGGGAAGGTGGATAACCTTCATAATACTTGCCGTTCATTTTCGAGTCCGAAGTGGTTTCACTGCTTCAGATGAAGAAAGTAGTTGGTCCTAAGGTTGGTCTTCGGTTGTCAATCCTACCTTCTCCTTGAAGCATTTATTTTGCATCATTCGATGAAAAAAATCTCAAGGCCTTATTAATACGCCACTTTGCCATTTCCCACGGTAATAATGAGGGATGGGCAACTCAAGGTGTTTTGGCATAATGATTTGGAAAGAGGAGATCCAGAGATCATTTTCAAGCCTGTCGGGGTTTGCCATATGTTGGATGTCGGTAGGCCTTGCACTATGCCTCATGGATTGAAATATGTAGCTCAATTTGAGGATGGTGCAATAAAGAGTTGTGTGATTTGGTGTCCCCGATGCATGTGATCTTTAGTGTTGCAATTTTTGAAATGGTATTTTGCTGAAAGGGATGCTTAGGGCACCTTTTTCTAAAAGGCATGACCTTTGAATCCATTGGATTTGTGACACTTGGTGCACGACCTCGGAGGTGAAGGGGCGCATCCCTGCCCAAGCCTCTATATATAGAAGGGGCTATTGCTTGCGATCAAGCCGATTCTCACCATTTTTCATACTTGGAGAAGATGATGTCATTTTTGCAGTCTTCCATCGGGGGTTTGATAGTCATTGATGTCTAGGGTTGGAACTAGGCTTGGGCTGGGCCAAGCTTCGGACTAGGCTTGCAATAATTCAAGACGGGCCTGGGCCTAAATATAGGGTCCGTTTATCTTTCAGGTCAAGCTCAGGCATACCTTTGACCCGACTTGGGCTTGAGCTCAAATTATAGCCTTGGCTCAGTGCTAATGAAATGGTCCTCACCTCCACCTTGTCTCTATCGAAGGAGGATGGTGAAGAAGTTGAGGACATCGATGATGAGATTGCCCTCTCAGAGGAGGATCTTGAGTATAAAATCGATGATGTTGGCAGTGATTCGGTGGCCATCAGTTACCCATGCTTATCAGTGCTTGCTCAACACTCGCAGTAGTAGCGACTTCCCCCATTACAACAATGGCAGCCTCCGCATAGGTGGCAATGAGGTTTCCCTCTTAGAGTAGGATCTTGAGTGTGAAATTGGTGATATCGGCGGTGATCAAGTGGCCATCGGCTACCAACGCCCATTGGGCCTTGCTTAGTGCTCGCAGCAACAGCGACCCCCCCCCATTCACGATGATGGCAGCCTCCGGGTAGGTGGTGAGGAAGATCTAAAAGTTGCAATCGAGGAGGAAGCCACTAAGAGAGTTGGTGCGGAGGCGACCGTCGATGGTGTCAAAGGCCTTGAGGAGGAAGGGAATGGGTTGCAGCGATGAGGCTGGCAAGGCCAGCACTAATGATGATGGCGTCAGGCTGGATACTCACGATGGAGACCCGGAGGAAGAGGAGGAAGAGAGCATATACATGATGGATGAGGGGGGGGAAGGAGAGGAGATAGGGTTTGGGTGGAGGACTGAAAGAGTCGAGAGTGGGACGGGACCTTGGTTCGGGCTGGCCCACTCTTGGGCTCGAGCTTAGGCTTGGGTTGGTCTGATTGGGTTTAAGCCAAGCTCGGGCCTTAAATTTTAAAATATTTTCAGGCCTAAGCCTGGCCCAAAGTCCGAAAAAATATTTTGGGCTGAGCTCAGGTAGGGCTGTGGCCTGGCCTAGCTAGGTCTATTTTCAGCTCTACTAACATCTACTGCACTATGAAGGAGCTCTCTCCTACCCACTAACTAGTTGCAGGGTGTCTGGAAGGGATGCATTTGCTGGCACCTTATCTTGGCATGGGAGATATTGAAAATCATCATTACTCTGGCTATGGAACCATGATCGACATTAGCTCAAGAAAGCTTCCTATGATCGAGGATGCAGTGGCTTCGGTGTGGCTTTGTCGAGGATGCAGTGGCTTACTTGAGTGAACTATATCGGCTTCACTCTGTGCTTGGAGTGGACGACTACTTAGGGGTCTCCTCAGCATCAAGCTCTCTAGAAAGATCTTAAACCTCCACAATCTTTTGCTCTCAAGTAGCTTCCTGATCTTCTTGAAAGGAATATCAAGGAGATGGACAAATTCTAGAGGTAAGTCCCATATCAGTTGAAGATAGTGATGAACAAGCCTGAAGACAGCGATGAGGATGACCCTACCCTAGCTACCGAGGGCTTAGCTCCGGAGCCCGCAGTTAAAGAGCCAGCCATCGAGCCTACTACCAAGGATGTCACTAAGGGCCCTATCGAGCAGACTATCGATCCTACCACATAGTCCATTCCAGAAGATCTTGATTAGATATATTTATTTTTTCTTTTTACTTGATCTGTAACAAACTTTCTTGTAATGAACTTTTCTCTAAGGATTGAATGATCTTAGTCTTTAGGGTCGATCGTTCATCCGACCAATGCAATCATCGACTTGGTCAACTGACTAAGCTAGTTACAAAGTAAGAGTCCTTGGTTCGGACTTAAATCCAAAGCCACAATATCTAAAGTTGGTCTGAAGTTGCAATATTCGAAGTCAGTCCAAAGTTAATCCTTGGAAACAGATTTTGCCAAGTCAATGTCATCATCCTTTTCTGACCAATCAATGGTGCAGTCAGAAAGATCGCGATGAGGTCTCATCCAAAGTTGATATAAAGTCAATTCATGATAATATTTTTGTCAAGTCATTGTCATTGTCTTCACCCAGCCAGTTATGGTGTGATCAGGAAGATTCCGATGATATTTCATCTAAAGTCGATTCATAACAATATTTTTGCTAAGTTATTATCGTCATCTTCACTCGACCAATCATATTATGGTCGAGAAGATCCTGATGAGATTTTATCTGAAGTTGATTTATAGAAATATTTTTGTCAAATCATTGTCATTGTCTTCACCTAACTAGTCATAGTATGGTTAGGAAGATCTCGATAAGATTTCATCCAAAGTCAATACAAAGTTGATTCATGGCAATATTTTTGTCAAGTTATTGTCATCATCTTTGTCCAACCAATCATGGTGTGATCGAAAAGATCCCAACGATATTTCATCTGAAGTCAATATTAAATAGATTCATGATAATATTTTTACCAAGTCGTTATCATTATCTTCACCCGACCAATTATGGTGTGGTTGGAAGATCTCGACAAGGCTTTTTATGTGGACATCCTAATTTGGATAAGGATATCTCCTTGTGATTGGTACTTAGCCAATTACTGATTTAAAAGTTAGCTATAGCTGAGATATCTCTATAAGGTCGATGCTTTCCAACCTAGTCATCGAGGTCCGGATATATCTTCTCCAAGGATTGAGGCTAGACTCAGTTGTCCCAAAAAAATTCTTGTAGTGTCTTTGGTCATTCCGATGACTTCCTTTGGGCCGACATCAATTGAATATTTTACTTAGTTGCTTTAACAAGAAATATATATCAAGCCTTAGAGAAAGAATTTTTATTGATACAACCAATAGACATATAACTTACTGGTAATATATTCTTAAATCTCAATATTCTATGTTTGAGAAATGAGAGTTTCATCCAGGCTTTTTATTACCCAGAGATACAATCCAACAAGGAAGGTGAATTGAATTTTAAAATTTTCTTGCAAGTTAAGAACACCTAAGTGCACTACTTATGCTGAAAATTAAATATAAGCAGTGGAAGCAATAAGTATATCAATAGAAAATTAAACTTATGATGCATGAGAAGATATCACACACACAAATAAATGATATATAGTGGTTCGATGTCAGCCCAACACCTACATCCACTCCTCAAGCAATCTACTTGAGAATTTTATTATAATCATCAAGATTATAATAAGATTTTTTTTGGATTTATAATCTTAACTTAGTTGGTTTTGTGGGAGAACCAACCACAACCTAATCCCCAAGCCAATCTTAGACTTGTATAAATTCAATTCAAGGCTTGGATGAGCCTATCCCCCTAGTTTCAATCCTTATTGAAACTAGTTACAGAAAATTCAATGAGCAAAAAATTAAATACAAATAACTCCTTTGATGAGCATCTTAGAAGTCGATAAAGCTCTAATTTGATGAACTGAAATGCTCTAGAATTGAAGACTTAAGCATTAATTTGATGGAGCACTTGATTGCATTAAAGAAATTGGAGTGGAAGCTCAGTTTTTGTCTTGAAAGTTCTTTTGAAAAACTCTTTTGGATGATTGAAGTGATAATTCTAAATATTCCTCTTGTTTTCTTATTTTTCTTTTATATATACCCTTTTTGATGTCTTAGAAGTCCTTAACACTCAGTCAGAAATACCAAAAATGCATTTATAGTTGTTGAAACCAAGAAAATAACCATTTGAAAAAGTTTTGCATGCATCTGAAAAATTTTGGAACTAGCCGTTATTGTTATCAGCATTAGTTTAGTTGACTCAGCCAGATCTTGAGTCAACTCAAAGTTGTTGGGGAGTCGACTCAAGCTCTGAGATATGAAAATATAGCTCTCTAATTTTTCTAAAAGAGTCGACTCAAGGGTTATTGAGTCAACTCAAGCTCTATGCCATCCCAATCCTACATGCCAGAGTCAACTCAAGCTCTGCCTTAAGTCGACTCAAGCCCTATGCTAAATTCTGAAATGTGCTAAAGTCGACTTAATGGACTGCTTGAGTTCACTCAAGGATTGTTGCTCTTCAAAAATTCATGATTTGGCTTTTCAATACTTAAGTCTTTGCTTCTTAAACTTGAAAATCTTCAAATGTTATGTGGTAGGGTACTAATTTTCTGAAGCTTTTTATTAATAAGCCATTAGTATCAAATTTGCTCAAATATTTTATCTTTCATCAAAATCAAACCTAGGCCTAATAATTTTTTTTTTTTTGATGATGATAAAACTTTGAGTGAACACACATAGATTTTCAAATTTTAAAGCTTCTAATACTTAACCATGCATAGTATAGATTCAACATTTTAGAGCTAATTTGATTGGGAAGATTCAATAAGGATAAAAAGCTATTTGAGAAACTTTGAATCACAAACAAAAATCAAAATTCAGATTTCTCCTCCTTTTTGATTGTTTGAAAAGAATTTTAGACATAGATCTTTTCATTAGTTTATTTTATAGATGAAAGATTTTGATGTGCCAAGTTTGAACCGAGTATGTGCCATTTGTGCCAAAAATGAGTGCCATTCGTGCCAAAAGAGCATTTTAATCAATTTGAGCCAATTTTCAAATAATGTAAGCTTTTAAGCCCTCCTCTCTCCTTTTTTTAAAGTATTTTTTAGATTAATGTATGCAATGTTGTATTTGTTCATTTCATTAAATGTGAAATTCATCTATTCTTCTCCTCCTTTTTGTCATCATCAATGAACACAACAACACATAAGAGAAGAGATCATATAGCTAATAAAAGAAAACATTCATTACTATAATAGTAAAAAGGTTTATAAATAGTGTATTATATACAAAATATGAAACCAAGATAATATCACCATTATAACAGTCAATACAAACTAGTAGAAGTAAAGTCCTAAAGCAAAGATCAGTTTATAGAAGTAAAGTCCTAAAATAAAGATAAGTTTAAAGATAACCTAGGACTAATCCTCGTCAGAGAAAATATCTAGAATAGTGGAGGAGCTAGACCTAGCTATGTGAATGCCGGACCTCTTACTCTGGGTCTTACCAGAAGGACTAGTAGAAGGAAGGAAGCCAATATTCCCTCTAGTATATGTCCTAAAGGGAGGTCTAGGTGTTGGTTGAGAAGGTGCAGGATGAGATAAAGAAAATGGTCAAGATGGAGTGCTAGTAGGAGGCCAAGAAGTAGTAGGATGAGATAAAGAAAATGGTCAAGATGGAGTGCTAGTAAGAGGCCAAGAAGTAGTAGTAGTCCCACGATCAGAGATACCCATGGCTATCTATGCTGCTAGTGCCTTTGCTGCTGCTGATGCCGCTATTGCTACTGCCTCTGGGGGTGCGTAGACCTTCAACATGTTTGCTAACTATCCCATCTGAATCAGTATAGACATGATGCTAGATAATAGAGTGCTCCTCAACCCCTTCACCATATCCTGGACTTGCTGAAATCCAGCAAAGTCGATCCTCCCCCTTAGATGGCTAGCCTTCCATACCAAATTCGATACATCCTAATGCTCTGCAATAAAAGTCTCTTATGACTCCAAGGCTTGAATCCTTAGAGTCAACCATGATATCTCTGAATACAATCCACTCATCTGGGCCTCCAAACGATCAAACTGAGGTCGCATGGACTCAACAACAATATCTCTAAGCCTAATTAGTTGATCCTCATCTATTTTCACTAGTCCTGACTATAGAAGGAGCATGAGCTAGCATGTGTTGGGTGAGTCACTATAGAAGACCCATGCAGCTATACACAAGGTGGTACTGGGGACGTACTGGCTTCTGTTCTGACTAAACTCGGATCCATTGTACCCCAACTTTGTTGTATCCCATCCTATCAGAGAGGATGCATTGTAAGTATCAGAATATCTAAGTTGGATGGCAACCTCTCCCTCAAAACTGATGCCGACCTTCCTGAAAACTGATGTCAAGGCCATGCCATATGGTAGGCATGCCTTGGCTCTAGTCATGTGATCCCTCATCTGAGTTAATAGCATAGCTGGAAGGTTCACAAACTCTCCTTTGACCATGCAGTCCATAATTGCCAAATCTCTTGAAGTGACAAGGTCAAATCTACCAATTTTGAAAAAGAGGATCCTTTCCAAGATATGATGAAGGAGCCTCATCTCCAAAGATAACTGGTTGACAAAGATGTCAGTGATGCCTCTCATATCATCTCTCTCCAGAGCTATCTTCAAGGCAATCTTCTTGTCAATGGGATGCTGCAGCTTGACACCTTCGAACAGCAAACCCCATATCTCACTAAGTCTTCGAAAGTTCAAACCAAATGTGACTCCTTTTATAGTGCACATGATATCCTCAGATCCATGGGCCATAGAGCAGTAGAACTTATGGACTAAACCAAGATAGGTCGGCTGATCTATGGAGCAGAATCTCTCCCATCCCTATTGGCAGATCCAGGTTTTCACTCTAAAACCCTCGCTATCAAGAAAATTGAAATCAATCTTCCTATCGATTGTGATGGAGCAATCCATGAACATGGGAGCAGAGGAAGAGGGGGATTGTGATTGAGGAATTGTGTCGATTTTAGGTTGAGTCACCTCCAGATCAACTGACGAATCATCCTCCATGAGGATCCTCTTTCATCGAAAGGCCAATTTCTTCTTGACACCCATTTGAGCATGAGGGAGAAAGGGATTTGAGTGGCAAAGGATAGGTGGAGATAGGAGAAGAAAAGCCCTAAAGCCCCTTTTACTATTCTAAGGTTTTACAAAGAAGATCAATAGTGAAAAGAACAGTCGGTGCTCATGGTGAAAAGACTGTGATTCTAACCTTGCGTCGACTCAAAAATATCATTGAGTTAGTTTAAGCGGGAGTCGACTTATGGTTCTTCTTGAGTCGACTCAAGCAGGAGTCGACTCAGAGTTTTTCTTAAGTCAACTCAAGCTCCAGAAAGTTAAGAACTTGAGATTTTCAAGAAAAAATAAAAATTTGATGAGATCAAAAGTTCAAAAGAAGATAATTAAAGGATAGTTGACTTAAAGATCCTTAAAGAAATTAGAAATTAAAGGAGTTCTAAGAGAAAATTAGGCAAAAAGATCACAAACTCCTAACTCTCTTCTAACTGAGTAAAATCTATCTTTATTAAGAGGTTTTATGAAAATGTTAGCTAATTATTTATCAGTACAAATAAAGTCTAATAATACATCACCATTTTGAACATGATCTCTTATAAAGTGATGTCTTATTTCGATATGTTTGGTTCTACAATGCTGAATTAAATTTTTAGTTAGATTTATTATACTTATATTTGTTAGATATATATGTTCTAGAAGCCAGAATTGGCTGATACTTATAATACACTTCTAAGGACAAAATTATAATTTTGACTATAATCAATAAAATGGCTTATTTTCTATCACATATGTGTATTTAGTGTCTGTGATACATCCTTTGAGTTAATGGTAATGATAATTCAAATTTTTAAGAGTTGAAAATTTAAGACATGAATAATCATTATTAACACATAAAATGCTCTCGACCATAGGATCATCACGAGGATGGTGATTGATCCGAAAGGTTGGTGTACAATCATTTCTCTTTAGTAGATGAGTCTTGAGTCTACGATGAGGAGACACCGAAGCGAGAGTATAGATACTTGTTAGAGAATGAGGGCACTGAGCGTGACCACCTCGAGTAGTCATTAGGAAGTCTACCTTCTCATCAATGACTGACTCGATGCTGCAGTAGTGTGTCTGGTTCTTTGACCTGAGGTGCATCGGCAGTTCACCTTGAGGGTGTTATAGTTTGACTACACCATTAACTCGATCTCCTAGCCATATGGAACCCTGAGGTGTATGTTGGCTATAGCATGTTCATTGTAGGAACTGGATTGCATCAAGATGGAATCTATCTACCTCGGTGGTAGAGGAGCAGCCCTATGATGATCATGAGAATCAAGTCCAGAAGCCCATGGCCATGGTAGAGTGAAATAATAGAAAGAGTTTCTATTTAGATTTTCACATCAAACCTGAATCGAATGATTACATCATATGACAGAAACTAGGGTTTGACGAGTTCACCTTAACCCTAATCTGATCGGGGCTCAAGATAGAAGAACTTAATCACACAGGTAGCTGCACCAAGAGGTTCACATTCAGCTCTGATGGGATTGCCACCATATACTGCTAGGTGTCACTGGTGGATTTTGGGAGCAATTAGAATGATTTAGATGATCGATCATTCTAGCTATTCGAATCAGAAGAATTTTGATCCATCGAAAGAAGTTTCGATGATGTCGATGATAGAGATCATGACATATCCCATTACCATATAGAACTGAACCTAATTGGGTTACACAAATAAGGATTTGAATCTAGTGATCATCAATTAAACTAATCTAGTTTAATTGATTTGAATGAGATTCAATTAGGTTCAAGAAAATCATGCTAGCACTCGATTGAACCTAACGTTCTTCTTTTACTATCATAAATAGTTATCCTGATTGAGCCAAAGAAGTTTATGCTCAATCAAAGGCCTTCACTTGGTCTGATTGGAGCCTATCCAGATTAGAAAAGGATTATCTTATTTTATAAGATAATACCTGTCATTTCTCGTCCTTTGATTTTGATCAAAAGTTGACCTTTGACTGGTCAAATATTGACCATTGATACTTTGACTTTTTTCCATGTGTCACGCACCTATTGGAGAGCTGATGGGGACTTGTCCCCCTGCTAGAAGCTGGCAAGGAGGAGGGCGCATGCCAAGGGTGGCATGCGCCCAAGCAGGAGGCGCCTAGGAGTTCTTGTTGGACAGAAACTCCATCTTCTTTTTGGATTCCAAATAGACTCCTCCTAAGAACCAACTTTGACTGATCTTAGGTGCCATCTAAGGATGAATCCAAGGGACTCTATTTTCATCAATCAATTTTAGATCAGATTTCATAAAGAGTTGTGATTGATTGGGAAGAAGAGGAGTTGGATCACGCATAGTCTATAAATAAGACCCTGCGCCCAACTCCAAGAAAAAAAATATAATTCCCATGCCCCAAGATTTCCTCTCTCTTCCTCCATGCCAAGCTCATCTTCTCCCTCTCCTCTCCATGCTCAAAGAAGTTTGGGATTTCCGTTGGTGCGATCCAAGCGAGAGAAAAGGGACAAAAAGCTAGAAGGCTACACTGCTGCAAAGGATAATTGCTGATCTTCGAAAGGTATTTTGAAGATCCTCCAAATCAGATTCAGATCTGATTTTTAGAGATGTGATAGAGAAGAAGAAAATCTTCAGATCCAATCCAAGTGGATATCGGTAGAGGCCAGGCACTTGCGTGGCTAGATCCAGAACCTTCCGCTGCTTACAGAATCATCAACGGATAATAGGATTACCCTATATCAAGGTAAATTAAATTTAATTTAATTTATTTAGATTTTATTTTAATTATTAAAATAATAAAAATTAGATCTAAAATATTCTAGATCTGATTTGGATTAAAGAGAAAAAATTTTGAAATATATCTCTTGATCCGATCAGATCTGAACGAACCTGGATCCGAAAAATCAGGATTTTTCTTCAACTGGTATCAGAGCCAAGGTTCTAAAGTATTTAGATCTAATTTTAAATTTATTTTAATTAAAAAATAAGTGATTTTAGATGTCACATGAGATGTGATCAGATCTGAAATTAAAAAAATTAAAATTAAATAATTTGGATCTAAGATTAGAAAATATGCATGACTAGTTCTAAAATAGAATAGTTCTATAGAATAGTCTTGCATGTTTTAATTTAATTTGATTAAATCATATTTTAGATCTATTTATTTACTATTTTTTGATATTATAATTATTATAATAACATCTAAAAAATAGTAAATAAAAATTATTTAATTTTAAATATCATATGAGATATGATTGATGCATGTCTAGACTAGTTGTAGAATAGTTCTACATAATTATCTAGATTAGAAGTTTATTTTGATTAAGATCAATTTAAATCTAATTTTTTAGATTATTATGAGATAATTTAGATCTAAAAATATGCATGATTTGATACATGAGATGTATGCAAAATATGCCATGATTAGATCTAATTTATATATGAGATATATGATATAGATCTAAAACTATTTTGTAGTATTACATGTTCCTGATTAAGGCGTTCCTCTTGGCCGTCCGGATCATAAGAATGAAGAAGGGATTTAAAGGCCCTCTCCTTCCATTCGATGGGGTGTTCTTATGATGTGTAGGGGTGCTGCGTGTTCGTCCTTAATCAGAAATCCAAAACTTACTTTCTGCAAAACCCTAGATCCTGAAACCCTAGGATTTATTGTGCATATTTTGTTTATGAACCCTACTTAATTAAAAATTAAGTTTATGGAAATATTAATTAGGATCTAAAATTGAGAATTTTAGATCTAAGACATATTCATAATACTGGGTTCGGGCTTGGGTAGCTCAATTAGGTCTAAGCGGTTGATCAAACCGAATCAAGAGTTGGTTAGATGGGATCAACAATGCTTAAATTGACCAGCCTAATAGGATTAAGTCTGGGTCAAGATCGAGTCACGATCAAGCAAGACCTAATTAGGCTCAGAGGTTAGAGTCTGGATTGTAGGCTAACCCAATTGGTTCTGGCTCAACAATTTGGTGTCTAAGGTAAGTTTGGCACATACGACCGACTGGTTTTTAATTGGAAGCTACTCGACCTGAATGCATTCTTGTACGAGTTAATGGCATATTCCTTCCACCGATCTCACTTACCTGGCCATATCTGTTGACACAGTTCTGATCTGAGGTGGTCAATAATCCGAGCTAACCCATGCCACTAGGTTAGTCATAATTGTTATGACTAATGACAAGTCTAGTTTAATGAGACCTGAATCAATTCTCCCTAAGAAAAGATTAAGTCTGAGGTCTTCCACCATTGTAGATGTGCGGGCCCTTCCCGGGGTTGATTGTTCTCGGCTGGATACAGTGGCTCAGTTGCACCGAGAAGATGCAACCATGTCTATTAGGCATTGGATGCTATGGGCTGGAGGATGAGTTGGGCTCAATATTCGGATACGGTGAGAGACTCAATTAGGAATCCAGTCTATGCAAATGGTGGGTCTGACTTAACTAAGGAGTGGATCAATATTTTGGATACGGTGAGATTCATGAATTAGAGACCAAGTTTGGGTGCACCATGATTAGAGAATCATTGAACAAGAGTTGTTCACTCATTGGCTAACCCATCACCAATAACTGTTAGGTGAGGTGATGAGTCAGTTGGTGAGACCGCACCACCCACTAGAAATCATTAATCGTGGAGATTTTTGCATCTCTACAGAGAAAGTGTAGGGATCCAGAAAAATAGTGGGAGCTAATTTGTTTAAAAATAAAATTTCTAAATAAATTGGTCAAGTCATAATTATAGTATCTAACTAGAATCTTTGACTCTCTACAGAAAAATGTCTGCGTCCAACCCATTGGCACGTATCCTGGACACACATAGACTGACTGGACCCAATTATAAAGATTGGCTCAGGAACTACAAAATTATTTTGGTTTTGAGAAGTTAACCCATGTATTGGACCAGGACCCTCCCACCTTACCAGCCCGTCCATCCGTTGAACAGAGAGCATCTCTAAAAAAATGGATAGACGAAGATAATAAGGCCAGATATTACATGTTGGGCTCGATGTCTGATGAGCTCCAGCGCCAACATGAAGATATCGGGACTGCTCGCCAAATGTTGGCTCACCTACAGGAGATGTTTGGTGAACAGAGTCGCGCAGCCAAATATCAAGTCACGAAATGACTTTTTAAGGCTAAGATGCGTGATGGGCAGTCAGTCCAAGATCACTGTCTGACAATGATCAAGGACATGGAAGAGCTTGAGAAGCTCGGTGTGAAGTTAGACTTGGATCTGCAGAATGATATTATTCTGCAATCCTTGACTGATGCATATGGGCAATTCATCATGAATTACCACATGCATAAACTTCAAAATTTCTTGGCCGAATTAATGAATATGCTGGTTACCGCTGAGCTTTCTATGAAAGGTTCTAAAGGCTCAGTTCTTGCTATGGAATGGACTTCTTTCAAAAGAAAGTCTTATGGAAAGAAAAAGAAGTCTGTGAAAAAGCAGAAGGATGAAAGGATCAAAGAAGAAGAAGGCAGAGCCGAAGAAGAAGGCCGATGTCAAAGGAAAGTATTTTCATTGCAACAGCGACGGCCATTGGAAGCGGAACTGCCCTACTTACCTGGCCACCCTGAAGAACAAGAAGGAAGGTCCTTCTGGAGGTATGCTCGTTATTGAGTCTAACCTTACGGTTTCTTCTGCATCCAGTTGGGTGCTTGACTCTGGTTCTAGTGCTCATCTGTGCACTTTCATGCAGGGTCTTGAGGATAGCAGGAGGCTGAGGGATGGAGACATGATCCTACGCATCGGTAATGGAGCAAGAGTTGCTGCAGTAGCCGTGGAAACATACCCTCTTCGATTACCATCTGGTTTAGACTTAGTTTTGAAAGACTGTTATTATGTGCCTGCAGCTAGCAGGAATTTGATTTCTGTTTCATGCTTAGCACAAGAAGGTTATGTGATCACCTTCTTTAAGGACCATTGTAACATTCTTTATGAAAGAAATAAAATTGCAAATGGTTTTCTTATTAATGGTCTTTATCAGCTACATATTGATGTACCTATTCTAACTATCGAGCAAAACGTGAATGCCAAACGACCTAGGGATAGTCCAAACGATAGATATCTATGGCACCTGAGATTAGGTCATATAGCAGAAGATAGGATCAACAAATTGGAGAAAAATGGGCTATTGAGTCCATTGACTTCTGAGTCATATCCAACTTGTGAATCTTGTCTTCAAGGCAAAATGACTAAACTTTCTTTTGTTGGACATGGGGAGAGGGCCACAGATCTCCTTGCCCTAGTACATACTGATGTGTGCGGCCCATTTGATGTGCCGGCTAGAGGCAATTTTGTCTACTTCATTATCTTTACCGATGATCTGTCTAGGTATGGGTATGTGTATCTTATGAGACACAAGTCTGAAGCTTTTGAAAAGTTCAAAGAATTCAGACATGAAGTAGAAAAATAAACTGAAAAACCCATTAAGGTTCTTCGATCAGATCGAGGAGGTGAATACCTTAGCCGAAAATTCCTAGACTATCTAAAGGAAAATGGCATAGTCTCTCAATGGACTCCACCAGGAACACCTCAACTCAACGGGGTTTCAGAACGGAGAAATCGGACTCTATTGGATATGGTTCGATCCATGATGAGCTTCACAGACCTTTCCCTGATTTTCTTTGGGGACACTCATTGTTAACTTCAATTTATCTACTGAATAGGGTTTTCTCTAAAACCGTTCCTACCACACCGTATGAGATATGGCACGGTAAGAAACCAAGTCTGAGTCATCTCAGAATTTGGGGTTGTCCGGCTCATGTCAAAAGACAACAAGCGGACAAGTTAGAGTTTAGGTCCTTTAGAGCTCGATTCATAGGATATCCTAAAGAGTCATTAGGATACTATTTCTACATTCCAGAAGACCACAATGTGATTGTGAGTCGACATGCCATCTTTCTTGAAAAATAGTTTATTCAAGATAGTGGCATTGGAAAAGCAGATTAAGCTTGATGAGAAAGTCTCACAAGTACAACGAGCTAAGGACCAATTGGAACCAAATCAGGTTGAGCCAATAAAAATACTACCTCCTCCACCTCGTAGATCGAAAAGAGTTTTCCAGTCCCCCTGAAAGATACTTAGGTATTATTTCAGAGGAAGTAGAGAAAATATTCCTCGTAGGTAATGGTGCTCATGGTGATGATCCCAAAACCTACAACGAGGCGATATCAGATATCGACTCCGAGAAATGGCTAGAGGCAATGCAGTCAGAAATTGACTCGATGCACTCAAACCAAGTCTGGACCTTGGTAGATCCACCAGAAGGTATAGTACCTATTGGGTGTAAATGGATCTTCAAGAGAAAGATTGGTGCAGATGGGAAATGTGGAGACATTCAAGGCTAGACTAGTGGCAAAAGGTTATAGTCAACGTGAAGGCATTGACTATCAGGATACCTTTTTTCCCAGTGGCTATGCTAAAATCCATCCGCACATTGCTTGCTGTTGCAGCCTATTTCGATTATGAAATATGGCAAATGGACGTGAAAACGGACATTCTTAAATGGATATCTTGAGGAAGATATCTATATGGAACAGCCGCTAAGTTTCACATCCAGTGATACTGATCACAAGGTTTGCAAGCTGCAAAGGTCCATATATGGACTTAAGCAAGCATCTCGGAGCTGGAACACTCGTTTCAATGATGTGATCAAAAAGTTTGGTTTCATCAAAAATGAAGAGGAACCATGTGTTTTCAAAAAGGTCAGTGGGAGCGCTGTTGTCTTCCTCGTATTGTACGTGGATGACATCCTCCTTATTGGGAATGATATTCCCATATTGACAACAGTCAAAATGTGGTTGTCCAAGAAATTCTCCATGAAAGACCTAGGTGAAGCATCCTTTATTCTAGGAATTAAGGTCTATAGGGATAGACCGAATAGGATGCTAGGACTTTCACAGAAGATGTACATAGAGAAAGTACTAAGAAAACTCTTAAGAGGGGAGATTAATACCCTTCAGACATGGTATTCATCTTTTTCAAGAAGATGTGCCCTAGCACACCTGAGGAAATAGAATGCATGAGCAAGATCCCTTATGCTTCTGCAATAGGGAGCCTCATGTATGCCATGCTATGTACACGACCTGATATAGCCCATGCTGTGAGTGTCACAAGCAGATATCAGTCAAATCCAGGTGAAGAACACTGGACTTCTGTGAAATGTATCCTTAAGTACTTAAGAAGAACTAAGGATATGATGTTGGTCTTTGGTAATGGAGAACTCCAAGTCCAGGGATACACAGACTCGGAATTTCATGTCCGATATAGATGATCGAAAGTCGACATCTGGGAGTCTATTTGTGTGCAATGGTGGTGCTGTCAGCTGGAAGAGTTTCAAGCAAATCGTGATAGCAGATTCCACCATGGAAGCAGAATATATCGCTGCATCAAAGGCTGCGAAGGAAGCATTCTGGTATAAGAAGTTTGCTGCAGAAATTGGAGTAATGCCATCAGATGCCATTCCTCTATACTGCGACAACAATGGCGCCATAGCCCTTGCTAAGGGACCGAGGTCTCACCAGAAATCCAAGCACATTGAGCGGCGATACCACCTATCCACAATTACCTCGAGAAGGGTTACGTCGAGGTCAAGAGAGTCAATTTCGTAGATAATGTGGCAGACCCACTTACAAAATCATTGGGACAACAAAAGATCGAAGCCCACCTTGAGAAGATGGGATTTAGACTTGTAGCCAATTAGCTTTAGGATAAGTGGAAGATTGTTAGATATATGTGCCCTAGAAGCCAGAATTGGCTGACACTTGTAATACACTTCTAGGGGCAAAATTATAATTTTGACTATAATCAATAAAATGGGTTATTTTCTATCACATATGTGTATTTAGTGTCTGTGATACATCCTTTGAGTTAATGGTAATGATAATTCATATTTTCAAGAGTTGAAAATTTAAGACATGAATAATCATTATTAACTCATAAAATGCTCCGACCATAGGATCATCACGAGGATGGTGATTGATCCAAAAGGTTGGTGTACAATCGCTTCTCTTTAGTAGATGAGTCTTGAGTCTATGGTGTGGAGACACCGGAGCGAGAGTATAGGTACTCGTTAGAGAACGAGGGCACTGAGCGTGACCACCTCGAGTAGTCATTAGGAAGTCTACCTTCTCGTCAATGACTGACTCGATGCTGCAGTAGTGTGTCTGGTTCTTTGACCTGAGGTGCATCGACAGTTCACCTTGAGGGTGTTATAGTTTGACTACACCATAACTCGATCTCCTAGCCATTCGGAATCCTGAGGTGTATGTTGGCTATAGCATGTTCATTGTAGGAACTGGATTGCATCAAGATGGAATCTATCTACCTCGGTGGTAGAGGAGCAGCCCTATGATGATCATGAGAATCAAGTCCAGAAGCTCATGGCCATGGCAGAGTGAAATAATAGAAAGAGTTTCTATTTAGATTTTCACATCGGACTTGAATCGAATGATTACATCATATGACAGAAACTAGGGTTTGACGAGTTCACCTTAACCCTAATCTGATCGGGCTCAAGATAGAAGAACTTAATCACACAGGTAGCTGCACCAAGAGGTTCGCATTCAGCTCTGATGGGTTGCCACCATATACTGCTAGGTGTCACTGGTGGATTTTGGGAGCAATTAGAATGATTTAGATGATCGATCATTCTAGCTGTTCGAATCAGAAGAGTTCTGATCCATCGAAAGGAGTTTCGATGATGTCGATGATAGAGATCATGACATATCCCATTACCATACAGAACTGAACCTAACTAGGTCACACAAACAAGGGTTTGAATCTGGTGATCATCAATTGAACTGATCCAGTTCAATTGATCTGAATGAGATTCAATTAGGTTCAAAGAAATCGTGCTAGCACTCGATTGAACCTAACGTTCTTCTTTTACTATCATAAATAGTTATCCTGACTGAGCCAAAGGAGTTTGTGCTCGATCAAAGGCCTTCACTTGGTCTGACTGGAGCTTGTCCAGATTAGAAAATGGTTGTCTTATATTGTAAGATAATACCTATTATTTTTGGTCACCTGCCATTTTTTATCCTTTGACTTTGATCAAAAGTTGACCTTTGACTAGTCAAATATTGACCATTGATACTTTGACTTCTATCCATATGTCATGCACCTATTAAAGAGCTGGTGGAGACTTTTCCTCCTACTAGAAGCTGGAAAAGAGGAGGGCGCATGTCAAGGGTGGCGTGCGCCCAAGCAGGAGGCACCCAGGAGTCCCTGTTGGATAGGACTCCATCTCCTTTTTGAATTCCAAATAGACTCCTCCTAAAAACCAACTTTGACTGGTCTTAGGCACCATCTAAGGATGACTCCAAGGGACTCTATTTCCACCAATCAGATTTAGATCTGATTTCATAAAGAGTTGTGATTGATTGGGAAGAAGAGGAGTTGGATCGCGCATAGTCTATAAATAAGATCCTGCGACCAACTCAAAGAAAAAAAATACAATTCCCATGCCCCAAGGCTGCCTCTCTCTTCCTCCTCCATGCCAAGCTCATCTTCTCCCTCTCCTCTCCATGCCCAAGGAAGTTTGGGATTTTAGTTGATGCGATCCAGGCGAGAGAAAGGCGATAGAAAGCTAGAAGGCTGCACTGCTGCAAAGGACAACTACTGATCTTTGAAAGGTATTTTGAAGATCCTCCAAATTAGATTCAGATCTAATTTTTGGAGACATGATAGAGAAGAAGAGGATCTCTAGATTCAGCTTGAGTGGATACCGATAGAGGCCAGACACTTGCATGGCTCGATCCAAAACCTTCCACTGCTTATAGGATCATCAACGGATAATAGAATTACCCTACATCAAGGTAAATTAAATTAAATTTAATTTATCTAGATTTTATTTTAATTATTAGAATAATAAAAATTAGATCTAAAATATTTTAGATCTAATTTAGATCAAAAAGAAAAAAATTTGAAATATATCTCTTGATCCGATCAGATCTGAACGAACCTGATCCAAAAAATCAGAATTTTTCTTCAGTATTATCATATTTTATTAAAATATTATTTAATTTTATTTTATAATATTTTAGTTGTTGCTTAATCTATAAGATTTTAGCATAATAACTTTCGATAGCAATATACTCAACTTCCATCATAAATAGTGCTATCGAATTTTATTTCTTGCTAAATCATGAGATCGAGTTCACAGCTAAAAATTGACATGTTCTACTTATACTTTTTCTATCAAGTTTACATCCAGCAAAATCAGTATCTGAATATATAATCAAATTAATTGTAGAATCTTTAGAATACCATAAGCCTATATTATATGTTCTTATTAAGTATCTAAGAATTATTTTAATATGATTTCGTAGGATTCGCTTGATATCTTGCATGTATACATACACTAAGTATTATATCGAGTCTACTAGTAGTAAAATAGAGTAAAGATCTAATAATATCTCTATAAAGTTTGTGATCGATACTCTTACCATTCTCATTTTTGTTAACTTTGCAAGAAGGACTCATAAGTGTACCAAGGGATTTTGTGCTCTCCATCCTAAATTTCTTGATAATTTTTTTGATATACTTATTTTGATTGATAAAGATTTCCTTCTTGGTTTGCTTGACTTGGTGTCCAAGAAAGAAATTTAATTCTCCTATTATGCTTATCTCAAAAATCCTCCTGCATTAACTTAGAAAATTCTTAATAAAAAAATATTAATAACATCAAATATAATATCATCTATATAAATTTTTACAACCAATAAGTCACTATCTTTTTTTTTAAGAATAAGATTGTATCTACACTATCTTTAGTAAAATCTTTTTCAAGTAAAAACTTATTTAATCTCTGATACCAAGCACGAGGTACTTGCTTTAAACCATACAAAGCTTTATGCAGTCTAAAAATATGATTTGAAAAATTATAATTTTCAAAATCGGAAGATTGTTCTACATACACTTTCTTTGATATATATCTATTCAAAAATATACTTTTAACATCCATTTGATATAATTTAAAATTTATATAATATGCAAAAGATAAGTAATAGTCTAATTACTTCTAATCTAGCAACGGAGGCATAGATTTCAACAAAATCAATATTCTCTTCTTGATTGTATCCTTTAGCAACTAATCTAGTTTTGTTTCTTATTACAATATCATTTTTATCTAATTTATTTTTGAATACCCATTTAGTTTCTATTATTAAATAGTCAATTGGTCTATCAACTAGTATCTATACTTTATTTCTTTTAAATTGATTTAATTCTTCTTGCATTGCAATCATCTAATTTGGGTTATTTTCAGCTTCTTCTAGAATTTTAACTTCAATTTGTGATACAAAGACTAGATAATTATTGATATTTTTTTAATAAAAAGTGAGTTTTTATCCCATGGAATAGATCATCAAATATTAGATCCTTAAGATGCATATGTGCATACTTCCATTCCTTAGGCAAGCTTCGATCTTGATGATCTTCCATTTTATTTTCATCTTCTTTGCTTTCTTGCTTGTTGTCTTGAGCTGAAGAATCTTTTAGGGTAAGCTCTTCAACTCATTTTTCAATTATTCCTGCATCATTATTAGCAAAATCTTCTTTTCTAAAAGATTGGTCATTAGTTTCATCAAATACTATATATATAGACTCTTCAACAACAAGTATCCTTTTGTTGAAGATCCTATAAATTTTGCTAGATAATGAGTATCTTAAGAAGATATCCTCATTTGATTTGGCATCAAGTTTTTTAAGATTATCTTTGCCATTATTAAGTATAAAATATTTACAACCAAAAATATGAAAGTAACTAATATTTAATTTTTTATTTTTTCAAAGTTCATAAAGGTTTTCTTTAATATAGGCCATATCAATGCTCTATTTAGAATATAACATACTGTATTGATAGTTTTAGCCTAAAAATAACTTAAAAGATGACTTTCATACAACATGGTTTGGGCCATTTCTTCTAAGATTCTATTTTTTCTTTCAACAATCTCATTTTGTTGAGATGTTCTAAGAGCAGAAAATTATGTTCAATCCTCTTTACATTATAAAAACTTTCAAAATGATAGTTTTTAAATTTATTTCCATGATCACTTCTAATATAAATGATTGTTAAATTCTTTTCATTTGTGACTTTTCTATAAAACTTAGTGAATGCTAAAAATACTTCATCCTTTTATGCCAAAAATAATATCCAAGTAAATCTAGAAAAGTCATTTACTATCATAAGTCTATACTTTTTTTCTCCTAGGCTTGTAGTCCTAGTTGGTTCAAATAAATCTATATGAAGTAGTTCAAGAGGTCTTGAAGTTGAAACCATGTTTTTAGATTTAAAAAAATTTTTGATTTATTTTTTAAATTGGCATGCATCATAAAGTTAACTTATGCTTAATAGGTTATGATAAGTACCATAACCATTAAAAATATTAATTTATAAATTAATTTATCTTTATTTTTAAAAATTAAATATTTTTATTTATTATTTTTAGAAAATATAATTATAAATAGAAAGAGCTCATTTTTCTAATTATAATGAAATAAATTTAGAGCTAATCCGATTTAAAACATATCCGATATAAATTTTCAAAACAAAATATATATATTGACTCTATCAGCATGTTTAGCCAAGCCACCAAAAATAGCTCAGCCAATGTGTCCCAGTTCTGCTGGCGCGCTAGCAAGCCAACCCAGCAGGAGAAACCAGCCTGCAAGCCTGCAGCCCACACACAGTGCCAGCCCACTGGCCCACCAACCCATTAGACTGCCGGTGGTGTATAGTGAACCGACCGGCCGATCCACAAAATCACATGTAGACTGCCAGCTTAGCAAAAGATGGTGAATCATCGATCACCACATGGTGGACCTAGACCCTTAAGGGGTTCAGAAAAAATCTCACATGGCTTATGGGGGCAAATGGTAATTTTACATGCTAGATGTGCGGTGATTGGTTATGGTCTACGGTGTGGATGGTTTATGCAGTCCATGAGAATAGTAGATGTATGATCGTACGGCTATGGTCGTTCTCAGTCAAAATCGGATGGCTGTGGTCATTTCCTATTTTGATTCGATTTCCATCAGCGGCTGTTATGCGATTGAATGGCTTTGGATGCTCCCGACATTGATCCAATGGCCGACGACACTCCCGATGGTGATCAAGGCATCTAGACTATGATTCGACGGTCCAAATCTTCCTAATCAAAGCCATCCAATGGTCAGAATTGAATCCGACTCGATCTGAGTTTTTAACATAGGAATTTTGGGATTTTTTCAAGCATTTGATCAAAATCCAATAGCCAGAACTCATGAAATTCAATAGGACGCATCCAGGGACTATTTTAATCTGATTTTTCTTGGGATTTCTCTATTTTTGCTGATCAAAACTTCTCCTTAGTCCCACATTGCCTAGTAGCAAAGGATCCAGCCCTCCTAACTCTATTTAAAGGACACTAGGCCATCAAATCAAATCATCTTTGGTTAAAAAAAAGTGATAGTAAAGGGTAAAACCATATTTAGGATTCATGATTGCTTTAAGGCAGACAGTGCTGAGAGAAAGAGCCGATCTTCTACACCATCTCAATGCCAACATCGATCCAAGATCAAGATCAATATTAGTTTTTATTTTTTTTCCCATCTTTCTAATTTCATGTATTTAATTTTTGAATATTAATTTTAATGCAAAATTTCTTTTATGCACTTTAAATTTTAGCTCTTCATTTTTAATTGCAATTTAATTTCTGCTTTTTACTTTTATTTGCTCTTTATTTTTATTACAAGTAGATGCTAAGATCTAACTAGTAAATCTTAGTACCAACTTTAATTTTCTACATAGTTTAATTTTTATTTTTTATTTATAATTTTTTTTATTTTATTTTTTTAAATTTTTTTTATAAAAATTAAAGATTTTAAAACTAAAATACTGTCTTCTCTATAGATTCGATCCGGCTCACTACTATCTATGTATTTTTAATATTTTTAAGATGTTAAAATTAAACTAATAAACATGATGTTTTAATGATAACATCGTATTCTTATCAAATTTTTGGCATCATTATCGAAGAATGGCATAGATGCTAATTTCTTTTGATTTTTTAAATTTTTTTATAAATTAAGAATAATTTCAGTAAATGCATCAAATTTTTGGCACCGTTGTCGAAAAAGGCATGAACATTAAAATTTTTTATTTTTTTGATTTCTTATAAAAAATTATAAATAAAATTTTTGACCTTTCTATTTTTTTTTAAATATTGCTCACTAGCTTTTTGTTGTTTATTTTGCAGAAAAAGAAAGAAGAAAAGCAAAAGAAATAGGAGAAGGAAGATAGCTTTCAAGTTTCTTTGCTGAGATCAATCTTAACCCTAAATTTTTTAATTTTTAAATTAATTTAAAAAATATTCACTTAAATCTTATTAAAAGCTTCATGATAAGATTAAAAATTCTAATTGCTTAGAGCATCCATCATATTAGTTTTATTTTTATTTTCTTTTTTAGTGATCGCTGGAGATAAGGTGAGCATCTCAAGTTTAATTAGTTTTATGTATCTAATTTAGTTGCATAGAACTTCCTATCTGAAAGTGATTGTGCCTATTCATCTTTAAATTAATTTAAAGGCATAATTCATTAATCAAGATAAGATAAGAATTTGATCATTCTTTCTTGGCCTACAAATAACCAACCAGCATCCTACATTGATCTAAGCTTTTAATTTTAAAATCAATTAAACATCAACCCTAGGAACTCGAGCTCAATAGGACAAGAAATCCTAAGAGTTAGACTGGATTAGGGTTAGTCAGTTTGACTAATGTCTAAGATAAGTAGTTCAAGAACTGCATCTCGAAGAAAGATGATTACTTAATTGGTTCTGTTAGCTTACCTAGCCAAGATATGGTGTCTAAGAAAAGCAACGAGAGAATTTCCACCAATCTTACACTTACTTGACCAGTTAATTGGCTGATTTTATACTTTGAGAACTTAAAGATAACCTTGACAGTGAGCTGTCTAGATTTAGGACAACTCTTAATCAAGATTATTTGTCTAACTTGATTGCTAACTAAAACATCAAACTTAATTAAAACTAATTCTTCTCCTTCTTAGTTCTAGGACTCCTTAAGATCTTTTTCTTAGAACTCTTCTCTCTTTCTTCTCCTTTTCTCTTCCAAAAATTAAATTAAATTAAATTAAACTAAACTAAATTATATTTTTTTTAAAAAAATTAAAAATTAATAAAAATTTTAAAAAAATAAAAATAATAAAAAATAAAAAATCTAAAAAAATTTCTAAACCATACGTTAGGGTTACACTAGTACGTGCATGGTAGGTGATCACTTGCTCTGACCTAATTGAACCAAATCATAAAATTGAATGGTTAAACCATATTAAACCCAATAATCAAATGACTAAAAATCCTAGAGAACCACCTAGACATATGAAGAAATATTTTATTTCTTTTATTTATAATCCATTAACTTATATCCAATTACCTGATATTCTTGCAATCCACTATGTGATCAAGCTGACCATAATCTAAATGCTCCCATCGTTCTATGAGAATACCAATGAAGATTCTTATAAGTATCTAGATGAATTTTTAAAAATCTGCTCTATGATGAAAATCTATAATTTAACTGATAATGCCCTTAGATTAATTTTATTCTCTTTTTTATTAAAAGACAAAGCCAAGTACTGGCTTGGCATAATAGAGAGGCCAATCAAAACTTGGGTTGAATTACAACATGAATTTCTTAAGAAATTTTATCCCATAGGCCGAACCAACACCATGAGGTGAGCTATCATCGGATTTGATCAGCTTTCAGGAGAACAAATTCATGAGTCTTGGGAGAGACTTAAGAAACTTCTTAGAAAATACCCATACCATGGTCTGTCTAAGTGGTAAATAGTTCAAGCTTTCTATGAGAGTTTAGAAAATCAATGTAAACAAATGGTAGATGCATCTTGTGGAGGTGCATTCATGAACAAGAATGAAGATGAAGCCTATGTCTTATTTGAAATCTTGAGTGAAAACTTAATTAATCATGCTTTGTTATCTTTCTATCAAAAGCAGGTAGGAATCTATGATGATCCAAAATCTAGTTCTAAGGTTGATTCAAATTTGATAAATAAAGTGAATCTTCTTGCCCAAAAATTAGATCAATTTCTAATCTTAGATCAATAATCTCCTACATAATTCACGTCATCCTTTAATTATCAGGAGATTTGTTCTATCTATGCTAGCCCAACCCATCATGTGAGTGAATGTCCTACGGCTGCATAGTTTTTACCTTTTATTCAAGAACAAGTTCAAGTTGCACAAGGCTACTCCAAGCTGGTTAATGATCCTTTTTCAAACTCATATAACCTAGATTGAAGAAATCACTCTAATTTTTCTTGGATAGTCCAATAGACTTAGGCTCATACTCAATATCAAAATTATGCCTATTATAGTGGTCAGCCTAGTTAATCTATCCAGCTATCATATTATAATCAACCATCATACCTACCTTCTCAATAGACCAATCTAGCCAACAATAGATTTAACCAACTTCAATAATCGATTTTGACTCAACAATAATCTATCATCAGGCTAGAAGTCCAAATAAGATAACTAGTCGAGTCTACCATAAGAAAAGAACTAGGTCAATTGCTGAGCCAATCGATTCTTATAAACAATCCATCTATTATCTACTAATCATCTGAACCTAATTATCAATTTAATATTCCACCTAAGAATCTTCAATTTGAGACTACCAAAGTAATTTCTGAACTTAAAAGTTATAGGATTCTTATGAATTTATACCAAGATCAGGTGAGTGAGGCTAATACTGATGCTAGCTAAAATAAAAATTTAAAAGAAAAGATTATTACTGAAACTAACCATATAGAAGAACCTGAGCTTCGAACTAGTACTGATGCCGGTTCCTATATGAGTGAGATAAATAAAGAAAAGAAGAGAGCGGATGATTTATCTTATTTCTTTCAGCCCTAGAAGTCGGTTTGTCTTACAAAAACCAAGGAGCATGCAATGAAATACCAATGAAGTTGTTTAAGTAAGATCATATTAATTTACCTCCATAATAAAAGCCATCTTTAGACATTCTTTCAGTACTCATTGAATCAAACTTAACTTCTAATACAAAAACTCAATTCATGAGCATTTTAGAAGAATAAATAGAAAAAATTCTTGAGAAATAAGGTTCTAAGATTGGGGTCACAAATTATCTTCTCATAATTAATAATAAATTTATTAATAAAGGGATCATAAGCTATCTTTCTGAGATTGGTAATCCAAAATTATCAAAATTTATCAATCCAATATTTGATATAGGATAGGTAAGCTACCTTATGTCTGACTGAAGATGGTAAACTTAGCGCTTATTGGAAGACAATTTAATATTTATTTTTCTTGCATCTAATTTATCTTTTTAGTTTATTTTTTTAAGATATTTTGAATAAGTTGGAGGGAGAGCTCAAATTTTTAAAGATCTATACTAGATCGAAAACATATTAAGTCAGGTATATTCTTTTTCATTCTTTATTATATTCTTTATTTTTTTTCTCCATTGAGGACAATATCGATTAAGTTAGAGGAAGAATAATAATTTTTTTTAATTTTAAAGTTCTCAAAGAAGTTAATATTTATCATTTAGATACCTGATTATGCTTAAGAATCGAGTTAAACTAAGCATTTTTAAAAGAAAATTGATGCATAAATCAAAAAATTTATGAGATATTGAGGAATCAAGTATTAAAAAAATCCAATAAAGTGTTTAGTCTAGAATATAAATAATTTTTTTTAGTATTTCTAATTTTTCTACCAACATCAAAGAAGAGTCTACTTTTTATGAGCTTGTGTAGGATAACTATTCGTTTCTTCATATAAAAAAATTACTCTTAAAATAAAATAGTTTTTAAGTACTTCTTATTGAGTAATTGGGCATCTTTGCTTAAGCAAGCATTAAGTTTCGCATCAAAAGACAAGAAGGACAAAGAAACTCATTATAAAATTAGTCTTAACTCATAGCCTATTTAATTCGAACTAGTAAGCCGAGGGGTATTTTATACCTAGTGGTCTAAAGCCAACTGGTTTGGGAGTCTTTGGTCCAAGACTCGCTACATGGATCAAATAAAAAGCTTAAAAAATTAAGACACTAAATAGTGGTATAATATATATATATATATATATATATATATATATATATATATTGGTTTTTTACCGAGCAACTGGATTCTGTTGTCTAAGTAAGTAATGATATTCACATAAAAAAATTGATAATGTGAATAAAAAATTTTAATAAATGAAGGATGGAAGTAGCAATATACTTACCCATATGAAAGTTTAGATAATTCAGAGATAAAAATAGGAATAATTTAGAAAAAAATTTAAAAAAATTAAATATTCTATTTAATTTTTATATTGGTAAGTACTAATACTTCAATGATATACTTCACTCATGCTCTACGAAATATCAATGGGTATTTTAAAAATTGCTCGATGAAATTCAAAACTCTAAAAGGATATCTAAAACTAAATTCTTTCTTTACTCGAGGATGAGCAAAGCTTAAGTTAGGGATATGATAAGTACCATAAATACATTATTAAAAGTATTAACTTATAAATTAATTTATTTTTATTTTAAAAAATTAAATATTTTTTTATTATTTTTAAAAAATATAATCATAAATAAAAAGAGCTCATTTTTTGGATCACAATGAAATAAATTTGGAGCCAATCCGATTAAAATGGACCCGATATGAATTTTCAAAGAAAAAAATAAAAAAAATATATATGGGCTCAGCTGGCTTGCTCAGCCAAGCTACTGAAAATAGCTCAACCATCACGTCCAAGCCCAACTGGCGTGCCAGCTAGCCAACCCAGCAAGAGAAGCCAGCCCATAAGCCTGCGAGCCTACGCACAGTGTCAGCCCATCAACCCATTAGGCTGCTAGTGCATGATAAATCGATCGGCTGGTCCATGCAATCACACATAGATCGCCAGCTTAGTAGAAGGCGGCGGTGAATCATCGACCGCCACATGGTGGACCTAGATCCTTAAAGGATTCAAGAAAAATCTCATGACGGGGGCAAACTGATAATTTTACATGCTAAGGCTCGTGGTGATTGGTTGCGGTCTACGATATGGATGGTCTACATGATCCATGGGAACAGTAGATGCATAGTCATGAAGCTGTGGTTTTTTCTAGTCAAAATCGAACAGCTATGGTTATTTCCTATTTTGATTTGATTTCCATCAGTGGCTGTTGCATGATCGAATGGCTTCGGATGCTCCCAACATTGATCCAACAGCCGACGACGCTCCTGGCGGTGATCAAGGCATCTAAACTATGATTCGACAGCCCAAATCTTCTTGATTAAAGCCATCCAATGGTCAGAATTGAATCCGACCAGATCTAGGTTTTTAATAGAGGATTTTTAGGATTTTTCAAGCATTTGATCAAAATCTGATGGCTAGAACTCATGAAATTCAATAGGATGCATTCAAGGACTATTTTAATCTAATTTTTATTGAGATTTTTTTATTTTTGTCAATCAAAACTTCTTCTTAGTCCCACATTGCCTAGCAGTAAAGGTTCCAACCCTCCTAACTCTATTTAAAGGAAACTAGTCCATCAAATCAAATCATCTTTGATTAAGAAAAGGTGATGGTAAAGGGTAAAGCCATGCTTGGAATTCATGGTTGCTTTGAGGTAGATGGTGAGGAGAGGAAGAGCCGATTTTCTACACCATCTCAATACCAAAACTAATCCAAGATCAAGATCAATATTAGTTTTTATTTTCTTTTTCCTATCTTTTTAATTTCATGTATTTAATTTCTAAATATTAATTTTAATGCAAAAATTTTTTATGCACTTTAAATTTTAGCTCTTTATTTTTAATCATAATTTAATTTTTTCTCTTTATTTTTAATTATTCTTTATTTTTATTGTAAGTAGATGCTAAGATCTAACCAGTAGATCTTAGTACCAAGTTTAATTTTTTACATCATTTAATTTTTATTTTTTATTTATAATTTTATTTTTTATTTTATTTTTTTAAAATATTTTTTTATAAAAATTAAATATTTTAAAACTAAAATACTATCTTCTTTGGAGATTCAATCTGACTTACTACTATCTATATATTTTTAATCTTTTTAAGAAGTTAAAATTAAACCAATAAGCATGGTGTTTTAATGACGACATCGTGCTCTTATCAAGTTATGCTTTAATATATCTACTAAAAGAGTATTTTCTATGAATATAGGAGTGATACATTTTTTATCAATTTTAATAATGTGTCCTTTGCCATTATCGCCAAAGGTCACCACTCCTTCTTCCTTTGCTTCTAGAATGATAAAACTTTGTTCTATTATGTATCTTGAGCATCCACTATTAAGGTACCATAATTCTTTCTTTTCTTTAGTTACAAAACACACCTACATGCAGAAATTAAGAGATTTAGATACCCAAGTCATCTTGGGTCCTTAAGGATTAGTAAGCATGATTTCTTTAGGAATCCAAACTATTTTAAATTTCTACTCACTTTTCAATCTTCTAAAATCATAATTATATGCTTTTTGTCCATTTTTACTATAGCAAAAACAAGTTACATTTTGAGATGTTATAGTAGATTTTTTTATAAAGTTCTTTAGAAATTTTTATTTGTTATGAGGTTTAAAACCAAGACCTACCTTGTTAAAGACTGCTCTTTGATCATTTAAAATTATATGAAAATTTTCAGAAGTATAGGTAAATTTTTTAACTATTGCTTTATATTTTTCAACTTCCTTTCTTAGGTTTTGAATTTCTATATTTGCAGCTTTCTTTTCTTTTAAGAGTGCTTCCTTTTCTATGATTAAAGTTTAATTTTTGGATTTCAGACTTTTATTTTTCAAAGAAAGTTTTTTAAATTCATCAATTAAATCATGAAAAGCCTCTTGTAATTCATTAAAAGTAAATTTACATTGAGCTTGATATTTTATCTCTTCTTCTTCTTATGCCATGAGATAAAGGTTCAATACTTCTTATGCCTCCTCAACCGAGCTTGTCTCATCACTATCATCTCAAGTTGCTATCATTGCCTTCTTCTTAGTCTTCTTGAACGATTTCTTTAGTAAGGGGCAGTCCATCTTGAAATGTCCTAGTTTCTTACACTCAAAATAAGTAGGTGGCTCCTTCTCTTTATCTTTCTTCCTTTCCTTACTTGGCTCACCCTTAGAGAAGGATTTCCTTCTAAAATTTAGCCTCTTCTTCTTCATGAAATGTCCGAATTTTCTAGTTATAAGGGCTAGCTCTTCATCTTCATTATTATTCTCTGAGGTCTCACTTTCCTTCTCTATTTTGGCTGTTAACTTGATGGCTGTGGTCTTTTTCTTCTTGGTGTCTTTCTCGATGTTTTATTTAATAGTCAGCTCATACATCATTACAGAACCAAGAAGCTCTTCAAGCGATAAGATGTTAAGGTCCTTTGCTTCTTGTATTACTATCACCTTTATCTTCCAAGCTTAAGAAAGAGATTCAAAAAAATTTCTCACAAGTTCACTATTAGTATAAGACTTGTCTAAGCTCTTAAGATCATTAATTATATCAGTAAAATGGATAAATATTTTAGTTATGATTTTAGCATGTTCTATTTTAAATAGCTCATATTTATGTATTAACATATTTATTTTGGATTTTTTCACTTAATTTGTACCCTCATGGATAACTTCAAGCATATCCTATATTTTTTTTATAGAAATATAGGTGAAAATTTGATTAAATTAATTGGCATCAAGTAAATAATAAAGCATATTCATTGTTTTAATATTCAATTATGTCATCTTCTTATCAATGTCATCCCAATCTTTTTTTAGTTTTGGAATAATATTGCCATCAATGATGATAGTGAGTGTGTGTGGTTCATTGATTATAATACTTCATAGATTATAATCAAATATTTGAATGAATATATACATGTGTGCTTTTCAATATGTATAATTAGAACTATTAAACAAAGGAGGTTGGTTGGTGGACCGTCTTTCAGCTAGAAAATATTCAATTAGATTATCATCTTAATTTTTTACTCTAGATCATAAGATAAATAAGTGAATGAGAGTGCCTACTTTGATACCACTTATTATCCAAAGATACAACCCAAGAGGAGGGTGAATTGGATTTTAAATTTTTTTTTGCAAGTTAAGAACACCTTTATGCACTACATATGCTAAAAATTAAATGTAAGCAGTGAAAGCAATAAATATATCAGCATAAAATTAAATTTATGACGTAAGAGAGGATATCACTTGCACAAACAAAAGATGTATAGTAGTTCGGTATCAGCCTAACACCTACGTCCACTCCTAAGCAATCCACTTGAGAATTTTACTATAATCACCAAGATTATAATAAGATTATTTTTTGGGTTCACAATCCTAACCCAGTTGGTTTTATAGGAGAACCAACCACAACCTAATCTCCAAGCCAAACTTAGGCTTATACAAATCTAATTCAAGGCTTGGATGAGCCTATCCCCCTAGTTTCAATTTCTATTGAAATTAGTTACAGAAAATTCAGTAAGCAAAAAATTAAATACAAATAACTCCTTTGATGAGCAGATTGATTAGAAGTTGATGAGGCTCTGATTTGATGAACTGAAATGCTCTAGAATTAAAGGCTTAAGCTTTAATTTGATGGAGCACTTGATTGCACAAAAGAAACTAGAGTGGAAGCTCAGTTTTTGACTTAAAAGTTTTCTTGAAAAGCTCTTTTGTATGATTGAAGTGATAGTTCTAAATATTTCTCTTATTTTTTATTTTTCTTTTATATATGCTCTTTTTGATGTCTTAGAAGTCCTTAACACTCAATTAGGAATACGAAAAATAGGTTTGTAGTCGTTGAAACTAAGAAAATAACAATTTGAAAAAGTTCAACATGCATCTGAAAAGTTCTGGACCTAGCCATTACTATTGGCAGCACTAGTTGAGTTGACTTAGCCAAATCTTGAGTCAACTCAAAGTCGCTAGGGAGTCGACTCAAGGGCTATTGAGTCGACTCAAGCTTCGAGACCCAAAAATATAGCTCTCTAGATTTTCTGAGAGAGTCAACTCAAGTGCTATTAAGTTGATTCAAGCTCTATACCATGCCAATCCTGTATACCAAAGTCAACTCAAGCTCTATCTTTAGTCAATTCAAGCCCTGTACCAAATTCTGAAACATGCAAAAGTCGACTCAATAGACTACTTGAGTCAACTTAAGGACTATTGCTCTTCAAAAATGCATGATTTGGCATTTCAACACTTAAGTCTTTGCTTCTTGAAATTAAAAATCTTCAAATGTCATGTGGTAGGGTATTAATTTTCTAAAACTTTTTCTCAATAAGCCATTAGCATCAAATTTGCTCAAGTATTTTATCTTTCATCAAAATCAAACCTAGGGCCAACACTTTCAATTTTGTATGCCCCAGTTTTGATGACTTCAACAATTCCATAGGGCCCTTCCCAATTCAGAGCTAGTTTGTCTTTCTCTGTTGGTTTAGACACCTCGACTTGGTGAAGGATGAGGTCTTCTTGTTAGAACATCTTCGACTTAACCTGCACATTATAGTAGTGGGCTGCCCATTGCTGGTATGATGCCATCTTGATCCGAGCTCACTCCCAGATTTCTTCCAACAAGTCCAAGTTTGTTTAGAATTATTACAATCATAATATTTCACCCTAGTTGACATTATTACAATCTCGATAGGGATAACCACCTCAGCACCCACGGCAAGATTGAATGGCATCTCTCTAGTAGGAGTCCAAGGAGTCGTTCGATATGCCCAAAGCATGTTGTAGAACTCCTAAACCTAAAGTCCTTTGGCTTGTCCCAGCCTTGACTTTAGCCCTAACAGGATCATGTGATTTGTCACCTCAACTTCTCCATTTGACTGTGGATGACCAACCGAAGTGAGCCAATGATCGATGTATAGCTCGAAGCAGAACTCTTTGAACTTTGGATTATCAAATTGCTGTTCGTTGTCGACGATGATGGTTCACGGTAGTTCAAATCAACAAATATTATATTTTCAGATGAAGTCTTGGACATTCAACCTTCTTCTTGATTATCTGATCTAAGGGCTCAGCTTCTATCCATTTGGTGAAGTAATTAATTACGATAATTAAAAACTTCCTCTGACTACATTGGAAATGGTTCGAAGATGTCAATTCTCCATATGGTGAAGGGTCACAAGGCAATGATTGGCATAAGCTCAGTCATCGAACTTCGTTGGATGTTGGCATACTTTTGGCACTATTCATACTTCTTGATGAGGTCAATGTATCCTATTGTAGGATCAATCAATAATATTCTTGTTGGATTATTTTTAGACTTGTGACCTGCCTCCTAAGTGATTGCCATAGATCCCTTCATGGACCTCTTGAAGTTCATAATCTACCTTGATTGGCTGTAGACACTGAAGTAGAGGCAATGAGAATGACTTTTTGTAAAGTCTTCTCTTTAAATAGACATACTTGGGGGCTTGATGCTTAACCTTCAAGCTTTAGCAAGATCGGTTGGCAAAATACTGGCAAGGAGGTACATAGCCGATCAAAGGAACCATCCAGCTTGATTCATGGCCAACCTGAAGGATGGCCAGTTCTTCCTCGATACTTGGCTTTTGTAGATGTTTAATAAAGACTCATCTATTAAGATTGGGATATCCCGAGGTGGCAAGGCGAGAAAATGCATTTGCTTGGACGTTCTTTGATCTTGATGTTTGTTGTTCCTCCAAATTTTGAAAAACCATTAAGAGTTTTTTAAGCTTTTGCAAGTATTAAGTCATCTTCGATCCTCGGACCTCATATTCTCTTCAGATTTATCCGATGATAAGCTATGAGTCGATGAAGACCCTTAGGTCTTTTATCTTGAGCTTTTTGGCATTGCCAAAGTCTGCAATCAACATTTCATATTTGGCCTCATTGTTAAAGACACCGAAGTCAAATTGAAGCACATACTTTATCACGGCTCCTTCTGGGCTTGCAAGAATGAGCCCGACTCTACATCTTTGAGAATTTGAGGCTCTATTTACATGAAGGATTCAACGAGGAGGTTATGTCTCCTCAGAGGGTGTCAAAGTTGATTCCCCATTTAGTATAGTGCATTCCATGAGGAAGTCTGCCAGAACCTGAGGTTTCATTACTGATTGAAGATGATAGTAGACATCATATTTTTTGAGCTCAATTATCCATTTCAAGGTGTTGGGCCTTTGGAAAGTCGCATTCTAGGGCTGATCTGTCAAGACGATCATCGAGTGGGCTTGAAAATATAGTTGGAGTTTCCACATAGTGGTGATAAGCACATAGATCATCTTTTCAATTTTTGAGTACGTCATCTCTACATCCTGGAGGAGTTTGTTGGTGTAGTAGATCAAATTTTGGCTCCCAACATCCTCTTAGATGAGTACCAAACTGACAGCAATAGGTGAGATTGCTAAATATAAATATAAATGCTTACCCATCATCGGCTTAGAGAGTAGCAAGGGTGATTCAAGATACTACTTGAGCTCATTGAATGCTACTTGATATTCTTTCAACCACTTAAAACTCTTTATTTGCTTGAGAATTTTGAAAAATGGAAGGCACTTCTCAACTAACCTTGAAATGAATTGATTGAGGATAACCACACGACCAATCAATTGTTGCATAGCCCTCTTCATTCTTGGATGCTTCATCTCCATCAGTGCTTGAATTTTCTCTGGATTTGTCTCGGTCCTCATTAGGTCACTATGAACCCCAAGAACTTGCCTGAGGTCATGTCGAAGGCATATTTATTAGTGTTAAGCTTCATTTGGTTTCACCTTAGCTTACCAAATGCTTCTTCCAGTTTGATGATGTACTGATCAGCCTCAGTGCTCTTGACCAGCATGTCATTGATGTAGATTTTTATGTTGCAACTAATCTAGTGTTTGAATACCTTATTGACAAGGTGCTAGTACGTAGCTCCTACATTTTTTTAACCTAACAGATATCATTTTATAATAGTATAAATCTTTATTGGTTATAAATACAGTCTTCTCCTTATCCTTGGATGCCATCCGAATTTGGTTGTAGCTTGAAAAGGCATCCATGAAGCTCAGGAGTTGGTGTCCTAAGGTGGCATCTACAAGCTGATCAATCTTTAGGAGAAAAAAGCTACCCTTCAGGCATATTTTATTGAGATCGGTATAGTCGATACAGATCTTCCATGTGCCATTCGCCTTCTTCACCATGATGATATTAGCAATCCACTCCTAATAGTAGGTGTCTTGGATGAATCCCGCCATCAGAAGTTTGTTGACTTCCTCCTCAATTGCCTACTATTGCTCTAGAGTGAAGCTCTTCTTCTGTCGAACTAGACGGTGGTTCGGATCTACATTTAACATGTGAATAATGATGTCAAAAAGTATACCTAGCATATTCGATGTTGAATAGGTAAAGATATCTTCATTGGCCTATAAAAATGTCATCAACCAATCCTGAAGGTCAGGCATTAGTTGTGCTCTGAGCTGAATAGTTCTGCTCGGACCATCTCCAAATGATACTATGATAAGTTGCTCGATTAGTTCACCTCAAACTTATTATCACTCCTCCCTATGGTCTTCAATTTCTAGAGTCTCCACCTGCTATTTCCCCTTTATTATCACCAAAAAACACTAATGAGCAAGCATTGGGTCTCCTCGAACTTCTCTGATCCTGTTCCTATATCAGAAACCTTATGAGCAAATGATATGTAGAGACTATAGTCCATAGGGCATTAGTCCTAGTCATCCAAGAATCACATTATAAGTAGAAGGGACTTAAACAGCTAAGAAGGTCAGTTGTATGGTTTGATCTGAGGCTCTTGCTCGATGGTCATTAGTAGGGTTATCTCCCCTTATATAGCCATGGAGTCCCCAAAGAATTCAAACAAGGGAGTATTAACTTTCCTTAATCAGTCAACGGGCAATTTTATTCTTTAGAAGGTATTATAAAAAAACATATTAGGGGAGCTTCCATTATAAATTAAAATTATTTTTATATTATAATTTGCTATCATCATAGATATACTGATAGCATCATCATGAAGAGTCTGGACTTTTTAAAGATCATCATCAAAAAAAGAAACAACGTTTCCCATGCATTGTCCCTTTGCCCTCTCTGCTCAGTCTTCTACCTCCCTATCGCCTACAAAGTCAAAGATCATGTTGATGACATCTGTTGTGGGTTGATTATTGTTGTTCTCCTCATCAGGCTCATATCGAGGTGGCTCTTCAGATCCTCGATTCTATCACTCCCAAACATACTTGCTGAGGTAGCCTCTTTGGATTGGGACTTCGATCTCATCCTTGAGTTGGAGTCATTCCTCGATATCATAAATATGGTCTTGATGGAAGTGACACTACTTCCTCTTGCTTCTTCTTATTGATGGGGCCTTTATCGATTGAGGCCAACAAAGATATCCTTAGCCCTCAATTTCTATCAGGATTTAGGCCCGAGGAGCACATACGGGAGTGTAGTTGTTGAATCATCGAGAACTCCTCAGCCTGAAGTTGTTCGATGGTTAAGAGGACTCTCCTTCTGCCCGAGCTACGCGAAGCTCCTCACAACCTTGCTTCTTATTGGGGGTCTTTTTTGTTCGGCCTTTTTTCATATAGCCTGGGCTTCTTCTGCCTGTGCATACTTTTGAGCTTGCACAAGCAGATCGACGTAGGTTCTCAAAAATATTTTATCGAGAAAGAAGATAAGATGCTTGTTCCATAATCCTTGGTTGAGTGCCAACATTGCCACTAACTCATCGAGATGGCATACTTCAAGCATGGGGGTATTGAAGCATGCCATGTAGCTATGCAAAGACTCGCGCTCCTCTTGCTAGATTGAGAAGAGGCTATCAGTGTTCTTCGACTGAGCTCAATTATTGCTGAAGTGAGTGATGATCAACCTTTCAAGCTATTCTAATGAATGAATAGACTCAGGCTGGAGTTCTGAATACCAAGTCCATACTAACCTTTTAAGGGTGGCTAGGAAGGTGAGGTAGATAAAGGCATCCAAGGTGCCCTAGAGCATTATGAGGGCTTTGTAGCTCTCTAGGTGGTCAATGGGGGTCTGAAGAGCCATTGTACGGCTCTATTTGAGGCATCTTGATTCAACTCAAAATCAATTCCCTTAAAATAGCCTGAAAAAAAGGAGGCTTAGAGTTGAAGCGAGCCCATCATTATTTTGGTGACTTCCATTCTGGACCTCACCGAGGTAGTGCTTGATGTCTCAAACTTTTGCTTGAGATCTTCTTTCTAGCGAGACCTTTCAGGCCACGGAGAATAATCCAAAGTCAAATCTCTACCAGACGAGGGGGATCACTGCCATCGATCTTCCTTCCTTAGGTCCCAATGGAAAAGTGACCGGTAGGGAGCACGAGCAAGAGTGGAGTGGAGAGTTCGTCGGGGGGCTAATTCTAGGCTCTTGCAGGCAAGACCCATGGCTGTGTCGAGAGGGAGCCATCTGGAGGTGTTGGCTCCGAGGGTTGGTGCCACTTCGCCATATGCTAGAGCTGCTACACAGCATTGGTTAGCATCTAGATCTACTGGATCAAGGCATCAAATAGCTACAGATCCATTATAATAGAGATTTATGCAATGGCAGATTCCTAGATAATGCCACCCTAACTACAGTGAGAGGATTGCCAACATGATACAATAGAGTTGTGCGCTCTTATTCTTGCCCTTTTTTTCTCTTAAAATAGACTTAGGGCCCTCCTTCTAGTGCCAGACTGTTGCTGCAAGACTCTGATTTACAATGAATGTGGCTGAGGTCAGACTTGTTCCGACCAGGGAGCTCGACTTCAACCTGAGGACTAGAGCACTCAGAGAAAACCTACAAGATCAGTCTACTCTTGTCTAAGGTTTTTCAATGTAAGACTCTCTGATACTTAAGTCAGTCGAAGCTTGAGAACATTAGAAAAAAGAGAGAGGAAGAGTAAGTGCGTAGATTGTTCTCTAGAGTTGGACTTATCCAAGGATCTCTTTGTTACCTCTTTATATAGAGATAGAGCTGTAGGTTATTATACCATAATCGAGTAGCCTATTAGAACCTAGTTCTCTAGGTTGTTAGGCCTTAATCTAACAGGTCATTAGGATCGAGAATTTGCCCACTAGCCTACGAATCAAGATTGTTAATCATGGATATTAGTTGTGGATTTTTGCCCACATTTTGAAAGTTATTAGAAGATTTCAAGAATCATCCATATCGTTGAATAGGCTAGTAGCTTGAGTTTGGTACAAGATCGAGGTTCTATCTCAGATGTATTAAAACCTGTGCTGATTGTGGGATCTCATTTTCTATCATTGGTAAGATCCCGACCCTAAGATTGGTAAACATCCTAGCCAAGGGTTGGATAGAAGCCGGACATAAAGTTGCTTTGCCTTGGTCTTTTAGATCTCTCATTGGCATTCAAAGTAATCTTAGTGAGTCATTGGTGAGTGCTCGATTATGACATGACAAGAAAAAAATCAAGTCGGATGGTAGATAACCTCCACAACACAAACTTCTCCTGGTGCAACTAATTTAGACCCCAAGCTTCCCCCCCCCCCCTCTCTCTCTCTTCACTCCATTAGGATCATTAATTTGGAATATTGAAGGAGAATGGTAAGATCCATTTGTTAGCATGCATCCAATGTTAGCTGTTATCTTATGCATGCACAAATAATTACTGATTGGTCAGTAATCTCAACATGCCTATATCGATGTCCACCCTAGTAAGCTCATTACTTCTAGGATTTGTTTGGCTCAGGGAAAGAATTTTTCTTCAATGAAATGTTATTTTTGGGAAGCTAATTTCTAAAAATATGATGCTTGAGAAAGTTGAAAGGAATATGTCCTTAAGCTAATCGAAATATGTATTTTGATAGATTATTCTTTTATCTTTCAGATTCATATAATAATATTTTTAAATTAATAAAGATATTTATTTCATCATATGCTGTATCTTATTATTTATTTAAGATTATGATGAATCCTATGAATTAGGACTATGATTTTAGAATTATAATGAGATCATACCTATGAGATCTAAAATCTTAAAATTCTAATAAAAAAATACTCTAATCGATGGAATATTGAGTCGGGGATCAATATTTTCGAAAAGACTAGCACATCCTATGTATGCTCGATGGAGAGAGTAATTGATCTTACAATTACTTATATTTGATACTAATACAAGGATGTGGGTTCTTATTAGAGAATAAGTTCACTGAAATGATCTGACTTGAGAATATCTAATGGAGTCTTATCTACTTGTCAATAGATGGTTCTCATTGTGAGAGTTGTGCATGTAATCCTTTGACCTGAGACTGCCATAAAACCTTGTATGCATGAATCCATATTTTGGTTCATATTCATTCATGACTTAGTTATTTACAGGGTGTTCTGGATATGATGGATTGCATAAGAAGGTTGTGAGTAGGCTAACATGGAATCAATCACTCCTAGTAACAGGAGATCACATCCTACTTATTTCAATCGAATGATGATTCAAGAAGACTTTAATCAAAGCATGATGAAAATTAAAAATAATTTTTAATATTTCATTAACCGAAGCATCATCATATGATTGAGAGAAATATGAATAGGAAATTGGATTTAACATGATTCCATATCCATAATCATATTCAAAATGTAGGGTGATCGTAGCATCAAGTTCCATGGTAACTTTCTACTAAGGATATTTTTGATATTTCTATCAAAATTTCATATCTTATGGGTTGACATGATACGTTGCTAGACGTCAATCATGTCTTGTGGGTTTGATCAAATTGAAGAGTTTAATTTGATCATCAATTAGAAAGTGTTCTAATTTATCAAATCGGGTTAGCTCAATTTGACCTAAATTGGTTTGGTTGAGTTCTAACTAAATTAGGTCAAATTGCATCCAGATCTACTACTGGCTAGATATAAAATCCAATGGATCACACACAAAAAAAATTAATTAAAAATTTAATTAGATTAAATCATGTTTGCAAGTTGAATATGCTAGCACATATTGCAAATCCTAGCACCTAGATTCAAATTAGATTCGAATCGAATTCCAATTTGGACTAATTAGATCCAATTTAGATCAAATTAGATTTGGTCCTCAATTGGATTGACCCATGGCTAGTTGAGCCATGGGATAAGACACCCATTTTCTAAATCCCACGTGCCAAAGAGTCTTTCTCTTGGCACGTGGGGATTGCCTTGTGCGCTAAGAGTCCATGGCGCATGGGAGTGGTTGGCGTTGCATTCTTTCCTTCTTATCCAATTAATTTTTACGTAACTTATGTTACATAGTTTCATATCTAAAAGAAGGTGCCTAAGAGTCCTTCTACTCATAAAATACTTTGGTGTTTTATCTAAAAATTAGATAAGAAGAGAGTCCTTGCCGCCCCAACCATCTTGGCGCCCCTTGGACCAAGTCAAAGGCCTTTTGGCCTTTTGACTTTTCCACGTCTTATCTCCATGCCCTCTTGGTGTTTGGTGCACCAATTCATGGCCATTGGATGGCTATGTCATCTGATCTCATCCCTTGATTAATGGCGCCATATAAATAACCTTCACGACTCTTGGAAAAACTATGTATAATTTTATTTTGAAGAGTCCTTCTGCTTGAAGCAACTCTTGAAATTAATTCTACATAGATCTATGTGTTTTAAGAATATTAATGGGCATGAGATAGTATTATGGGATGTGAGAAATCAAATCTAGTGGGGTGTGAGAAATTTAGATGGCATTCTTACGTACATTATAAATAGGAGTGCGCACCAAGCGTCCAAGTCATTCTAAATTCCTCCTTTCTTACAAGAGTTCTTTTTGTCCATTTTTTTTTCTTTCCTTTTCTTGTCTAGACAAGATCCTATTAAGGACAAGAAGTCTTCCTTAAGATAAAGAGATTAGAAAGAAAAATTAAGAAGATAAGGAGAAAAAAAGTAAGGCAAGGAAAGGTTAGGACAAGAAAAGCAAGACTATAAGAAGGTTCTGCCCAAATTAAATTCTTGCATTAAGAATTTAATCAAGAAATTAATTTTTATAGGTGTTAGTGGTTTGATCAAGTTTCTATGTAGATCAACATTGGAGGGTGAACACGTGAGCACCTGGTGGAACCCCTGCCAAATCCGGATTTCAGACTCAAGTTAGGATTTAGCGATCAAGATATGTTCTTATATCCTATATTTATATTATAAATGCATGTTATATGATTTAAATTTTAATAAGATGATCCTTGGGTTAGGATTTGGTTTTATGATTTCATATTAATTGCTTTGAAATCCATGCTTCCATTCTGATCATCAAACCTATCAGTGGTATTAGAGGAACCCCTTTTAGGTTTAATCATATGTTATCATGCTTATAGTTTTATGGCAAAAATGGTAAATATGATATGATCACATTTGATTTAATTATTCATAATTAGATTATGATTTACATCATTCTATTAGGTTGCCCTAGCTGGCATAGTGCTGCATGTCCACTATGTGGTAGATGGTTGTCCTAGAATGATGGAATCTTGACATGCATGCTTTTGATTTGTTATGATTGATGTGATCAATATATTCAAATGTTTCATATGAGTTGATATGATATATTAAATTTATGTCATTTAATTAGAATGTGCATTAAGACTAGTTGAGCCCTCTATAAAATTATATTAAGTTGTAGTATAATTAACCAATAAGCAGAACTGATCTTGATGTATAATTGATCAATCAGTGTCTAGAAAAAGTGGTTCATGATTGGTAAAGAGAACGCGATTTATTAATTGGTTCTGTTGTCTGACCTGACTAATTTATTGATGTCTAAGAAAAGCAATAGAAGGACTCTCACCTCTCTCCCACTTATCTGGCCAGTTAGATTAATTTAATTCTTGATTGGGATGCTTAGAGTTATATTTACTACATTAATGGCCGTCCTTCATGCTAGGTTATTATTATGTCACGAACCATATTAGGTTTGTTGTGTAACCACAAGACCTATTATGGGAACTAACATAATATTATCCTAGTGCATTATGATGCTTATGGTATTTTGGATATACTGCTTTGTTGTGTAACCACAAAGGCAGTAATATTCCATTTTAACTATATAAAAATGAAGGATCATACTTAACTATGATATTATAGTTTGTTCTATAAACACAAGGCTATTAATATTTTAGAGGTCAGGATTATATTGAGAATTGTATCTTAGAATTGCATGAGATGTAATTGGAAAGAGTTTTCTATCTTTGAACTTATAAAATATTTATTGTGTAACCATAAGATCTTTTATAAGAAATTAGGGTCTCAATCCTACTAAGAAAATTAATTAGGTTTTCTCGATCATCATAATAGAGGGATATGACGTTTGATAAAATAGTGGAAGATATAATTAAATTAAAGTTCTAATTTAATTGTATATGTCATCATGAGTTGTTTGCTTATGCATTGTTCTTTATTATGTAGATTAAAATGGCTTCTTCACTTTTACTATGTAGTATATTGAATTTAAATAAATTGATTGATCCTAATTATGTGGACTAGTTAAGAAATTTAAAAATAGTACTCAGTCAAGAAAAACTCTTCTAATTTCTTGATATCCCTGATCCTGAGCCATTAGGAGAAGATGTCATAAAGAAAGATAAAGCCACATATAAGATGTTGCAAAATGATTCTTTAACTGTCAAACGCATCATACTAGCCTCTATGAGTAATGAGTTACAGAGACAGCATGATGGCATGGATACTCAGTTCATATTGCTCAATCTAAAAAAGCTATATAGAGAGTAGAGTAGGACTGCTAGATATGAGATATCTAAGTAGTTATTCCATGCTAGGATGATAGAAGGATCATCTGTATAAATTCATGTTTTGATGGTAATTAACCTAATTACTTGATTAAGTTAATTAAATTTTGTAATGGATGGAGAATTAAGTCATGATCTGATCCTGCAATCACTTTCAAAATTATTTTTTTAGTTTATCATAAACTATCACATGAACAAACTGAATACTTTCTTATCTGAGCTGTTAAATATGCTCAAAATAGTAGAGCCATATCAAGAAGGATAAGGCTCCTTTTCTTCTTATAGATGGGATCTCCAAGAAGAAGGCAGGTAAGACGGATTCAAAGAATAGGATGAATCCTAGAGGTGGCATAAATAAGAAGAAAAAGAAGAAGAAGACTTTCGAGAAAGCAACCTGCTTTTACTATGGCAAAGCAGATCACTGAAAAAGAAATTACAAGACTTAGCTTGCAACTATGAAGACTGGTACAAATACTGCACCAAAGGTATGTATGAGATACATACAATATTATCATTAAATTCTTTCATTTCAAATACTTGGGTATTAGATACCGCCTGTGATTCTCATATCTGTAAATCTTTGCAGGGGCTACAGAATATTAGGTGTTTAGAGAAAGATGACTTTGAACTCTACGATGCTGGAGGAGAGTCCATCCAAGCAGAAGCTATAGGAATAATTATCTTGAAGTTACCTTCTGAAAAGATCTTATCGCTGATAAATTATTATTATATGCCTAAGATCATTAAAAATATTGTATCTATATCCTTACTATTAAAATAAGATTATAAAATTCATGTAATGAGTAATGGTTGCTCTATCAAATATTCTAATAAAATAATATGCTATAACATTTTTGACAATGATCTTTTGACTCTATCTTTGAATAACAATATTTTTCATGTTGATAAAAATAAAAAGCATAAGAGAGAAGAATTAAATAATACTTTACTATGGTATTGTCGACTTGGTCATATTAGTGAGACTAGAATTAACAAGTTATATAAAGAAAGATTCTTTGATCCTTATAATTATGAGTCATTAGGAATATATGAATCATATCTCAAGGATAAAATAACCAAGACTCCATTTAGTAGATAGAGAAAGGACAAATGAGTTATTAGGACTTGTACATATAGATGTATGTGGTCCTATGACAACTTAGGCTAGAGGAGGATACTCTTATTTTATAATATTCACTGACGATTTATGTAGGTTTGGATATGTGTATCTTATGAAACATAAATTCAAAGCCTTTGATAACTTTAAAGAGTATCAAAGTATGGTCGAAAAATAAACTGGACAAAGTATAAAAATCCTTCAATCTGATCGAGAAAGAAAATACTTATCCAGTGAATTTTTAGACTATCTTAAAGTAAAAAAAATTCTCTCTAAATGGACCCCTCCTTATATAATATAGTTAAATGGTGTAGCCGAAAGGAGGAATCGTACTTTATTGAATATGGTATGGTGTATAATGTGCTTCATAGAGTTATCTATTTTCTTCTGGGGTTATGCCTTGGAGACCATAATATATATATTGAACAGAGTATCTTCTAAATCTGTATCTAGCACTTCATATGAGATATGGAGAGGGAAGAAATCTAATCTTAAGTATCTTAAGATATGGGGTTATCCGATATATGTCAAAAAAGAATGAAGATAAGCTAGATGCTAGAGTAGATAGATGTCTATTTATAGGATATCCTAGAGATAGTATAGGATATCTATTCTACCATCCTATTGAATAAAAGATATTTATAAGTAGGCATGCCACTTTCATGGAGAAAGAGTTTATCCTAAAAAGAGGCAGTGGAAGAAATATTAAACTTAGTGAAGTTCAAGATAAATAAATAAAAATTTCTCAACCATATGAACACATAAATAGAGAAGAACTAGAATACACAACTCCTATCCAAAGATTTGATAGAGTATGACATGCACCTATGAGGTACGGACTCATTATTGAGAATAATGTAGTCCAAATCATTGAGATTGATGAACTTCTGACCTATACGAAAGCTATCATGAATAAGGACTCAGATAGATGGCAAGATGCTATGAAATCCAAAATAGACTCCATGTATATCAATAAAGTATGGACTTTGATTGATGCACCAAAGGGTGTTAATCCTATTGGGTGCAAATGGATCTATAAGAAAAGATTGGAGCAGACGATCAAATTGAAACCTATAAAACCAGATTGGTGGCTAAGAATTTTAGGCAAAAATAGGATATAGATTATGATGAAACATTTTTTTCTGTTGCAATGCTCAAATCTATCCAAATTATGCTTGCTATAACAGCATACCATGATTATGAAATATGACAAATGGATGTGAAGATCGTCTTTCTTAATGGTCACCTCGAGGAAGAGGTCTACATGTCATAGCCAGAAGAATTGATCTTAAAAGAGAGACCAAATTAGGTATGCAAACTTAAGATATCTATTTATAGATTAAAGCAAGCATCAAGAAGTTAGAACATCCATTTTGATGTAACTATCAAGGAGTTTGGCTTCATCAAAAATATAGATAAACCTTGTGTGTATAAGAAGACTAATGGAAGTGATATAGTTTTCTTGGTACTATATATAGATGACATACTCCTCATTGGAAATGATATCCCAATAATACAATCGATCAAATTATGGCTATCAAGTAAGTTTTCTATAAAAAACTTGGAAGAAGCATCCTATGTACTTGGTATTAAGATCTATAGGGATAGATCTAAAAGGATGCTAAGTTTATCCCAATCTAGTTATATTGACTTAGTGCTGAAGAGGTTCAGCATCGATGGAAGTAAAAGAGGTTACTTATCCATGAGTCAAGGCATACATCTTTCTAAAAGAATGTCTCCTAAGACACCTAAAGAGAGAAATAGAATGAGTTCTATTTCTTATGCTTCGGTAGTAGGACCGATAATGTATGCCATGTTATGTACCAAGCCTAATATTGCTTATGCCTTAAGCATAGTAAGTAAATTTTAGGTTGATCTAGGAGAGAATCATTAGAAAGCAGTGAAAAATATTCTTAAGTACTTGAGAAGGACTGAGAATATTTTTCTGGTATATGCTGGAACTGATCTTAAACTAGAAGAATATTTTGACTCTAGTTTTCAATCAGATCCAAATGATAGCAAATTTATTTCAAGATATGTCAATACTTTAAATGGTGGAGCTATAAATTGGAAGAGTTTCAAGTAGCAAACTATAGCTAACTTAACTACTGAGGTAGAGTACATTGCTGCAAGTGAAGCCGCTAAGAAAGCTGACTGAATGAAGAAGTTCATCACTGAGTTGGATGTTGTTCTTGAGATTGAAAAATCAGTACCACTTTACTGTGATAATATTGGAATAGTTGCTCAAACAAAGGAACCAAGGTCTCATCATAAATCCAAGCATATTTTAAGTTGCTTCCATCTCGTTCATAAAATAATCGAGAGATAAGATATTTTCATTGAATGAGTAGATACAAAGAACAACATAGCAGACTCATTCACTAAGGCTCTACCACAGCAGTAGTTTGATCGCCATCTTGATTTTATGGGATTAAAATATAAGGGCGATTGACTTTAGTACAAGTGAGAGATTGAAAGGAATATGTTCTTAAACTAATTGAAATATGTATTTTGATGGATTATTCTTTTATCTTTTAGATTTATGTAATGATATTTTTAAATTAATAAAGATATTTATTTCATCATATGCTGTATCTTATTATTTATTTAAGATTATGATGAACCCCAAGAATTAGGGCTATGGTTTTAGGGTTACGATGAGATCATACCTGTGAGACCTAAAATTTTAAAACCCTAATAAAAAATATTTCTGACTGATGGAACATTGAGTTGGGGATCAATGTTTTCAAAAAAACTGACACATCCTATATATGCTCGATGGAGAGAGTGATTAATCTCACAATCACTTATGTTTGGCACTAATATAAGGATGTGGGTGCTTATTAGAGAATAAGTTCACTAAACTGATCCAACTTGAGAACATCTAATGGAATCTTACCTACTTATTAATAGATGGTTCACGTTGTGAAAGTTGTGCATGTAATCCTTTGACCTGAGACTATCATAGAATCTTATATGTATGAATTCATATTTTGGTTTATATTCATTCATGACTTAGTCATGTATGGGGTATTCTGGATATGATGGATTGCATATAAAGATTGTGAGTAGGTCAATGTGGAATTGATCACTCCTAGTAAGAGAAGATCACATCCTACTTGCTTCAATTGAATGATGATTCAAGAAGACTTTGATCAAAGCATGATGAAATTTAGAAATGGTTTCTAATATTTCATTAATCAAATTATCATCATATGATTAAGAGAAATATAAATATAAAATTAGATTTGACATAATTCTATATCCATAATCATATTTGGGATGTAGGGTAATCATAGGATCAAGTTGCATGATAACTTTTTACTAAAGGATATTTTTAATATTTCTATCAAAATTTCATATCTTCTGGATCAATATGATATGTTGCTAGATGTCAATCATATCTTATGGATTCGATCGAATTAAAAAATTTAATTTGATCATCAATTAAAAAATATTCTAATTTATCAAATCAGGTCAGCTTAATTTGACCTACATCGGTTTGGTTGAGTTCTAACCAAATTAGATCAAATCGCGTTCGGACCCACTACTGGCTAGATATGAAACCCAATGCATCACACACAAAGAAAATTGATTAAAGGTTTAATTAGATTAAATCATGTTTGCAAGTTGAATATGCTAGCACATGTTGCAAATCCTAGCATAGATTCGAATCAGGTTTCAATTTGGGCTAATTAGATCTAATTTAGGTCAAATCATATTTGGTCCTCAATTAGGTTGAACCATGGCTGGTTTAGCCATGGGATAAGGTGCCCCTTTTCTGAATCCCACGTGCTAGAGAGTCTCTCTGTTGGCGTGTGGGGATTGCCTTATGCGCTAAGAGTCCATGGCGCATGGGAGTGGTTGGCATCGCATTTTTTCCTTCTTATCCAATTAATTTTTTATGTAACTTATGTTACATAGTTTTAGATCTGAAAGAAGACGCTTAAGAGTCCTTTTACTTGTAAAACACTTTGGTGTTTTATCTGAAAATTAGATAAGATGAGAGTCCTTGCCGCCCCAACCATCTTGGCGCCCCTTGGACCTGTTAGATATATGTGCCCTAAAAGCCAGAATTGGCTGACACTTGTAATACACTTCTAGGGGCAAAATTATAATTTTGACTAAAATCAATAAATGGGTTATTTTTTATCACATATGTGTATTTAGTGTCTGTGATACATCCTTTGAGTTAACGGCAATGATAATTCATATTTTCAAGAGTTGAAAATTTAAGACATGAATAATCATTATTAACTCATAAATTGCTCCTGACCATAGGATCATCATAAGAATGGTGATTGATCTGGAAGGTTGTGTACAATAGTAGTGATTGTCTCATTTTTGTGGTTTAAAAGAGAGGTTAGATATATGTGCCCTAGAAGCCAGAATTGGCTGACACTTGTAATACACTTCTAGGGGCAAAATTGTAATTTTGACTATAATCAATAAAATGGGTTATTTTCTATCACATATGTGTATTTAGTGTCTGTGATACATCCTTTGAGTTAATGGTAATGATAATTCATATTTTCAAGAGTTGAAAATTTAAGACATGAATAATCATTATTAACTCATAAACATGCTCCCGACCATAGGATCATCACGAGGATGGTGATTGATCCGGAAGGTTGGTGTACAATCGCTTCTCTTTAGTAGATGAGTCTTGAGTCTACGGTGTGGAGACACCGGAGCGAGAGTACAGGTACTCGTTAGAGAACGAGGGCACTGAGCGTGACCACCTCGAGTAGTCATTAGGAAGTCTACCTTCTCGTCAATGACTGACTCGATGCTGCAGTAGTGTGTCTGGTTCTTTGACCTGAGATGCATCGGCAGTTCACCTTGAGGGTGTTATAGTTTGACTACACCATTACTCGGTCTCCTAGCCATATGGAACCCTGAGGTGTATGTTGGCTATAGCATGTTCATTGTAGGAACTGGATTGCATCAAGATGGAATCTATCTACCTCGGTGGTAGAGGAGCAGCCCTATATGATGATCATGAGAATCAAGTCCAGAAATCCATGGCCATGGTAGAAGTGAAATAATAGAAAGAGTTTCTATTTAGATTTTCACATTGGACTCGAATCGAATGATTACATCATATGACAGAGACTAGGGTTTGACGAGTTCACCTTAACCCTAATCTGATCGGGGCTCAAGATAGAAGAACTTAATCACACAGGTAGCTGCACCAAGAGGTTCGCATTCAGCTCTGATGGGTTGCCACCATATACTGCTAGGTGTCACTGGTGGATTTTGGGAGCAATTAGAATGATTTAGATGATCGATCATTCTAGCTGTTCGAATCAGAAGAGTTCTGATCCATCGAAAGGAGTTTCGATGATGTCGATGATAGAGATCATGACATATCCCATTACCATACAGAACTGAACCTAACTGGGTCACACAAACAAGGGTTTGAATCTGGTGATCATCAATTGAACTGATCTAGTTCAATTGATCTGAATGAGATTCAATTAGGTTCAAGGAAATCGTGCTAGCACTCGATTGAACCTAACGTTCTTCTTTTACTATCATAAATAAGTTGTCCTGACTGAGCCAAAGGAGTTTGTGCTCAATCAGAGGCCTTCATATGGTCTGACTGGAGGTTGTCCAAGTCAGAAAAGGTTGTCTTATTTTGTAAGACATTACCTGCCATTTTTGGTCACCTGCCATTTCTTGTTCTTTGACTTTGGTCAAAAGTCTACCTTTGACTGGTCAAACGTTGACCATTGACACTTTGACTTTTGACCACATGTCATGCACCTATTGGAGAGCTGGTGGGGGCCTGTCCCCCTGCCAGAACCTGGCAAGGAGAAGGGCGCACGCCAAGGGTGGCGTGTGCCCAAGTTGGAGGCGCCTAGGAGTCCTTGTTGGACAAGGACTCCATCTCCTTTTTGGATTCCAATTAGAGTTCTTCTAAGAACCAACTTTGACTGGTCTTAGGCCCTCTAAGGAGGAATCCAGGGGACTCTATTCCCACCAATCAGATTTAGATCTGATTTCACAAAGGGTTGTGATTGGTTGGGAAGAAGAGGAGTTGGATCACAGCTTAGTCTATAAATAAGACCCTGCGCCCAACTCAAATTAAAAGAATTCAATTGAGAAACCCCATGCCCCAAGGCTGCCTCTCCCCTCCTTCTCCATGCCAAAGTCTCTTCTCCCTTGCTCTCCACGTCCAAAAGGAGTTTTGGACCTTGGTTGGTGCGATTCAGATCAAAGGAAAGGCGATCAAAAGCAAGAAGGCTGCGCTGCTGCAAAAGGACGACTGCTGATCTTCAAAAGGAGTTTTGAAGATCCTCCAGATCAGATCCAGATCTGATTTTTGGAGGTGTGATAGAGAAGAAGAGGATCTCCAGATCCAACCCGAGTGGATACCGGTAGAGGCCAGGCGCTTGCGTGGCTAGATCCAGAACCTTCCGCTGCAATCAGGATCATCAACAGGGTAATAGGATTACCCAAATCAGGTAAATTAAATTTGATTTAATTTATCTTATTTTATTTTATTTATTAAAATAATAAGAATCAGATCTGAAACATATCAAGATCTGATTGAGATCAAGAGAAAAATTTTTGAAATATATCTCTTGATCTGATCAGATCTGGACGAACCTGGACCGAAAATCAGGATTTCCTTGGCATGCGCCCTATTTAGATTGGACTTGAATGAATGATTACATCATATGACAGAGACTAGGGTTTGACGAGTTCACCTTAACCCTAATCTGATCGGGGCTCAAGATAGAAGAATTAATCACACAGGTAGCTGCACCAAGAGGTTCACATTCAGCTCTGATGGGTTGCCACCATATACTGCTAGGTGTCACTGGTGGATTTTGGGAGCAATTAGAATGATTTAGATGATCGATCATTCTAGCTGTTCGAATCAGAAGAGTTCTGATCCATCGAAAGGAGTTTCGATGATGTCGATGATAGAGATCATGACATATCCCATTACCATACAGAACTGAACCTAACTGGGTCACACAAACAAAGGTTTGAATCTGGTGATCATCAATTGAACTGATCCTAGTTCAATTGATCTGAATGAGATTCAATTAGGTTCAAGGAAATCGTGCTAGCACTCGATTGAACCTAACGTTCTTCTTTTGCTATCATAAATAAGTTGTCCTGTCTGAGCCAAAGGAGTTTGTGCTCAAACAGAGGCCTTCATATGGTCTGACTGGAGGTTGTCCAAGTCAGAAAAGGTTGTCTTATTTTGTAAGACATTACCTGCCATTTTTGGTCACCTGCCATTTCTTGTTCTTTGACTTTGGTCAAAAGTCTACCTTTGACTGGTCAAACATTGACCATTGACACTTTGACTTTTGACCACATGTCATGCACCTATTGGAGAGCTGGTGGGGGCCTGTCCCCTGCCAGAACCTGGCAAGAAGAGGGTGCACGCCACCCAAGAGTGGCGTGCGCCCAAGTTGGAGGCACCTAGGAGTCCTTGTTGGACAAGGACTCCATCTCCTTTTTGGATTCCAATTAGAGTTCTTCTAAGAACCAACTTTGACTGGTCTTAGGCACCCTCTAAGTAGGAATCCAGGGGACTCTATTTCCACCAATCAGATTTAGATCTGATTTCACAAAGGGTTGTGATTGGTTGGGAGGAAGAGGAGTTGGATCACGCTTGGTCTATAAAAAGGACCCTGCGCCCAACTCAATTAGATAATTCAATTGAGAATTGAAAACCCCATGCCCCAAGGCTGCCTCTCCCCTCCTCCTCCATGCCAAAGCTTCTTCTCCTTCTCCTCTCCATGTCCAAAAGAGTTTTGGACCTTGGTTGGTGCGATCCAGATCAAAGAAAGGCGATCAAAAGTAAGAAGGCTGCACTGCTGCAAAAGGACGACTGCTGATATTCAAAAGGAGTTTTGAAGATCCTCCAGATCAGATCCAGATCTAATTTTTGGAGGTGTGATAGAGAAGAAGAGGATCTCCAGATCCAGCCTGAGTGGATATCGATAGAGGTCAGGCGCTTGCTTGGCTAGATCCAGAACCTTCTGCTGCAAACAGGATCATCAACAGGGTAATAGGATTACCCAAATTCAGATAAATTTAATTTGATTTAATTTATCCTTATTTTATTTTATTTATTAAAATAATAAGAATCAGATCTGAAACATATCAAGATCTGATTGGGATCAAAAGAAAAATTTTTAAAATATATCTCTTGATCTGATCAGATCTGAACGAACCTGGTCCGAGAAATCAGGATTTTCCTTCAGGACCAAGTCAAAGGCCTTTTGGCATTTTGACTTTTCCAAGTCTTATCTCCATGCCCCCTGGTGTTTGGCACACCAATTAATGGCCATTGGATGGCCATGTCATTCGATCTCATCCCTTGATTAATGGCGGCACATAAATAACCTTCACGACTCTTGTAAAAACTACGTAGAATTTTATTTCAAAGTCCTTCTGCTTGAAGCAACTCTTGAAATTAATTCTACCTAGATCCATGTGTCTTGAGAATATTAATGGGCATAAGATATTATCAAGGGATGCGAGAAATCAAATCTGATGGGGTGTGAGAAATTTAGGTGGCACCCTTACGTACATTATAAATAGGGGTGTGCACCGAAAGTCCAAGTCATTCTAAATTCCTCCTTCTTTCTTATAAGAGTTTTTTTTTTGGTCTAATTTTCTTTCTTTCCTTCTCTTATCTAGATAAGGTCCTATTAAGGATAAAAAGTCTTCCTTAAGACAAAGAGATTAGGAAGAAAAATTAAGAAGACAAGAAGAAAAGAAAGTAAGGCAAAGAAAGACTAGAAGAAGGAAAGCAAGGCTATAAGGAGGTTCTGCCCAAATTAAATTCTTTCATTAAGAATTTAATTAAGAAATCAATTTTTATAGGTGTTAGTGGCTTGATCAAGTCTTCGTGTGGATCAATGTTGGAGGATGAACACGTGGACGCCTGATAGAACCTTTGCCGGACCGCTGCTGGATTTCAAACTCGAGTTAGGATTTAGCAATCAAGGTATGTTCCTATTCCTACATTTATATTATAAATGCATGTTATATAATTTAAATTCTAATAAGGTGGTCCTTGGATTAGGGTTTGATTTTATGATTTCATATTAATTGCTTTGAAATCCATGCTTCTACCCTGATCACCAAACCTATCAAAAGTAGTTTTGGTATATTTGATTAACCATAGAAAAGTGGCTTATTTCAAAATAACTTATATTTGGTTGAGCATTACTTTTTTAAGAAAACTGTATAAAATATCTATTATATTCTTTATATGACAAAAAGTCTTATCTTATTCTATACATTACCATTATTTGTAAATAAAATTATAATGGTTAAGAATATTTTTGGCTATAGATTGTAATGGAAGAAGATTTGCAGCATTATGATGGAGAGAATATTCATTTTATCCATAGATCTTTTGATAGTTTTAAAAAATATTTTTGAAAAAAAATGATCTCCAATTTTTTCATGCCTTATTTGAATTTTATTTTCTCATCTATACAATACATGAAAAGGGAGTTTAGAGCTCCCCAAGCACACCACGTGTTGCCTTCTAGAGGGCACATGCATCAATGCCCTAACTTCTGGACTCCTTTTATGGTGTGTTTTGTGTGTTGAGTTTGATAGAGGATTCTGTGGAGAAGTCAGGAGAGAGGAAGGAACGAAGGTGGCAAGGTCAAATCGAAGCCTTATGGGAGAGAAGAACGTACGATCCTATATCGCTGAGAGAGGGAGCAGGTCTTTGCATCTCTCCTTCAAACGTACGCCCAAGCCAGACCCATAGCCAACCTATCATAGAGAATAAAAAAAGATAAGATATATGGATTTTGAAGAGACGTAGCATCAGCATGCCTTAGCTTTTGATTAGGGTATTGAGGTTTAAGAAAAAAAATCATAGAGGCTTTAATTAGAGGGAGAAGTTTTTTGGGCAGACAAACCAGAAGATATCGATGGGAAGCATTGATTGTCATATCACCCATTTTTCTACTAAAGACTATATATACGTGGGAAGGTTCAGAGGCCAATTCAAACATCGAGGATGGTTGAATAGAGAAGGTGAGGATTTGTTTATTTATTTTTTATTTTTTTGGATTTTAATGATTTTTTTTCTATTTTTTGGTCAGGCTTGCTGAGGATCAGAAGGATCAAAGAGATTGAATCGAGGAAAGTAAGCTATAGAAATGAGTTTTCTTAGTTTTCTCATTAGTTGACTCTGAAGCTTTTCATTATAGCATCAACATTGTGTTCCTTATTGAGAAACAAGATTGTGTTTCTTATGAAGGATGCAGGAGGGTTATTGCCTATGTTTTGGCAGTCTTTCACTCCTTCATTTAAAACATCATGTGAGGAAAGAAAAAGACAGAGGCTTGCTACCATGTTGTAGCAGCACTGCTCAATGTTCAGATGAAAAGAGGAGACAAAAAAGATCATGATTGCTATTGGATATCCACAGCCTTCCCGTGAATAGAGAAAGGTATAGACAGAGGGTTGCTACCATGCAGTGATAGCCTTCCTCTCTGTCTAGCTGAGAGAAAAAAAATGGTTGCTGTAGAGTGGTAGCGGGGTGAATGAAAAAAAAATCGTTAAATGGTTTAATGGGTCATGGAAAGAACCAGATCTAGATCCATAAGGGCCAATTATCAGGTACAGTGAACAATTTGTTCATGGGTCGGTATCTAGTCTAGTGTTTGGGCCACATTCTGGGCCAAATCTAGATTGGGACCCAAGAATGGGATGGCCCCATTGAACTAGTCTAAGGTTGGGATAGATAGGCTAAGGGTCAAAAGGCTTGGGTAGGGTCGTAGTTTGGGCCACAACATGGGTTAATACCTAGTCCAATGCTTTGGGCCAATTCTTGAACCAAGTTTAGACTGAGACCCAAGGATGGGCTAGGGCCTAATAATTCGGGCTAAGCTAGAAATGGACTAGGTTGTGCATTGGGCCAAACTTGAGCTAAGGCTCATGATTGGGCCTAGAATGGTGGGCGGTTGGACCAACAATATGGAACATGTTGACTAGGGTTTTTTTTTGGGGGGGGGGGTAACCGGTAGCTCGGGTTTAAGGGGAAGAAAGGTCTGGCCGCCGATGAAGAGGAGGTTTGATGAGGGTCGGATTAGAAAAAATAGAAAAGCATTTACCTAAGAGAAAACCATAGACGAGGTTTCTAGATAGTCCAATGGTGGATCCGGGATGGCAATTGGGAGAAGGTGAACAGAGGGTTGAGGATAGAAGGAAAAAAATAAGAGAGGACTGGGTGTGGGGAGGTGCTCGAACCCATGGAAAGGAGGGAGAAATAGGATAGGGGATAGTACCAAGTACAGGAAGCCAGCACTGAGACATGTCATGGATGGTGGCCTTCCTCATCGGTGGAGTGAGGGATGGATCACCGACCGTAGACTCCAAAACTAGTGGTGAGCATCCATAGGATCGACCCTTAGGGCAGGATCCAGCTAGTGGTGAGCGTCGCATGCAGATTCAGTACGGAGCGAAGCACCAGAGATGAGGGTTGTGGGGGAAGCGATGGAGGTGGCTGGTAGGTTGGGGGGAAGAAGGATAGGGAAAGATTTTGGGGAATGGCATTAGGGTTTGACTGGCTGGAGGTTTTGAGAGGGAGAGAGATAGCGATGGTGGTTGGAAGAGAGGCGAGTGGAGAGGGGGTAGTGGTAGGGAGAAGCATTGAAGGTGAGGATTGGGAAGAGAAGTGGCGGAGATGAGCGGCCATTGCGTGGTGGGGGGTGGGGATTTTCTGGAGAGGGTGGGAGGGTTTGAGCAGTGAGAAAATTTGACAAGGGGAGAGAAAGCTTGACAGAGATAAGAGGAGGGGTTTGGGTGGTGAGGGAGGAGAGATTAGGAGGGATGAGGGATTTGGATGGAGAAGGATTTTGGTAGAGAGGGAGGAGAGATTGAGAGGAGGGAGGAGAGATTGGGAGAAGGGAGGAGGGAGGGAGGACGGATTTGGACGAAGAGGGAGGAGAGATTAGGAGGGGAGGGTTTTTGGTGGGGAGAAAGAAGGGTTTGGAAGAAGATGGGGGGTTTCAAAGAAAAAGTCTTTGAAAGAGGCAATGGTGTGGGGTGGGGGGGTGGCGGCGGGTGTGGGAGGAAAACGAAAAAAAATGAAGGGATCGATATTTTATATAAAAATTTTCTAATTTTTTAGATATATTTTTGGCCAAAAAATTATAATTTAAAAAATCAAAAAAAATATTTTTTTCCTTTAATAGATTTTCTCCCCTATTGTATATTAATTTACGATAATGATTGTGAACTAAAAATTTTTTTAGGCTTTTATTTTATGGATCTTTTTTGGATGAAAAAATAAATTACTTAATTATAGTTTTTTTGAAGTGAAGAAATTATAGATCTTCTATCTATTATTTAATTTTCTATTCTCTAAATTATATATTTGGATTAGGGTTAACACAAATGAAAATGAATAAATAATATGTTGTATAAAATTTTTTCAAGAATAATATATTAAAAATTATCCAAAGATTAAGTAAGTTTTAACTTTGTCATACTAAAATAATAAATTTTCAATCTATTATTTAACATCATGTTATTCCAGCTATATCTCTTAATTAGTGCACATCGATTATAAGGATATTTTTAAATTCTTTGATGGGTGTTTATGATTAATGAACGCTTTTAGAATCTACATACAAAACTTCTATTTCTTGCTAATATTAAATAAAAAGGGTATGCATATACTTTTTCAGTCCATCCAACAAAAAAAAGTTTCAATGTTTTTTATGGTTTGCTATTTTTTATTTTTATTTTTAATTACAGACATGAATTTAGTAAAACTTTATTCCAAAAAAATACTACAGGAGATCACAATAAATTTAGGCATTATACCTCCTATTTCTACATTATTTTTTAGTATGGGCAAGAGCCAGAGAATGAGCCATTTGAGTATTATAAGATATGAGGGCGAACAATCTGTACATAGATCGAGGCTGAGCAAATAGCTGCTAAGTTTGCTAAAAATAAGTTGAAGTATCATTTTCATTTCAAAGTTGAGGATGTAAATTATCTAGACAAGAAACATTACAAACATCTATATGAGGTAGTCAATAAAGTTCATAACTTGCAACAATATTATAATTTAGTGATGGAGAAGTGTAGGCAGCTTGAATTAAACTATAATGCTTTGCAGAAAGAGGACACTAAATATAGGAGGATATTTCATCTGGATGCCGATCGTGTCATCTACCGAGGGAACTCAATTTAGTATTTACTATTAAGTTCTGTGTTTTAGGCTTTAAATGTATTAGTCCATCTTTCAGATTTTATTGTCCTAATTTTTTTATATGCTGTAACACATGTTTTGTAGCATTGATGGTATATTATAATATACTTATAAAGTGATATACAATGAAATATGGAATATAACATAAGATGTACTCTGTTTATTGGATAACCTGTGTTTTATGGACTTTTTTATTTCTTCTTTCCCTCCGGGCTATATTAGATATAATTCGGATGCATTTTGAGTAACAAGTAATGGAATCTCAGGAAAAAATTTCTAACTACATTCACCTTAGGATTATGCTTGGAGATAAATATTTCAAGTAAATATTTATGTGATTAAATTATAAAATTTAGGTAAATATATAGTACTTATAATATAACGATAAATTCAGATAATAGATATGGATCATATACAACTCCTTCTAGTACATGAGTAATCTTTGATTTTTTTTATTTTTTTGATTATGTATAATGTAATAAATTATCCTTTTTTTATAATATTTTTTATTCTTTTTTTGCATGACTTTATGATGAAATATGTATTGATATGTTGCGGTGATTTACAACATGATATTGTGCAAGTTACTCTATCTCAGGTACAAAGCAAATATATCTTTATATATTTATGTTTATGGTACTTATTTATTTTATAACTTTTTTTTTATATCGTTGTTTCTTTTTAAGATGTTTGTTACTACTACCATTATTTTTTTTAAATTTGTACTCTTTTCTTCATATGTTCTTTATATTCTATTGGTTAAAAGGTGTAATAGAATCTTCTCAAATATTTAGGCAAAATAGATTGAAGAGAATGAGCATCATTATCGAGAAAAGATCTAAAAAAATAGAGAGCTGCAATGATCGTTCTTGAGATATTGCAAAAAAAAGGAGGACTGCATATATCATTTCTCATTTAACAGTTGATGAGTAAGGTGGTGTCTATACAATTACCTATGAAAACTTTTCAGTTGTAGATAGCTCTATGGTTCTTGATATTTGGAAAAATACGAACATAAATATAGTTGAGCCAAACTGAACTTCAACATCTTTTGGATATTCTAGTAAGCTGTTGGTCAATAAATCTTTCATCTTTAACACTCTAATCCGAAATATCTTTGATTATATTGATATTATTATGTAGGTATACACAATGAAGTATTTAATATTGGACAACTAAAGCATGAATTTCAATATTGTTGAGCACTTTTTTGGTATAAAGAATGCGTGAATAAATTACGTGACACGTCGACTCCCAAATTTAATCTATGTTGTCAAGAGAAAAGAGTATATATTCTATTACTGAAAGAAACTCTAATCTTTTTGGATGATTTATTGGATTATAATAGAGGAAGGAGATCTTCAAAGTTTTGAGAAAATATTAGAGCATATAACTCAATGTTTGGATTTACCTCAATAGGGGCAAAGATTGATAATGAGATCAATACCAAACCTGACCCTTATATTGTTTGGATGAATGGTCAAAACTATCATAAAAACGATTCCTTGTTATCAAATGATGGACAAAAACTAAGATTTGCATAATTATATATATGATATAGAAAATAAAAAGGATAACAGAATTACTACACTAAATTCTGATAAAGATGCATATGGAATTAACTGTGGAGTGGTTAAAGATTTAATGAATATGTTTGACCAAGAAAATAAGATCATCCGAGTTTTCAAAATGGCTAGAGATCGTTTTAGAGAAACAAATTTTTCGTTAGTGCAGTTAAGATTGATAGAAAAATGCAGAGAAGATACTATACAATACTGCAGTCCTGCATGTTCTGAAATAGCGAGTTTGGTAGTTGGTGACCTTGGACAAGTTGACCAACATCGCGATATTATTATTGAGCATAAAACTGAAGGGCTGAAATGGATTAGTAACTTGCATCATAGCTTCATGTCTATGTAGTATCCAATTTTATTTTCTTTTAATGAGAATGGTTATAGAGTAGATATAAAATATAGAGATTGTCCTAGTAAACATCAACTACAAGACAGTATGTAATAATGAGAGAATTTTATGCTTATAGATTACAACAAAGAATTAATAAAAGGACAATATTAATAAAAAAAAGAGATTATTTCAGCTATATATAGTGGATGCTTTTTCATATATTAAAGAAGAAAGATTATCTTACATTAGAAGAAATTAGAAAGATTTAAAATTAGAAAACAAGAGCTGTCGTATCAATGTTGAATGGTGCAACAAGTCAAAAATAATTAAATATTTTTTAAATACATCAATAAAGATATGGATAGAACAAAAGATGTCATTATAGAAAATGTGATAACAAATGTTGATACCGGAGAATAGCAATATAAACTAGTTGATGAAATAAAAATATATTTGGACTGCATATATTTATCCGCATATGAATCTGTATGGAGGCTATTTTAGTTTGATATACATTTTAGAGAACCAATAGTTAAATGATTAGTTTTGCATCTTTCGATGATGCATGCTGTAATTTATCATGAAAATCAGAATTTAGCAAGCATGCTTAGCTGATAGAATATTGATGAAATCATGTTTACTAAATGGATGGAAACGAATAAAACATGTGAAGATGCAAGAAACTTATCATATGTTAAATTTTTTATGAAATGGGTATGGAATCCCAAAGATAAAATATGGACCTGAAGAAAGCAAAAGAATCGGATCGGAAGAATTGTTTATATATACCCAAGTTCTAGTGAATTATATTACTTAAGAATGCTTTCGAATATTATCAAAGGACCACAAAGTTATGATGAGATAAAAACTATTAACAATATTCGTTATCTAACTTTTTAGTCTGCTTGCAATGCTCTCAGACTATTAGGTGATAACAAAGAATGGCACGAAGCATTGAACGAAGCTTCTTATTGGGCATCATCATATGAATTAAGGTAACTTTTTGTTACTCTGATCATTTATTATGAGATAGCCGATCCGAATAAACTCTTAGAAATCCATTAGAAACTCTTTGAAGACGATTTGCTTTATAGGATAAAAAATACGTTAAAGATATCTAATCTACATATTCTAGAATTTTAGCTAAAAAATTATATTTTGGTTGAACTAGAAAAATTATTCAATAGAAATTACTGCTCTCTTTCAAATTATAATCTGCCGATGCCTAATAGAGTTATGGTATAAGAAATAACCAACAAATTATTAATAGAAGAATTAGATTATGATGTATATGAAATACAAGAAGAATTTTCAAAATTATCTGAAGGCTTGAATGAAGAACAGAGAGTTATTTATGATTCTATATTAGATTCTATTAAGAAAGATAGGCTGTTTGCTTTTTGTATATGGCTATGGAAGGATTGGAAAAATGTATCTTTGGTGAACAATCATTATGAAAATATGCTCGAAGGAAAAATTATTTTGACAGTAACATCATCTGAAATTGTATCTTTATTATTCTAGATGGACGAACAGTACATTCAAGATTTAAAATTTTTATTCACGTTGATGAGCACTCAACATGTAAAATAAAAAAAAAGAACATAACTTATAGCATTAATTAAATCTTCAAGTTTAATAGTCTAGGACGAAGCTCCAATAAATCATAGAAACTACTTCAAAGTGTTAGACAGATCTCTGAAAGATATTTTACAATCAGACAATTCAGAAATAGATAAAATATTATTTAAAGATAAAACAGTATTGCTTGGTGGAGATTTCAGATAGATTCTTCCAGTTGTTGTTGGAAGTGGAAGAGCTAAAATAATTGATGCATCAATAAACCAATCATATTTGTGAAAATATTTTTGGATCTACACATTAAAGAAGAGCATAAGATTATTTAATAATAATGGTGGTGATGAATATCAAAGGATGCTTACTAACTTTAGTGAATAAGTTTTGGCTATTGATGATGGAAAAATATCAATATGCAAGTTTCATGATGAAGAAAAATAACCAAATTGGATTAGTATTCTAGAGATTTTTATTATAAAAGCAGATGAAGATCATATAGAACATATTATTTCATAAGTTTATGAAGATTTCATGAAAAATTATAAAAATTTCATATATACGAAAGAGCGAGCTATCATTACCCCTACGAATGATGTGGTTGATGAGCTAAACTTGCATATGCTTTCATTAATGCTGACTGAAGAACAAACTTTCTTAAGTATAGATACAGTATTCAAAACATCAGCTGACATAATTATGAAAGATATTCTTTATCTACCAAAATTTCTAAACTCTCTAAAATTCAATGGAGTTTCAAATCATGATTTAAGACTGAAGGTAGGTGTTCCGATTATGCTATTAAGGAACATCAACCAAAGTGCCGGGCTTTGCAACGAAACAAGATTTCTTACAATCAAATTAACATCAAAAGTACTTGAAGTAGTAATAATCACTAGAAATCATATCGGTGAGAAAGTTTGCATTCCTCGAATTATAATGCAGGTTACAAAAACAAAATAGCCATTTATTTTTAAAAGGAGATAATTTTCTGTGAGACTTTGCTATGCAATGATAGTTAACAAAAGTTAGAGACAAACCCTAAAAAAAATTGGGCTGTATCTGCCCAAACCGATATTTTCTTATGGTTAACTATATATTGTCCTTTCACGTATTTCTTCACATGAAGGTTTAAAAATTTTCATAAAAAATGAGCAAGATATACTGGAAACATTTACAAAAAATATTGTTTACATAGAAATCTTTTCTGATTTACCTTCAAGTATTAATTTTTCATATTTTGTATTTAATTTGCCTAATTTATATAGTTGCATCAATATTAAATACTATCATATCATCAAATAGGATAAAAAATGCAAATGGAGTACAACTTACTTTCATGATTGAATTTAAAGAGGTGTACCTGGACAATCAAAGCTAGAGTTTCGCGTATATGGGACTCAACAAATCCAAATGCTAATAATCAATTAATAAGTGTTGATTGCATCTTGCTTGATGAAGCAATTAGTATCTTCAATTTTTTTTATTTTAACTATATTTTTCTACAACGAATGATATTCCTGAGTTTATGGATATTTTTACTTTATATAAAACTCTATGATTCAAGCATCTATTCGAAAGGAGTATACTTTGCATTTCAAGAACTTGCTTACCAAAGAAAAAACTTTATTTTATATAAAAATTCAATATTGCCTTAAACAAAAAAAATTTCAGAGCCGCTCTCCATTAATATATTATTTACTTCAATAGATGGACCAATGTATAGTAAGTTGATGATGATATGGGTTCTATACCATTTTAGAAATTTTATTTTATTGGTTTTGATGAACTGCCTTTCAGAAATTACAATGATACTTATCTGATAGGTATAGATTTGCATAATAATGTCTGATTTTAAAAATTTTAAGAAATATATATTGACTATCTATCTTTTCTCTTTGTAGATGTGATATGCCATATTATAGTTGTTGAGAACGTTAAGAAAAATAAATGTCAAGCAAAAAGCTATTAAAAAAAGAAATATGAAAATTGAAGATTTAGAGTAATGAACCCAAACTTATACTTTCTTAATAAGTCAAACTACATTGACAATTTAAATTTTTTTCTCTTTAATATATTTTGGCATGTTAAGAAAATTATCTATCGATAATAATGCAGTGTATAGAATATATCAATCATGCTTTGGAAAATTTTTTTTGAAGAGCTTGATGTATAACTTATTCGAACAATGGAACAAACCGGTCCAATGATAATTATTTTGATAGGCATGACTATTAGAACTGTTGGGGGTAAATCCCGCTCCCGCCGAAGTTCCGCTTGGTGCCTAACCTAATGCAACTGGTGATCACGAAAGAGCTTCAACCAAAAATTCTTTCCCCAGCAGCCAAACTCATTCGATGGTCGAATTCCTCCAGTGGTCGAACCCAACCGAATTCTATGGGAGTCGAACTCCTCCAGCGGTAGAACCCAACCAAACTCTGAGGGAGTCGAACTCCCACCGGATCCTCCTTTGGTGGGATTTCTATGGTAGCCGAACTCCCTCCGAATCCTCCTTCGGTCGGGCTTCTGTGATAGTCGAACTCCCTTCAGAATTCTTTTTCAGCCAGATTCCTTCGAAAGTCAAACTCCTTTCGGATCGCTCCTATAGTTGGATTCCTCCAAAAGCCGAACTCCTTTCGGATCGCTCCTACAGTCAGACTCCTCCAGGAGCCGATCTTCTTCCAGTTTGCTCCTACAATCAGATTCCTCCAAGAGCCGAACTCCTTTCAGAATTCTCCTTCAGTCAGATTCCTTCAGAAGCCAAACTTCTTCCAGATCGCTCCTATAGTTTGGACTCCTCTAGCAGCCAAAATTCTTTCGGATCGCTCCTACAGTCGGATTCCTCTAGAAGCTGAATTTCTTCTAAATCGCTCCTGCAATCGAACTCCTTCAAGAGCCGACCTTCTTTCAAATTGCTCCTATAGTTGGGTTCCTACAGGAGCTGACCTCATTCTGGATTACTCTTGCAGTCAGATTCCTCTAGCTCAGTCGGACCCAGAATGCATGCTTTCATCAGATGATATGGCCACCACTTTCAGTCTGACGATACTGCTCTCTCCATAACAAACCTCATGCAGCCCACGATCGGACGATATGGCCGCCACTATCAGTTTGACGACATCACTCTCTCCGTAATAAGCCCCATGCAACCTACGACTGGACGACATGGCCGCCACTATTGGTCGGGCGATACCTCTCTCTCCACAGTGAATTCCATGCAGTCCATGATCGGACGACATGACCGCCACTACCAATCTGATGACACCTCTCTCTCCATACCGAACCCCATGCGACCTCGAGCAGCCCGCTATCAGATGATATGGTCGTCACCGTCAATCAAGCTCCATTTATAAAAAGAGACCCTCTAGATATATTTTCTCCAGGCTCTCCTCTCCCCCTTTAAACTCTGTCGAACTCTCTCTTGAGTACTCCATTTCTGTTGGCCAGAAGAGCTGACTTGATTGTTAGAAGATCCTATCGGAGCCACCACCACCGACTCCAGATAGGACTTTATTTTATAGGTCACCGACGATGACCTCATCCTCTTCTACTCCAGCTCGATCCGACATTAACCAAATTCTGCACCAACAAAATTGGTGCTAGAGAAAGGACTCTCTGTTCTTGAGGCTCCCTTATTCTTAAAGGAGTGCTCAGCAATGATCTCTCTCCTTCCTCTCTAGAGATCTCTCTTCTTCCTTTTTAGAGTTCTTCTTCGAGAAAGAATGCCTCTCAGAAGAGCTTCGACCCAATAATCAACGATCTCCGCAGCCAGATCCCATCCAGATCTATCTGCTCCTACTTCAGCCCGGCAACTCAAGCTCCACCCGTAGCTGCGGTATATGCGAAGCAGTTCAACCTACTGATCCAGCAGGTTCATGGCCTCATGGAGGCAATGTAGGCCATGCATTGATAGATTCCGACACCAATTTGGTCGATGCAGGATTCTCCAAAGCCCCATGGTCCAGTTTGGGAATGGCCGACTTGGGCTACCCGACCTCTGATCCCTGAAAAGAAAAAGCAAAGGATGGAGGACCCCTGCTCGGACCATGACTCGACCCAGGGGAAGCTTCACACCCATTCCATCAGAAAATTCTGGAAATCAACGATCGTAAAGATCTCTTGGGTCAAAGGCTCTTAGAAAAGAGCCAATGAATCGAAAAGCTCCGTCACACTCCCTCCTCATACGGTAATGATATTTGTACTAACCCTTCTTTTTTGCAGAGAATTATACAAAAATCGATCCCATCGAATTTCAAGTTTCCATAATTTGAGAGTTACGATGGGACCATCAATCTGATCGACCATCTAGAGGCCTTCCAAACAATGATGTTGCTCCATGGTGCACCAGACACTATTTTGTGTTGGAGGTTCCCATCCATCCTCAAGGAAGCCATCAGAAACTGGTACTCGATGCTTAAGCCAAGTACCATCTTATTATTTGATCAGATGAGCCATCAGTTCATAGCTCACTTCGACAGCAGCCGACGTCCACGTCGAGGTTCGAATTTCCTAATGACCATCAAGCAGAAGGAGGAAGAATCCATCCAAACTTATGTCATCTGATTTAATGCTGTTGTATTAAAGGTTCGAAACTTAGACCAATCAGTCACCATGGCCGCTCTCAAGGGTGGCCTCCAGAAGAATGATTTACTATTCTTCCTGAAAAAGAAGTACTCTAAAAATTTTGTCGACATGCTAGCTTAGGCTGAAGGTTATGCCCAGATTGAAAAGGCCTTCAAGGTTAAGGATGATGAAGCCTTTGGTGAGCGACAAATCAGTGGATCGGGTAGGCCCATCGAAAAAGGAAAGTCGAGTGAAGCTCGATCGCGATCTCGAACTCCTTCTGGGCACAAGCGAGCCTGAACTCGCCCCAGGCTCGAAGGCAGGGAAGCCTCGATGAAAGGGCATGCCAAGGTTCTCCCTAACGAAGATTTCATAACTACGCCCCCCTTAATGCTCCAAAAATTCAAGTGCTGATGAAAATTAGGGAGTAACTATTAAGATCGGAGAGGATGCATTCTCGCCCCAGCAAGCGCAATCCCAACAAGTTCTATCTTTATCATCGTGACCATGGTCACGACACTGAGGAGTGCATCCAACTCAAGGATGAGATCGAGGAGCTCGTCAAGTGAGGTAGGCTTGGCTGATTCCTATGGAGATGGCCTGAAGGATGGAAAGATCGGCCGAGGGTGTTATCGCAGTTTAAACCACCAAGGGGGGAGGATCAACAAGAAGATCGGCCACCTCTCGGCATCATCAATACTATCTTAGGAGGACTTTGGCAAGAAGAGGACAGCGGATCCGTGGGATCAGTGAAGAGATGGAGGACTGAGGAACCCATGACCTTTACCGAGGCAGATGCCCAGGGAGTTCAGTTTTCGTACAATGACGCGATTGTAATCTCTTTAAACATTGCCTTCTATGATGTACGATGCATTTTGGTGGATAATGAAAGCTTGATCGATGTATTATTTTATGATACTTTCTCGAAAATGTCCTTACCCGATGATCGCTTAAGACCTATGAGCTCCCCATTGATAGGTTTCACTAGCGATGCCGTACCAGTTATGGCATAATAATTTTGGCTGTGACTGTAGGACAACGTCTAAAATTGGCTAAGACGCAGATCGATTTTTTAGTTGTAAGAACTCCATCCGCCTATAATGCTATTCTCGGTCGATTTAGTCTAATTGTACTTCAGACAGTGGTATCAACCTATTATTTGAAGATGAAGTTTCCAACAAGATACAGGATCGGAGAGGTCAAGAGAGATTAGGCTCTAGTGAGGCACTGCTACTCAATCGCCCTACATAAGGAAGAATGGTCCAACCCTTATCCTGTTGATGGCTTGGATGTCCGTGACGACCTCACTGAGGAATGGAGCGAGCCTATGGAGGACCTCATCTCTGTACCCTTAAACGATGGAAACGTGAAAAATGTGGTGCATATCAGCTCCAACTTGGGAGACGAGGTTTGGGAGCAACTCGTTACCTTCCTCAGGAGATATGTGGATGTCTTTGCTTGGATCTTAACGGATATGCCAAAAATTGATGCCGAGATCATGGAACATCGGCTGGCCGTTGATCCGAAGCATCGATCGATAAAAGAGAAGATGTGCCATCATGCCCCGGAGAGGCAGAAAGCAATCGCCGAAGAAGTAGGCAAGCTCCTCAAGGCTAGTTTCATCTGAGAGGTTAATTATTTGACCTGGATCTCAAACGTGGTCCTCATCAAAAAAGTAAATAATAAGTGGAGGATGTGCATAGACTTCAAAAAGCTAAACAAAGCCTGCCCAAAAGATAGCTACCCTCTACCTAGGATTGATCAACTAGTGGATACGACTTTGGGTCATAAGCTCCTCACCTTCATGGATGCCTTCTTCGATTATAACCAGATATGGATGGCGCCTAAAAATGAGGAGAAAATCACTTTTGTTACTGATTGTAGTCTTTATTGTTACAGGATCATGCCCTTTGGACTCAAAAATATAGGGACAACATACCAGCGTCTGATCAATAAGATCTTCAAGGAGCAGATCAGCCGCAACATGGAGGTGTACGGGGATGACATGCTCGTCAAAAGCTGAGCTTCTACAAACCACCTCGTCGACCTTAAAGAGACCTTCGGCACACTCAGGAAGCATAAGATGAAACTAAATCCGATCAAGTGCGCCTTTGATGTGACCTCTAGAAAGTTTCTGGGGTTCATGGTGTCGAGGCACGAGATTGAAGCAAACTCTAAAAAAATTCAAGCCATTCAGAAGATGACTGCTCCAAAAATGATCAAAGAAGTTCAGCGCCTGACTGAAAAAGTGGCATCCCTAAATCGCTTCATCTCAAGATCGGTCGAACGATATATACCCTTCTTCCGAGTTCTTAGACAACCAAAGAACTTCTGCTGGACGGTGGAGTACCAACGGACATTCGAGGAGCTTAAAAACTACCTCGACTCACCCCCACTGCTAGCAAAGTTCGAACCTAGAAAAAAATTATTTCTATACCTAGCAGTCTCCTCGGTGGCTCTGACGACAGTCCTGATCAAGAAAGAAGCGAAGATGCAGCGATCAGTCTACTACGTAAGTTGGATCCTGAGGGATGCGGAGATCAGGTACTCTAGGCTAGAAAAATTGACTTACTCTCTTTTAATTACTACCAAGAGACTCCAACCTTACTTTCAGGGATACACCATAATGATTCTCACGGACCAACCAATAAAAGCAGTCCTTTATCGAACGGACGCTTTCGAGAGAATCGCAAAATGGACGATCGAGCTCACGAAGTTTGACATTAACTATCAACCCTGGCCATCGATCAAGGCTCAGATATTGACAGATTTTATGGTAAAATGCACTATTCCAGCTAAAGCCGAGCTTAAACAGAATGAGACCGGTGCCCTGCTGTCACGACCGAACCTCCCTGAAGAAAGTGCCAACCTTTTCGAAGGCTTTTGGGCTCTGTACATGGATGAATCATCCAACTCTACTAGAGCAGGTGTGGGGTTGGTCTTAGTCGGCTTCGAGGGAGTCGTCATCGAGTATACACTACACTTCGAATTTTCTATGACTAATAATGGGGTCGAATATAAAGCGTTGATCGCCAAATTAAAAATAGCAAAAAAATTAAAAATAGATCGACTTCAAGTATACAGCGATTCTTAATTAGTAGTCGGCCAAGTTAGTGGCAGCTACGAAGTGCGGGAGAAAAGCATGATGAAATACCTTGAAAAAGTGAAGGATTTGACTCCGACCTTCGGTAATTTTGGCATTCGACAGATTTCGAGGGCAAAAAATGTAAGAGCCGATCTTCTCTCTAAGTTGGCCACTTCAGCCCCAATCGAACTATCCAAAAAAGTATTTTTAGAAACTCTGAAGTGCCCAAGCCTAGAGAAATCCAAGGTCATTTTGCAGACAGAGCTCGAGCCGAGCTAGATTGACCCGTTGGTCGCCTACCTTAGGGAGAAAGTCCTTCCTCATGATCCAAAAGAAGCTCGAAAGCTCAGAAACCAAGCCTCTCAGTACGTTTTGTACAAGAGCAGATTGTATAAGAGATCGTACTTGCTACCACTGCTAAGATGTTTCGGACCTTCAGAGGCCAATTTCACATTATGAAAAGTACACGAGGGAATTTATGAAAGTCACGTAGGAGCCAGGTCCCTGTCACAAAAATTACTTCGGCAAGAGTACTATTGGTTGACCTTGTTTCATGATTCCATGGAGTATGTTAAAAAATATGACCACTATCAGAAGAATGCAAACGTACAACGACCTCCGAGCTTACTCCAGTAAGTGTACCTTGGCCATTTGCACAATGAAGAATGTATATACTTAGCCCTTTTCCGACGGCATCCGAGCAGCGGAAGTTTTTCCTGATTGCGATCGACTATTTCACCAAATAGATCGAGACTGAACTACTAGCAAAAATTATTAAGACCAAGGCACAAGACTTCATCTGAAAGTTGATAGTCTATCAGTTCAGTTTGCTCCAAACTCTCATAACTGATAATGAGCGATAGTTCACTGGGATGAGGTTTGCTGAGTTCTATGAAAATCTAAATATCTTCTACTACTTCATATCGATGGCTCACCCACAGACAAATGGGGAAGCCGAAGTGACCAATCGAACTCTGCTACAAGGCATCAAGATAAGGCTCGATAGAGCAAAGAAGGCCTGGGTGGATAAGCTCTACCATATTCTTTGGGCATACCGAACTACACAAAGATTGTCAATTGGGGAAACACTCTTCGCCCTGGCCTTTAGAATGGAGGTAGTCATACCGATCGAGCTTAAACTTCCATCAACATGAATCACGGCCTTCAATGAGCAACATAACCCACAGGACCTCAGAGCCAATCTCGATCTGTTGGAAGGAAAATGGAAGGAAGCTCAGGTCTGGATGGCAGCCTACAAGCAAAGGGTGGCCTGATATTATAACTCCAGAGTCAAAAGTAAAATATTCAAAGTAGGAGACTTAGTGCTTCGACGAGCCACCATCTTCCGACCTCAAAGTCAGGGGAAGCTCATCCCAAATTGGAAAGGCCCATATGAAATGGTGGAGATCGTCCAGCTCGAGATTTATCATCTGAAAGAGCTCGAAGGAACAACGCTCACACGATCTTAAAACTCAAAAAATCTGAGGATGTACTACCAGTAATTCTTTTTCAATAAAACACCTCGGTTTCAGCATTATTGCTTCTTGGTGCGAAAATTATGTGATGACAGGAAAGAAGCAACTAAAAGCAGTCATGTTAGGAACAGAAAGAGAACCTCATCCTAATATGAGCAAGATCGAAGGCCTCATTTATTTTAGACGAGATGAGGGAGAGGCCCTAACAATGGCCCTTATGTGCCCCCATAGTCTGTTAGGAATAGGAGGAGAACCTCATCCTAACGAGAGCAAAGTCGAAGGTCTCATTCATTTTAGATGATATGGGGGGAGAGGCCCTGACAATAGTCCTTATGTGCCCCCATAGCCCATTAGAAATAGGAGGAGAACCTTGTCCCAACATGAGCAAGGTCGAAGGCCTCGTTCATTTTAGACGAGATAGAGGAAGAGGCCCTGACAACGGTCCTTATGTACCCCCATAACCCGCTAGAAATAGGAGGAGAACCTCATCCTAACGTGAGCAAGATCGAAGGCCTCGTTCATTCTAGATGGGATGAGAGAAAAGGCACCGACAATGGCTCTATTATGCCCGACAATAACTGGAGATAATTTCCTCCGGGCTCCACCTTCAACTTTGACTGTTGGAGATAAGATCTCCTCCGAGCTTCTACGTCGGTAAGAGCTAAGATCTTCTTCAACATCGACTGCTAGAGATAAGACTTTTCCTGAGCTTTACCTTCAACCTTGATTGCTGGAGATAAGATCTCCCTCGAGCTTCTACGTCGGTAGAAGATAAGATCTCCTTCGACCTCGACTGCTGGAGATAGGATCTCCCCCGAGCTTTATCTTCAACCTCAGCTACTGGAGATAAGATCTTTCTCGAGCTCTACCTTCAACCTCGACTGCTGGAGATAAGATCTTCCCCAAGCTTCTACGCCGGCAGGAGATAAGATCTCCTTTAACCTCGGCTATTGGAGATAAGATCTTCTCCGAGCTCCAAAGTTTACGTCGATAGGAGATAAGATCTTCTTCAACCTCGACTGCTGGAGATAAGATCTCCTCCGAGCTTTACCTTCAATCTCGATCACTGGAGATAAGATCTCTCTCGAGCTTTATCTTCCACCTCGGCTGCTGGAGATAAGATCTCTCCCGAGCTTTACCTTCCACTTCGGCTACTAGAGATAAGATCTCCTCCGAGCTTTACCTTCAACCTTGGCTGCTGGAGATAAGATCTCCTCCGAGCTTCTACGTCGGTAGGAGATAAGATCTTCTTTGATCTTGGCTGCTGGAGATAGGATCTCTCCCGAGCTTTTACCTTCAACCTCAGTTGCTGGAGATAAGATCTCCCCCAAGCTTCTACACCGATAAGAGATAAGATCTCTTTCAACCTCGGCTGCTAGAGATAAGATCTCCTCTGAGCCCCAGAGTCTATGTCGGCAGGAGATAAGATCTCCTTTAACCTCGGCTGCTGGAGATAAGATCTCTCCTGAGCTTTATCTTCCACCTCGACTGCTGGAGATAAGATCTTCTCCGAGCCTTAGAGTCTATGTCGGTAGGAGATAAGATCTCCTTCAACCTTGACTACTAGAGATAAGATCTCTTTCGAACTTTATCTTCAACCTCGATCGCTGGAGATAAGATCTTCCTCGAGCTTCTACGTCGGTAGGAGATAAGATCTCCTTCAACCTCGACTGCTGGAGATAAGATCTCCTCCGAGCTTCTACGTTGGTAGGAGATAAGATCTCCTTCAACCTCGACTGCTGGAGATAAGATTTTCTTCGACCTCGACTGCTGGAGATAAGATCTCCTCTGGGCTCCACCTTCAACCTCGACTGCTGGAGATAAGATCTTCCCCGAGCTTCTACATCGATAGGAGATAAGATCTCCTTCCACCTCGACTGCTAGAGATAAGATCTCCTCCAAGCATCCATGTCGATAGGAGAAAAAAAATCTCCTTCAACCTTGGCTGGAGATGAGTTCTCTCCTGAGTTCCAATTTTGATGTCAACCTTGCCTGAAGATAAGATCTTCCCCGAGATTCAACCTGAGTTGGTGCAGAGTCTCGAAGAGAACTTTGGTAGTCGCCCCTTTTTATACTTCCTTCTTTCGAGTTTCGAACTGGAAGTGGGGAGACTATTATTGGGGGTAAACCCCACTCCTGCCAAAGTCCAGCCTGGTGCTTAGCCTAATGCAACTGGTGATCATGAAAGAGCTTCAATCAAAAATTCTCTTCCCAATAGCCAAACTCATTCGGTGGCCGAATTCCTCCAGCGATCGAACCCAACCGAACTCTACGAGAGCCGAACTCCCCCAACAGCCAAACCCAACTGAACTCTGAGGGAGCCAAACTCTCTCTGGATCCTCCTTTGGTCGGGCTTCTATGGTAGTCAAACTTCCTCCGGATCCTCCTTCGGTCGGACTTTTACGGGAGCCAAACTCTCTCCGAATCCTCCTTCAGTCGGGCTTCTATGGTAGCCAAACTTCCTCCAAAATTTTTCTTCAGCCAGATTTCTCCAAGTGCCAAACTTCTTTCGGATCGCTCCTGCAGTTGGATTCCTCCAGGAGTCGAACTCCTTTTGGATCGCTCCTATGGTCGAACTCCTTCAGGAGCCAACCTCCTTCCAGTTTGCTCCTATAATCGAATTCCTCCAAGAGCCGGACTCCTTTCAAAATTCTTCTTCAGCCAAATTTCTTCGAAAGTCGAACTCCTTCCAGATTAATCTTGTAGTTTGGACTCCTCCAGGAGTCGAACTCCTTCTGGATCGCTCCTGCAGTCGAATTTCTTTATGAGCCGAACTCCTTTCGGATCACTCCTGCAGTCAAACTTCTCCAAGAGCCGACCTCCTTTCGGATTGCTCCTGTAATTGAATTCCTACAGGAGCCAACCTCATTCCGGATTACTCTTGTAGTTGGACTTCTCCAGCTCAGTCGGACCTCAAATACATGCTTTCGTCAGACGACATGGCCACTACTACCAGTCTGACGATACCGCTCTCTCCATAATAAATCTCATACGGTCCATAATCGAACGACATGGCCGTCACTACCAATCTAGCAACATCGCTCTCTCCGTAACAAGCCCCATGCGGCTCACGATCGGATGACATGGCCATCACTACCAGTGTCGCGATACCTCTCTCTCCGTAGTAAATCCCATACGGCCCACGATCGAACAACATGGCCACCACTACCAGTCCGGCAACATCTTTCTCTTCATACCGAACCTCATGCGGCCTCGAACGGTCCACTACCAGACGATATGGTCGTCATCATTAATCAAGCTCCGTTTATAAAAAAGGATTCTCTAGATATGTTTTCTCCAAGCTCTTCTTTTTTTCTTTAAATTCTGCCAAACTCTCTCCTGAGTACTCCATTTTTGTTGGTCAGAAGTGCTGACTTGATCGTCGGAGGATCCTGCCGGAGCCACCACTACCAACTCCGGATAGGACTTTATTTTGCAGGTTACCGACGGCGACCTCATCCTCCTCCACTCCAGCTCAATCCGACGTCAACCAAATTCTGCACCAACAAGAACATATAAAAGTATTTTCTTCTCTATACAAGAACTTTATTCTTATAAATTTCAAATAGTAATCATAGAATATTGATGATATCTTGAATATACAGATAAAATTTGCCTATCCAGTTCTTCGGCATCTAGGTATTATATAAACACATAAATTGCTGAAATAGAAAATTATCGGGCTAGGTTAAGATGTATAGTTTGTTATCTTATGTATTAAGAAAATATAGTTTATTTATATTTAAACTTATAAATTAATTTTATGATATACATGCTTAATAGGATGACAGCTGTGATCACATTTATAGAAGAAAAACAAGTTGATCTTGCTTATGAAGCAATCAAAAATAAAAAAATAATTAAAGAATTATTATAGCTGGATATGCAAATCACTCAGGTATAATGCTTGATATAACTAAGCGATCTAATAGTGCAATTGTATGTACATTTCCCTACAACCACTTGCTTTTTCTTTATAGGATACAAAATTTACATGTCGAGCAAAAATGAAAGCGATAAACACCTCTAACGATTAATAGTACAAAGCATACTATAGCTGTAGATCTACGATCAAAACATATGGTGATAACTTTTGGTGCAACCAATGCAATAAAAATGATCAACCTCCAGTGTTAGGGTAAATAAATAAGATTTTCTTCTGAATTATTATGAGTAATTATAAAATTAATTATCGTTCCAAATCAATATGCTTCTCTATTATCTTATTTTTTTAGATACAAATTGAATGCGGTGGTCGAGGATGACACTGCTGATACCAATTTCATTATATTTAGAAAATTGACTTAGCAATTAATTAGCATACCAATATTTAATCTTGCCACCGACCTAAAATCAAATAGATTTGTTCTTTCGAATGTCATTGAAAAGATCCTCGGCAGCTTCTATATCTTTCAAATTATGTTTGGTTAGCAATATGGTGAAGATGCTAATCATAATTTTTGGATGACAAAAATTTTTCAAAATAGTGATCTTTTTATCGACAGCTCGCATGAAACTTTCGATACCGAATCTTTTTCACTATAACTTTCGAAAGAAGTATTAATTACTACTCTCAAAAAATATTTACATTTAGAAATTTTTTAACAGACTACTCCTCGAAAAAGCTTCTTCCCTTGTAATAAGATAATAAACTTTTCTAATCAATTATTTAGAACTAATTTTTTTTATATAATTTTTTTAAAATTTTACAAAGAACCGGTCAAAAAAAAACTTTGCATTGGATAACCTAATATTGTCTAACTAATTTATCTTTTCTATATTTTTTGTTGTATTTTTTTATAACATAATTTTTTTTCATAACATTTATATAATTTTTTTTTAAAATAATAGAAAAAAAAATTAAAAGAGCATTGATTTCGTTGTAAGTTTTTGAACTTTTGAATAAAATTATATGTACTATTCTTTTCAGCTTGGATTATATATTTTTGTTCAAACCTATGACTTTTAGAAGCCTGCTGCATGCTGCTGCTGGCCCTTTCCTAATATAACATGTGAATTATGTTTTATAAAAACATATTTTTATAATTATTTTTTTTAAAAAAAATTAACTAAAAAAATTTTTATTTTTTACTTTTCGTTCACTATATTTTTCTCCCTCCGCTCCCAACGGACCAAACAAGTCCCTAAATTTTGCTGCCACAGCACAGGCTATTTCCTGACTGGTGTCATCCGGTTTCATGGTATCCTTCTTAGCCTTGTCCTTTTTGGGCGTTCGGTGCGATGCCCTTGAAAGCCCACCCTTGGGCCGAAACAAAAACCATTTCTGCAGTCCTCTCCTTCCCCACTCGCCATCTCTCGGCTTGAAAGCTTTACCGCTACTTCCCTCTCTCGCAGCTTCTTCTTCTTCCTCGCTGCTTCTCTCCTCCGAAAATGCCCTTCCCATGGACTAAACCCCATTCCAGAACCCCAATCGAACCCCAATCCCACCCCCCAAACCCTTTCCTCCCCATCCAAACCCACCTCTCCGCCTTCCTCTCCTCGCTCTCCGCCTCCAATCCCCTCAAAACCCACCTCGATTCCGCCTTCGAATCCCTCGGCAACGCCCTCCAATCCGGCCTCTCCCGCCTCGCCTCCCCCTCGGCTCCCCTTCGGAGCCCCCCGTGGGCGCGGCTCACTCCGCCTCCCCTCGCCGGCGATGGACCGGCCCACCGGTTCGACCTCGCCATGTCGACGGAGGCCATTGAGGAGCGCCTCGCCGGGGTGCCCGTCTACGCCCTCAGCAACTCGGCGGAGGAGTTCGTTTTGGTGGCCGGCGTCGGTACCGGGAAGTCTCTGGGTTTGTTCTGCTTCAAGAAGGAGGACGCTGAGGCTCTCTTGGACCAGATGAGGTCGATGAATCAGGACATGAGGCAGGGTTCCAAGGTTGTCTCCCTTGCTCTCAGTAAGGTGAGGAAAATTCTTGGAGTTTAGAGTCAAAATGACATGAATTCTTAGTGCAATTGAATGTTTCTCTATAAAGTTGGTTACTTGCGCTCTATCATAATGTTTTCGAGAGAATGTCTATTGGGTGACGGCAACTAGATGCTAAATGTTGAATTAGATCGAGTCAGATAGATTTTCATGACGTTTGATAATTTAACTGTAGACATATACACGTTAATCTTGCGCTTACTTTTCTCTACATGGTGCTTAATTGTCTCCGTGTGTGGGAAATTTTCTTTTCGTTCACCTCAAAATGAGGTTTTTCCTTCTCCTTCGACCCGTTTTTCCGTAGAATAGAACTTAGAATACATAGTTTTAGGTGCATATTGTTGTGTGTACGAACTGATATTTTTCTCTATGATAAAGTAAATTATTTCACTTTCTATGGATCTGTAATCAGGAATCTTTTATTTTGATTAAATTTTAGTGTGCAAGGACTGCATGCATGGGTCGCATGATGTCCATAGCGATGTTATTGTTTCTGCTGATCTTCTTTCTTTTCCATGTCTCTGATTTGTTCCATGGTATATTATCTGTGACATTAGCTGCAGATGAAGCATCAGGTAATAATTCAGATGCTTATTCTTCCAACTTTGGGTGGTCCATGTTGTCTTTTCCTTTTAAAAGTGAAAAGATGTTTGGGGACAAGGCTTGATGGTTTTGGTTGTTTTCTTTCTTTTTTCTTTAATTTTGTTATTAAGGCTCAAAGGGTGTTGACATGGACCACCCCAGCTGTTACAAAGCAGTTGAGAATGATACATGGCTTCTTTTGGAGCCAGTGATTTCAAATATCACTTATACATGGTAATAGTTCATCTACTAGACCTCTCTCATCTCCTTAGCATTAAACATAGAGATGAAACTGGTAAAGTCAAGTGATAAAGTTGAAGGATGAAGCTTTCTAGGTAAAATGTTAGATGTCCAGGAGTTGGATAGAGTTATGTTGCATTTGAATATGGAGTAGGTCACTCAAAGCTGATTCTCTCATCCTCTTCTGAATATCATGTAAATTCTTGCATGAGATATGATTTACAATTGCTTAAATGCTATATCACCTACAAACCATTCCCAATAAGACATGTTATATTGTTATGATTTTCTTCTAACTTTGAGAGAGAGAATACTCATTGCTTAAAACTGTTCCTTATTTTGTCCTGTGTTAGAGCATTCTCATGATTTTGAGTGCTGACCATCTCCAAGGTCCATAATCAACAGGTGGAAATGATTTCTTTGTTGAATCTTGTCTACATGAACACATAAATTCTCATAATTCTTTTCCATCAAGGTTCTCAAATAATTGATGCAGAATAAATGTTTGCTTTTTACTAATCCTAACAGTGAATCCTTTGAGAGTAAGATTTGCTTTATTGATGATAATTGGTTCACTTTATGTCTGCTGATTTCCCCTGGATCTTGTAAAAGTGAAATTACAAGCCTTGATAATATCTCATGGTTGAAATCCATGAGGCTGTGGAGAAGGATGGATCATGTGAACCTTATCCAGGGAGCTCCATGTGGTCAAGAATTCTTACCTAAGCGGCTTTCATTCTAGAAGTTACCAACTTAGGCAACGATCTCAATTATGCAAGAAAGGGAATCATCCTCGCATGATACTTGCTGAAATGGAATTTGTATGAGTTCTAAAAGAAGGTAATTTAGTTGCTTAATGGATTTAGTTTTTAGATTTCAGACCTTTTATGATTGTGCAGTAGGTCGTCAATTCTATATACTATACGTATCATTGGAGTTCCTGATAATAATCACAAAGCCTTTGTGACTTGAAGCATGCCTTTTTAAGAAGAAAACTTTTATTGGTTTTCATGTCCTTCCCTGTCGTCAACAAGAATAGCCACTCCTTTATCCTTAAATCGACCCATGCATCACACCTGTCCAATACCATGACCTTTAAAATAGAATATAATAAGTATATTTGGAGCTTTCTGTAATGTATGTTCTGTGTCTATACACATCCTAAGTTCTTGCTACTGTTATTTATGTCCTACACAAGAGAAAGCTTGACAAACTGCTATGACTTATCTTCCTTCACAATCTGGATAGGTCCTTTGTCTGTATTCTTTCAGCTATCTTCCGTTGTCCAATATGTTTGCTTTTGTCTGATAACCAAGTAAACCTTTGGTTAATCTTACTCAAATATGGCTGCAGGTTTTCCAGCTAAAGCTTGATGGAGTTGCCTTCCGATTCATTCCAGATTCTTGTCAGGTGGCACATGCCATTAAGGTGTGAGCTCTGGTGATATTGTGGTAATAGCATATGCAGAACATAATTTTTCCCTACATAAAAGATGAGCTATCATGGTCCTAATAAAAAATCATTGCTTTGTTTTGGTAATAGTGTATTATCTTCCTCATGAAGCTTAACAATCTGATATGAAAAGAATAACACCCTAAAATTGCATTTGATAGGGTTGATATCAGATATGGTGGTTTGTGGTATACATCTGTTCCAAGTTACTCTTAGTGGAATTTGAGGATTTATGAAAGAGCAACCGTATAACTTCTCTTACATGGGAAAAGAAGGCCTGTTCTGGCAGTCCGAGGATGTCAAGAATTCCCGGTTAAGCTGCAAAGTCTGTTTAATTATCATCTTACCTTCATGAACTCTGGATCCCGAACTTTGCTTGTCAACATGATCAGGCAAATTTCAGGCATGATATTTGTACCTAGTGAATGAGGACTAATATGCCCATATTGAATCTTGCAAGAAACATGGACCTCTGAGCATAGCAAACCTGACAAAAGCTTTTGATTGAGTAGCTTATTTCATTTAGGGGCTCTCTTTCTTGAAGCTGATTGATCATATATCAGAATTGGGCTTGTTGTAGTGGCAATTAGCTTATTTAGTTTTTTGATTTATTTAGTCTTTTATGATTTTCACAACAATTTGAATCCGAAAGATTATGTCCAGGTTAGTTTGTAATTAGTAGTCTTTAGATAAATTCTATGTCATGCTAAATCACTCTATTGATCAGGGGACAACCTAATTAACAATTGTCTTTCAACATGGGCCAATGCTTTAAAAGAATTACTCCTGAACTCCTTGCCAAGACAACACTGGGCAAGAGATAGACATGGTCATGAAATCCAAAAAACAAGTTGGAATGTAAAGATGACCATCTTACTAATTGCATACCTTGAGGCCTTAAGCACATGAATCATGATATCAGGAAGCAATGGCTATCTTGAAGTCAAAATTATAACCTAAAATGTGAAGTGGAAGATAGTTGTCAACTTGAATTATACACTAGCTTAAAATACTGGAAAAAAGTGTTTTTTTTTTTTTTTTTTTGCAAATTAGTCCCTGTAATCCTCTGTATTTGCACACTATTCCCCATCTTCTTTAGATTTACATACAAATCCCTGCAAACTTCTCCTTCTGTGCAGACTAGTCCTTCCTGCTAGTGTCCCCTGATTTCTTCATATGTTTGTTGTATGGGAATCACATGCTGCAAAAGCACTTTTAGTGGTCTTGAACTCAACCTGTTTGCCTCTGGTTGGGTTTTTATAAGCTTTTAATTGTATATGGGTCTGATATAGACTTTAAAATTTACACTCTTCCACTAGGTGGTCCTGTTCCATTTTAATGCAACAAGGTATAATATGAAGGTTTACAAGATACACCCAATTGATAAATCAAAATAACAAGTATGCTTGTGCTGGAAATAGGAGCAGAACAACAACCGGTCCTTATGTAAAATGGACTCTAATATTTTATCCAGTGGCTTTGCATCTGAAGTTAAGCCGAAAGCTATCTTTTCTAGCCTATCAGAGAATCCTTAAGCTTATGCTTATTTGAGAAGCATGGTTAGATTGATGTTAGCAAACCGTTAATTTTTTGTGGAAGGCTGTTGTTTGCCTTGAAATCTGTAAAGGAACTTTCTATAACAAATGCCATAGACACCCTAAACGGAACTTAAAAAGACATGCTTGTATAAGCTGGGTGACAATGGAAAAAATAAAAGTAACATGAATTGGTAATCTTTCACTTGGTCGTACATTCTTTTTGTTTTGGGGTTTTTTTTTTGTTTTTTTAGGGGAGGGGGGGGGGGGGGAGCCGGTTTGCAGTTTTGTACTAAATGTTATCACTGACATTATTTCTTTGCATATAATAAAAATATTCTAGTAGCTGCAATACCTGTGAAAGTTGACATATTCAATGTTCCCAATTTTTTGAATTTAAAGAACACTCTACTTTTGCCTGCTTAGATAAAGGCTTTATTTATTTATTTATGTTTTAAATGAGCATGATTTCTTGATTTCACTTAACAGGTGAAGGAGAAGTCGGGGGGTTCTGTAGATGGTTTCTCTGGAGTTCCAGTTTTTCAGGTTCTAATCTTATTTTACCAATATCTTGTGAATATTATTAACCTGTAGAGGATGCTTTTCTTGATGTGTATCACTACACCTCTGTATCTTGAGAATTTTGTTGTCGCAAGTGATTTCTGGCTGTAAGAGCGTCATGACTTTTTCCAACATTATTGTTGATATGATAGATAAGGAAATTTAAGGACATCTACCATGCTGTTTCGTGGACCACATTAGCTAATTAGAGACATGATTCTCCAATATCAATTGCCTCATGGATACAGATTTCTGATCTGCTTGTTTTATACCTACTTATGCATACAACCTTTCAGAGGCTTAGTTGCATGCAAGAGATATGTATGTGAGAGAGAGAGAGAGAGAGAGAGAGAGAGAGAGAGAGAGAGAGATTGTTTTGGGTTGTAGATGGTTCTCTTCTATAGTTTCTTCTATGTCTGTGGTCATATCTTTAATGGATGTATTGTGTATTCATGTTACACTTTGGTCTATTGTCTTTTCTTTGCTTGTATCTCTCTATTCTAGCGAGACCGGTAGACTACAAGGTCTCAGAGAATTGGCTGCATGATATTTGAGAAGAGGTGTTCCTGTTCTTATATGTTGCGTCAATCCTTGAACATGGTATTTCTTAGTGAAGTACAAGAATTCTCTCATTTCCCTCTTGAATGGAAGCAGCTTGGTTGCACCTCTTTATCCTTTCTGTTTTTAAGGATAAAATATTTGTTACTGATTTGAGTAAAGCATATCAATGCTGGGTGAACTCTGTATTTTTATGGATGCATCTTTAAATTAATTCCTTGGGATAAGGCTAACAGTATTGCTCGGGTATTTCAGTCAAAGAGTTTGGTCTTAAGGAGTGGGAACAAGAGATACCGCCCATTTTTCTTCAGAAAGGTCAAGAAATAGTAAATTTATCATGTTTTCCTACTGTTTAATTCTTTTTGGGAGTCTGAATTTTATTACTTTAATTAAGGAGGACCTAGAAGAGTCACTCTTTAGAGCTTCACGCCAGCAGAACAAGTTAAATCCTGCCTTAAGGACGGGTGACATTCAGGTAAAGCATCAGCTACCTCTTCACTTGCTTGTGAGATTGAAAGGATTTTTAAGGCTTAGCTTATCATCCATTCTATCATGTTCTTTCCTTAGGTTTGTGTCCTGGAGGAAATTATCAAAACCATGAAGGTAAATAATTCTGGACTCCTTTGGCCATGCCCTTTTGGGGATTACAGAAATTGCCAAAGAATATGCTACAGCTTACCAATACGTTTTGCAGGGCAGCTCTGTGTCAAAGTGGGACGATGTTGTGTTCATCCCTCCAGGTCTCAATATATCAATTGGCGTCCGTGAAACTGCTCTTGGGTAGGCAAGTTTTTGGACATTGGACAAAGCATTGTTGACTTGCTAGCCACCCCTTTCTCTTTTTTGATTTAATGAGTTGCTGGGCTCAGTGAGCTTATGAGATTATCTCACATGTAATTGGTCCACCGGATTAAAATGAGAGCACCCACAGGAATTATGATAGTTGTCCATTACAATTTTGTGAGATATGATGTAATGTTGTTTATTATCAAAAGCCAAATTCTTATTTGAGTTGCAGGTACATTTTCCTGCTAGTGTTGTTTAGTGAGCTTGAAAATTCGCATTAACTGTCACTTGCATTGAACTTTTCCACATGTTCAGCATTTTTATGTTCTTGTTGTCACATCAGCCAAGCAGTCCGCTCTGATGTCGAGCATGGCAAGCAGGTTCCCGACCTCCATGGAATCATGTTAAACGCATTGGTCAAAGCTAATTTGGTCTCATAGGTCACTGGATTTTAATACGTTAAAGTTGTATGTTCCGATGCCAGTCCAATAATAAAAATATTTAATATATTACTTATATTTATATTATTTTCTAATCAAAATAAATATTTATATTAATAAATAATAAAATATTAATAAAAATATTGATTTTATAATAATAATTAATATATTTTTTATTATATTAATAATTTATAGGATTAATAAATATATTTTTATGAAATGTATTATAGGTAATTTTGATATTATATAATCAATAATTTTAAATTTTCATAAAATATTAAATAAGTTATCAGTAGATATTCGAGGATTTTCAATCGCCGGTCCGAGGTCTACTAAATATGATTATATTATCATACGATTATCGGTGATCTTAGATCGTTTTGACGATACTGTTTGAGTCACCAAATCCCATCTGTCAAACCGTTCATTTCTCCACCTTTGGGCCCTCTTCTACCTACCACGGAAAGAGGCGAGCTACTTGCTACCGCCCCTGGTTTGCGCCGGATGCATTACGGAAATTGGCTAGAGGCTTAATAAGATAGATGGGGTTTGGTTCGCATTAACCTGGGGATTTGTTATGCGAAACCTGCCTTTTTCTCTCCCGACCTGTTTGGTTTGGATGAGGAGAGGATTCCCCACATTTCGGCGAACGAAAAAGCGCCCATGTTCATCAGCTAAGTATGCCATGGTTCCATCGAAAAGAAATTAAAAAGGATGCCATGGTTACCGATGTTGGGAAATTTTCTGTCCAATGTGGTTAACTAAACTTTTTAGCGGTCCCATTGGATACAGCAAAACTTGACCTAGACCTGCCAATCTGCACGAATCTGCTTGCAAGAAAACTGGATTTCAGTTGGTCCGTAACCGGCATGACAAAAATCTTGGTTGATTTGAACCCCACCAGGCCACTAGATAGGATGGTGCACCACGGAACCATGCAGATTGATGAATAACAAAGAATGGATGCTTGGAGATCTGTATAAGTAGATAAATAATAAATCATAGAGTGCTTTGAGATCTGGGCAAGCGGATGAGTGATGGAAGATGGAGTGGTTTGAGTCTACGTAGATGGATGGATATAGAGATAGAGTGCTTTAGGATCTGTGTAGATGATAGAGAATATAATGCTTTGAGATCTATGTAGCAGATAAATAATAAATAACGGAGTGCTTTGAGATCTATGCAAATGAATAAATCATGAATTGAGTGTTTTGAGATTTATGTAGATGCATGGATGATAAAAAATGGAGCTCTTTGAGATTAATGCAAGCACATGGATGAGAGGATGGAGTACTTTAAGATCTATACAAATAGATGGATAATAGAGGATGGATCACTTTAAAATCTATGTAGAAAGATTAATGATCAAAGATGGAGTGCTTTAAAATTCATGCAATGGATAGATGATAGAAGATGGAGCTCTTTGAAATTTGTATATGTAAATGAATGACTGAGGAAGTATTTTTATATTTGATTTGACTGATGAATGATAAACGATGGAGAACTTTGAGATTTAGTAAAATCATGGACTTGTTGAATCAAAGACCTTTTTGTCTTTTTCCTCGCTCCGTTAATGGTGGGGACTAGAAATAGGCGCAGGCTGGGCCAACTTCCGTTCGGGCTATGAGCTAATCCTTGAAGAGTTCAGAACGGATTTGGACTCGACATAGAGCTCATTTGTTTTTTGAGCTGAACTTAGATACCTCTTTGAACTTAGGCCCGCTTTGAGCCCGAGCATGAACAAAGCCCGAAACGGTGTTTGAATGGCTAGGATCTATTTATTTTTGTATGATGCTATTTGCAGAGAATGATGAGGAAAGGCTAGCTCATTTACTTGTGAAGCAGTAGTATAAAATAATAAACTTCAACTAAGTTTGGGCCAGACCTATTTTTGGCCCAAATAGGTAATTTGAATTGGTCCAATCAGATTTGGGTCCAAACCTTGGGTTGCGCTTGAGTTTTGGTTATCAAAAAATTTTTGCGCTTAATCACGACTGGAAGCAGGAAAATAAAAAAATGAAAAAAAAAAAAATAGGTTAGGTAGTAGCATGGCCTAGCCTTAGAGTTGTCAAGATAGGCTGGTCCGTCCCAACCCGCTTTTAAACAGGACGGGGCTAGTTGGCCCATTTAACTGGCAGGTTGGAAAAACTCCAATCTAACCCGATCCACCATGGATTGTGGGTTAAGCGGGCCAACTCATTAAATTTTTTTTTTAAAAAAAATTATAAAATAGTAATATAAATAAAAATTTATATTCAATTCAAGTTCAAATCAAAGTTAAATACTTAATATATCTAAATTTAAATACTTAATACAATCCAAATTTAAAAGACTTAAAGTTTTAATTTTTAAACTAATTTAGAGATAAATCAAAGTCCCAAATTAATGTGTATATATGAAGGTAGACTGGGCTTCGATCGATCGGAGCCCAATCTATATTCGGTCGGATTTTTGATCATTCGATCAGTGCGCATCGAGATAAATGCCACCTAAAAAAGTGCACCGATTGAAAAAAAAGTATCAAATGAAAAAAAATAGGCATGCAAAAATATTCAAAAAGAAAAAAATAGGTTGCTGCCTGAAAAAAAATTTTAAAATTTTTTTTTTGAAAAAAAACCTAAAAAAAGTTTGAAAAAAAGTTCTAAAAAATTAGAAATTTTTTTTTCTAAAAAAAAATTGAAAAAAGTTTGAAAAATAATTCAGAAAAAAAAAGGGAAGGCGTCTTCCCCACCACCCTCTCTCTCTTTTTTTCTAGTATATTTATTTTTTAAGGCACTATTTTTTTTCAATTTTTTAAAGTTTTTTTAAAATTTTTTTGGGCCTGAAGGTGGCTTCCGGCAAAAATTTTTTTTTTTCAAAAAAGCTTAAAAAGAAAAACTAAAAAAAAGCTAAAAAAAGTTTTTTTTTGAATTTTTTTATTTTTTTTAGGCATTTTTTTCTAATTTTTTTCAACAAATGCACATTCGAAAATGCATGCTGATCGAATGATCGAGGATCTAATCGGATGTAGGCCAAACTCCAATCGATCGAAGCTCAATTTACCTCTATATATATATATATATATAAAAAGACAGACCAACTCGATCCAAATCTATCATAACCCACAATCCAAATGGAATGGGTTATTTAACCTGCTTTTAAATGGGTTGCTAAAATATGAACCCAATCCATCTCTTTTACATGATGGAACGGGCCAATCCAATGGGTCTAATTCAAATTGACAGCTTTACCTAGCTCAATCTATTTCCAATCTTATAGTTGGAGCCTAATGCGACGAAAATAGAGTTTTGATAGTTAATTTGAGCTTCATAAAACTTGAGATGTGAATGAAATTAGCCCAAATTAAAGAAGTATCTCTATAATTTTAGGCTTTAATTAATTATAAATTTTGAAAAAAACACTTCAATTTTATTTCTTTAATAAAGGGATCAAGTTTTCTTAGAGATGTTTCTTCCATATTTAGAATGAAATTTTATCTTGGCCCGTATCTGGATGTTTAATGTTATTCTTTTAATAAACGTATCATATATTATTTTCTATTGTTATACTCATTTTTCACGTTGGTTTAAACTTGACCGCCGCGGAGGGAGAGAAAAAATAGCGGGAAATGGGTTTGGGCGGACTCCCTCCTTCCATCTCTTATCGTCAAAAGTTCCCTATTCAGCCGCTCGAGGCCTCCCACCCGATCGAGACTCCCGACGACGGAAAAAGCAGAGGAAAAACCGGGGGGAAACATAGAAAAAAATCAACGATAACGAAGGAAAGACGGAAAAAAATTGAAGGGTAAGATCTTTTCCCATATAGATTGATAATTTTTTTTTCTTTTCGCTTCTTTTGAGACCGGAGGGGTTTCTTAGGTTCCGGTTGGGGTTTCTTTCTTATGGGATTTTGTGCGAGTTGTGGCGGTGTGAGTTGGTCCCTTGAGGTTTTGAGAGCTTAATCTTGGTAGAAGCACGATAGTTTGTGGGGCTTGGCTATTTTTGATCGAAAGGATTCTCTTTGGCTACAAAATTCTCAATTTATGGAGTTCTGTTTTCATGATAATATGAATATAATGCCAAATCCATGGATCGAAAGGATTCTCTCTGTGAACTGTCATGTGGATGCATGAACAAGTTCTTTCTCACGCTATTCAACTCCAAAGACCAAATGCGTGTCATGGTAGCCTGCACCGACCACCACAGAAGGCTCATGGTTTAACATGTCTTTTTCCTTACTTTCCGAACATTAGCTTTGTGAGATAGGTGGTCTAATTGTTTTGAAAGGTTGGATAGCAGTCATGCTCTGAATCAGAGAAATCAATTTTTGATTGGGGTGGCTGGTATACTTTAATTAGTTAAAAAACAATTTCTTCACTCCTTTTTGATGTATATATATCACTCACTACTTGCTGGTTGTAGTGATTTTATGTATGTGAACTTAGTGTTGGTTGTTCAGATTTTTGATATAAAAACCATGAAACAGGAAGGTTCACCTGTTCTTTGATTTTGTTTGTGGTGATCTTATATATGTGAATTTATTTCTATTTGAAGCATTGCTTTTCTGGATTCATTATCTTAATAATCTATAGTGAGTCATTGCATTTAGATTTTAATTTATATGACATTTGAATTGATCAGGCGGGTTCCGATACTCGATGTGAGAGCTCGTGCGGACATGTATTTAGTCCCATATCAGTTATTCGTTGGAAAGATCTTGGGTACTTATATGGGGCTAAGGAACTCAAAATAGCTTTTGACAATCTTTTGGATGAGGTATTGCGCCGTTACAAATGGTATCAGAGTGGATTTTATCTATAACCCATATGGACTAAGGGATACTGCGGCATCAGTTTATTAGGCCGACGACAGTTAGTCGTGGCATTTATGAATGAATGCATGAATTTGAATCCTAAGCCTAGTGAGGATGCTAGAACTTAAACGGAGTATGTGGGATCCATATAGGTATATATTTAGTCTCATATCGGTTGTTTATTGGGAAGATCTTGGGTATTTATATAGGACCAAAGAACAAACAATATCTTTCGGCTGGTCTTTTTAGGTGAGGTCCTGGATCGTTACTAATGATATCAGAGCCAACAAAGCCTACAACCTATGTGGACTAGGGGATATTGTAGCATAGGTTTATTGGGGCTAACTACGAACTAATGGTGGTATTTATGAATGGATATATGAATTTGGATCCTTAGCTTGACGACGATACCGGGGCTGAAATAGCAGGACTATATGAGCATCCGTGTAGGCGTGTATTTAGTTCCATATCGATTATTCACTGGAAAGATCTTAGGTATTTATATAGGACCAAGAAATCCAAGAAATATCATCCGATGAGCCTTTTTGGGTGAGGTCTTAGGTCGTTACACTCAAATAACCTGACCTAAATAAACATTAATTGGGTGGGTTCGAAGATTTGTGATTTTTGGCCAATTTTGTAATTAGGTTTGAGACGGATTTGAGTGGTAAGATTTTAAATGGGTTGGAATGCAGGTAGGGCAAATTTTGCAGGTACCCTACCCATTGCCATTCCTAATCTTGACGACTCTTTAGGGCAACGAAGGCCGATCATCTAAACTTCTCTCCGAGGTAAATCTTTAGGGTTTCCAGAAATTTTTTTTAAAGAAAAGGCTAAAAAATTTGATGATTTTTTTTTTTTTTTAAAAAAATTTGCCATCATGGAATCGCTGATTCCTTTTTGAGAATTAAATGTTTTATTGATTTAAATCTATAAGCTTCTCTGTTGTTGTTGGTTTTTGTTCCCAAATTCTTACCTTCACATATGCTGCCATAGATGTACTACTAACTAGGTTTGACTTAGATGTTCTATTTTAATTTGGGGATATTTTATGTGAAATAACTCTTAGCATTCTTTTGGAGGGTATTTTATTTGTTACTTAAAATGATAACCTTGGCATTTGTCTCAGTGAATATAAGGATAATTTTTTTCCTTTTCCATCATAAAAAAAAAGGAAGTGAAAGCTATTGTACAGAACAAGTTTATAAATTTACAAAGCTTGATATTGTTTCTAGTATGTGTTTTCTCTGTGCTTTGGTGAGTTTGAATAGTATAACATACATGTGTTAGAGAGCTAGTTTTCAGCAATATGATGAAGAAACTCAGGTTCTTATTCTTGTAAGATTGCTTCCAGTAGGTTGAGCCCTCATGGGAATTCTGGCTATCCCATGTATTTCATGAGGTTTATTGCTTGATAGGTTGTTATTCTAGATTGTCTGTTGCAAATTTAAAATTAATCAAATGGTTTGGTTACTGTGTTTTGGTTATTTACTTTTTGGATGCCTCAACATAATTAAAGTGTTCTGGATAGTTTTGGAGTTCGCTACACAAAACCTAAGCTCTTTGTTTTTACATGCCAATCAGGTTTCCAAATGGTGTAATTATGATGAGCAATATCGGAACTCAGCTGCATGTGGTGTCAATTCATTTAAGATGAAACCATAAGTGACATCTTATGTCACATGAATGAAGTTTTAGGAAGATTGTTTCTGTCATCATCCATGACATGTTAAACTTCGAGTTGAGAAACAGTCTGTTGTTTCTGTCATCATCCATGGTATACAAACTATTGAGATTCCCCTGCAACTCATGAGTAGATCCTTGGCAATCACTCATGCAATGCCTCATTTATGGAAACAATTAAGTTGTTCTTGAAGCATGCAGTTTCCATCTTTGTTGATCATTGATGTTCATAGTTTCATGTATGTCTTAATCATATGCCACACTGCAGTGTTCCAACCATGCTGTACCAAAAATCTAGCACTTCATGTTGCCACAGTGCAAAGTCCTTGCCTCCAAACGTACCTACCTTGAATAGAGTGCTTGCTTCTGTGCTGCTACTTATTTGGATCTATTCCCAAATTTTTTTATGGTTTTGAACCCTAATTTTCGCCTTGAAATGCAAATGTAAGCAAACTACAAGAATATTCTAGAAAAATTGGGAAAAAATTATGACACAAACAACATTAATTGCCTGAACATCACATCTGAGCAACCCGTAAAGCAAAAACCAATTTATATCATGACACTGTAACCACAACCACAAAATATTGCAAAGTAACAAGATTACTTGTCCAAACATCACACCTATGTACCTGTAAAGCAGAAACCTATTTAGGCAACATAACTGCAGCTGTATGGAGATTGGTAGATTTTGCACTGTTTGCAACCATTGTAAAAATTCATGCTATCCTGATTGTAGTTAATTGTATGATATGTTGTTGGGAAAATCATACTGCAATTTACTTCAGTTGTTAAAGAGCTAAATGGAGATGTGGACTCTTAACCGTAGTCAGCTTTTTCCTGGAATGTGATTTGCAGTGGCTTTAACTTAATAGCTCGATGTCACTTCATTCTTACTTTAACCTGTATAAGTCTGAAGCTTTATAGATTCCATCTGCAATTTTTATGGCTGTTGTGATAGCTGACAATTAGCATTTTTGACAGTCTTAAGGTGTGAACCTGTTATCTTTGCTGGTAGAAAAAGGGCAATTTCAGTCTCTGATCTCAGCTGGAGAAAATGCCTGGATATTATGATATAGATGACATCATTATGGAGGAAGAGGTTAGGACTACTTTATTTTCATTTCTTGTCCTTGAGATGATGCATAATCTTCACAAATTTTGACTTGATGAATGTTGTGCTTGCAGCCCATTTCGGTTGTTTTTCAAGTTGGAGCACATGGTGTTGGCCTGCTAGATCCTGGTTCAGAAACAAACAATGTAAGTTCTCTGGCAACCATAAGCAGGTGACACTTGATGTTCATGTTCTAATGTTCTTCTTTGATTCCATATAGGTTGAAAATGGTGCTAAAGTGGACCTGCCCTTTTGGCTTGCTCATGAGTTGTACTTAAGGCAGGCAACATCAATCAGTGTTCCTGCCTGTTTTAGCCAGAAGTAGGTTCAATTTTTTGCTTACCGCTCAAAATCCTAACTATATGATATTCTGCATACGTGTCATAAGCATGACAAAGACCTAGATTCAGCTGAGAGAAAGTAGGGGAAGCGAAGTGGTAGGAATAAGGGAAGCTGTTGATCCCATAATACTAAAATTTCAGGATACGACGTTATCTCTTTACTAAAATGATTGTGGCATCTTTTCTATGGATGTCCTTTAGGATTCCACTTCCACATCATCAGCCATTTGGGCATCCTCCATGATGCCATAACAAAACTTAGCAAATCAGCAAATTTCATTATGCTAGATTTTTTACATTGTTGAAATAATTATAAATTTTTCGGTGCCACCCCTGCACTGAACCCCAAACCACCTCTAACTGTAGTGAAGGCCCGATCATGAGTGCTTTAGAGATCTTATATTTGCAAATTGTTTACTTTGATGTCACAGAACCAGGAAGGAAATCCAGGCTGATGCGGCGTGTGTGGATTTGAGGATTCGTTGCCCCTACTTTTATGAATTGGGATGCAAGATTGTGCCCCTGTAAGTTCTCTAATCTATAAGTGGCCAGACAGATTATTACAGTAACCTCTGTTGGAACCTTTGTTATGCGTAAGTTGTCATGCTTGGAGCTTTAAGCATATTCAGGGGAGAAGGGATAAAGATGCTACTAGTAGGAAGACAGTTGGATTTCTTTATAAATTTTATTCTTTATTACATTTTTACTTCATCAATAATGCTTTAGCTCATTCCCTTATATCCAGAACAAGTACATTCTTTAATGCATCTATGCAAAATCTATTTTAATATCATGCTGTACCATTTCATTTTTATAATTTTGTGTTCTTTCATGTTCATCTGACAAATTGCTTTGCAGCTTGTTAGTTTGATACAGTTATCATAGTTAGGGATCTTGATGATGAATATCTGATAGAATAGCAGCAAGGTGCGACAGTTGACATATAGAAAACAATTAGATTGATGTTTAGTAGATGCTTTTGACTTGTGCCAGCATCAAAGGGTTTGATAAGAATTGAAGCTAAGGAAACCTGTAATATAAGCTCAAATTGCTGAATGATATGGTTAGTGTGAGAAGATTTATAAAGCCCACTCCAAATACATGTGACATTTTACAGAAACAAAATGATAGAGTCAGACAGGTTCCATGCCTATGTAACAGGTTTGACAATGAATTGAATATGGATCACATGTTGGCAAATCCATATCTATATCCATATTTATTCAATGGACATTAGTACAGATATGGGAATTAAAGGGATACTAGAATTTTTTTATATTTATTTTAAATAGATATGAAGTGGATATTAATCATGTCTATGTTTGTTCTAAACAGATACGGATGTAATGTTGAATATCATTTAGGATACAGAAACAAAGGAGCTGCATTTGAATTATTTGACAAAAACTTGAGCAAGTAATTATGTGAAAGCATGAATTAGATCATAAAATCTGGACATATTTCTCTTCTCAAGGCAGAACAACAAGAACCTTGTTTGGAGAAATCAGATAATTAAAAGCCCTGTTGGTGGTTGTCATGAATGCGTGCTCATCAATGTCAATGTTAGAGAAGTCCCTATGCACACTTCCAATTAAAAAGGTTTATTTTTTCATGAATATGTTAATAATCTGGATATCTGAATCTAAAGATCTTGAGAAAAGGGATATCCAGATATTTAAATCTGAAGGCAGAAAAACTTAGAATCTATATCCATATCTATATCTGACAAATTTTGTATCTTTTTAACCCCATGGTGGTTATAGTTTTTATATCTGAATGAGACCTGATATGGATTTGAATTAAGATGAGATCTGATTTTAACCAATGCATTTTCAGCCATGTTGGTCTGTCTGCTTCTACTATGATGTCAAGTGATTCAGTTTGCAGATACTCGTCCTATATTTATCTGGTTCAGAAGGGAAGAACAGTTTCAATTCAAATATGGGTTTATATGCTGGTCTAACTATTGATATGAAAATACTAAAGATTTGCCAAAATCTTTACTCTGTAAATGATGACTAGCTGAAACTAGCAATTTTCTTGAAGGAATTTCTGTTCCCTATAATCAAGCTGGCAGTCTGAACTAACAAGATTAATCTTTAATTAAAAGAAATGGAAAGAATCAGTCTTCTCAATTGAATGAAAGTCTATAATCTCTCATGCTTTGCTGTGGACAGGGTTAGTGACAAAAGTATCGGATCCTTCCTTCATTATGCATTCACCGGTAGATACAAGGAGATATTGAGCAAGTCACATAGTGCTTCTGTTGTGACGGTTCCCAAATTCTTGACACGTCTCACAAAGGAAGAATCCCAATGTGAGCTTCTGTTCTTTGAACAACCGTCTGAGTTTATTTCTTAATCGTTGATGTGACATTGATGTTTTTATTTTTATTTTTATTTTTTTGCCTGCTGGAAGTGTTTGAAGCTGCTCGGTCTTCAATGCTAGCATTCAAGAAATGGCGGCTAGGTGGATCAAGATTAGAGAAGGCATCCATTCTTGGTAGGAAAAGGAAGACAACCATACCAGCTTGCCCATCAACTCCATGACTAAGTTTGACAAACTGATAGTTTTCCTGGCTACTGTTTCCTGGAAAGGTTCCTCATTCTTGAATCATGAGAGCAGAACAATGAATTTATAGTGGTAGTTGCAATACAAAGAAGTTTAAACTGGCTGATTGTGGTTTCTAGTAAAGATTTTCTTTGATATGCTGGTTAAAATTTAGTGGTAACAGACTACAAGAACTTAAATACTACTGTGGCCCCAGCATATTTTTGTGTAAAAATGTGAAGGCTTTTATTATTTTTTGTTTGTGATGAATATTTGCATAATGGTGTCTCAATTGGCCTGGTAAACAATTTTGTGCCTTCAGCTTTAGACTATAATAGCATGCATTTATGTGTTATGAATGATGATGAACCCACTAGAGAGGATTATATTAAAGCCATTTAGGATCTGTTTGAATGATTGGACCCATAGAATTTATGGGTTAAGTCAATACAATTAGGAAAGATGATTAGATTTTTTTTTTCGGGCTGGCTCTCCAGGGTATTACTGAATATGGGCTTCACTCAGAGCTCATATTTTCTAATTGGATTGATCTAATTCATGAATGCTACGGAATTTTAGGTCCATGAATCCAAACAGGCCCTTGGTGCAGTTTCTTTGTTCCCTATCCCCATTTGTGGGATCTTGAGAAAAAGAACTTCATTTCTATTGAGCTGAAATAATATTTGGGTTCTAATAAAATCAGAACCTTTTTTATTTTTTCGGTTACTGACATCATTTTTACTTTTGGATACTCATTTGATGGATCAAACGCTAGTTCAAGTAGGACATTATATCTTTTGGAAGAAAAGGTCAGCTCAAATGGCATGGATGAGATTATATCTTTTTGACAGGATAACAAACAAAATATCCATAAATTTGATCACTAATATTATAGAGAAACATGCTGGTTCAACTAGAGATCCCCAAAAATTCAGCAAGAAACTAATGTTGCCCATCCAGCTGGAGGTCCACATGCAACAATTTGGTGCTGGATGAGCTGATATAGTCCAAATGCAACAATCCATGAGCCTGGAGAGTCCAAATGCACCAATCAATGTACATAAAAATAAAAGTCAATTATCACCATAAGAATATAGATTTCACTTGGACGCCTAATCACCCATGTATAATATCATTCATTTGCCACGTATAATATCATTCAAGGGCAACACGGACGGCACATTCAGATACCAGCATAGAAATTCCTATACCTTCATCCTGGAGCTTGGTAACATCCTACTAAGAGGTAGCATGAAAATGCCAATTATATCAAAACGTCCACAGACAGATTACTTCAACAGAAGTCGAAAAAATTGCTGATTCATGGAAAGCACCCCAACAAATCAATACATTGTATCCATCAGGGGCATCTGTCAAGTGCATTGGAAACACTTCCCTCCCAAGCGAGAGTTCATAAACATCTTTTTTTTTTTTTTTTTTTTGATAAGAAAGGCAGAGCATAATTATTAATATCTATAGAACGTTGAAGCATACAAGGACAAGGGGCAGTAGAAACAAAGAATAACAACTCATGCGAACTTTTCAGTCCACAAGGAGCCTGAAGCAGAAATGACAACCAATCTACGGCTCAATTTGTGTCTCCATAGATGTTCCAAACTTTGAAAGATCTGGCATGTTGAAGAAGGATACAGGCTTGTTGTAGATGTCCGATTTCACTTCACTGTACAGGAAAGGCCCAATGGAGAAGGTTGCTCTTAAGCCTTCTCAGACAGCAAGGAACTCAGCAGTGAAAGCCACAAATAGAATGGAAGGAAAAGAGTTAAAAGCACCACTCAAATTAAGTTTGAAGGCAGAAGCCGGCAGGGGTATCCAAGATAGGAAGAAAGAGGTTGAAGAAGAAAGCTTAAACCCAATAGTATTTTGGTTTCCAAGTTAATAGAAGCTAGGATTCCAGATTAGCCAGGGTCCATGATGATAGGAGAAGCTTTCGAGTTCATAAACATTTTGGCTACACAGATTGCTTAAGTGCAAATAAAGTTGCAATGGAGTCCTAAAAACTACAGTGACCTGCCAGCCCACAAAATCCTCTGCAGATATCAAATAAACATAAAACTCCAGGTGCATATATTAAATACAAAAGTATGCATGGTCATGCAGAGACTGGAGACATTCAAATGAGCAGAGATTTAGATAGGTATGGAATGGGTCATCTGTCAAATAAATCTAAACTATAATAGTAGAAATGAAAAGTGGTTCTGGGTGTGGTATAATAGCAATTTTTTCCTCCCCTCCCAACAACCATCCGTATCTTCGTTGCTACTATACCAATACAAGAACCATGTCCTTGTACTCTGAATAAGAATCACCAGTCTAATGCCATCAAACATTACCATGTGCCAGTCAAGTGCCAAACACAAGTTCTTCCATATGTCATATAATTTATCTCTAAGAATGCGATGACCAAAAAGTCTTATAAGATGATATTATTACATAAAACCTGATCCACTCCATGGGTGATGAAACCTAATTTCCCCTTCGGCAAATCAGGCAACCGGCCACATCATTTAATTGAAGCCCAAAAACGGTGGTCCTTGAACCCTTCTAGGTAGAGAACATCCATCAAGTCATGTCTATTACTGAAAATATATACAGATATATTTCAAACTTCCAATTTTCACATAGCAAAATAAACTAGAAGAGATTCTATGCATTTTCTACTTTGTAGAGGTTTGTGATCTGTTCATGGTATTTAGCGGCCACTTTGTCCCTTCGTACTTTCATGGTAGCGGTCATTAAGCCATTATCAATCTGAAGTCAAAAGGGAAATAGTCAAGATAAATCTTCATCTCATAGAAATAATAATAATAATAAATCTAAGAGGAAAATTGAGACCAGGGACATTGATGATGTTTACCGTGAATGGCTCATCCAATATCAGTATAGGTCCAATTTGGAAAGAGCAACCCACAGTCCTGTGAAAAAACAGTATTAGCTTTCATTTTCTACTAGTCAGATGTATTACACTTGTAAAAGAAGAATTGCGGAGAGAAAACTGTTGGGATATCTAATTCTTAGCTTGGAGCCCAGTAAGGCCTGTAAATATTGTTCTGGAAGAAGTACTGATTGATTTTCCAGGCCTTCTTGAATAACTTGGCAAGTTTTAGTTTGCTAAATGTGATGTCATACTGAACCATGATTTTTTGTAGCTGGTGAATGTTGCCGAACCATGCATGAGCTGTACCATATGAATCTCTATCATTGTATAAATCGATTTTAACTACATTTTGTTTATAACATGGCATCATAAGGAATTTAAGAGTGGCAATGGTCAGTAACAAGAATATATAATCCATATGAGATGGTGCAACTGATACAGCTGATCCTTAAAAGCTTTAGAATATGAGATGTGGTGGAATAAAAGATCTATCATCTAGGATTGAGTGGCTGCAGGTCAAAACTGCCTTTTCACAGATTGATGATCAACACAAGACATCTAAACAGAGTCACTTCAATCACGAATCAGACTGACAGTTGAGCAGACCGATATCCAGGAGATCAAGGAGGTTATTTGAGACTACTTCAGAACCAGGTTGCAGGGTGCTGGCAAAACGGTTCCCATATCCCTTCCACCCATTCCCAGTTTCTGAATGCCACCGAGCAGGATGAGCTGGTCCCCAAGGTGAACCTAGAGAAGACAGAGTGGGTGGTCAGAACCCTGGCATTTGACAAGGCGCAGCAGACCAGTGGGTTCCTACCCAGTTTCTGCAAGGTATGGTGGAGGATAATTAAGCAGGATGTTGCTAAGGCTATGACTCATTTCTTCTCCAAGAGCAAGATGCCTAGATGGAAGTCTAATTTTTATGATACCTAAGACTGGCCCTCAAGACCTAGCCATTATTAACCCATAATACTCTGCAACACAATCTAAACAAAATGACCATGAAGATCTTGGCTCAAAGGTTGAGAGTTGTACTAGGGCACCTCACTAGTGATGAATGGACAGCCTTCATACCAAGCAGAAGCAGTATTGACAATATCATGATCATCCAGGAGGCAATACACTTGCTCCAACATTGTTCTCCCTCCATGCCACTTATGGCAATTAAGCTGAACATGAAGAGAGAGCACACAACAGGATGAAGTGGAATTACATCAGCACTTTAGATTCCAAGATGTTTGGAGTCCTTTAGGCAACCAAATGTATTTCATGTGCTTGTAAATGGAACTCCAACCCAGTGGTTTCCTTCATCTGTGGGACTCTAACAAGGATGGTCCCTCTCTCCTTGTCTTTTATATTCATTGGATATACATATCATCTGGAGTTCTAAAAGGAGACTCAAGAGCAACTTGAAGGCTATAGGCTGTGGAAGGGCTCAACTTCCACATCCCATCTTTATGCATATAACTGTTTGCTGATGTCTAAGGCAAGTTGGAAGGATTATTTGACTTTCAAGAGGGTGATGAGTGCTTATTGCCTCCAGTCCAAGTATTTGTTGAACTTAAATAAATCTAGTGTTGTGTCAAGATCTCGGTGACATTGCTTCTTAGCTTGCAGTCTGTTTGAGGGTTCAACAATCAACCAACATTGTTACCATTTGCAAGTACAATTGATTGATAGAAGGATGCACCCTAGAAATTTCCATTTCTTGAAGCATAAAATTCTTTAGCGGTTAGACTCCAAGAAGTGGCAACACATAGCCTTAGACTTTTGACTTGTGATTGAACAGGTGCAATTGGCAACTCCTATCCTTATTTTCACCAATTACTAGATGTAGCCGCAATTTCTTCAATTGCCCAAATCAATGTGCTAGTCTTTCTTACAGGGGCAAGAGCTTAACTGAAGGAAGTTTTATTTGCTAGCTTGGGGAGCAATTTGCCAACCAAAGGTAATGTTATATTGTTTTTGTGGTGTTGTCATCTGGTCAGAGAAGCTAATTCTCTAGCCAGGCAACATATGGTGCAAAACAACTAAGAGCAAATGTGACTTTCAAGGACAATGGGCCAATTACACATCACTAAGGGCGTGCTCTTCAATTTAGAAAGCTAAAGGCAGTTTCTATCATTTATGCTCGTGAACACAATCTAGATAAACCAATGGTCATGGAAATGTGCAGGTCCATTTATGAAGGCCATACCTGACTCCAACTCTAGCTCATTGGGCATGGAAAATTGAAGTCCACCCAAGTGTTCAACGCTTGGCAGGTGGTCCAGGCTGTCATGCTCTACAACCTTGTCCTGCAAGGAATTTAAGCAACCTAACTGCTTAAGGTGCGAGGCATATTGTGATAACCTCAAGTATGACTTGTTTTTACACCCAAGTTATTTGAGGAGCTGAAGCGCATCCTAACACCTATATCACATTGGGGTTTGATGAACATTCTCATAATAACGAACTCAACAACTCCAAGCTTTCAATTACAAGCCAAAGTTGCTTATGTGATGTGGTTGGTCTGGAGGAACAGGAATTAGAAGCTCTTTCATAGCTACCATTAAACACCTAACTAGCTTCTTAAGATGGCTCTCTTTGTGCCTAGGAATTTGCACCATTAAAATTGTCATCACAATCTTTGATTGAGGTTAGTTGTCTCTCGGGTATTACACATCCTTGTAAGCATCATTTCCCATAATCTTTGTTTGCTGAAATACCCCCCCAATCAAGATAGGCTAACATTAACCTCAACAACATGGTGAAGAGATGTTGCTGGAGGGGGACATGCCATTAGGGATTGCACTGGGAAATTGCTAGAGGCAAGAGCTATTTCTCTTGCTACCACCTATACATCCCTTGCTGAAGTCAAAGGGTCTTCAAAAGGCATCTGGAATGTGGTCAAACTGTTGGTTGAGACACAGCTATGGGTAGAAGGGACAGTCACATTTGGAACCACTATCAATTGGCTCAAAGAGAATAGGCCATCTAGCCACCCTGATTTAACACGTATCATGGATTTTTAGCAGCAAAATATTCTTATTTTACTTATGTATTGGGAGGAAAATTAGGTGTTGATTCTTTAGCCAATCTTGGAGGTCAAATTGATTAGAATTTGCATTGGGATCATAATTTCCTGAAGGGATTGCTAAGGGTTCAAGCAGATGCTTAGGATGCCTTTTTACCAGTAGTATGACAATTCTCTCTCTGGGTACTAGGGGCTCATTATGTTTTTTGAACCCAAAAAAAGATGTCCCACATGTTGGTGAAGATCATCTCAAAGATGCATCAATGATCATCAAACTGTCCCATTCTAAGCAGTCTGGGCATATCAAATCGATTCAACTGGTTATTAGGACATTTCAGCCTGCGGTTTGCAGAACCGTTATTTTTTTCAAAATTTTGTTAATACTAAACCCCTCCAGCCTCCACCCACTTCCTCTCTCAATCCTTCTGAGCTCTCTCCCCTCTCCCTCGCTCACCTCTCTTGCTTGCCTCATTCGCCTCAGCTATGGTGTCTCACCTCTACTGCTGCCAATGATGACAATGACAATGATGATGGACTGGTATGCATCCCTCTTTTTCAATCTCTCTCACTCTCTCCATTCTCTTGTTCTCTATCTCTATCCCTCGCTTTCCTCTCTCACTCATAGTGCTTGCCTCAGCTAGGGTTATGTTACTGCTACAACAATGAGATGATGGATCAGTACATGTTCTCTCCACTCTCTCTCTGATGGGAATCGGGTTTACGCACATATTCAAGAAGAAAGCACCATTGAAAAACCCTAATTTAATTTTATGGGTTTATTTAGGATTTTTTTTAATTTTTTTGGGACTTTTAATTTTGTTAGAACTTAGTAAAAAGAGTTTTATTGGATTTTACGTCACCTGTCAGAGTTCTATTAGATTACTTTTTGTTCTTCTATTTAAAGGCTCCACCTGTATGGAGAAAAAGAGATCTGAATAATTGATTGAATAATTGAGTGAAATAAATTCTGGAGCTTTATTTTCTTTTTATTTTTTTTTTCTTTCTTTTCTTTTGGTTTTGCATTAATTTGGTGTCAGAGCAAAAATTCCTGCAATTTTCTTCTTGTTCCACAATTTCTATTGTTGCAGTGCCCCCTTCGTTGCTTTCTCTCTTTCTTTACGTCCCCTTCCCCAGCTCACCCCACCATCGCATCTTGTCCCCCTCTCTTTTTCTCTTTCGATCCAAACCCTAGGTCTGCCCGACTCAGTTGAGATGCCCAAAACCATACCTGCACCCTAACGTTGTCACCACCTGGCCCGAGCTCACCGCCTTCTTGGCGTTGCCGCCAGTCCCGCCACCCGTTGCGAGTTCGAGGATTCCCGCGGATTCACCGCCTCTTGCCCCATCGTCGCCGTCGACTACCATCGACGCTTGCCCTTCCTTCCAATCATCGCCGATGCCCACCCATCCTTTCGATCACCTCCAAGAGTCTCGATCGGGTGAGAAGCTTCGAACGACCCCTCCAGCCTCCCATCGCTGCTTGTTCCTTCTGTCTCGCAAACCGACTAAGACCCAACACCGTCGCCGCCTCTGCTGCCGATCAACTGCAAATTTCTAATCGCAGGCCGCTCCTCTATCGTCGCCGACGTGCACCTCCGACCTCCCCCAACCACAAGCATCCCCGATTTCTCTCTACCGTGGCGCTGCTTCTCTCGTCATCACCAGTGTTCGCCTTTGGTCTTCCCATCGATCGACGTCGACCGACCAAAGTTCCGCCGCCCGTCCTTCCTTGCTGCCAGTTGTTGGAGCCCCTGCAAAGCGGTTGGAAGGAACTCAACTGAAGCCGTCGGCCCTTTTTTGAAGAAATAACGTGGTCTACAGACCGCATGAATAGTGGTCTATAGACCGGACCCAGTGTTCACCTTTGGTCTTCCCGTCGATCGACGTCGACCGACCAGAGTTCCGCCGCCCGTCCTTCCCTGCTGCCAGTTGTTGGAGCCCCTGCAAAGCGGTCGGAAGGAACTCAACTGAAGCCGTTGGCCCTTTTTTGAAGAAATAACGCGGTCTCCAGACCCCATGAATAGTGGTCTATAGACCGTCCGGTCTATAGACCCAGTCCATAGACCCAAAAACAAAAAAAAACTTTGAAGATCCCTTGTCTCCAACCTGCAAGCACCATAAGATGAAAGGTACGATCCCTCCATTAAATTTTAGATTTTTTTTAAATCTTTGGATAATTTATATTGCTTAGGCCCTTATTTTATTTTTTATCATATTTTTTTCATATATTTGCTATTTCTTGCATCAAATACCCATATAATTTATTATTACATGCACCAGAAACATAGGCAATAAGTTGAATCCTACAATTTTACTGTGAGCATCATAGCTAAAAAATTTTTTAGTATATATAGTATTTAATTAATATTAAAATCTTTTTTGCTATCATGACTATTGATAATCTAAAAAATAAACTTGAATCTATCAAAAATACCCAAACAGCCTGCAAGAAATTTTAAACTAAATTTGTCAATCATTAGGCCGACTTTATACTAAGATTAGGAAGTTTCGTACTAATCAAATAAATAGCCATATGACATAACAAATCTCATAGATCAACAGATAGAACACCAATTATCCCTAAGAGAGTCAAGAATATGCAAACAATCTCTAAAAATTTTTTTTAGTAATCAACCTATTCATCGATCTCTTTCACGAACTTTTAAACCTACTGGTAGCCAGAGTCATGTCATACATACCAGTCAATCTTTTCAAACATCCCCAATCTACACAATAGTCTCTCCGATTATCCACCATTCCACAAATAATTTTGAGGGTTCTCATTATCATAGAAAAGAAGAGTATGATGAAGAATATGAAGAATCAGGAGGTTGTGTTAATGTCATGCGAAGTATAGTCACCGCTCCTTCAGATTCTGAAGCTTGAAAATGCACTAGTATTTTTCATACATACACAGTGTGGGGATAAGATCTGCAAACTTGTCATCATGATATTCCATACCGGTCCGAACCAGCCGGTACACTCCGTACCATACTGGCAGAAAACCGAAACGATTCAGGCCGATTTTTCTAAAAATGACCTGAACCGAACCGAACTGGTCGGTACGGACCGGTACTGGATGGTTTGGTCTAGTACCGGTACGAAGGCAAATTTTTTTTTTTGGCAATTGGATGAAATTTTTTTGATTTTTTTATTGATGATATGGGACGATACGGTATCGTACCATACCAGCCTGCTACGACACAGATAGTGGTACTGAGTTCGTGAATTTTACTTGTCATTGGTAGTGGAAGCTCTATGAATGTTGTATCTAAACCTACCAAAGAAGATAAGAACTCTCTTCAACCTCCTAATCAGAAAAGTTGTCACACTTTGACTGAAAGAATTTGAAAAAAAAAATGAAGAATTTGGGACAATATTAGCTGTCCTTCCTAGGAATGAGATTCAATTGACCTTAGACTCCCAAGATAATCCACCTTCTAAAATTGAGCAATTAAAAGAAGAATTTAAGGATGTAACCCCAGAAGATATACCCAATGACCTACCTCCTATGCATGACATCTAACATGCCATTGGTTTAGTCTGGAGATCACAGATATCTAATCTTCTTTATTATAGGTTGAATCCTAAGAAGCATGAGAAAATGAGAAAACAGGTAGTGAAGAAGACCATAGTTCTAGTTGTTGATCGATTCTCCAAAATAGCATATTTTATTCCTTGTCAAAAGAATTATGATGCTTCTTTTATTGCAAAGTTGTTCTTTAAGGAAGTCGTTCGACTTCACGATTTACCTTCTTTCATAATATCCGATCATAATATCCAATTTATGAGTTATTTCTGAAAAATCCTCTCAAAATTATTTGGGACATTTAAATTTTTCTATCCTTTCACCTATAGATTAATGGTCAAACAAAGTTTGTAAATAGTAATCTTGGTAATTTACTTAGGTGTCTAGTCGGTAATAAACTTGGGACATGGGATTTGTCATTGCCTACAGCAAAAATTATCTATAATAATTCAGTAAATAGGTCTACTGATAAAAGTTCTTTCGAAATTATTTATGGCTTCAATCCTCATCAACCTATTGATCTTGTTTGTTTATCTATAAATAACCGTACTTCTGAGTCTGCCACTTCTTTTGCTAAACACATTCATGATATTCATACGGATATTAGACAAAAGATTGCTATGAGTACTGAAAAATATAAACTTGTTGCTAATGCTTACCGTAGAATAATGGAGTTTAACGAGGGTGGCTATATGAAGGTTCGTATTTGTCATAACATTATCTTCGAAATTCATTCAAAAAGTTACATGCTCGAGCCACTGGTCTATTTCGTATTCTTTATAAACTTAAGCCTAATGCATATTTTATAGAATTATCTTCTGATTTAAAATTTACTCCAATTTTTAATGTTGAAGATTTGCTACCTTATTGAGACATATTCGAGCCTCCTACTATGCATGCAGATGATAGCAGGGATCACACTCCATCTTCAATACTAGTTCCAGTTCTTCCATCACTTCTACCGTCTTTATCAGATCAAATTGAACGTATTATCACCGATGAGATTGTTTCTATTACTGATGGAGGATTTCATCGATTCTTAATCAAATGGCATGATCGTCCAAACACAGATGCTATCTGGATCCTTGAAGAAGATCTACGATGCGTTGATCCAGAGATTTTAGAAGTTTACATCAATTCCTCATCAGAGTCGAGTTCTTTCCAGCCAGGAGAGTGATGAAAATCAGGGTTTACACATATTTAAGGAGAAAGTGCCATTGAAAAACCCTAATTTAATTTTATAGGTTTATTTAGGATTTTTTATTTTATTTCTTTTTTTGGACTTTTAATTTTGTTAGAACTCAGTAAAAGGAGTTCTATCAGATTTCAAGTCATCTATTAGAGTCCTGTTAGGTTACTTTTTATTCTTCTATTTAAAGGCTCCACTTGTGGAGAAAAAGAAATATGAACAATTGATTGAATAATTGAGTGAATTGAATTCTTGAGCTTTATTTTCTTTTCAATTTTTTTCTTCTTTCTTTTCTTTTAATTTTGCATCACTCTCTCTCTTTTCTCTCCCTCCCTTCCCCTGGTTCTGGAACAACTCAGTTGGTAAGGTACGTACCACTACTATACCGAACTAGTCGCTGGACATTATGATGCCCAGTACTAGTTCACCAAATGCACTATAGTAGTATAGCTTATCTCAAGGGTATCGATTATGCATTATCGACTTGGAGAAGAAAAGCTAGTTGTCAATAGGGGAGTCTTGGTCAGCCGAGGTAGATTGCATGAAGCCATGGTCCCATGGATGCTAGTGGTTGACATTGTCATTAAGAGTTTTTGGGAGGAGAGGAGAGGTGTAGTTGTGAGGAATGAGGCCTACTTACAGAGGAGGATAAAAGTCTTAAACAAGAAAAGCAAGATTCTCCGTACCGATCAGTACCATAATGTACCAATCCATATCGTACCAAGCGTATAGTACTGATACCAAACTGGCACACAATCTTGTACTACCAATACTTGCTATGCTTCGCCTCTTGTGCTGTACCACATATCGACACTGTAATAGAAAGCACCGGTATGAGGTCCAGTACCAAGATAGCAAACCTTGAAGGAGAGAAATCAAAATTGTAAGTGCAAGTCAAAAGCTTAAGCTATTAGGTAGATGGGCCCATGAGTATATAATACCAATCCCTAACCTATTCAATAAGGGACTATTCCTCAACACCCCCTCTCATCGTAAAGGCCTAGCAGTGGCACGTGATATAGTAAGTGGGAGAATTGAGGAACGATCAGTCACTAAGAAGGATAGGACTCTGATACCATATTGAAGTCCAACACAAAAGCTTAAGCTATTAGATGGAGCGTCCATGAGTATTAGGACTAACTAGAATTCCTAACCTATCCGATGTGGGACCATTCCTTAACAACAAAAACCAATAGTGGAATATGATATAATTGGCCTTTTATCATGTATAGAATCCCATTCTCCGCAGCTTTTACTTTTCTGTGGGTCATTTGCTGCGACAATATTTATTTGCCCATATGGGTAATGCAAGAGATAATGGAAAGGCGTCCCAAGCAAGGTTCACCATCTCGATACCTGACCCTGTACTGGTAAAATCCTGGTGTAATGTCGGTATGCAGTTCGGTATGGTACGGTAGTGTTAGTATGCTCCGAAATGGTGTACCGATATGAGACCAGCATAGTATGGTAAGCCTGGTACCAGGTGGTATAGTATTCCATGGTCCCAAGTGATCATTATTTTTATTTATTTATTTATTTTTTGTGGGTGTTGGTTGTGGGGGGGGGGGTGCATGAGCAAATGACATGGATATGTTTTTTAACAACACCAAGATTAAGAAAAAAAAACATAGTCAAGCAATGATGACCATGGATATCATTATATCTGACAATTTTTTAACATTTCATAATTAATCTTGAGCAAAAAGGAGGTATATATTAAAGCAAATCTATATAGCAACCATAGCTATGTTCGTGACAGAGTATTTCTGACAGATGCAAAAGTATATACCAATATCCCATAGTACATAACCTAGCACTGATAATATCACCTTCTGCAGTGCAAAGAAGTTGAAAATCTCATTTGCAAGTGTGCATACACTACCAAACAGAATAATTAAGAATAACACTTACCAAGTTTTTACTTCATTATATAACAAACTCATCATTTTTTCTTTACTGAGTTCAGAGGTTTCATCTATAAGTGACAGCTTTTTGGCTTTTGCCAGGAGTTCATCTTTGTTTGGAACAATCAGAGCACCAAGTCGTCGTTGATCCTATATAAAATTTGAGCTGTTACTGGTAATCCAGGAAAGAAAGTACTTCCATATATGCTATGCACAAAGTTTACTAAAACATGTTCCAGCATTTTTAATCAATGCATATGTTGACAACAAATTAAGAAACAAAATGGTTAAGAAATTGGTTTGAAAGCACGTAATTGAAAATAAGAAATAACTAAAAATTTGAAACATGGGGAAGAAAATGGTAAACAAAAGGAAAAAACAATCTGTTTAACTACGTTTCAAAAGGGAAGAACAAACAAGGACACATAACCACATGTTTACTTGAGCTTTTTTTTTTTTTTAAATCTCCTCTTCCTTCATCTTGTAAGGAGAACATTGGTGGAATTAATAGCGACAAAAGATAAGGAGTTTTCTCAGAGAAATCATGACATTGAAAACTATTTAAAGGGCTTAAAATAAACGTAGAATGAAAGCCACAAGTCTGATGAAACACAGATGGCTGCAAATAAAGGTTCCTGACTCCATGAATACTCATCAAGGATTCTTCTTTTAAATGGAGAATATATTGGAGATAAGGTGTCCCCACATACTGTATGAAAGGGAATGACAGATGGTGAAGTTATTCCAACATATGAACTCTTTGTTGCATGTTTAACAATTAACATAACTATCAGATGAACGGAAGATTTTCGCTTTCAAGGTAGCTTTTCTGTAAAGTATTGGAAAAATAGAAGTATATAAGATTTTTTGGCTTCTTTGCTTTCAAACAAGGGAAAAAAGAAAAACAAGTACAAAATTTGTATTCCTTTACCTGACCGATGACCACAATTTGCTGAATTAGATTACTCCTCAAGGCTGCTGCCTCAAGCTCTGTAGGTTCAACATTTTCTCCTGCAAGTTTCCAATCAGAAGTCAGCCTATGACAAAACTGGGGCCAATACAAACATGAGATGGCAATCAGTATTGCTTTTACATTTTTTCTTTTTTTGGCGGTCGTTGGCAAAAAAAGAGCTTTGCATTCTAGTAAACAACCACAGGAAGAACAATGATGAATGAACCATGACAGCATGTAAACTTATACAAATAAATATAAAAATTATCATGGCTTTTAGTAGATTTGATTAATTATGAAAACCAGGTCATGCCATTGAATAAAACAAAATGGATATTTGAATTTATATCATCAACCGAAGAGCTTTATTATGACTACAAGCATTGTTAGAGGCAAGGTTGCCACTGGCAGCCACCCAGGTGCTTGGACAGCCCAACCACTTGGGTACCTATTCGCTTTCCAAATCTTCTGGTGAGGCAGCCATCCAAGCATTCACTTCCTAGAGCTGAGAGTGAGCATTATTATTTCAGTCAAAAACAAAAAAAGAGAGTGAGCATTATTTGATTTATTAAAGATAAGTAATCTGGCCTCCTAGGGGCCACATTTGTCTTAAATAATTCATTGAAGGCATTAAATTTTTAAATAATTCTCTTTTTACATAAAAAAATATTTATTTCAAGGAAAAATTGGTACATTTATAATTTTTTCCCTTAAGCTATGATTGATAATTGAACATGTTATGTTGCAAAGAAACATATTTAAATCACTTAATAGAAAAAATAAAATAGCAATAATATCAGATATTTCATTGTTCGGTTGATTAAGCAGCAACCTTATTGTTTATCAATATGATGTTTTTGGATGTGCTTTTTGTGAACCATATATATGATTTTATATGTGAAAATAAACAATGTGGGTCATATATGAAAATATGACATTTTCATCACATTAAGATTTTATGATGAGCCTGGCTTTCAAGGGGCAACACCTAGAACTACCTAGCATTTTGACAACCTTTATTAGAGGCAACTTATTCAAGAAAAGAGTATGTGCTCCTCTATTGCCTCATTGATCCTTTTGCCTTCAACTTTCTCATGCAAGAAGCAATAGTTACATTATCTATATATAATTTGAGACAGGAATGGTTAGGATATATATAATATATATCAATACCTTAAAAATTACAAGATAAATTCTTTTGCTTGTCCATTATTGAATTCCTTTATAATAATTACATATCTTATCTTTTGAATGTTCCTCCTCAACTATCACTAAATTAGGCAGAAAATGAAATTTCTCTAATTGAAAATTACTAGATTGCATAATGTCAAATCTTCAGTTGCAATGAAACAAAAAGTATGGATTTTCATATGGTGGCACCTTTATGAAACAATATTAGCAAGCTTGAAACTAGGGCAGTTTTTAGTTATATTATTTGAATTTTGGCATTATGATAACATGTAAAAATGTACACCATGAATAGTAAAGAAATCTAGAGACGTCTAAAGTGAGAACCAAAATTTGAAAATCAAGGAGCAATCAAGGTTTTAAATACCGGTGGCAGGCCATCACCAATGTTAGGATAGGGCACTGTACTGTGTCTGGAAGGATGAGTCAAGAAATAGACTAGAACAGGACAGTACATCCACCATCCTAAGTTTTCACTTCTAATATTACCTGTGCTAAGAACTATTGTATCCTTTGCACGTCCTTCAAGAACAAGCATTCCTCCACATTTACGACTCCGCCCCATGGAATGTTTGGGCACAATCCAACCTATATCACCAGTGTTGAACCAGCCCTCCTCATCTAGAGCTTCACTGGTAGCTGATGGATTCTATTAACAAGAAAGACGATAAGAAGTTGATGGAAGGAGTGGCATTAAAACATTTGATAATACTAATTGCACAAGCTTCTACAAAGTTTCATGATAAATTCCAACCTTTCATTTAAGGGACAGTCATCAAAATCAAGTTCAAATTGGAATTGCTTTCCTGGTTACAGAATTCCCAACATATCCTGGAATCTTAATTACCGCTATATTGGGAAAAAACAAATAGTATATGGTTATGATTTTTATCATGTTTTGGGATATAGGATAGTTTTCAAATTTCAACAAATTTCTATAATAAAAGATCATGACATTATTTACTATTTTGTAAATAAATCACCAATAAAAGAGTGTTAATAACATTTCTCCCGCAAGTTTATAACAAAATGCATCACACCAATAGATCCCAATAGTTCAGTTCTTGCTCCAGGGGAGAGAATTAATAGAACACCGCTAGAAGTGGAAGTGTTTATAAATTTACATAAAATTTAGATAAAATCTTTATTCATATCGGGAATTGGATCCAACTATGCTTCCTCTCATCTGCATTAGACATGCCAAGATGTTGTCATGATAAAACATATCAAAGGTAGTGTGGTTTCCATGCTCAAGTTGGGGTTTAATAACTAAAATGTTTTAATAACATGCCATCCATGTCATGATAAGATCTCAAAGGCAAAAAATATTTTTGGATTATGATAAGTGGCCTAAATTGATATATGCAAATATTGTAATGGGCAGTGCTAAACCCCTAAAATGCAAAACAATATATATATATATATATATATATATATATATATATATATATATATATATATATTTTCAAATACGTGCTATAGAAAGCTATTGAAATAGGAGTGGTATTATTCATCAATCATATAGTATTTTGCAAGTGCAGTACCGGGAACAAACACATGGTACAGGACTACATACCGTACCAACACTATGTACCAACACTAGTTTTCTACCGGAACAATAAGGTAACGATCATACCATCCTATTATGGTGGTTTTTAAACCTTAGTACTTGGTATCTTTACTGCTCAAACTCCTACTTCCTGTAATTCTCTAGGATTAACTCTATCTAGCTCCTGCACCTTAGTCCGCTCTTCTTCCTATTTTGTTTCATGAAACTATTTTTCAATAGATTTTCTACGTGCACCACTTCTACAGAAAAGTGTTAACATACTCCCTAAACCTTTCATACCTACTCCTGCAAAAAAAAAAAATTGCCACGATCTTGATAGGATCTTTTCAACATACTAAGCCACAGCTTTGATATAATCCTAAAAAAGACTAGGAATTAACAGTACAAACTTGAATCATTCAAAGTTCCTTTCCCAATAGTAAAATTCATAAAAGCTGATTAGGAACTTAGTACAACCTTCAAATAAGTGCTTCTAGATATAAGTGACCACTCAGTGCTATGCATTTTTCCTCTATTACATGGTGAAACCTATTGACTAGCATCTCTATCATCTCAGTTACGTATGTAAGAATGTACTTGTATAGAGTACAAGGAAAGAAGGGATGGGAGGCGGGGGGAGGGAGAGATTAAGAATTCTCTATTAAGCTGTCACAGGTGGTTGATTGTTTTTGTCACACACTCATTATCACCGTGTTTTGCAATTCAGCTAAACAATTGTTTATGCTTGAGTTTCATGTTCTGAAGACAATATTCAGTTTATTATCTCTTAAGAACCCAAGATGCAACTTCAAGGTTATTGGAAAGAGTGTCCTAGGGATGCACTGACACCAAACCGAGTTCCATTAATACTATGTGACAAAGTAACAGAGAAGAGCCATTTCAACTTATTATGTTTCATGTATCAACATAATCATAGCATCTTATAGAAGGTTCTTCTCCACCAGACATTCATTGCATGTTCTACTTAGTTGTAGGAAGGCTCACAATCCATTTAGCATGATTTTGGAGCAAGCCCATTTCCATAGAGCAGAGCACCAGATACTGATGCCAACAAGAGCAGGAAATTTCTTGGCATTCCTATATATGCTCATAATCTCACTAAACTGGTAAAAACCAGCTTGTAATAAATAACGACTCTCAAAATTGGGCACAAGGACAAATAAGACATAATATTAGACCCAACTGCTACTTAGATCAAGGTGTAAGACTATATCTAGATAAGTAGAAGCAGAAAAAATGTGAAATGATCATTTTTTTAAAATGTTCTTGAGAGGGCTTGTTCATGTAATCATCTTAATATACACGCAAACCTGCAGAGACCCACACATTGGTGCTGGTTTGCCATGAACAGGAAAAGCAACAATTGAATTAAGCTAATTATTGTACACAAAATTAGGCCAACATTTTTTATAATACCGTGATTGAATAACATTCTAACATTGACTTCTTACTACGTGATTCATGATTGGCTTGATCATATGGATAATGTTTACATAGTCCAGATACTTTTCAAAAATACTTCAGGTTTATTAATAACACCAAATTGAATTCAGATCAGATGGAAAACTGTTACCTTGTAGTAACCTTTCATCACCTGGGGCCCTTTAATTTTGACAATGCCTTTTGAACCATATGGGAGAATATTACCTGTTTCTGCATCCACAATCTTAATTTCCGTATACTTCAGTGGGTGGCCAACTGTGCCAAGAACCTTCAACAAAAAAGAAACAAGAGAACTTTACCAAAAAGAAAAAGAAACAAGAGAAGTAACTTAATCTATAATAGAAGCAACTTTATATATATCAATTATTTTATAAAATAAAATGAAAATATGGTAGAAATGGTGACTTTGTACTGTCATGGAAGTTTGAAGGAACATAATCCCTGTGCTTAATAAAATGCAAATAACCCAAAAAAAAAGGACAATCAAAGCACCAAGAAGAAAAAAAAATTAGCTTCTGAAATTAGGAGTAGAACCTCCCAGCCATAGTCAAAGAAGTTGGCCCTGTGAAAGTCTCCCATAACATAAATGCATTATGGCTCATGATAAAAGCAGGAAACCAATAACGAGAAAAAAATTTAAAATTTTACTTTGAAAAAAATCTAGTCATCAATATTTGATGGAAACTACCTAATAAAAGCTGCAAAGAACTAAAGATTGTTAAAATTTTTTACAGAAACTTGACAATCAATCATCAAGGATTTGCAATCAACTTGGAAGCACGGATACTTCAAATCACATGCTGTGACTGTATTGAATATGAATCGGACACTGATACTCGGATACTTCTCGGACACGTGTTCTCTTGGATAAAGTATCCTAGTTTTAAAAATTAAAAGAACAACCTAGACACTTCCAAGATACACTTGAGATAATTCTCCAGTACCTCCAAATATGAGGGGGAAGGCATTTGCTTTCTTTTTTAATGCCAACATTTAATGATGATCAGTTAATTTTGCAGTCTATGGCATTAACATCAAAATATGAAGTAAAGAATGGATTCTTTGGCTTAATTTGAAGACTAAATGATAAGCTTGTGAAAGTTGATGCTACCATCTAAAATATATACCATGTTATTTTAGTTATCTATTATGCTTTATAGATTTTTTTACATACATATACAAATGTATACATATTCATTTTCAGTGCATGTATATAAATATATTCATATGCATTTATATGTACTTATGTATATATATTCATTCTTTTTGTGCATATAAATATACATATTCTAGCCATATCATATCCCAGTATTTCAGGGTTTGTCATATCCCCATATCTGCATTGTATCGTATCCATATCCCATACCCTAGTCTGTGCGTCATAGGAAATCAAGAAACAAGGAGCTAGCTTAATGCAAAATGTTAGTAGATGGTGATATATGTTTTTGTCAAATGGTCCCTATTATCATTCTGGGAAATCTAAAAATGCGGTATATTTTTTGCATTAGTAAGTCACCCATCTAAACTAGTCTACCATAGAAATACTTTCATAGCACAGAAAAAGGACAAAAAACAGGAGTGCAATAACCATAAGAATATTTTGAGGCATTCAAAAAGGCCACCCTTCAATTTTCCACCACAATAATTCTTATGATCTTGTAAAGGAGGCATATTATATGCTTTTAAAATTCACCAAGTGTTTTGCAAATTTAAGATCGAATTGTGTAAATCATTCTTCTAGGATCAAATTTGATTCTTTTTACATTGCAATTTGGCCGTCGAGCAGCCAGAACAGGAGAAGTTTCTGTTAAACCATAACCATTCTGCACCTTCACGCCAATGGCCTGCAAGCACATATACAAAATATTTCCATGAACAAATCCTTATTAATTCAACAGAACATTGTTCAAAGATTCTAACCTCAAAAAACCTATCAATGTACATTGGCAAACTTCCACCACCACTTATGCCAGCCTGCAATGTATCATACAAAGCTTTGCAATTTATTCAAGTATTAACATTGCATAAAAAAGAAAAAAACTTTATCATAAAATTGAACCCCAAAAAAAAAAAGAAGAAGCAATGGTAGATCTCCCTAGTGTAAAACAAAATGCCATTTCTGAATTATACCTTTGATATTCCAATTGCTGAGTGAATTTTACTGTAAACTAGCTTCATTCCCAAGTTATGTAATGGCCATAAAAGTGCAGCAACAATTCTTCCCAACAACCAGTCAATCAAGATGATGATGGATGATTTTTGTCCATGCTTTTCTGCTAAGACCCTTCCCTTCACCAGATAGAACATCGAAAGAAAAAAATGCAACTCAAGTAAATCATGAAATTGAGCAATTTACATTCACAAGAGTTCTCAGTGATTTTAATCCTCAAAAATATAACTCTACAAGGAATTTGAGAATATTGGTAAGTGAAAAGGACTGAAACGTACCTCATAAACCCTCTTTGCCTCCATATATAACAAACTAATATTGATTAATGTAAGTGCAACAAGCTTTCGAGCAGCAGAACTAGAAGAGATCTGTTTCTGGATTGACCTGCAGAAGACCATCAAGGAAACATCAGTGACCATCATAGGTCAGACTGATCCACGGCTCCATTGTCATAATATTAGGTGCTTAAGCATAAATACTTTCAAATTATGCTGCATTCTAGTTCTCAATCACGGTACTAACCTGTAGAGTGTTTCATAAACCAAAGGAACAGAAATGAGGAAGTGGGGTTGATACTGCTGCAAATCATCCTATCCAAAATATTTAAACGAAAAGTGAAAAAAATGGAAGCATACATTCGTAAGCAATTGATAACACACATCTTCAACTAATGGTAAAAATGTCAAAAATTAATTTCCAAAAAAACAGCTAAGCCAGTTCAAGAATGAATCTACCTTTCTAGCCCATCACCTTGATGCCAACCAAAGGAAGTTCTAAGGCATGAGTTATTCAAACTTGGCAACCAAAGGATGTCTAAGAAGTAAGAATAATACCTTCAAGTTTTTCACATTTGTGTAAACTTGCTCAATCCCATAAGTGAAGATGAAATACTCACAAGCACGCTCATATGCATGCCAAGGGGGAAGCATGCTTAGAAACCTGTCTCCAGCTTCTGCAGGCACAATGTCCCACAAGTTCCTTATCTGAAACACAAGATGTGAAGAGACAAAAACTGAGAATTCACATAGGAGAAAAGGAAGAAATAACAAAAAATACATCTAAAACCATTTGAGACTACTGATGCAGATTTTCTAACATGTGTGGAGGCCTGAACAACATGCACAGAACATGAACGTCGTTCTAGTAGAAATTGCTTAAGCATGTATATATGAATGTATAATTTGGAAACTAATAAAACATTTGCATAGTCAAAAAATAAAATAGATAAATTGGGTGTTTCTCAATATTGAGCAAAACATGACAAATCAGGCTTGAACAACATACATAGAACAAGAATGTGGTTCTAGTAGAAATTGCTTGATGTATTAGCAAAGAAATAAGCATTTATTTGAGCCTGACGAACTAAGCTGAAATCAAAAGAACCATTCTTCAAACCTGATGCAAGAGATTTTGATGTGTAAGCATTACACCTTTTGGTGTACCACTTGTTCCACTAGTATACATCAGTGTAGCAACATCTTCAGGGCTGATGGTTTCACATGCATGATACTGGCCTACAAATATTAGTCAATTACTCCGTCTATATATCAATCTCTAACAACAAAAAAAATGCAGGCATATCATCAACATGTAAGATAGCAATGCAGAGGAATCATATAACTCTTCAGCATATCATCTACTTTTTCTTCTTTTTTTATAGCTGGTATAAATTTATTAAGGAGATGAAAAAGAAGACATAAGAGTTCTGTAGAATATTGAAAGGATCCAAAGTACCAAAGGACAACTACATTAGATTCGCATGAATATACAAAATCTAACCCACTTACTTTATTGTGACCCAACCCAATTGTCTAACCTATTGATAGGGTTGGGCCAAAGTTTAGGTTTGAACTCACTTGATTACAAATTTATGATCCAACCCAATTTGCTTATATATTTATACAAATATATATTGCATAATATATATCTTATTATTATTTTAATATTATATTAATAAAACAACAATTACACTATAAAGTTTATTTTATGCTATAGTCCTCCAATGGTGGGAGAACAAGAACATAAGAGGAGAGTCTTAGAGGTCCCTCCTTCCTTGCTCAAACACTTAGTCCCTATCAACCCCACCCAAATCCATCCCTCAATTGCCTCAACCTCACCAAAATCCTAACCTCATTCGATCACCAAATGACGAAACCTGCATTCTAGCAACCCAAGACCACTACCTAGTACCTACCCAAACTAATCTACCTTGGAGAGTATATCCTTTGATCTATTGCCTCCAACCTCCTTTGTGAGTCGTGCCTCTAAGCAATGCCAAAGCGATCTAAACTAGCCCATACCAAACCGAACCGACGACCTGCAATGATCTAGCCTGAGGGTCAGTTCAACTTAAAAATGACCTTTGTCTCCCCCCTAGTCTGAACAAAAGCTTCGAGAGCCTTCAAGGGCTCTCTCGCCTGCTCTCTCCAAGCACTCTCTCTACTCTCTCCATGCATGTTGATTCCAACATGAAATTAAACTAAAAACCAGGAAGAAAATGTGGGAACTAGATGATATGGAAAGTTGGAAACCCCACCGCCACCAACACCAGAACTCACTCATGGAATAGCGATGGACCAAGCAACAGTATGGGTATCTAGTGTGATTCGTGCGATGCAATGTCGATGATTTGGGGATTTCGGCACTTCCTAAGAGAAGTGTGTTAGGGTTTTTGCACCCCCCCCCCCATCCCCCCAACCCCCATCTTAGGGAAAAGGAATGCAACGAACCAGATTGAGATGGGATAAGAATGAGGAAAAGATAGCCTTCCCCTTCTCTCTCTCTCAACCCCATCACTAGACTTGGTCAGTTTGAAGCTGCTTCAATCCCTTGCAAAGCCCTCCCCAATGTTGGATGCCTCAGCCTCCTCTCTCTCTCTCTCTCTCTCTCTCTCTCTCTCTGGCAAGTCTGGAGGCCTTGACCTCTTTCTCCCCCTCCCTCCCCTTCTTCTCCCCCTCTCCCTCTCCTTCCCTCTCTTTCTCTTCCTTCCTCTCCTCCTTTCCCCCCTTCCATCTCCTTATTTCGATATGCTCCGGCATAATACCATATAGACCCGTGCTATACCAAACCGGCTACCGGCACTACAAGCCCCAATGCTGGTATGATAGACCTTGAGTGCCTCCCTTTCACCCACTACGACACCATCTCTTGGGTGATGTTCTTGTGTGTACCATGTGTTAGCCACCTCATCCTAATAACAGCAACAACATCAACTGTCTTAGATAGGGAAGCCCTCCCCCTCCCACTCCACCTCTCTACTTCTAGACATTCTAGTAGCCAATCCCCCTTCCCTCACCCTTACCTTCTACCCTTTCTTCACAAATTCTAACTCAAACTAAGATTGAGCTGGGCCAAGGTAGGGTTTGCTTCCCAATTTCAGTGACCCATCAATTTTTCGAGGTGGTCAACTAGGTAATTTGAAAAATCAAGTTGGGTTCAGGTGAACTGCAACACCACCTAAATTTTTGGGTTTTGGTTAATTTCAGTAAGTTCAGTCAATTTTCACTGAAATTGACCAATTTCAGTCCGGTTTTGGTGGTTTCACCCAATTTCAGTAGAAACTGACAGAAACTAGCCATGGATTATCCTGGTGATTACTATCATATTAGGATGATTTTTATACTTCTTCACATAGAATATATTATAGTGTCAAACTGTCAATTTAGATTGGTTTTCTTTTTTTCCTTGAGCTGAAATAGGGGACAGATGATAAACATTCCCTTTGATGGGCCAAGGCTTTCAAAAAAGGTCCTTATTTCAGCACTTTATAGAGGCTAACGAAAACAATAAAGAATACATCATCATTCACAATAGACATCATTTCTTATATAAAATACACATGACATTTTTTAACTACATACATTTAATTAAATACTTAATGTTAAAAATAAGAGAAATAAATAACCAAATTCAATATAACTGTGAAATCTACTTAAAAGAAAATGATGAAGAAGATTTTAAATACACCAGTCACCAGGCATTTATAAGCTTCATAAAAGCTAAATCAAATGATTCTTCAAACAACTGAAATTTTAAAAGGTAAATGACATATCACATTTATATTAAATTATTAACAATAGATAACACATACTCTATGAATTTTACTTATAGCAAACACTAACTTCAACCTAAAACTATCAAAACTACACAATCAAAGAACCCATACATCACACTCCAGATATTTGTGACAACTTTTCTTGACTTCCATCATTTTCATTGTTTTTGAATATTTCCAGAATTTTATGATGAAACTCCGGAACTTATGAAACTACAAAAACCACTGAAATTATTGCCCCACAAGTTTGACCAAAACTGAAACTGAAACCATGCTCTCAAACCTTGCAACCCGTTTAAATCCCTACATCTCATTCAGTGTTTCGTGAAGAACAAAAAATAAAGAGACTAGCCAAAAACCATGTAGTCATGACTGGAATAAAGGCATAGTTATATACATAAACTAAAGTAATTAATAATCCAACATGAAGCTAAACTCATTATTGGAACTTTCCAAATCCATCTGTCACCAGATTTATAAGGGAGGTCATTTGCAACTGATTCAACCTTCCACCAAAAGTCCCCTAGATGGTCTCTACAAAAAAGCATATCAAACTTGATATTATTCTCTGCATATCTAACTCTTCATTTTTTTAATCTCCCCTTAAATTTCTAGGTGACCAACAAGGAAAAAAGAATAAAAGGGAATTCTTGCCATGCTTTCCTTGCACCAGGGAACTTTAGTGTTTCTTTTTGGTTCTTTAACCATATCAAACCAGACCAGCTAATCAACTTTGCTTGCTCAGATCATTTTCTTATTTTAGATATTCAGGATTTCCTTTGCATATGAGTTGAGGCTGCCCGCCAAGCCCACCAAGTGTGTAAATAGCTTTTTTCTCATTAATCTAACTGTATGTCCTTTTAAGACCTCCTCTGGACTGTTGCCTGTTGCTTTATGACTTCAGCATTTAAGCCCATATCCAATTTAATGCATGCACTCCTTGGTATGGATGTGACACCAGATAGAACCAGTTAAATTAGTCAGCCTCTATGATGTTTTCACTTATGGGTTGCAATTATCTAGCACCATGATGGTCTAATCAAGAAAAAACAGGTAATATGGTGGATTATATTAAACATCAAGCACTTGCTCAGCCACAAAATAAAATGATAAACAGAGATGTACTAAGCATCTAGAGTACTGATCCTGAAATAAAAGGGATAAAAGAGAGTAAAATAAGTTGACATGTCCAAAGGGTGGAAACAATCAAAAAAAGCCAATGAAAAACATACCTGCAGATTATAAAATTGAAGGATAAATAAATACTTACAAAGAGGTGTCAAGAGACTCAAGACACCTCAAAATAGAGGGAATAAGAATATCTGAACGTGGCAATTATAAGCTAGACTCCAACAAAGTGAATGACAAGATAAGAAGATAGAGACGAAATAAACAAGCAAGAAAACACATTCAGAATAGAGACTTGCTTCAATAAGAAAATATGACTGTCATCATTGGTTTGAAAAGTCATTTGTATTATTGACTGACTATTGATCCTGCTGGGATTCAACACCAAAGAGAAAACAGAGGCAATGTTAGTAGGAGAAACAAGATAAAACCTAAATCCGGCTATTTACTCCTTTCAGCTGCTGAAAATTGATAAAACTACAATTAAACATATTCTAACATCATGGACCAATAATACATGGGGGTTTGAATGTTCCAGATTTTAATACTTTGGCCTGGGGTATGCTGAACTGACTCAAACCCGGCTGTACAAGGTGCACCAAACCTCACCAACCAAGAACTAAGATGGTTTGGTCACTCGAAATGGAATGACTATAGAACTGGTTAGAATTGGACCAAACCAGCTGAACCAACCAGTTCCTCCCAGTTTCAAATGGTTCTAACAAGGTTCACTCCGGGCAAACTGACTTGTTATAATAAAACCCCTCGACAGCCCTGAACACATTTGACTTCGGTCTCCCCCTGCCTCCTCAAACCCTAGCCAACACCATTGTCCTTGATCAGCACCGACATTCATGCCACCACCCTTGATCGACATCGACATCGACATCGACGCCATCACCACTAATTGACATGGATGTCATAACTGTCCCCATTGATCCACATCGATGTCATAACCATCGCCCTTGATCAATGTCGACACCATTAGCCTTGATCTATGCTGATGCCAACGCCATTGCCCTCATCGATGCCGGTGCCGAGGATGATGTCTCTTCCCCTCCAAGCATTTGAACCAATGTCGCTCTCTCTCCCAACCTCTTCTCTCTCTCTCCCCCCTCCCCTTCTCACTCTTTCTCCCCTTCGTCTTCTCTCTCCCTGGTTCTCCTCCTTCAAGGGTTAGGGTTTCTCCCTCTCACCCCTTGTCTTCTCTAGAGCTTTCATCTTTGGTACACCTTGGCTCGACATAGTACAGATACATATTGTACCAACTCAATAGCCAATATACAACCCCCAATATTGGGTTAGTGAACCATGCTTTGGCAACTTGACAGTCAAGTTTCATGAGACTTTTCAAAGCTATATCATGTCTATGTTTCAATGATTGAGTAACATTAGTGTCATATTCAATGAGTTTCTAGCAAATAAAGTTCAGAGATGGAATTGAAGTCACGAGGGCATGAGGATCCGACTCATTGAAGACGGTTGCTAACGGGTGGCTGAATTGGCAGCATAAGTATATATCAATCGGATGCCACTTTTATCCTTTTATATCAATATCATATAACTTGGGAGGCAAGTCTTAGGTTATTCCTTAAATATGCACTTTACATTTTTCGTGCCAATAAATTCTATTTAATAGATGTATTTACGATGATTTAATATATTTATAACAAAAAATGTTGTTGCTACTAAAAAACATGTGTGACTTAATAGAAATATTAGATGATTACTATAAACACATAATTAAAAATAATAAAACCACTTAAAAAGTACAACCAACTTTATATCAATATCATATAAGTAGGTTCACTACTAAGTACATCATCATCTAACATAACATTCATTTTATGCAACCATAGCTTAACAAATGAATTGTCTTCAACACTTCAATATATTGCAGATGGTGAACATAGATATTGAAAATGCATACTGTAATAGCAATTTATATAGATCATTGAAGGAAACTCTTAAATATAAGATGAATATATAAATCTGGAAGAAAGAAATGTTTTTCCAGCCAATTAAATCTCTAGATGTCTCTGAAGGAAGATTTACCTCGTTCGCAAGATTGAAGCAATGTATGATGGCTTTCTTGCCCTAATTCTATGATCTCCCTGTAATCATATAAGGGTATGTCCTTTTCAGCTTTGCTATTGAGGCATGATTTCTCACCCCAGAGTAGAACAATAAATCTTACATCAGCCTTCGGAATTAAAGACTTTGCAAGCCTGTCGAAAAATTGTGGACCATCCACAACCAGGGCAACACTATGATGACAATGAAAATCTATCAAATGATTGAGTGATCCGAAAGTATGCAAGAAAAAAAAAATTGCTTTGAGAGAACATGTAAATGATACATTGTTTTCAAGATATTATCAAGGTTATGGGGGTTTTGATATTTTAATAAGTTAATTTTCAGCATACTCGTTACTACAAGCATGATTAAATAATGAGGGCAAACTAAAGACAGACTAAAGCATAAAAACAAACAATTTTTATAGAAGCTTTTGTACAAGGAAAAGAAGAAAGGAGAATGATAACAAGTTTTGTCAAAACACATGAAATTTATTAAAGCACAAATTGTCACATAACGATGATGCTCCAAGAAAACAAGTCCAGCTCTGCATGACACAAGATGGAGCCACAAAATATTGATGGCAGGATTAAGGAATAAAATATCCAAATTGTTCTCCAGATCATATGGCAGGCTTTGGATGAGCTCAGGATATCAATTAACAAAGAAAATGAATGTTTCAACCAAGCAAGCCAAATCATCAAGTGGTTAGTGGCAAAGGCCATGTAAAGTACATCGATGAATATACACTATAATAGAAATATAAGAAGCCAAACTACCAGCAAGAGCGCAAACCAATTTAGTTATGCATACAAAAATTTATAAAACAGGCTAATTTAGTGCTATATTGAACAAAACTACAATCTTCAAGAAAATAAGCCATAATAAATGTCCAATGGAAAATAGTCTAATTGAAACATAAAGAACTAAAAATCTAGGCAAGAAAGAGTAGACTTCATGCATTCAATAGAGGGGCTTTATCAAATCATAACTTTAACTAATAACAGAACTGTTAATTTTCTTCTAGCATGTACATAAAAGATATTTTATTAATGGGGCTACTGGAGGAGTTTTGGTTAGGGGGACAGCAATCTTATCTTTTTTTATGGGAAAATTGTTTGGACACCCCCTCAACTTAAGGCCTATTTTAGAGACACCCCTCGACTTTAAAAAGATCCAGATGGGCCCTTCAAGTTTACAAACTGTTCCAAACTGGTCCTCCACAGCAGACAGCGTTAGCCTGCTGTTTCAAATAACAAACATGCCCTCTACCAACATCTTTTTGGCTACCCCCAATTCCAACCATTCTCATCGAATCCTCTGCTCCTGTCCTCCCTTCCCCAGCGATTATCCAGCATTCATTAACATTTGATCAAGAGGGAGTGCTGTTTAGTTAATAGAGGCTGCTATATTGGGGCTGAACTGCATTCCTGTGGCTGAAACACTGAGGAGATTGTCTTATAGAGTTTCCTTGTTCAATGGATTTAATGTGGTGGAAATGTGAGTTCCTGTTGAATGAGACATAAATTAGTTGGTTACATGTTGAATTCAGAGGAGTCAGTTCCTCCTTTAGCACCGGTTTTTTGTTCCACTACTTGTATGCAAGACGAAGAGTGCCAGAGAAGGCTTTCCTCATCCTCCACCAGGCCTTCTGTACGAATGCTTCTAGCCTACTTTTCCTTTTGGCAGCAAGCCATCTTTAGTACTGCATATATTTAAGTGTGTGGTGTGCCTAATTCATCAATGCTCATCTTATGTTCGAAAAGTTTCTGAATATCCTATAAGTTGCCAAATAGAGCAGATGCTAAAGGTAGAACATGTGGATCTTCTGTGAAATATGCCTGTGAAAACCAAAATAATCAAGGCTTTCAAGCGTGCAATGATAACAAGTACTTCTCTGTCTCCTTCAAGGCCAAGTCCTTTCAACAAGGGATGGTGTGAAAAAGACTTCCAGCTGAAGATCATTATGTTATATATTTTCTGCACATCCTGGCAAAGGAAAGCAGGTCCATATTCTTTGCGGAGGTGCATGGTGTTGCACTTATTTTATCTCATATCTTGTTGTCTCAGATGCATTGTAAGACCTAAAAATTAGCAAGGCATCGAACCCCCATTTATGTGCTTTGTTTTATTGTGCATGATCCATTGAAAATACATTGTGTTACTAATGTCATCATGACCATTTTTTGACTCTTGCTAATCCACATGGGTATTATTAGACCTAACGATCCTACTAAGAAATATGACCACATTTATGACTATGGGAATAAACAAGCTCTGCCACTTAACATGCTTTCTCACTTGTTATACGGCCTTGGTTTATATGGCAATCAATCCTTACAGAAACTTCAATGCAGGGAAAATGAGATTACATTAAAATTTTTCCCAGCAGGAAATCATGGTTCTCAGGAACCATAACATAGACTTCATCATTCAGTTAAACTACTAGTGGTAATAACTCATGGCTTAGCAGTTGCTCAACAAGTACTGGCTGTAAGATTGTTTACTGATGGATAAACAACTTCATCAAGACTTCAAAGAATACTCTACTTGCTGAAAAGTTACAATATTATGACAGGGAAAACAAACAAACTCGCAGATATGCTTTGGAAGCTAACCCATCAGACAAGCACTCACTGCAGTTTTGGATTAAAATTTAAGATATACCAGGTTAGATTTTCAAACAAATACTGGACCCAAGCTGTAGCAACAGGGTTTGTCTCCTCTCACCAACAAAAGCAAATCCTTTAATGGGCATAATTGTATTGAAGCACCAAACTTAGTAGGTCATGAAAGGTCATTTGAGTTTGCCTGATCATCAAACAACATCGGCTTAATCTACAAAGTATTATAGGTCTGAGTAAAGAGTCTCATACAATTACAATGTCAACAACCTTAACAAAAGAAAGAAAGCATAGCTATGCCTGTAACCTATTTGACAATTTGCTTCTTATTCCTCTTTCCTAAGAAAGAAAAAGCAAGAATAGCTATACTTGTAAACTATTCAGCTGTTTGTTTTTTACTCCTCTTTCCAATGAAAACCAACAAAAAGAGGATGACAAATATTAAATATATCAAACTAGAGTCGGCAAAACCATCCCAAATCATCCAGTTTGGGGGGTGCCAAACCATAGAATCAGTGGACTAAGATGGTTCCAGCTTTCAAAATGAGGCACCGATGAGGAACCGGGGGAGGAAGAAGGAAAGAGAGGAAAAGAGAGAGAGGGAAGGAAAGAGAGAGGGAGAAACAACCTCCAAAGGCCATCGGAGGGCTACTGAGTCCACCGCTACTACCGCCACTGTCGAAGAAATAGGTCTCATCCCGATCCAACATAGTAGAGAAGGGGAGAGCCTGGAGAGAAGGAAAGAGAGGGAGAGGAAGAAGTGCCGACTTCATCGGAAAATCCCAAAAAAAAGAAAAATAATGAGAAAATCGGCAACTCCGTTGCCGACTTGCCTCAATAAAATAAAAATAAAAAATAAAACAGGGGTTGAAGCCCCTATTTCGATCAAATGGAGGTCCATTAGCACCTCTGACGACTTTGGCGACCCTCCAATGGCCTGCGAAGCCCATTTCTCCCTCTTCCTTTCCCTCACCTTCCCTCTCACTCACTTTCTTCTCTTTTCTTCTCCCTCTCTCACTCACTCACTTTACTCTCTTTCCTTCTCTCCCCCTCTCTGCTATGTCGGATGAGGCCCACCGCCTTGGCAACAGCAACAATGGCCTCGGTGACCCTTTAGCAGCCTCGATAGGCTATTTCTCTCTCTCTCTCTCTCTTCCTCTCTTTCCTTCTCCCTCTCTAACTCTTCGTTGTAGTGGTTTGGGCCCAGCATGGAATGGTATTGGGGCAATATCAAACTATATCACCGGCCGATTGAATTGGTACCCGCACGACAAACCTTGTATCAAACAATCTAAACAACAAAGCAAGAATATCTGAGCTCTTGTTCCATGATCAAATAAGCTCCATATTATTGAAAATCAAATAAATCATCTCGCTGTTGCCACCGACTTCCCTCTTTTGCATCCAAGAAATCCTATCTCTTGAGATGGTGGATCTCGAAGTAGGTTGATGAAGTCGTATTAATGGACCCAAGGTTTTAAATCTATGGAATGAAGGTATTCCGATTTCTCCATGGAACAGGATGCTCCACTGTCCTATCCCGTCCAGGTCATTCATCCCAATGAATATCCTCCATCTCTCTCTGCTTTTCTTTCCTTTCTTTTTTCTTCTTTTTTCTTTTTTTTCTTCTTTTTTCTTTTACATTCCTTTCTTTCCTTTCCCTTTTCTTGTCCCTTTCCTTTTTTTCATTTTCTCCTTTCCATTCACTGTTTCCTTCTTTTCATCTTTCCTTCCTTACTCTCTTTTCTCTTTCTTCTTCCATTTCAATGTGGATGGGCTTTAGAGTCCTGAAACTATGAAATTTCATACTGGCCCGAATTGGCCGGTACAACTAGCTAGGAGCCAGTCCGATCCGGGCCTTTTTTTTTGGAAAATAGCAAAAACCGACCGAACCAATTGGTTCAGTGCGGTTCTCACCTGAACTGCACGAAACCGCATGGTTCGGTCCGGTTCGGCACCGAACATAGCCAATCATGGTGCAACAAGGGTGGGGGATGGGTGGGTGGGGTGGGGTTTGGGGTAGCCAAAAGGAATACACTATCTTTTGAATGAAAGGTAGAGTAACAAACACATAAGCATTTACTTCTCTGTCATTCCGTCGACGTCCTTCGAACCAAAGAAAAAAAAAAGAAAATCACCCCATGATCCGAATTTTTGCCAACTTCATCGAGGAATCAAGATCTTTTAACCAAGTTCAAGATAATCCAACATTTCCTCACTAAATTATTTCAATTTTGCAGCCGAAAAACGGCAATAAATAAAAAATCAAGGGAAAATCATGCCAAAATTTATGATTTTGGTATGATTTCATTATATATTGTAGATCTTTAGATGATCTACATGATGGCGTTAAAATCATTAATTTTCATCAATTACATATTTTTTAAAAAGATATATTATTGAAATAAAAATTTATATAAAAAAATTAAATTTGAAAAAAATTACAAAATTGGAATATTATTTAGGATGATTCAAGCTACTTTTAATACAAAATTTATGTTCGACTGTGAAGATTTTGATGTATGATGCGTATAGTAGCCTAGGCATAATTTCGAATAAAATTAAAAAATGAATAGCATTTAATGCATGTTCATGGGCTTAGAAAAATATGTAGCATCTATGATTTGTTTCTACTTGGATCTAAGCTCAAATAATTTTTTAGAATTTTGAAATTTAAAAAATATTCTTTAATTACTTAAACAATAAAAAATATGTAATTAATTTAAAAAATATGTAAAATTAGTAATATGTTTTAGCTAATTCAGAAGTATTATTTGAAGCGCATAACATATTTTTCTAAATTTACGAGGTTTAAAATTATTATTAAATACAGTAAAAATTAAATACACTGATAGAACCAATGAGGATATGATTTCATATAGGCGACAGGCTCCTAGAGGTCATTCAATATATGAATACAGCTGCAGATGACCTCGTACATGGAGTAGGATCTATAGATATATCAGATTCTTCATCGCATTATGGATCCTATTATCTATAGGTAGCTTATGATCCATATGGATATGGATATGGATATGGTGCGTCCGAGATTTCATCTTTCAATTGCTACTATCCTATATAGTTTGGAGCATCTTATGGATCGGATTTTACTGCCAGTATATTTGGATGGATCTCTCCACAGCCATACCATCGAACCGAGGATACCTCCTAGAGCCAGAGTTTGAGCAAGAGATCTGAGATGTCTTACAATCCAAATAGAATGCCTCCTAGGATGAATATTCAGGATTACACTGCTGCTTGGCTAGAGGGATGGATGGATATTTCTCCTGAGTATGCGAATGATCTAAATATCTATGAGCATCATAGACACTCGACGAGATATTAGATTAGTAGATATCTTGAGGTTAATATATTATTCTTTGTAATTAATATTTTAAATACATTCCATGCAGCATGCATTGTTTTAGATTTCTTTTATTTTATTTCGGAGTGATAAAACCATTATATGACATAAATGAACATTATTTTGGATCTAAAATAATTCAAAAAATCAAAAACAAATTGATTGGATTCAAAAGAAACCAAAAAAATGGAAAAAAATTGTGCCCATGTGGCATCGGCACGCCAAGCCGTACCGACATGGTACGGTTCAGTACGGTACCCTACCATACAGGCCAGGAATTGGTATGGGTTTCGTACTAGCTCCAAGAACCTTGCCTGAACTCGTTCTGCTCCCATTCTCATAGGAATGGGACGGGACGGGACGGACGCCCCCATCTCGTTGGGACATAAAATATTAGATGGACCAACTCTTCAAGGTCGCGATAGTGGTGGAGGCTAAAGATTCTGATGACGCACATGGGATATTTGCATAGCTCAATCACTAGCTTCCATGCCCACAAGGGAAGTCCCTCCTCTCTATTTTCAACTGCAAGGACACCCTCCACCACATCCTTGGTGATGCCACCTCCAATTCCACACAATCTCCATCGCCAGCCCACATGCATCAAGCCTTCCCGAAGCCCATCACCCAAGCTCTGAAGTCCATGCTCAAGCTCATCTTTCCAAGTCCCATCACCCGATCAAGCACAAGATTTCAAGAATTTGTGCTCTTCCACTAGCGAGATTCTAGAGGAGGATGTTGATTGAGAGGGGTCAGTTGAAGAATAGGAGATCATGGGGTAGGGATGGCTGAGTAGGGAGAGGGGCTTTTGGGGAACCAAGGGAGGGCCTTGGGAGGGAGGAAGAGGACCTGGTTGTTCTTCTTGGCAGAACAGAATAGGAAAAAACCGAGAAAGGAAAGGTGTCCACTCAAATAAATGATACAAACAGTCATTTTCATCCTACAATCACTTTATGCTACCGTGTGACCGTCACGTAACACCATTCTATTAATGGAGATGAACAGGAGGACCAGTTTTAATTAGTTTCATTTGAAACTTTGAAAGTCCAAAGGGTGTATGTGGGACAAGCTCTAAGTTGATGAGGTGTCACTACAATTTTCCCTTTTTCTATTTTTCTTTAATATAGCTTACCTTGAAAATGAATTATATCTTGGATGCCGAGATTGATGTGCCTATGTGGATAAGTTGGAGGATAGCCACCTATTCTAGATACACAGATAAAACCAAGTTGCACCTTTCATTAGATACCTGTGTGTGTAGTCATGTTCCTAGGTTAGCACACTGATCTGACTTCCAAGAATCTCACTCATACCTAACCTACTTTTTGCTATCAATAGTAAATGCCATTGTGGGATTTTATCATAATTTGCATTTTCCTTTCCAATGTAACCAGAGTATATGTATTCTGATCAAAATGTTTAGAAAAACATCAGCTTAAGCTTTTGCTTGAAGGAAAAGCATGACATTAATATTAATTATCAGTTTTGTTCCCATTTAAGAAAAATACTGGTTCTGCCACTATAGGAGGACTGAGAATGAATGTCAGGTCTAACTTTCACTTCAGTTGAGCATCAACATATAATTTTAACAAAATGAATCATGCAGATAAAAGTCATTCTCCAAATGAATAAAGACAACTTATGCATCAAAATTGAGTAATAGTAAAACCTTAACAATAGTACCTTGAGATTTAAAAGCGTCCCCCTCAAAAAAAAAAAAAAAAAAAAAAAGAAAAAATAATTCTCTAACCTTTCAGAATGGTTATATATTTGCAATAGTTCATCATCTGAAGATCTTGTGCCCCGGACCACATTGATTGCACCGGTAGCCATGATTCCTACCATACAAACAAACATTTAGACACAAGATAAGAATTGCAGTGACACGTGACAAAGAGAACAGCAATAATAAACGAACATGCTTGAAAGACAATTTTTTCCCTCCAAAAAATTGGAAAACTGTATTACTCATGAAATGATACAACATTTTTAAATCAAACAACATAAATATTTAATCTTATAAGGAAAGCAACATGTTAAGGATGAAAACTTCGTAGCATTCACCTTTATTCAATCCTTCTTCCATCATAATGAAGTCAGTTATGGAAGGCAACTCTAAAAGAAGGCCCTATAAAAGATAGCTTGGGTGAAGTATCGTAACAAGAATACTTCAGAAATTGGCACCTATTACTCATTAAGGTAACTCTAGGTAAGAGAAGTATCTGCCATAAAATTAAGGGTCAACTACGATTTAAATGACAAGGTTTGTCATTGAAGAACTGCCAGTTTTTTTTTAAAAAAATTCATGTTAATCGAAAGCAAGGATTCAAGAACCGGTACCGGTTCCCGTACCGGCTCCTGACTAGTATGATATGATACCATGCCGTACCGTGCTATACCAACCGGTACGCCACGATGTACCAATTTTTTTTTCCGACTCAATTTTTATTCTAATTTTTTTTATAATTTTTAAATTAATTTAGGGTGATATAATAATTCTAAATTCTAACATCTCCAAAAAAATAAAATAAAAAAAATCTAAAACAATACATTAAATGTATTTAATATACAAGTCTCCAAGATATTAAAAAATAATTTACTAACCTCAAGATATCTACTGATCTAAAATCTTATCGAGTATCTGTGATGCTCGTGGATATCCGGATCATTCTCATACTCCCGAGGAACATCAGTCCATCCTAGACATGGGCATCGGCCCGTGCCTGGCCTGGCCCGGCCCGGCCTAGGCTAAACGGGCCTGGTACTGTAGCGGACCGTGCCGGCACGGCAAGCATAAAACCCTAGCCCGACACGACCCTAGGCTCGTCAGGCCCATTGTTTTTTTTTTAGCCTTAACGGGCCATGCCAGGCACGGCCTGCAACGGTATGAAACCGACCATGCCTGGCCCGGCCCGTAACGGCTAAAATCGGATTTTATTTTTTTAAGGATTAAAACGGCAAGTTTTCTTATTTTTACCATTTTAACCCCTTCAACAGCCAAAAAAACGGCTAGATTAATAGGCATTTTGGAAAAATAAAAATTTGGAACTTCTATAAATAGAGCCTTCCTCTTTCATTCTTACCACATCAATTCATCAAACCAATTCTCTCTCTCTTTAATCTTCCTGCTTCTATTTGTTCTCTCTTCTAGCAATTCTTCTATCTTCCATTAAATATTTAGTACGTAGCAATTATAGTTTAGCAATTTAAGAATCATACAAGAGAAGGAAGCATCTCTCTTTTGGAGGTCGTAGTTTAAGGGCAGCTCCATAAATCTGACTCTCCGGCTATCCGACCTCCGACGGCCCAATCCTCCTCCGACTTTCCAATTCTCCGGTCTCAGCTCCACCTCTTCTCCCTCTTTAGCTCTACAATTTAATTTTCTTTTGCTGGTTACTAGTTAGTTTTTATTTTTTTATATTTACTTAGTTTAGATGGCAAGTTATGATGATGAGTATAGCTGACACCGTTGGGCATATCGACATTTCTCTTCCTATTTCGAAGGAGGAAGAAACTCTTCCTGCTCCCTCTGAAGCTCCTTCTGGGGAAGTTGGATCCTCTTCCCGTAAGAGCACTAGCACTGTGTGGAATGATTTCGATAGAGTTTTGATAGATGGAGTCTATAAGGCAAAATGTAAAAAATGTACCAAATTATATAGTTGTGCCATTACTCAAGGAACTGGCCATTTGAAGAGACATCAAGAGTCTCATAGGATAAGTGATTCTTATCTTTAAAGCACTCTTAATACACAAAGGGATGCTCTTGTTGGAACTTTTCTCTATAATCATGAAAATCAAAGAAAGGCACTTGCAAAATGGATAGTTAGAGATGAATTACCCTTTAGCTTATGTGAATCTTTCAATTTTGAAGAATATATTCAATTAGCTTTACAACCTACTTATAGAAGAACTAATAGACGTACATTTAGAAGAATAGCTATGACAAATTATTTAGCAATGAAGCATGATTTAATTGGTACTCTTTCTGCTTTACATGCAAAAATATCATTAACTTCTGATATATGAACTGCATCTGTAGGTAGTATGTGTTTTATTTCTGTTACTGCTCATTACATAGATAATGATCGGCAATTAAATAAGCGTATTTTTGCTTTTCATTCTTTTGATTATTCCCATTCTGGCCAACAAATTTCAAATATTATTTATCAAACTACAGCTGCATATAGTATTAGTAACAAAATTATGTCTGTTATATTTGATAAAACATCTAATAATAATGTAGCTATCCAATTATTGAAAGACCATTTTCGTCCCATTATTAATGAAAAATTATTTCATATTAGATATGCATGTCATATTTTGAATCTTTCTGTTCAAGCTGGAATGAGCATGTTCAAAATATAATTACAAAAATTAGGAATGCGGTATCTTTTATTCATGCTTTAAGAGCACGATTGCAAGAATTTAAACAATTATGTGTAGACCACGGTAATCATTTTAAAAAATTTAAACTTGATGTAGTTATCCATTGGAACTCTACATATATGATGATTCATGATGCATATCCATATAAAAATTTATTAAATGCATATATAAATGATCGTGGATTAGGATTTATTTTGACTGAAAATGATTGGAAAAAAGAAAAAATTTTAGAAGATTTTTTAGTTAGTTTTTATAATGCTACAAATACTCTTTCTGGTGTTTATTTTCCAACCTCTTGTGCATTTTTACAACAAGCATATATAATTTGTGGTCAATTTGCACAATATAGATTTGATGATGTTTTAATGCCTATTATTTATAAAATGAAAAAGAATAGAATCAGTATTGGGATATGGTATGTCCCATGCATAACTTAGCTGCTGTATTTGATCTACGGATCAAAAGCTACTATATTTAATCCATAGATCAAATTAAGTAGCGTACATATTTTACTTGATGAAATTGGTAGATATATGAATCATGATTCTAAAGAATCTAAAGCTGAGGTAACTCAGCTACTTCATGATATTTTTGCATTATATGATGAAAAGCTTTGTGAATCTAGACAGTCTACATCATCTTCACAATCAACTTCTAGTACCTCTCGTTTATCATATGTTTTTTCATTTCTTGCACATAGGAGACATTCACATGCATCTTCTTCATCTTTAAGTAATGAATTAGAATTTTATTTACGAAATGACATATCTTTTGCATTAGAAGAAAATCAAATAGAAAATCTTGATGTGTTGGCCTGGTGGAAGAATGTAAAAAATCAATACTCTATTATGTCTGCAATTGTACGTGATATTTTAGTTGTACCGATGTCCACGGTAGCATCGAAATCAGCTTTCAGTGCAGGTCGGCGCGTTTTGGATGAAAAGAAGAGTAGAATGACGGGCGAGACAGTTGAGATGCTGCTCTACTTCAAAGATTGGCTGGATGCGGAAGTAAGACTTCAAGACAAAGAAGGACATGATACTGGATCTAATGATGAGGACGACATAAATATAACAGATAATTAGTAAGATTTATTTTTAATTCTTAATTTTTAAAATTATATAATTTTACTTTTTATTTGTTGAGGTGAGTCACCTCTATTTTCTTATCAGTTCTCTCTCTTTGTATTCTGGAGGTTAGGCCTAGCTCCCATCCATCTTTTATATAATTTTGATTTATATTAATAAACTGGTAGGAGTCCACACTAAACCCTCCACCATTACAAGATGATTTTTATTTTTACAAAAAAAATTCAATATCTTTATTTTTTTATTTATCCACTATTGGTGCAAAATCTGGTTGACGCCGGATCGAGTTGGAATTGAGGAAGAAGAGGTCGCCGTCGGTGACCTCCAAACAAAATTCCATTCGGAGTCGATGGTGGTGGCTCCAGTAGGATCCTGCGACAATCAAGTCAGCTCTTCTGGCCAACAAAAATGGAGTGCTCAGGTAAGAATTCAGCAGAATTTTGGAAAGAAGAAGAGAGCTTAAAGAAAACGTATCTGGAGGATCCCTTTTATAGACGGAGTCCAGAGCAGATTGATAGTGTCAATCGTAACCGTCCGATCATGGGCCACTCGAGGCCACGTGGAATTTATTATGAAGAAATGTGTCGCTCGTAATAGATTGATAATGGCAGTCGTAACCGTCCGGTAGTGGGATTGTCTGTAACAGGCTGATAAATGATAATTGTAACCGTTCAGTGGAAGCAGTCGTAACCGTCCGGTGGAAGCAAGATTTCGGAGTCCGACTGAAGGAGAAGTTCGAAAGGAGTTCGGCTTCTATAGAAATTCGACCGAACAAGATGTCCGGAAGAAGTTCGGCTCCTGGAGAAATTCGACTAGTGGAGGAGTTCGAAAGGAGTTCGACTTTTGAAGGAATCTGATTGAAGGAGAAGTTCGGAAGGAGTTCGGCTCCTGGAGGAATCCGACTTAAGGAGATGTCCGAAAGAAGTTCGGCTTCTAAAAAAATTCGATCGATGGAGTTCGGAAGGAGTTCGGTTCCTAGAGAAATCCGACTGAAGGAGATATCCGAAGAAGTTCGGCTTCTGAAGAAATCCAACTGCTGGAGGAGAAGTTCGGAAGGAGTTCGGCTCCTGAAGGAATCCGACTGAAGGAGATGTCCGAAAGAAGTTCGGCTCTTAGAGAAATCCGACTGCTGGAGGAGAAGTTCAGAAAGAGTTCGGCTCCTAAAGGAATCCGACTGAAGGAGATGTCCGAAAAAAGTTCGGCTTTCGAAGAAATCCGACTGTTGGAGAAGAAGTTCGGAAGGAATTTGGCTCCTGGAGGAATCCGACTGAAGGAGATGTCCAGAAGGAGTTCGGTTCCTAGAGAAATCCGACTGCTAGAGGAGAAATTCGGAAGAAGTTCGGCTCCTAGAGGAATTCGATCGAAGATGTCCGGAAAGAGTTCGGGTCTTGGAGGAATTCGATCGATGGAGGAGTTTGTCTGAGGTTCGACCGCTGGAGGAAGAATTTCCGATTGAAGCTCTTCCGTGATTACCAGTTGCATTAGGCTAAGCATCAGACTGAACTTCGGTGGGAGCGGGGTTTATCCCCAACAATCCTATTGGTGTAGAATCTGGTTGACGTCGGATCGAGCTAGAGTTGAGGAAGAATAGGTTGCCGCCAGTGAACTGCAAAACAAAATTCCATCCGGAGTCGGTGGTGGTGGCTCTGGCAGGATCCTCCGACGATCAAGTCAGCTCATCTGGCCAATAGAAATGAAGTGCTCAGGCAAGAATTCAACAAAATTTTGAGAAGGAAAAGAGAGCTTAGAGAAAACGTATCTGGAGGGTCCATTTTATAGACGGAGTCCGAAGTAAATTGATAGTGTCAATCGTAACCGTCCGATCATGGGCCACCCGGGGCCACGTCGAATTTATTATAAAGAAAGATATCGCTCGTAATAGACTGATAATGGTAGTCGTAATCGTCCGATAGTGGGGTTGCCTGTAGCAAGCTGATAAATGATAGTTGTAACTGTCCGGTGGAAGTAACCGTAACCATCCGACGAAAATAGGCATTCGGAATCCGACTGAAGGAGAAGTCCGGAAGGAGTTCGATTCCTATAGAAATTCGACTGAAAAAAAAATTCGGAAGAAATTTGGCTCATGTAGAAATCCGACTGAAGGAGGAGCCGAAGTAGGAATCCAACTGAAGGAGATGTCCAAAAGGAGTTCGGCTCTTGGAAGAATTCGATTGCTAGAGAAGTTTGAAAGGAGTTCAGCTCCTGGAGGAATCCGACTGAAAGAGGAGAAGTTCGGAAGGAGTTCGGCACCTGAAAGAATCCGACTGAAGGAGATGTCTGGAAGGAGTTCGGCTCCTGAAAAAATTCGGCCGATGGAGTTCGGCTCTTTGAGGAATCCGACTGAAAGAGATGTCCGAAAGAAGTTTGGCTCTTGAAGAAATTCGACTAATGGAGGAGTTCTGAAGGAGTTCAGCTCTTGGAGAAATTCGATCGATGGAGGAGTTCAAAAGGAGTTCGGCTCTTGGAGAAATTCGATTGCTGGAGAAGTTCAGGAGTTCGGCTCCTGGAAGAATCCGACTGAAGGAGAATGTCCAGAAGGAGTTCGGCTCCTGGAGAAATCCAACTACTGGAGAAGTTCGAAAGGAGTTCGGCTCCTAGAGAAATCCGACTGAAGAAGATGTCCGAAAGGAGTTCGGCTCTTGGAGAAATTTGGCCGATGGAGGAATTCGAAAAGAGTTCGATTCCTGGAGGAATCCGACTGAAGGAGATGTTCGGAAGGAGTTCAGCTCTTGAAAAAAATCGATTGAAGGAGATGTCCGGAAAGAGTTCGGCTCCTGAAGAAATCTGACTGTTGGAGGAGAAGTTCGAAAGGAGTTCAGCTCCTGAAGAAATCTGACTGAAGGAGATGTCTGGAAGAAGTTCGGCTCCTAGAGAAATCCGTCTGCTGGAGAAGAAGTTCGGAAAGAGTTCAGCTTCTAGAATAATCCGACTGAAGGAGATGTCCGGAAGGAGTTCGACTTCTGAAGAAATCCAACTGCTGGAGGAGAAGATCGGGAAGAAGTTCGGCTCCTAGAGAAATCCGACCGAAGGAGATGTTCGGAAGGAGTTCGGCTCCTGAAAAAATCCGACTGGAGATGTCCGAAAGGAGTTCGGCTCCTGGAGAAATCCGACTGCTGGAGAAATTTGGAAGGAGTTCGGCTCTTGGAGGAATCCGATCGAAGGAGATGTCCGGAAGAAATTCGGCTCCTGAAGAAATTCGACTGATGGAGGAGTTTGTTTGGGGTTCGACCGCTGGAGGGAGAATTTCCGATCGAAGCTCTTCCGTGATTACCAGTTGCATTAGGCTAAGCATTAGACTGGACTTCTGCGAGAGCAAAATTTATCTCTAACAATGGTCCCTCCACTTCCGAGTTTGAAATTCGAAGGGATTACAAAAAAGACGACTATCGAAGTCCTTTTTTGGGCTCTGCACCCGTTGAGGTTGAAGCTCGGAGGAGATCTCATCTCCAGCAGAGGTTAAAGTTGAAGCTCGAAGAAGATCTTATCTCCAATCGAGGTTGAAGGAGATCTTATCTTCTGTTGAAGTTGAAGGAGATCTTATCTGGGCCTCTCCTTTCACCTCGTTTAAAATGAACGAGGTCTTCGATTTTGCTCACGTTAGGATGAGGTTCTCCTATTCCTAATGGGCAATAAGGATACATAAGGACTGTTACCAGAGCCTCTCCCCTCATCTCGTCTAGAATGAATGAGGTCTTCGATTTTGCTCACGTTAGGATGAGATTCTCCTATTCCTAACGGACAGTAGGAGCATATAAGGACCGTTGTCAGGGCTTCTCTCCTCATCTCGTCTAGAATGAATGAGGCCTTCGACTTTGCTCACGTTAGGACGAGGTTCTCCTCTTGTTCCTAACAGATTGTAGGGGCACATAAGGGCCGTTGTCAGGGCCTCTCTCCTCATCTCATCTAAAATGAACGAGGCCTTCGATTTTGCTCATGTTAGGATGAGGTTCTCCTATTCCTGACGGACTATATTTGTCGTGAAATTAAGTTCGTAGGATAGTCCTCCTTTATCACCAGGACACTACAAAGATTAGGGTGTTGAAGTAGGAAAATTTCATTGTAATCAAATTATCGGTAATACATTCGTAGATTTTTCGAATTCCATGGTCGAGGCAGATCTGCCACCCCCTTCGAGCTCCTTCAATTAGTACATCCCGGGTCGGACGACTTCCGTGACCTCGTAGGGTCCTTCCCAATTTAGGGCAAGATTTTTCTGACTTTGAGGCTGAGAGATAGCGGCTCGCCAAAGTACTAAGTCCCCCACTCTGAATATTTTACCTCTGACTCTGGAGTTATAATATTGGGCCACCCTTCGTCTGTAGGCCGCCATCCGAACTTGAGCTTCTTCTCTTTTTTCCAGTAGATTGAGATTGACTCTGAGGTCCTGCGAATTACGCTACTCATTGAAAGCCACGACCCATGTTGATGGAAGTTTAAGCTCGATTGGGATGACTGCCTCCGTTCCAAAGGTCAAGATGAATGGTGTTTCCCCAATTGATAGCCTTTGAGTAGTGCGGTATGCTCAGAAGATGTGGTAGAGTTCGTCCACCTAGGCTCCCTTTGCTCTGTCGAGTCTTGTCTTGATGCCTTGTAATAGGATCCGATTGGTCACCTCAACTTCCCCATTTGCCTGTGGGTGAGCTACCGACGTGAAGTGATAGGAGATATTTAGATCTTCGCAGAACTCAGCAAACCTCGTCCCAATAAACTGTCTCCCATTATCTGTTATGAGAGTTCGGGGCAGACCAAACTGGCAGACAATTGACTTTCAGACGAAATCCTGTACCTTGATCTCAGTAATTTTTGCTAGTGGTTCGACTTCAATCCATTTGGTGAAGTAATCGATCGCAACCAGAAGGAACTTCCATTGTCTGGATGCCGTTGGAAAAGGGCCAAATATATCCATTCCCCACTACGCAAATGGCCAAGGTGCGCCTAGTGGAGTAAACTCGGAAGCCGGTTGTCTTTGTATGTTTGTATTTTTCTGACAGCGGTCACATTTCTTGACATACTCAATAGAATCGTGGTACAAGGTTGGCCAATAGTACCCTTGCCGAAGTAGTTTTTGTGACAAAAATCTGGCTCCTATATGACTTCCATAAATTTCCTCATGCACTTTCCATAATACGAATTCGGCCTCTGAAGGTCGAAGACATCTCAACAGCGGTAGCAAATACGACCTTTTATATAACTCGCCCTCATACAAAACGTATCGAGAGGCTTGATTCCTGAGTTTCCGAGCTTCTTTTGGATCACGAGGAAGAACTCCCTCTTTGAGATGGCAACTAACGGATCAATCCAGCTCGGCTCAAGCTCTGTCTGCATAACGAGCTGTGATTCCTCTGAGCTTGGGCATTTTAGAGTTTTAAAAAATACTTCTTTGGACAGTTCGGCTGGGGTTGAAGTGGCCATTTAGAAAGAAAGTTGGCTCTCATATTTTCCGCCCTCAAAATATGTCGAATGCCAAAACTGCCGAAGGGCAAAGTTAAATCCTTTACTTTTTCAAGGTATTTCATCATACTTTCCTCCCATGCTTCATAGTTGCAACTAACTTGGCCAACCACTAATTGGGAATCACTGTAGACTTGAAGCCGATCTACTTTTTAATTCTTTTGCTATTTTTAACCCGACGATCAGCGCTTCATATTCGGCTCCATTATTAGTTGCAGAAAATTCAAAGCGTAGCGCGTACTTGGCGACGACTCCCTCGGGGTTGACTAAAACTAACCTCGCACCTGCTCCAATGGAGTTGGACGAACCATCCACATAAAAGATCCAAAAATCTTCGAGAAGGTCAGCACTTTCTTCGGAGAGACTCGGTTGCAATTACGAGATGCTGGTCTCGTTCTGCTCAAGCTCGGCTTCATCTGGAATGATACATTCAATTATAAAGTCGGCTAGTGCTTGAGCCTTGATTACTGGCCGAGGTCGGTAGTTGATATCAAACTCTGCTAATTCAATGGCCCATTTTGCAATTCTTCCAGAAGCATCCGTTTGATGAAGGATTGTTCTGATCAGCTGATCAGTAAGAAGCGTTATAGCATGTCCCTGGAAGTAAGGTCGAAGTCTTCTTGCTGCAATCAGAAGAGCATAAGTCAATTTTTCCAACTTTGTATATCTAATCTCGGCATACCTTAGGATCCGGCTTATATAGTATACTGGTCGTTGTACTTTCGCCTCTTCTTTGACCAGAACTGCCGCTAGCATCGTAGGGTAGAGAAACAGCTCCTCTCCGGATTCTGATTTGGTTAGTAGGGGGCGAGCTGAGGTAGTTCTTGAGCTCGTCGAACGCCTTTTGGCATTCTTGAGTCCAGCGAAAATCTTTCGGCTTCCTGAAGATTTGGAAGAAGGGCATGCAGCGTTCAACCGATCTAGAGACAAAATGATTCAAAGACGCCACCTTCCCGATCAGGCGCTGAACTTCCTTGATGAACTTTGGAGCAGTCATTTCCTGGATAGCTCGATTTTTTTTCGGATTGGCCTCAATTCCTCGTCTCGAGACCATGAATCCCAAAAATTTTTCTGAGGCTACCCCAAAAGCGCACTTGGTTGGATTCAGCTTCATCTTGTATTTCCTGAGCACATCGAAAGCCTCTTCAAGGTCAGCGACATGATTGACAGTCTTTCGGCTTTTGACCAGCATATCGTCGATGTAAATTTTCATATTGCGGCCGATCTGCTCCTTGAAGATTTTATTGACCAAGCACTGATAAGTCGTGCCTGCATTTTTAAGCCCGAAGGGCATGGCCCTGTAACAGTAAAAACCACAGTTAGTAATAAAAGCAGTCTTCTCCTCATCCTCCGGTGCCATCCGAATTTGATTATAGCCAGAGAAAGCATCCATGAAGGTGAGGAGCTCGTAGCCTAAAGTCGCGTCCACCAATTGGTTGATTCTTGGCAAAGGATAGCTATCTTTTGGGCAAGCCTTGTTAAGCTTCTTAAAGTCGATGCACATCCTCCATTTGTCGTTGGCTTTCTTGATCAGGACCACATTAGAGACCCAAGTCGGATGGCTGACTTCTCAAATAAATCCGGCGTTGAGAAGCTTGTCGACTTCTTCTGCTATTACGTTCTATCTTTCTGGTGCATGGCCTCGAACTCTTTCTTTCATTGGTCGATGCTTGGGGTCAATGGCCAGCCGATGTTCCATAACCTCAGCGTCAATCCCAGGCATATCTGCCGGAACCTAGGCGAAGACGTCAGCATTCCTCCGTAAGAAGGCGATAAGCTGCTCCTAAACTTCATCTTCCAAATTGGAGCCAATTTGCACCGTATGCTCCGTGTTTTCGTCATTCAGAGGGATGGTCACAAGATCTTCTATGGGTTCGCCTCGCTCTTCGGCAAAGTCATCGCGAACATCTAGCCCATCAACAGGACAAGTGTCAGACTGTGCTTCCTTTCGCAGGGCAATTGAGTAGCAATGCCTTACCAGAGCTTGATCTTCCTTGACCTCTCCGATCCTATAACTTGTCGGAAACTTCATCTTCAAATAATAAGTGGACACCATCGCCCGAAGTGCATTTAAACCAGGTCGGCCAAGAATTGCGTTGTAAGTGGAGGAAACTTTTACTACCAGAAAATCCACCTGTGCTTTGAATTGTTTTGGATATTGTCCGGCAGTTACAGCTAGAGTCATTACACATTCAACTGGTATTGCAGCGCCAGCGAAGCCTACTAGGAGGGAGTTTATTGGTCCAAGCTGACAATTAGATTTTGATATTTTGGAGAAAGCATCATAAAACAAGATGTCAGCCGAACTTCCATTATCAACTAAGACGCGACGTACATCATAATCCGCTATATTTAAAGAAATTACAACCGCATCATTGTGCAGGAACTGTACTCCCCATGCATCTACCTCAGTGAAGGTTATGGGTTCTTCAGCCCTCCGTCTTTTCACTAATCCCCCAGATCCGCTGGCCTCTTCTCGTCGAAGTCCCCCAGAGATAGTGTTGATGATGTCAAGAGGCGGCCGATCTCCTTATTGTTCCTCCCTCCTTGGTGGTTCAGGCTACAGCAGTGCCCTCAGCCGATCTTCTCTTACTTCAGGCCGGCATCTGAGGAATCGATCCAGCCGACCTCTTCTGATGAGCTCCTCAATCTCATCTTGGAGCCGAATGCATTCTTCAGTATCGTGGCCGTGGTCACTGTTGATGCAGAATCTGGTCATCGCCGAAATCCACTGGAGTGGAGGCCGATGAGGTTGCCGCCGGGGACCTTCGAAACAAAATCCCGTCCGGAGCCGATGGGGGGTGGCTCCGGTAGGACCCTCCGACGATCAAGTCAGCTCTGGCCAACAGGAATGGAGTGCTCGGGAATGAGTTCCGGAGCTTAGAGATGAAGAGATCTTAGAGATCAGAGAGGTTAGAGATTAGCGTATCTGGAGGATCCTTTATGGGCGGAGCTTAGTTGATGGTCACGGCCATACCGCCTGACAGAGAGCCGTTGGGGCTGCATGAAGTTCGGTATGGAGAGGAAGGCATCGTCAGGTGGATAGTGACAGCCATACTGGCAGGTCATGGGCCGCATGGAGCTGGTTACGGAGAGTGGTGTCGCCAGTAGTGGCGGCCATGTCGTCCGATCTTCTCGCCTATTGCAGACTGATGGCGACAGTTCGTCCAGAGGAGTTTGGACTTGTAGGGGAGTTCGGCCGAAGGGGAAGCTCGGGAGCAGCTCGGCCGTAGAGGAGTTCGGAGGAGCTCGGCCGGCTGAAGGGACGACCGCTTGAGGAGTTCGGCTGAGGGACGATCGCTGAAGAGTTCGGGTGCTGGGGGATTCCGTTAAAGCCCGGCCGCTTGGAGTTCAAGGAGCTCGGTTGGTGAGAAGTCCGACCGGGGGACGGCTGCTGAGGAACTCGGCCGCTGGGAGTACGAAGGGGCTCGGCCGGCTGAGCAGTTCGGCCGGCTGTAAGACTTCGGCTAAGACCCGTCCGTTGAAGCTCTTCCGTGGCTACTGAGCATCGAACTAGACTTCGGCAGGAGCGGGGTTTATCCCCAACACTAGCCCCCCCACTCTCGAGTTCGAAACTCGAAGGGAGTGCAGAAAAGGCGACTGCCGAAGTTCTCTTCTGATCTCCGTGCTGGTTCAGGTCGAAGCTCGGGGGAGATCCCATCTACAACCGAGGTTGAGGTAGGCCTCCTCTCCTGAGATTAAGATTGGAGGTCGAGCTCCTCGGGTGGTGATGTCATCTTCAGCAGCCGAGGTTGACTCGGGGAAGGTTCCTTTCCTGCAGCCGCGGTTTAACATGAGCGCTCGGGGAGATCTTATCTCCTACTGCCGAAGTTTCCTTGAGGGAGATCTTATCTCCTACAGCCAAGCTCTCCTCTGGGAAGATCTTATCTCCTGCAGCTGAGCTTTTCTCAGGGGAGATCTTATCTCCTGCAGCCGAGGTTGCCTTGGGGGAGATCTTATTTCCTGCAGTCGAGCTTTCCTCGGAGGAGATCTTATCTCCTGCAGCCGAGGTTGAACGTCTTTAACCTGCTCGTGTTAGGACGAGGTTCTCCTCATGTTCCTAACACAGCAACTATCGACTGCTTCTTCCCTGTCATCACATAGTTTTTGGCACCCAGAAACAATATTATTTGTTGGGAGAGAATTTTACCGAGGGAAAGTTACTCGCAGCACATTCCCGTTTCAGGGTCGTGGGGGCGTTGCTCCTCTAGGTTCTCTCCGACAGTAAGTCTCGGGCCGGACGTCCTCCTCTATCTCATGCTGGCCTTTTCAATTTGTAGCAAGCTCTTGGCTTTGTCGCTGGGAGACGACGAATCGCCGATGTACCAAGCTCCTTCCCGGAGTGACGTTGATGATGCTGTGAGGCAGCCGATCTTGTCGTTTCCGGTTACGGCAGCGCCCTTGGCCGATCTTCTCCTATTTCAGGCTAGTGTCGAAGGAATTTACCCAACCGCCCCTTTCTGACGAGATCCTCAATTTCGTCTCGGAGCTGGATGCATTCCTCGATGTCGTGGCCGTGGTCGCGATGGTAGAGGCAGTACTTGCTTCGATCGTGCGTGTTTGGGGGAGACCGTAGTCCTCCTGGCCTTGGCAGCTCTTTCTTAACCTCCGTGAGAATTCGAGTTCGAGGGGCGTTGAGGGGGCGTAGTCGTGGAACCTTTCGGGAGGACCTCTTCGCGCCCTTCTGTCGGGGCTTACTCGGTGGCGAGCTCGAAAAGTTCGGGCCTTGCTTGTGCTGTGGAGGTCGTAAGCGCGGAGTCTTCGCTTGCCCTGGGGCGGTCGTGAGCGCGGCCGAACTTCGTCTCACCTCCTGTGAAATCTTTGTAGGGGGCTTCCTTGGTGACATACTCGAGCGGGAGTTCGGCCTCACTTGCGCCGAACTTCATTCCGATGATGAGGTTTGAGGGGGAGAGTTCGGCCTTATTTGCGCCGAATTTCATTCCGATGATGAGCTTCGAGGTGGAGTTCGGCCTCACTTGCGCCGAACTTCATTCCGCGGGAGAACTTCGTTCCGCCCTCGCTTGCGCCGAACTTCATTCCGCTTTCCCACGAAACCCTCCGCGGAAGAACTTCCTGCTTCTTTTGTCCGGACTTCCTTGACGACGAGCTTCGAGGGGGAGCTCGGCATTCCTCGCGCTGAACTGGAGAACTTCCTGCTTCTTTGTCCGAACTTCCTTGACGACGAGCTTCGAGGGGGAGCTCGGCTTTCCACCCGCCGAACTTCATTCCGCTTTCCCGCGAGACCCTCCACGGGAGAACTTCCTTGACGACGAGCTCGAGGGGGAGCTCGGCTTTGCTCGCGCCGAACTTCGTTTCACCCTCGCTTGCGCCAAACTTCGTTCCGCTTTCCCGCGAAAGCTTCCGCGGGAGGACTTCATGCTTCTTTTGTCCAGACTTTCTTGACGACGAGCTTGAGGTGGAGCCCGGCTTAACATCCCCAAACTTCATTCCACCTTCATGTTCCTTTGTCGGGGCTTCCTTGATGGCGAGCTTGAGGTAAAGTCCGGCCTCGCTTGCACTGGGGAGGTCGTGAGCGCGGTCGAACTTCATTCCGCCTCCTTGGACGCGGCCGAACTTCATTCTGCCTCCTTGCAAAACCTCCTCCGGGGAAAGTTCATGCCTCTCTGTCGGGGCTTCCTCGATGACGGGCTCCAGGGGGAGCTCGGCCTCGCTTGCGCCGAACTTCATTCCACTTTCCTGCGAAACCTTCCGCGGGAGAACTTCATGCCCCTCCATCGGACTTTCTTGATGATGAGCCTCGAGGGGAGTTCGGCCTCGCTTGCGCTGCCGAACTTCGTCTCTCTTTCTCGCGAAACCTCCCGCGGGAGAACTTCATGCCCCTTTGTCGGGCTTTCTTGATGATGAGCCTTGAGGGAAGTTCGGCCTCGCTTGCGCTGCCGAACTTCGTCTCTCTTTCTCGCGAAACCTCCCACGGAAGAACTTCATGCCCCTTTATCGAGGCCGGACTTCTCGACATTCCGATGGTGGGTTTCCTAGTGGGATCGCCATCGGGGGTTGCTGTATGGCCTACAATGCCTTCGTGAGGCCACGGACCTGTCGGACAAGCGGGTCAAACTGCTTCACATCCATCACGGGTACAGGTGGAACCTGAGCTGCCGGGGCTGAAGCAGGGACAGACGGATCCGGACGGGATCGGGCCGCGGAGGCTGCCGAGCGCCGAGTCGAAGCTCTCCTGGAAGCATCTTCTCTTCGGGAAAGAACTCCAGTGAGGAAGAAGAGGGATCTCTGGAGAGAGAAATCATCGCCGAGCACTCCTTTAAGAATAAGGGAACCTCGGAGGCTTGGGGTTGCCCTCCTTCTAGCGCCAATCTATTGACGCAGAATCTGGTCGTCATCGGAATCCGCTGGAGTGAAGGCCGATGAGGTCGCCGTCGGGACCTACAAAACAAAGTCCCGTCCGGAGCCGGTGGGGGGTGGCTCCGGCAGGACCCTTCGACGATCAAATCAGCTCTGGCCAACAGGAATGGAGTGCTCGGAAATGAGTTCCAGAGCTTAGAGATGAAGAGATCTTAGAGATCAGAGAGGTTAGAGATTAGCGTATCTGGAAGGTCCTTTATAGGCGGAGCTTAGTTGATGGTGACGACCATACCGCCTAACAGAGAGCCGTTAGGGCTGCATGGAGTTCGGTACGGAGAGGAAGGCGTCGTCAGGTGGATAGTGACAGCCATACTGGCAGGTCATGGACCGTATGGAGCTGGTTACGGAGAGAGTGGTGTCGCCAGTAGTGGCGGCCATGTTGTCTGGTCTTGTCGCCTATTGCAAACTGATGGCAACAGTTTGTCCAGAGGAGTTTGGACTTGTAGGAAAGTTCGACCGAAGGGGAAGCTCGAGAGCAGCTCGGCCGTAGAGGAGTTCGGAGGAGCTCGACCGGCTGAAGGGACGGCCGCTTGAGGAGTTCGACCGAGGGACGACCGCTGAAGAGTTCGGGCGCTGGGGGATTCCGTTAAAGCCCGACTGCTTGGAGTTCAAGGAGCTTGGTTGGTGAGAAGTCCGACCGGGGGACAGCTGCTGAGGAACTCGGCCGCTGGGAGTCCGAAGGGGCTCGACCGGCTGAGCAGTTCGGCCGACTGTAAGACTTCGACTAAGATCCGTCCGCTGAAGCTCTTTCGTGGCTACTGAGCATCGAACTAGACTTCGACAGGAGCGGAATTTATCCCCAACAGTCACGATGATAGAGACAGTATTTATTAGGATTGTGCTTGCCAGGATGAGTGCGCATCCTTTCTAGCCTCGGCAGTTGCTCCTTGATCTCCATAAATACTTGCATTTTTGAAACATTGAGGGGGCATAGTTGTGAAATCTTCTGGAGAGAGAACTTCGTACCTTTCTATCAGGGCTTTTTTTATGACGAGCTCGAGGAGTTCGGGCTCGCTTGCGCTCTGGGGGAGTCCGTGAGCGTGGCCTTCTGGGGGGAGAACTTCGTACCCTTCTGTCAGGGCTTTTTTGACGACGAGCTCGAGGAGTTCGGACTCGCTTGCGCTCGGAGGGAGTCCGTGAGCGTGGCCGAACTTCATCCGACCCTCCATCAGCTGTGGATTTATTAAATTCGCCCGTCTGCCGCTCTCCAGCGGCTTCCTCATCCTTCAATTTGAAGGTTTCTTCCACTCGAGCGTATCCTTCAGCCCGAGCTAGCAGATCGGTAAAGTCCTAGGAGTACTTCTACAGGGAGAACAACAAATCATTCTTCTAAAGGCCGCCCTTGAGTGCGGTCATTGCAACAGACTGGTCCAGGTTTCGGACCTCCAATGCAGCAGCATTAAACCAGATGACATAAGTTCGGATAGATTTTCCCTCCTTCTGCTTGATATGCCTCAGGGAATCAAAACCTCGGCGTGGACGTCGACTGCTGACAAAGTAAGCCGTAAACTAATGACTCATCTGATCAAAAAAGAAGATCGTACCCGACTTCAACGCCGAGTATCAGTTTCTTGCTGCTTCCTTTAAGGTGGACGGAAAAGCTCGACATAAGATGGCGTTTGGTGTGCCATGGAGCAGCATCATAGTCCGGAAGACCTTCAGATGATCGACCGGATCAGAGGTTCCGTCGTAGCTTTCAAATTGGGGAAGCTTGAAGTTCGGCGGAATGGGCTCTTGCATAATTCTCTGAGAAAAAGGAGGATCAGTGTAAATATTATTACTGTGTGAGGAGGGAGTATGATGGAGCTCTTCGATCCGTCGGCTCATTCCCTGGAGCCTCTGATTCAGAAAATCTTCACGATCGTTGATCTCTAGAATTTTTTGGTGGGACGGGGGCAATGCTTCCCCCGGGATCGAATCATGGTCCAAGCAATGGCTCTCCACCCTCTGTTTCCCCTTTTTGGAGGTTGCCGATCGACTAGCCCGAGTCGGTCGTTCCTCGACCAAATTATGGCGCTCCGAAAGAGCCTGCTCCAGCCAAATTAGCGGCGGAGCCTGCCGATATATAGCCTGCACCGCCTCCATGAGACCGCGAACCTGCTGGACCAGCAAGTTAAACTGCTCCTTATCCACCATGGCTGTAGGTGGAGCTTGAGTTACCGGAGCTAGAATGGGAACGGATGGATCTGGATGGGATTTAGCCATAGAAGCCGTTGATCGCCGAATCGAAGCTTTCCTAGGAGGCTTTTTTTTCGGAGAAGAAATCTAGAGAAGAAGAAGAGAGATCGCTGCTGAGCACTCCTTTAAGATCAAGGGAACCTCAAGAACAAAAGACCCTTCCTCTAGCGCCAATCCTGTTGATGCAGAATCTGGTTGACGTCGGATCGAACTAGAGTTGAGGAAAAAGAGGTCGCCATCGGTGACCTGCAAAATAAAGTTCCATTCGAAGTGGTGATGGTGGCTCCGGCAAGACCCTCCGACGATCAAGTCAGCTCTTCTGGCAAACAGAAATGGAGTGCTCAGGCAAAAATTCAATAGAGTTTTGGAAAGAAGAATAGAACTTAGAGAAAACGTATCTGAAGGATCCCTTTTATAGACGAAGTCCGGAGTAGATTGATAGTGTCAATCGTAACCGTCCAATCATAGGCCACTCATGGCCACGTGGAATTTATTATGGAGAAAGGTATCGCTCGTAATAGACTGATAATGGCAGTCGTAACCGTTCGGTAGTGGGATTGCCTATAGTAGGCTGATAAATGATAGTTGTAACCGTCCGATGGAAGCAGTCATAACCGTTCGGTGGAAGCAGGCATTCGAAATGCAACTGAAGGAGAAGTCCGGAAGGAGTTCGGCTCTTGTAGAAATCTGACTGAAGGTGTCTAGAAGAAGTTCGACTCCTGTAGGAATTCGACTGAAGGAGATGTCCGAAAGGAGTTCGGCTCCTGGAGGAATCCGACTGAAGGAAAAGTTCGGAAGAAGTTCAGCTCCTGGAGGAATTCGACTGAAGGAGATGTCCGGAAGGAGTTCGGCTCCTGGAGAAATCCGACTGAAGATGTCTGGAAGGAGTTCGGCTCCTGAAGAAATCCGACTGAAGGAGATGTTCGGAAGAAGTTCGGCTCCTGAAGAAATCCGACTACTGGAGGAGAAGTTTAGAAAAAGTTTGGCTCCTAAAGGAATCTGACTGAAGGAGATGTCCGAAAGGAATTTGGCTCCTGGAGAAATCCGACTGCTGGAGAAGTTCGCGGAAAAAGTTCGGCTCCTGGAGGAATTCGACTGAAGGAGATGTCTGGAAGGAGTTCGACTTCTGAAGAAATCCGACTGCTGAAAAAGTTTGAAAAAAGTTCGACTCCTGGAGGAATCCGACCGAAGGAGATGTTCGGAAGAAGTTCGGCTCCTGGAGAAATTCGACTGAAGGAGATATCCGGAAGGAGTTCGGCTCCTGAAGAAATCCGACTGCTGGAGGAGAAGTTCAGCCCCTGGAGGAATCCGACTGAAGAGTCCGGAAGGAGTTCGGCTCCTGGAGAAATTCGGTCGATGGAGGAGTTTGTCTGGGGTTCGACCGCTGGAGGAAGAATTTCCGATCGAAGCTCTTCCGTGATTACCAGTTGCATTAGACTAAGCATCAGACTGGACTTCGGTGGGAGCGGAGTTTATCCCCAATAATAGTTAATTTATTTTATAAAAAATATTTTTTAAAATAAAAATTTTAAAGAGACTATAGCATGCGAAATGGGCCGTGCCAAGGCCCATATGGCACGGCCCATATGGGCTGGCACACGGGCCATGCAGGGCCTAAGCGCGTGCCATGCTATGCCGTGCCTGGCCTGACGGGCCGTGCCAGCCCGGGCCCTGGAGGGTCGTGTCGGGCCTAGCCGCGGGCCACCAAACCCCAGCCCAGCTCGGCCCTCTATTTTGGGCCATGCCATTGCATGGCCCGCTATAGTGCTAAGCGGGCCGTGATTGGCATGGCCCAGTTCATATCGGGCCGGCCCATGGGCGGCCCGATCGCGTGCCCACCTCTAGTCCATCCCTCTATCCAACCACCATGATAGTCCTAAATATTCATCCCATAAGGTAACCTCTCTGAATTGTAAGACATCTCAGATCTCTCGCTCAAACTCTGACTCTGAGTGGTATCTTTGGGATGATGGTATGGTTGTGGAGGGACCCATCCAAATATGCCAGCAGCAAATCCAATCCATAAGAAGCTCCAGGTTGCATAGGATAGTAGCCACTGGAAGACGATATTTCGGATACATCATATCCATATCCATATCCATATGGATCATAAGCTGCCTACGGATGGTAGGATCCAAAATATGAGGATGATCCAGGCCTTATATTTTTTTATTATTTAAATAATTAAAAAATAAAAAAAATTTAAAAATTCTAAATAATTTATTTAAGCTTAGATCCAAGTAGAAATATGTTATAGACTACATATATTCTTCTAAGCTTATTAACATACATTAAATACTATTTATTTTTTTATTTTATTCAAAATTAAGCCTAGGTTACTATGCATATGATACATCAAAAACTTCAAAATCGGACATAAAAATTATACTATACATAGCTTCAGTTGTCATAAACAATATTACAAATTTACATTTTTTTATTTTTTTATTTTTTATTCTAAAAATATATTTTTTAAAAATATATATATAATTAACGAAAATTAATGATTTTAGCATCACCGCATGGATCTTCCAAAGGTCTATAATATATAATGAAATCATACCAAAATCATAAATTTTGGCATGATTTTTTCTTATTTTTTTATCTCTTACCATTTTTTGGACACAAACTCTGAAAAATAAAATATTTACTAACAGAATACTAGATTACCTTACTTTCTATCGAAAACCATCATCTTCCAGAGGTTGTCACAATTTTTTCAAATTTTTCTCTCCTATTTTTTGGGGCTTCGTTCGCACTCTCGGCGTCCTGAGAGTCCGAGATCATGCTCTCGGACTCTCAGGCTCTGAGTCTGAGGCAAAAAAAGGGGCAAGGGCCATTATTGGCTAGCCCACCCCACCCCCTTGTCTCCTTGTCGGTACGGCTCGGTTCAGAGCCGAATCGAGCTGAACCACTTGGTACCGCCCGATTTCGGGCGGTTTGATCCCGAACCGAGCGGTTCCGTGCAGTTTGATGTTTTTTCAAAAAAAAATACCGAATCGGACCGATTCCCCGCCAGTCCAGCTCGGTTTAGACTATACCGGGCGGTTCTATGATCGAAAGAATACATGAAGAGTAGGAAAAAAATGTACTGAGAAGATAGATTCACAATTCCAATGTAGTAAGAATTTTCAAACACAAGCAATAAATAAAATAACAAAACGTTAGAAGGTGGCACTCAGCTCAAGCAACACTAATGATGACACTCTCTTTAGAAAGGCATCCTCCCTACTCTAGTGCAAACAGTTGGCAATAGTCAATTCACTAGAAACGGCAAAACATTCATACCCTCCTTGAAATGCACTCTAACAAAGAATGCTGAGAGTCATACCAGAACTAGCCAAGCGCAGAGTAGTGGAAAATGGCAAAGCAAACTTAGCCAAAAGGCCCAAAAGAGTCCTTTTGACCCTGTAAACTTCTGAGTGAACCTAATCTCTAAGTGCCCATAAGGTGCCTTAAATCTCACTTAACAAACTAACCACATGCATAAAACATACATTTGAACTTATTCCTTTTTCTTGATCATTCTTTAGTCCTTTTGCAAAATGGAGAAACCAAGGTTTGAAGTCCCGAAGGAACGGGAAGTGTCCCGACTGTCCCATCCTGTTCCCATGAGATACCAAAACTTGGGACAGGCTGAAACCCACTTTTGCGGGCCATCCTACCCATCCCACCTTCATCCCAACCAGGTCACACACCGAAACGAGTGATTCGCCCATCCAACCCAATGGAGAGAAATAAAAAAAATAAAATAAATCTTCCGCTAACAAATTGTCATACTGTTTTTTTCTCAAAAATCCCCATCATCCCATGAACTCTGCCATAGGATCTCATCCTGCTTCTCTTTAACAGCAATATTTTCAAACTCAAAAGAATGGATTATCATGTTAATTGCCTAGATCAGCAATTTAAGAAAATTAAGTAATAATAAAATAATTATGTACATACACTTAAGCTTATTTTGTTATATGATATGACAGTCTTGTTTACTTCATGGCTACTCATGTGGCACCTAAGCATCAATTTATAAATTTCAACATGAGAGGACTGAAGGTAAAAGTGACTGGCTGTGCGACTGAACCTTGTGCAATAAAAGTTGCCACATTTTTCATCAAGTCTATCATTTTTGCCCTGTCAAGGGCTCATGAAGTATTGTTCCTTGGTAATCAAGGAAGGATCTTCAATAACCTAGAAAGCCACAAGAAATTATAGTCATATCATATGTAAACAAGACAGTATGATCAGAAAGTTTCAAAACATTTAAAATGTTTCAGCACATGATGGACCGACATAACCAGATCTCATTAACTAAGAAATATTTGCTCTCATGAAATCTAACAGTAGCAAGTCTTAATAAAACATAGCATTGATCTAATGTAGCCCAATAATATTAGCTGATATTATTTGATCAACAAAGAAACACTAATAGACATTATTCAGATAATTATATTTCCATTTGTATAGCTTCTCACCTTAGACTAAGAGTACACTAAGTAGGGTCAATTTTATCTTATTTAAATTACTTTTAAAATTCAAATATGTTAAAAAATAAATAAAATAATAAAACTTCACAAATAAATTAAGAAAGAAACAAAAATATAAAAAAAGGCAACCTAAGCAAGTATTGGGACACTTGACTAGGACGGCCATCAGGATAAGGCGGGACGTAAGGCATTCCATTCCATGAGGAAATTGAGACACCTCCATCCCGCAAGATTTAAAACGGAGAAGTTTTCCAATTGCAGTAAAAGATTTACATAACAACATGCACAAAAGACATCCTTAAAACATGACCATAACATGGTATTTTTCAGTCTAAATCAATTGAGGGGGTCTCCATCACCATTTAATATCATCAAAATTTCTTCGATCCCTTACATCAAAATTCACCATCTCCGAAATTGGGTCATCAAGAGACACATTTGCTAGCTCAAGTTGACTTGACCCATCTAAACCGAAATCATCTGCACCAACATCCTAATACTTGGTAGTGGCATCCTTGTAATATGTATCTTCTTTTGTTGATAGGATAAACTAAGATGAATATAGATATATATAAACACAATCCTTTGCATATTTTGATATCAATCTATTCATTTGATACTTGATAATTGATATGATATCATTTCAAAGTACTTCAAATTTTTCATAAGATAATGAAGAACCCAACTGTCCTAATAACCTGCAAGTTATCACATTAATTGGATCAATCTTTTATTATTAATATTTTATAATTGTAAAATAAAAGTAATCAACTGGAAACTGTATAAACAAATATATTACAAAAATGAAACACACTAATCATAAAAATATTACCTAAATGCAAGGCTTTCAAGTGTTGATGCATTAGATGCTCAGTTGCCCCACCATGAAATAGCATATGAACTAGCAAGAATATCTAGCACTAACAGCTTGACGATTACAAAAGTTCCCTATTGATGTACAAAATTTTCCAAACTCCTCGTTAACTTTACTATGAAGTGGAGGTTTGAAAACAACTTATCAAAGCATGCATTTCTCCACCATATGATCTCTTCATTAAGATGAGAAAGAACATGACCAACTCTGTTTAGCCAGACTTCACCAAAACATTTGGCATCGAGCTAGGAGCAATAACAGAGTGGTATTCTATTCTTGGTCCACCTTGGATCAAAACTTCATATACTTCAATATATAACTAGCTTTCTTCATTCAAATTTTTCTTCTCATGCTTAAACATCCTCTTTTTTGCACTTCTTCAATCAAGGAGTCCCATTTTTCATAGACTTTATGAAGCATGGGTTTGTCGGTGTCACAATCCCCAAACACAGAAACAATTGGTCTACTGAAATCCAATCCATCTTCAATTTTAACCCACATGTACTAGCCAAGACTCCTTTATTCTTTTGGGTGTTTCAGGTGCCATTACCTTTGTAGAACCTCCCATTCTCATCAACTACCATTCACTACAAATTGTGAAAGGTCAATTTTACATGATAAATTTGCTTCACGAGCATAAGTGTAGAAGCAAATCTAGTTTCAGTAACTCCAAGAAGCTTCAATTTTGGATTTTTTTATATGAGTCATTACCAAGTCATGATTGCCCACAAAATTTCTAATCATTTTCACATATTCAGCAATTTGAACAACCCATTCAAATCATCTAAACCTTTCACTTAAGCCTTGGCCCGATGCACAAATAGTTTTCAAGGCCAAATTAAGAGAATGCACAAAACAAGGTGTCCAAAAGACAATAGGATAATTTGCTTCAACTCTCACACTGACCATCCAACAAACCACCACATTATCCATAATCAATTTTACACATCTGAATGCTCAACTTCAGTGATGGCCTCAATGAACAAGCCTATTGTCTATTCCACATTCTCTATTTGATTGGTTGCAAGAAGGTGGGTTGCATAATGATAAGGTTGCTCCATTATGACCTAGGTTTAAAACATTAAAATAGATAAGGTTGTGTACATTTGACCCTCCCCAAACCCTATAATGGTGGGAGCCTCATGCACTAGCACACCCTCTATTTTATTGGTTGCATCCAATGGTTGGCGAACCAACCTGAACTGGGCAATTTGGCCTGGACCAAACTGATCCCAAGTCAGAACAATTCAACATGTCAGGTTAGTTCAGCAATAAAACCCCTCCCCCACCCTTGGTTTGATTCTAACACCCCTCCCCTAACACCCAATTTGATTACCAAACCTAGTTCGATTATTAACCCTCTCCCTCCTCCCACTCGCGATGGTTTGAGTTAACCCCCTTCTTTTGAGGGTTTCAAAGGTTTGAGACCTTCGTCGGCAGATGCTACTCACTCCCCCCTTGACCATCACCAGAAGCCTCCCCCTCTCTCTTTATCTCTCTCTCTCACTATTAGTGGGTTTAGGTTTAGCACTTGGCCCTTCCATTCCCTCACACCCTCTCTTTCTCTCTCATGCTCCACTATGGTTAGTGTTAGAATTTAGCCTTCCTCCTCTTCCCCTCTCCCTCCCTGTATCATACCATACTGGTCACCAACCGGTACGAACTTTGGTATTGGTTCGGCGAACCTTGGTGGCATCTATTGCTTTCAAAAACACCATCACGTTTTCAATTGCTCTGATGAAGTTAATCAATCGCCGGTTTCTGTTGGAATCAATCTGCCCATCATTAACAATTGGCACTCCCTAGTAAATCCATGGTTGTTAGATTGCTTTGAGGAGGAACTCTATTTTAGCTTTTTTGGCTTGTAGAATTGTGGTCTGAAGCCTATCATAGGTTGGTGGAGTGTATCCCCACAAGAAATTGTCACATACATGCTTAATAATGTCTCTAAAATAAGGTGATTGGATTAAATTAAATGATAAGCCATTGGCATAAAAAGAACAAGCAATCAAAGAGTCAATTTGATCTTTTGTTGAATATTTAGAAAGAGTGTTACTGCATCTTCTTTTCTTCCCATTTTCTTCAGAGTTTGGTAACGAGTTGTCTTAAGCCCACTCTGGACTTTCTTCAATGTTTTGTTTGTTTTAGCCATATCATCATATTTTTTGAAGTGGGCTAACAACTCATCATCACAATTTGGAAGTACTAAATGACGGTCTCTAACTTGATATGTTCCTTCAAAAAATTTTCCCTTAACAAAAATTACAAAAAGATGTGCAATTTCCACTACGCTATTATAGCTTTCACATGTTCTCAATAAATTGCTTAAAAGCTCTATTTGAATTATCATATTTTTCTTTTCCTTTGCCAGCACCATCATTAGCCATTTTGTTGTTAAAAAAGTTTTCACTTTTCAATGCATGTGCATGAAAAATACTAGAAAACAAAATGTAGAAATTATTTCATTATTCTAGACAAAGGTCACAGGAAACATGCCAAATATTAGTTAGAAGGCAACAACATGACCACATGGTAAAATCATTAGAAAGATATCTGTTGAAAGGAAAAATGGCATTAAAGAAAGAGAGGAAGGAGAGAGTGCATGGTCAATTCTAAACAAGGAGAGTGAATGTCCAAGGCATTTTTCTAAAGGTGGGGATAACATAGTGCTTTTGATGCTGTCTTTCTTTGGCCTGTTTGAGAAGTGGGGAAAAAGGAACAAAACCAGGCTCAAGTAGATGAGAGGAAGGAGAAGAAGAAAAGAAAATAGAGAAAGGGGAAAGAGAGGAGAACAAGAGTGACAAACCTTAAGGAAAGATGCTGGGAAGAGGCATTTGAAGCTGCAGAAACAAAGGTGAGCTTCTAGTCCTATCCCTTCCTCTTCCAACATTTCTTTCTTTGCCTTTCTTTCTTTACTTTTTTTCCTCTATTTTATAGCCTAGTTGGATTCAAAAGCAAATCAGATGCGATCTTTAGAATAGTTGGCACCATCTGATCACTAGATTGAGTCAGCCTTTCTTTTTTCTCCCCTCTTCTGTCTCTTAATTCTTCCAAGGTACGTGCGTCCTTTGAACAAAAGAAAGGAGCAAGATGAAATAGATGGTGAGACTGGCTTCAAAGCTAACCATCCGATCAAATGACCAAGGGGTCTATGCCTCTATGGTCCACGCAAAGTAGAGCGGTGTGAGAGTGCATATCTCTGTTAAGAAGGATACATGAAACACATTTATCAGGCCAAGTCACCAAAGGGGGGATAGCAAAATTTCCCAATAATGTTGTGTCCAAATATCACTAAGAAAAAGCGAGAAGACAACCTGGGGTTGGCTTGTAAAGTCATAGATTGATGTTAAGATTAAGAAAAAGTTAAGGTTTGATGAAAATATTGCCTTGCCTCATTATAGGAAACAAGACAGAGATGAAGTCACCAATTAATTAAATTACTAAGGTAAGAATATGTTTTAAAATTTATAAAAAAAGTAATGCTACTAGCAGAAAAGCCTTTAGTTCTAACTTCCAAGTCAACCAAAGATTGCTCCTAGAGAACTTCAAACAAAAATTCAAAATATATTTTAGAATTTAAGGAAAAAAACACAACAGATCTACTGCAATTTAATGGAGAAAGGAGAAAAGAAGCCAAGAGATATAACAGAGATCACGGGAGAAACAAGGAAGAGATTAGAGGGAAAGAAAAAGGAAACAAAAAACAGAAAGGGGACAAAAGAGGCAGCCAAACTTGGCCCACAAGAACTTTTCATTCATTAAAAACAATCACATTTAGTGGCCAGCAAAAGAGTCTGTTTGTAGCCTTTTAATGAATTGTTTTACAATTAATAGGATGCTTTAAATAACCAAGTAATCAATCTCCATATGGATGGCCAAAACCTCATCTGACATGGAAAAATAGGATTCCCATAGAACCCTATAGAAAGACACTGAAAACTGCACAAGATGAAAAAGCCTAATGAATGAAGGAATTTCTTGATCAATATATACCTATGATAGGATCTTTGCACACCAATCCTACTCGAAATTGGACTCTAGAACTTAATTATCTAAATAAAATATTAAAAAATATAGTGCAACAAAAGTAGATCAAATTTTTAAGTCATCAAAACACACCTCCCATTTGATAATCTAAATCAAAGCCAGCCCATTTGCATACACATGTTTCCATACAAATTAAGTCAGCTTATTATAATTTACGACGATTGCAGGTGAGTTGGATAAGGTTGACCATAGGTCTAGCTTGGCCCAGATCTGACCCAAAACTGCCTTCAGCTTTAAGTTTTAGATGCAGATTCAACCCAACAACTAGGGGAATTGCATCTAGGTCAAGGATGATATCTGGGTCCAAGCAAATAATGCTTAATTCTGTGAGATCCACACCTGACAGAATTGAAGTTCAGGTCTCAATTGGAATCCATATCTGATACCACACTTATGAGTTTTAACTTCAAGTTTGGGTCATGCAAGATCAGATTAGGTAAAACTTAGATTCAGACCTGTGTATCCACCTGCAATTCTATCATAGAAACACCAACTATAACCAAAATATCCTTAACTATATTATTTTAACATGCCAAGAGTGCTGATTTCCTATCGTAGCCAAATTGTTATTGCAAAAAAAGTGAGCTTTAAACAAGACCACACAATAAGTAATTCACCTCTCATGATGCAGTTCCAAAAAAAATGAAGATCACCTGAATTGAGAGATATCAACATATCACACATTGATTCGCAAACACAGACTGGTATATCATAAACTACCCATGTGCAACAGCTTGAAATGTAGACCGGACTGATAGTACATTTAAGAAAGATATGAGGGAAATGGAACTATTGGGGATAAACCCCGCTCTCGCCGAAGTCCAGTCTGATGCTTAGCCTAATATAACTGATAATCATTGAAGAGCTTTGATCGAGAATTCTCCATCCAGCGGCCGAACCTCAGTCGGACTCCTCCAACAGCCGAACCCCTTCCGGCCTTCTCCTTCAGTCAGACTCCTCCAGCAGCCGAACTCCTTCCGGACTTCTCCTTCAGTCGGATTCCTCCAGCACCCGAACCCTTTCCAGCCTTCTCCTTCAGTCGGACTCCTCCAGCGGCCGAACTCCTTCTGGACTCCTCCAGCGGCCGAACTCATTCCGGACTTCTCCCTCAGTCGGATTCCTCCAGCAGCCGAACTCCTTCCAGACTTCTCTTCAGTCGGATTCCTCCAGCCGAACTCCTTCCGGATTCCTCCAACAGCCGAACTCCTTCCGACCTTCTCCTTCAGTCGGACTCCTCCAACGGCCGAACTCCTTCTGGACTTCTCCTTCAGTCGGATTCCTCCAACAACCAAACTCCTTTCGGACTCCTCCAGCAGCCGAACTCCTTCTGGCCTTCTCCTTCAGTCGGACTCCTCCAGCAGCTGAACTCCTTCCGGCCTTCTCCTTCAGGCGGACTCCTCCATCAGTCGAACTCCATCCGAACTTCTTCTTCAGCCAACTCCCTCTGGACTTCTTCTTCAGGCGGACTCCTCCATCAGTCGGACTCCATCCGGACTTCTTCTTCAATCGAACTCCCCCCAGACTTCTCCTTCAGTCAGATTCCTCCATCAGTCGAATTCCGTCCGGACTTCTTCAGCTGAACTTCTCCCAGACCTCTTCTTCGACCGGACTTCTCCATTAGTCGAACTCCTTCTGGACTTCTTCATCAGTCGATCTCCATCCGAATTCCTCCAGCAGACTACTTTTAGATTTTAACTAACATTCCTCCCGAATGATCCCCTCTAGCCATATTCCCTTTAGGAGTCCAAACTCCTCTGAAATTAATATATGTCAAAGCTCTTCACCAACCAACGCCTGCTTCCTCCGAACTTCGATTATTAAATCTCAACGAATGGGCACATCACAACAACAGACACCTCTCTCAGTAACAAACTCCATGCGGCCCCGAGCGGCCCACTATCGGACGGTTACGGCTGTCACAATCAGTCTACTATAGGCGACACCTCTCCCCATAACAAACTCCGAGCGGCTCCGAACAGTCCGCTACCGAACGGTTACGACTATCACAATCAGTCTGCTACAGGTGACACCTCTCTCCATAACAAACTCCACGCGGCCCCGAGCGGATCCGAGTGGCCCGCTACTGGACGGTTACGGCTGTCACTATCAATCTGTTACAGGCAACACCTCTCTCCGTAACAAACTCCACGTGACCCGGAGCGGCCCACTATCAGACGGTTACGACTGTCACTATCAGTCTGTTACAGGCTCCATTTATAAAGAGGGACCCTCCAGATACGTTTTCTCTAAGCTCTCTTCTCCTTCTCAAAACTCTGCTAAATTCTTTTCTGAGCACTCCATTTTTGTTAGCTAGAAGAGCTGACTTGATCGTCGGAGGATCCTGCCAGAGCAATCACCACCACCGACTCCGGACGGAACTTTGTTTTGCAAGTCACCGATAGCGACCTCTTCTTCCTCAACTCCAGCTCGATCCGACGTCAACCAGATTCTGCACCAACCGGATTGATGCTAGAGGAAGGGCCCTCTGTTCCTGAGGTACTCTTGTTCTTAAAGGAGTGCTCAGTCGACCTTGTGGATCTTCTTCTTTAAGGTTCATCTCCATCCTCTCCCTCAATCCCAAGAAATGCCTCCAAAGAAGGCGACTACCCGGAGATCTACTGCTCCTACCGCTAAATCTAAGCCAGATCCATCCGTTCCTGCTCCATCATCGGTGCTTTAACCTCCTCCACCAACGGCCACGATAGATTCGGAGCACTTTAACCGACTGATGCAGCGGGTTCAGGGCCTCATCGAAATGGTGCAAGCCATGCGGCAACCCCCGGTGGCAATTCCGCCAGAAAATCCGCCATCAGGATGTCAAGAACCGGTCCCAAGGAGGAGCACTTGGGCTAGCATACCTGTCGCCCCTGAGAAGAGAAAACAGAGAGCAGAGGATCCTTAATCGGATCATGATTCTTCTCCGGAAGAGACCTTCCCCATCTACAGTCGAAAGCCTTTTAAAATCTACGATTGAGATGACATTCTCAATCCGAAATTACGGAAGATGGACCGACGGATTGAGGAACTCCACCACGTCGTCCCGGCTCACCATGACGACGTCTGCACCGATCCCCCTTTCTCTCCCCAAATTATGCAAGAGCCCATTCCGCCGAACCTCAAGCTTCCCTAATTTGAAAGCTACGACGGAACCTCTAATCCGGTCGATCACCTGAAGGTCTTTCAGACCATGATGTTGCTCCATGACGCATCAGATGCCATCTTATGCTGAGCTTTCCCATCTACCTTAAAGAAAGCAGCAAGAAACTGGTACTCGACGTTGAAGTCGGATACGATCTTCTCCTTTGACCAGATAAGCCATCAATTTGTGGCTCATTTTGTTAGCAGCCGGCGTCCCCGCCGAGGTTCGAATTTTCTGATGAATATCAAGCAGGAGGAAGAATCTATCCGGGCTTATGTCACTCGGTTTAATATTGCTGCATTGGAGGTCCGAAACCCGGACCAATCTATTGCAATGACCGCACTCAAAGGCGGCCTTCAAAAGAATAATTTGTTGTTCTCCCTAGAGAAGTACCTCAGGGACTTTGCTGATCTACTAGCTCGGACTGAAGAATATGCCCGAGTGGAAGAAGCCTTCAAGTTAAAGGATAAGAAAGCTGCAGGAGAGCGGCAGGTGGGCAAGTTTAATAAACCTGCAGCTAATGACGGACCGAATGAAGTTCGGCTGTGCTTGCAGACTCCCCCCGAGCGCAAGCAAGTCCGAACTCCTCGAGCTCGTCGTCAAAGAAGCCCCGACAAAAGGGCGTGAAGAAGTTCTCCCCCAGAAGGTTTCACAACTATGCCCCCCTCAATGCTCTAAAAATGCAAGTATTGATGAAGATCAAGGAGCAACTACCGAGGCCTAAAAGGATGCGCACTCATCTTGGCAAGTGCAATCCTAGCAAATACTGTCTTTACCATCGTGACCACGGCCACAATACTGAAGAATGCATTCAGCTCCAAGACGAGATCGAGGAGCTTATCAAGAGAGGTCGGCTGGGTCGATTCCTCATACGCCAGCCTGAAGAAAAAGAAGATCGATCGAGGGCACTGCCGCAGTTAAAACTACCAAAAAGGGAGGAACAACAAGGAGATCGGCCACCTCTCGACATCATCAACACTATCTCTGCGGGACTTCGATGAGAAGAGGCTAGCAGATCTAAGGGATCAGTGAAGAGACAGGACTGAAGAACCCATAACCTTCACTGAGGTAAATGCACAGGAAGTACAGTTTCCGCACAATGATGCGGTTGTAATCTCTTTAAATATAGTGGACTATGATGTACGTCGCATCTTAGTTGATAATGGAAGTTCGGCTGACGTTTTATTTTATGATGCTTTCTCCAAAATGTCAATATCTAATAGTTAGCTTGGACCAATAAACTCCCCACTAGTAGGCTTCGCTGGTGCTGCAGTACCAGTTGAAAGTGTAATAACTCTAGCTGTAGCTACATGGCAATATCTAAGACAATCCAAAGTGTAGGTAGATTTTCTGATAGTAAAGGCTCCCTCTACTTACAATGCAATTCTTGGTCGACCTGGTCTAAATGCACTTCGGATGGTGGTGTCAACTTATTATTTGAAGATGAAGTTTCCAACAAGTTACGGAATCGAAGAGATCAGGGGAGATCAAGCTCTGACAAGGCACTGCTACTCAATTGCCCTGCAAAAGGAAAAACAGTCCGACCCTTATCCTGTTGATGGACTAGATGTCCGTGATGACCTTACCGAAGAATGGGGCGAGCCCATAGAAGATCTTGTGATCGTCCCCCTGAATGACGGAATCGCAGAGCATACGGTGCAAATTGGCTCCAATCTAGAAGATGAAGTTCGAAAGTAGCTCATCGCCTTTTTATGAAGGAATGCCGACGTCTTCGTCTGAGTTTCGATGGATATGCCTGGGATTGACGTCGAGGTTATGGAACATCGACTGGCCGTTGACCCCAAGCATTGACCAGTGAAAAAAAGAGTTCGAGGCCATGTACCAGAAAGGCAGAAGGTAATAGCAGAAGAAATCGACAAGCTTCTCAACGCCGGATTTATCCGAAAAGTCAACTATCTGACTTGGGTCTCTAATGTGGTCTTGATCAAGAAAGCCAACGGTAAGTGGAGGATGTGCATCGACTTTAAGAAGTTTAACAAGACCTGCCCAAAAGACAGCTATCCTTTGCCCAAAATCGACCAACTAGTGGATGCGACTTCAGGCTACGAGCTCCTCACCTTCATGAACGCCTTCTCTGGCTACAACCAAATTTGGATGGCACCGGAGGACGAGAAGAAGACTGCTTTTATTACTAACCGTGGTATTTACTGTTACAGGATCATGCCTTTCGGGCTTAAAAATGTAGGCGCGACTTATCAGCGTTTGGTCAATAAAATCTTCAATGAGCAGATCGACCGCAATATGGAGGTTTACGTCGACGACATGCTGGTCAAAAGCCGAAAGACTGTCAATCACGTCGCCGACCTTGAAGAGGCTTTCGATGCACTCAGAAAATACAAGAAGCTGAACCCAACCAAGTGCGCCTTTGGGGTAGCCTCAGAAAAATTTTTGGAATTCATGGTCTCGATACGAGGGATCGAGGCCAACCTGGAGAAAATTCGAACTATCCAGGAGATGATCACTCCGAAGTCCATCAAGGAAGTTCAGCGCCTGACCGGAAAGGTGGCGTCTTTGAATCGTTTTGTCTCAAGGTCGGTCGAACGTTGCATGCCCTTCTTCCAAATCCTCAAGAGATCGAAAGATTTTCATTGGACTCAGGAATGCCAAAAGGCGATCGACGAGCTCAAGAACTACCTCGACTCGTCCCCTACTAGCCAAATCCGAATTCGGAAAGGAGCTGTTTCTCTATCTCGCGGTCTCCCCTACGGCGCTAGCAGCAGTCCTGATCAAAGAAGAGGCAAAAGTACAGCGATCAGTCTACTACATAAGTCAAATCCTAAAGGATGCCGAGACCAAATATACAAAGTTGGAAAAATTGACTTATGCTCTTCTAATTGCAGCAAGAAGACTTCGACCTTACTTCCAGAGACATGCTATAACGCTCCTTACTGACCAGCCGATCAGAGCAATCCTTCATCAAACGGATGCTTCCGGAAGAATTGCAAAATGGACCATTAAATTAACAGAGTTCGGCATCAACTACCGACCTCGGCCAGCAATCAAGGCTTAGATTCTGGCCTACTTCATAGTTGAATGTACCATTCCAGATGAAGCCGAGCTTAAATAGAACAAGACCTGCATCCCGTGGTTACAACCAAGCCTCTCCGAAGAAAGTGCCGACCTTCCTTAAGATTTTTGGGTCTTGTACGTGGATGGTTCGTCTAACTCCACTGGAGCAGGTGCGGAGTTGGTCTTAGTCAACCCCGAGGAAGTCGTCGTCAAGTACGTGCTATGCTTCGAATTTTCTACAACTAATAATGGGGCCGAATATGAAGCACTAATTGCTGGGTTAAAAATAGCAAGAGAGTTAAAAATAGATCGACTTCAAGTCTACAGTGATTCGCAATTAGTGGTCGGTCAAGTTAGTGACAACTACGAAGCACGAAAGAAAAGTATGATAAAATACCTTAAGAAAGTAAAGGATTTGACTCCGGCCTTCGACAGTTTTGGCATTCGATAGATTCCGAGGGCAGAAAATATAAGAGCCGACCTCCTCTCTAAATTGGTCATTTCAGCCCTAGCTGAACTGTCCAAAGAAGTATTTTTTGAAACTCTAAAATATCCAAGCTCAGAGGAATCACAGCTTGTTATGCAGATGGAGCTCGAGCCGAGCTGGATTGACCCGTTAGTTGCCTATCTCAAAGAGGGAGTTCTTCCTCATCATCCGAAAAAAGCTTGAAAACTCAGGAATCAAGCCTCCCCATACATTTTGTATGAGGACAAGTTGTATAAAAGATCGTATTCGCTACCGCTGTTGAGATATCTCCGACTTTCAAAGGCCGACTTCGCATTATGGAAAGTGCACAAGAAAATTTATGAAAGTCATATAGGAGCCAGATCCCTATCACAAAAACTACTTCGGTAAGGATACTATTGACCGACCTTGTACCACAATTCTATGGAGTATGTTAAGAAATGTGACCGCTGTCAGAAAAATATAAACATACAGAGATAGCTAACCTCCGAGCTTACTCCACTAAGTGCACCTTGGCCATTTGCATAGTAGGGAATGGATAAACTTGGCCCTTTCCCAACGACATCCGGACAATGGAAGTTCCTCTTGGTTGCGATCGACTACTTCACCAAATGGATCGAAGCCGAACCACTAGCAAAAATTACTGAAGCCAAGGTACAGAATTTCGTCTGGAAGTCAATTGTCCATTGGTTTGGTCTGCCCCAAACTCTCATAACAAATAATGGGCGACAGTTCGCTGGGACGAGTTTCGCTGAGTTCTGCGAAGATCTAAACATCTCCCATCACTTCACATCGGAAGCTCACCCATAGGCAAATGGAGAAGCTGAAGTAACTAACCGAACTTTGCTGTAAGGCATCAAGACAAGACTCAACAGAGCAAAGGGGGCTTGGGCGGACGAACTCTACCACGTCCTCTGGGCATACCGAACTACTCAAAGATTACCGATTGAAAAAACACCATTCGCCTTAGCTTTTGAAACAGAGGCAGTCATCCCAATCGAGCTTAAGCTTCCATCAGCACGGATCGTGGCCTTCAATGAGCAGCGTAACTTACAAGACCTCAGAGTCAACCTCGATCTACTGGAAGAAAAAAGAGAGGAAGCCCAAGTTCAGATGGCGGCCTACAGGCGAAGGGTGATCCGATACTATAACTCCAAAGTCAGAGGTAAAATGTTCAGAGTGAGGGACTGAGTGTTTCGGCGAGCCGCCATCTCTCAGTCTCAGAGCTAGGAAAAGCTTGCCCCAAACTGGAAAGGCCCGTATGAAATAGAGGAGGTCGTCCGGTCCGAAACTTATCGCCTAAAGGAGCTCAGAGGAACAACGCTCCCACGACCTTAGAATTCAAAAAATCTGAGAATGTACTATCAGTAATTTTCCTTCAATAAAACTCCTCCATTTCAACATTATTGTTTCTTGGTGCAAAAATTATGTGATGACAGGAAAGAAGCAATCAAAAGTGGCCATATTAGGAACAGGAGAAAAACCTCGTCCTAACATGAGCAAGTCGAAGACCTCCGATTATTTAAGACAGGAGGAGAGGAGAGGCCCATTCAACGGCCCATTTGTGCCCCTATTACCATGTTAGGAACAGGAGGAGAACCTCATCCTAACATGAGCAAGTCTAAGACCTTCGATTATTTTAGACAAGAGGGGAGAGGCCCATTCAACGGTCCATTTGTGCTCCTATTGCCATGTTAGGAACAGGAGGAGAACCTCGTCCTAACATGAGCAAGTCGAAGACCTCTGATTATTTAAGACAGAAGGAGAGAGGCCCATTCAACGATCCATTTATGCCCCTATTGCCATGTTAGGAACAGGAGGAGAACCTCGTCCTAACATGAGCAAGTCAAAGACCTCCAGTTATTTAAGACAAGATGAGAGAAGAGGCCCATTCAACGGCCCATTTGTGCCCCTATTGCCATGTTAGGAACAGAGAATCTCGTCCTACCATGAGCAAGTCGAAGACCTCCGGTTATTTAAGATAGGAGAGGAGAGGCCCATTCAACGGTCCATTTGTGCCCCTATTGCCATGTTAGGAACAGGAGGAGAATCTCATCCTAACATGAGCAAGTCGAAGACCTCCAGTTATTTAAGATAGGAGGAGGAAAGAGACCCCTTCAATGGCCCATTTGTGCTCCTATTGCCATGTTAGGAACAGGAGAACCTCGTCCTTACATGAGCAAGTCGAAAACTTCCGATTATTTAAGACAGAAGGAGAGGAGAGGTCCATTCAACGGTCCATTTGTGCCCCTATTGCCATGTTAGGAACAGGAGGAGAACCTCGTCCTAATATGAGCAAGTCGAAGACCTCCGATTATTTAAGACAGGAGGAGAGGAGAGGCCCATTCAACGGCCCATTTGTGCCCTCTACTGCCATGTTAGGAACAGGAGGAGAATCTCGTCCTAACATGAGCAAGTCGAAAACCTCCGATTATTTAAGACAGAAAGAGGGGAGAGGCCCATTCAACGGCCCATTTGTGCCCCTATTGCCCATGATAGAGACAGGAGGAGAACCTCGCCCTAACATGAGCAAGTCGAAGACCTCCGATTATTTAAGACAGGAGGGGAGAGGCCCCTTCAACGGCCATTTGTGCCCCTATTGCCATGTTAGAAAATAGGAGGAGAACCTCATCCTAACATGAGCAAGTCGAAGACCTTCGGTTATTTAAGACAGGAGGGGAGAGGCCCATTTGTGCCCCTATTGCCGTGATAGGGACAGGAGGAGAATCTCGTCCTAACATGAGCAAGTTGAAGGCCTCGTTCATTTTAGACAAGGTGAGAGAGAGAGGCCCAGACAATGGCCCTAAGGTGCTCTATAGCCCGTTAGAAATAGGAGAAAGAACCTCGTCCTAACGTGAGCAAAGTCGAAGGCCTCATTCATTTTAGACGAGGTGAGAGGAGAGGCTCCGACAACGGTCCTAATATGCCCCTACAGCCCGTTAGGAACAGGAGGAGAACCTCGTCCTAACATGAGCAAAGTCGAAGGCCTCATTCATTTTAGATGAGATGAGAGGAGAGGCTCTGACAACGGCCCTAATGTGCCCCTACAACCCGTTAGGAACAGGAGGAGAACCTCGTCCTAACGTGAGCAAGGTCGAAGACCTCGTTCATTTTAGACGAGGTGAAAGGAGAGGCCCCGACAACGGCCCTAATGTGCCCTACAGTCCATTAGGAACAGGAGGAGAACCTCATCCTAACGTGAGCAAAGTGGAAGACCTTGTTCATTTAAAATGGGATGAAGGGAGAGATCCTACCGACGACCCTAACGCACCACCGTAAGCCATGATAAGAGTAGAAGGAAAGCCTCGTCCTAACATGAGCAAAAGTCAAAACCTCGTAGACCAAAGACGCTGAGAAGGAAGAAGCTCAGTGGAGAATCCCTACACGTATTTTTCCACGACAACCTGACTACGTCAAATGCGAAAAGAAAAGGTCGACTACCGTATTAGATGGTCCCGCCTCCATGTCGTCTTCCTCCTCCCAAAAGCTGAGGTCGACCTCGGAGAACCTTCGGGCTATCCTGCCTTCGCACGCTTCCTGTCCGAACTCGACGTTCAGGTTCCGCATCTCGGAAGAGGTCTTGAACTCTTCCACAGCCCGGGCCATTGCCTCCGAGATCGACTTTGCCATTTAGGTCTCCAGTTCGGCGACCCTACTTTCGGCTTCCTTCCTCCTCTCCTCCTCCAGGTCCAATGCGATCTTTAGCCCGACCGAGGCAAACTCCTCTTCGCGGAGCGCATCTTGAAGACTTTCGATGTCCGTCGCCTTCCCCTCGGCAAGATGGTCGACCTCGTCAACCCTCTCTTGAAGACGGCGGACCTCAGCCCGAAGGTCCTTCCGAGCCTTCTGTGCCTCCACCTCCTGACAACGCGCCCTCTTGATGTGAGCGAGCATCTAGTGATCCGACTACAACAAACGATTGATGTAACACTGAAACGTCTCGTCCTGACAAGCACGGAAATTCAGGACCAGACTTCGACCGTCGCCTTTTTTACTCCCTTCAAATTTCGAACCCGAGACCGAAATTCTCCCCCAAGCTTCAACCTCAATAGGAGATAAGATCTCCTTCAACCTCGGTTAGAGATAAGATCTTTCCCGAGCTTCAACTTCAATAGGAGATAAGATCTCCTTCAACCTCGGTTGGAGATAAGATCTCCTCCGAGCTTCAACTTCAAAGAAGATAGGATCTACTTCAACCTCGACTGGAGATAAAGATCTCCCTCGAGCTTCAACCTTGGCTGGAGATAAGATCTCCTTCGAGCTTCAACTTCAACAGGAGATAAGATCTTCTTCAACCTCGGTTGGAGATAAGATCTCCCCCGAGCTTCAACCTCAATAGGAGATAAGATCTCCTTCAACCTCGGCTGGAGATGAAATCTTTTCCGAACTTCAACCTCGACAGTAGATAAGATCTCCTTCAACCTCGACTAGAGATAAGATCTCCCCCAAGCTTCAATGTCAACAGGAGATAAGATCTCCTTCAACCTCGACTGGAGATAAGATCTCCCGAGCTTCAACCTTCAACAGGAGATAAGATCTCCTTCAACCTCGGCTGGAGATGAGATCTTCCTCCGAGCTTCAACTTCAACTTCAAAAGATAAGATCTTCCCCGAGCTTCAACCTCAATGGGTGTAGAGCCCTCGGAAAAAGAACTTTCGGCAGTCATCTTTTTTGTACTTCCCTTCGAATTTCGAACTCGAAGAGTGGAGGGACTATTGTTGGGGATAAACCCCGCTCCCGTCGAAGTCCAGTCTGATGCTTAGCCTAATGTAACTGGTAATCACGAAAGAGCTTCGATCGAAAATTCTCCATCTAGTGGCCGAACCTCAGTCAGACTCCTCCAGTAGCCGAACCCCTTCGACCTCTTAGTCGAACTCCTCCAGCTTCCGAACTCCTCCAGCAGCCGAACTCCTTTCGGATCTTCTTCAGTTGGATTCCTCCAACAGCCGAACTCCTTCCGGACTTCTCCTTCAGTCGGACTCCTCCAGCGAAAGCCGAACTCCTTCCAAACTCCTCCAGCAGTCCAGCTCCTTTCCGGACTTCTCCTTCAGTCGGATTCCTATAGGAGTCGAACTCCTTTCGAACTCCTCCAGCAGTCGAACTCCTTCCGGCCTTCTCCTTCAATCGGACTCCTCCAGCAGCCGAACTCCTTCCGACCTTCTCCTTCAGGCGGACTCATCCATCAATCGGACTCCATCCGGACTTCTTCAGCCGAACTTTCTTCAGACTTCTCCTTCAGACGGACTCCATCAGTCGAACTCCATCCGGACTTCTTCTTCAGCCGAACTCCCTCCAAACTTCTCCTTCAGCTAGACTCCTCCATCAGTCGGATTCCATCCAGACTTCTTCGGCCGAACTTCTCCCAGACCTCTCCTTCGATCGGACTTCTCCATCAGTCAGACTCCTGGACTTCACCATTAGTCGAACTCCATCCGGATTCCTTCAGCGGATTACTTTCATATTTCAACTAGCATTCCTCCTGGATGATCCCTTCTAGTCATATTCTCTTTAGGAGTCCAAACTCCTCTGGAATTAATATATGTCAAAGCTCTTCACCAACCAATGCCTGCTTCCTCCGAACTTCGACTATTAAATCTCAACGAACAGACACTTCATGAGAACGGACACCTCTCCGTAACAAACTCCACGCGGCCCCGAGCAGCCCACTACCGGACGGTTACGGCTGTCACAATCAGTCTGCTACAAGCGACATCTCTCTCTGTATCAAACTCCATGCGGCCCCGAGCGGTCCGCTACCGAATGGTTACGGCTGTCACTATCAGTCTGTTACAGGCGACACCTCTCTCCGTAACAAACTCCACGTGATCCCGAGCGGCCTACTATCGAATGGTTACGGCTGTCACTATCAGTCTGTTACAGACTCCATCTATAAAGAGGGATCCTCCAGATACGTTTTCTCTAAGCTCTCTTCTTCTTTCCAAAACTCTGCTGAATTCTTTCCTGAGCACTCCATTTCTGTTGGCCAAAAAAGCTTACTTGATCGTCGGAGGGTCCCGTCGGAGCCACCACCACCGACTTCGGATGGAATTTTATTTTGCAGGTTACCGACGGCGATCTCTTCTTCCTCAACTCCAGCTCGATCCGACGTTAATCAAATTCTGCACCAATAGGAACGATCCATAACTCATTGAACCACAGTTGCAGAACATGCTGTAGTGCACTAACACAAGCCCTGAATCTTTCTAAATATTTGTGTCACTGAGAATAACAAATATTTCTATAAACAGAACTCTTTGCATGGATAAAAGTTTTATGATACATAAGCAAGTATTTTAATATATGTACTTGGTATTCACAATTTTTTTCTTTTCCAAATCATTTCAATGTTCAACAATATATCCTAAAATAGAATGAGATTAGTGTAATTTTTTTATTGATCAAGATAGTGCACAAAAGTTCATAACAATGGATAAAGATCATGTAAATAAATGTTCACTGTCAAGATTAATCACTCATCAGTCATTACCATATCAGTTTAACTTCAAGCCAAACAAGTATGCGTTGGAGCACATGCCCATGCATGCACAAGTCACATATTTCACTCAATTTACAAATAAGATAATGTACTCCATTATTTTGTTTGGTGCAAAGAGTATATGCTTGTGACTCCTCCAGAGAATTAATATGTACGTACAGGCCCATCTCATGACTCCATAGAAGGAATGGTTTGGAGTACAAAACGCTTGTCTCTGCATGTACATAATACATCTTGTTCCATCCGTGACATATTCCATTGGCTGTTCTCCAAAAAGCAGGGTCCTCTGAGCCATAAAATTGAAGCTCCTAGATTCCATCCTAGAAACCATCTTGGTCATCCTTCTAACATTTAACTTACATTTCTCTTTTCTTATCAGAATTTTTTGTGTACTCTTTAGGCCCAAGTAACCAGAAAAACCTGAATCTCGTCAAAATCTTGGAATGGATCTTTCAGGATGAGGATGGGCATTTTTAACAGGACTTCATGAAAAAAGAAAAATCAAAGGAAATAAAAGAAAGCAAAAAGACGTTTTCCTGTGCCCCAAATTTTGTTCCCTACATAACAGCTTTAGGATTATCTTTAAGGTCTAAGTTTCTGCAGGCATCAGCTTTCCAAACACTAAGATGCGTTTTCTTTCGACACTAAAAAGATTTATTTCTCTGGTGAACATTGTATTCCTGAACTAAAACCAGAAATGATACCTTAGGTGCTCCTCATGGAACACCATGGAGTACCATGAGCCACAGGCTACAAGATTGAAATCTGATCCAGGGCTGCTATGGTGACATAACTGAGAGCATATGGCTGCCTGCCTTAGGTTTATATTTAGTTTAATACTAATAGAATGCTCCTAGCGGAGTTTATGATGCATGCTCTTCAACATGCAACTTAATTAGCACTAAATTTCCTATAAGAGCCTGAGCTATGGATTGTCAATGTTTCCAACGAGACATGAGAAGCTTGATCCTTTGCCCTGTCTTAATTTCATTGGCTTAAATTTACTATTTTCGTACAGAATGTTAGACCTTTTATATTCATTTTTGTGAACAGTGGAGGGAATGTATAAGAAAAATCATAGGGTAGGTAATTTTTTCAGCTTTAAATTACAACTTAACCTTTTTATGACAGTGATGGTGCACTTGGCAAAACTTGCATTTAGCATGAAATTAGAAGATGCGTTAGGTCATAGGTGTTTGCTTAAACTGAACCAACCAAAGAGTACTAAACTTTATTCCTTTAAGTTTGAATTCATTTTTAATATGTAATAATAAAGAAAGTGTTGTTTCTCGTTGTTAAAAGGAAATAATGGTTTGAAGCAATCTCCTTGTGCAATGTAGCTCAATCACTGCTTGTCAGGGAACAGATATAACATTCATGAAAAGATCAACATATATAATCTCAAGTTCTCAACTATCAGCACCACGGCTCTTGAAGCAAAGTTGTAAAAGAATGAGCATCCATTGTACCTTGATCTGCAATCAGCCACCTACATGAATTGTCAGCAAAAAGTGCCAGCTTCTCATCTGGGATTACTCCAAGAACCCTTAAACCCTCAGCAAAGTTCAAAATTTCTTGCCCAAGCTACCAGTAGAGGAACAGTGAGAAATTTGAAAAGTTAAAAACATCCACAAGATCTTGTAAGCCACTTATTTGTCAGAACTCTGAAGTTTTCACATTATGAAGAAAAATATCCACATAGCAAGCATGGTTCTATTGGAAAGTAATCTAAGTAAATGCTATCTGAATTTTCCACTTAATCACAATTCAACAAAACTAGAAAATAAGTTCTGTCCTCTGGGCAAGTGATGTACTCTGCATAAAGGTGCAATTCATGTATTCTTTGAATAAAGCTAAGATATATGGAGACAACAATAGCAAGACTAACAAGTTATGCATGTATGATAACCTATGGTCTTCCTGAAATTAATGCAAGAGTCTTGATCAACTTGTATTCCTCATGCCATATGTATATTACTAATATCTCAAAACTAGAGGATTAACCTGGATTCTGTAGAAAAGAGGACACAATGCTATGCCTAAGGGCAACTTTAGTACTGGAGAAATGAAAGAGAGGGAAGAAATTAGAATCTATGAAAGGTTTCTAGCTACCTGTCAAAAGCTTATGAATCGAGATTAATGCAATAGCAAGAATAACATGTTATACATGTATGATAACCTACGGCCTCCCTTAAATTAATGCAAGAGCCTTGAGCAACTTGTATTCCTCACACCATATTGTTGCCCAGAAGGTAACAAGCCAAGAGGGGGGGGTAAATTAGGTTCTTTTAAAATTTTAACCAAATTAATAATCTAAATAAATATGTGCTCTACTTAACTTAGTATGATTGTGTAGTGTATGCAGCGGAATCAAGTATGTATAAAGCTAAGCAAAAGTTAAACTATTTCAGCAAGCAATGCAATAATTAAAAACATGCAAGGTATATCAAGCAATAGAGCAAGAGCCACAACACAAATACACTCAAATTTATAGTAGTTCGATGCAACCCACACCTACGTCCATTCTCCAAGCTTTCCTTGGGAATTCCACCATGATCAGCCCGATTACAATGCGTTTGTTTTCCTGAGCTTACAAACAAACCCAATTGGTTTTTCGAGATCACCAACCAAAATCATACACTGATTGCTTTCTGGGCTCACAATCAAACCAGTTGGTTTTACGGGCTCACCAACTAAAACCTACAATGTCTAATTCCAAACTTGGATGGGTCTAATCTAAGTTTCTTTCTCCTAAAGAAATTTGTAAAGAAAACAAAATATAAGTAGAAAGAACTTTAGCATAGAAAATAAAAATAGAAAAATGAAGAATGCGTGCTCTTTTGAAACTTCACTTCTCTTCAAATAATGTTGAGAGGTTGTGCTAGATATTAGAGAAGATAAGATTTGAAAGCTTTCTGAATTCAAAGCTTGGTTCCTCTATTTTTTTTCTTTCTTTTTGATGTGCAATGAATTTCCCTCAATCTAAAAATGATTTCTCTTTTAATCTTCCTTAATCTTACTTCCCAATTAATTCTTTAGCCTTAAATACGCTTGGAGATGGTTGGAGTTCTAGCCATTGGAAGCCTTAAACTAGCCATTAGAGTGGAGAAATAGTCGTTTGAAGGATTGCAGAAAACTAGCTGTTATGCCTATCCCAATATTGGGGTTGACTCTAATTCCTTAAGGGTTGACTCCAATTTGCTCCGAGTCGACTCGGATGGCCAAGGAGTCGACTCGGCCTCAGGATCCCAAATTCCTAAGAGAGCCAGCCCGCCTGTGCTGGAGTCGGCTTGACTATTGGGGTCGACTCCAATCTTGCTAGGATCGACTCCAATCGGGTAATTCCTGAAAATGCAGTTCTCTATTTTTCTCTGAGAGAGTCAGCTCCTATTGGGCTTGAATCAACTCAAAACCATGCCAAGCTTCTCCAACGTGCCGCGGTCGACTCCAATCTTTCTGGAGTCGACTCCAATCTTCTTGAAACTTGAAATTCCTCAAAGTAAAGCCTATTTCAGTGAAGAGGTCGGCTCCCTTGACTCTGAGGTCAACTCCACTAAGTCTGAACTTGAATTTTTCCTTTTTAAGAACCTTGACTTAGTGACTTTTAAGGAAATCTTTTCCATGGATTATTTCTTCAATTTGAGTACCTTTAAAAATCTACATTCAACCTTGAAACACATGATTAGTATCATCTATACTCAACGTTTTGGAATCATCAAAATCAATCATAGAGTCAACACATATATATCTTAAAACTAGAGGATTAGCTTGGATTTTGTAGAAAAGAGGATACTAAGCTATCACTAAGGGCAACTTTAGCACCAAAGAAATGATAGATAGAGGGAAGAAATTAGAATTATTAAAGGTTTCTAGCTATTTGAGAATAGCTTATGAATAGAAAATGACAGGCATTAAGGAAGACAAAGCAAAACAAAGGGCTATCACTCAAGCATCAGAGTACAATTGTAAGCATTATTATTCGTGGTGAGACATAAGATCTAAATTGCACCAAGCCTACCTCATGGTAGATTTGTCAGGTGAAATATTTCAATAGCTTCATTCATTAACCGTTAACTTACTTTATTTCATGGTGCAAGTCTCCTGGACATTAGAGCATTGAAAACTTGAAATATGAAAGAATAATAGCAAAATTGATATAAAGGAATATCGTTAGGGAATAAAGGCTAGATATCAGGCCAACCACAATAAGATGTGGGTATAAGGAATGCAGTTCTTTAAGTATACAGATGAAAGAAACAACTCTTCTCCAAAAAAATGACCAAGGGATACAATAGACTGAATCCATGATTTTGGATCTGTCTAAAAAGAAAGAATCGAGATGTTGATGTAAGCACGACTAATAAACTCAAATATGTGGATAAATTGAAGGTATGCTTATGGATTCTGTGCTTACGGGAAATTTTATTGGTATTAGTTTCCTATGTTCAAAATACATCATTTTTTTTTAAAAAAAGGGAAATTTGGCATACCAGAACTGAGATGTTGAGCTGGGTGTTTGGCAAATTTACAAGCAATATTAAACTTAAGTATTTAAAATAGCAAAGAAGCTTCTCACTGGTGGATAATTGATAGAGATGGTATGCTTTGCCAATATATATGCACTGGATGTTATACCATGCATCCAGAAGTTGCAAGCACGTATTCACCTGAAGGTAAGGTATAACGATCCCACAAAGTCCAAAACAGCCTGCTTCTACAAAAGGAAAAGAAAAAAAAGGGACCTTTGTATGAAAAAATGAAACTAAGTCAATTTCTTCTGTAAGTACAAGTTTGTTCCTCATTGTGTAACTTCTAAAAGAGCAATATGCACATAACATTCTATCTATACTTGTTTAATTTGTATCTATTGAATTATGTATATCCAATTCACTTACATTAAGAAGAAAATCAAACCAATTAATGTTTGACCTTTTATCTAGTAACTCATAAGTAATTTGGTGTAGCTGCTCATGAAGCAAGCTGAAAGTATTTAAACAAATACATACATAATTATGTATGTTCAAACACACATACTTGCACACGTATATACATACATTATATGTAATTCAAGGAAAAATTACTTAAACACCCTCTCAAGTTTGGTAAGTTTCATTTTGTACCCCTTGATTTTAAGAAGTTGCAAACTTACTCCCTGAAGTTTAGTAAGTGGTTCAAAGTAGTCCTATCACCAACGATTCATCTCCATTTACCTAGGCTCATGAGATTCCATCATCTAACAGTCACATGAGTCCTTTGGGACCGAATTACCCTTATGTTGGAAGCAACGATTGAAGTCCCGACCGTTCCATCCCCTTCCTTTGAGATTCTGGCATGGGGGACAGGCGTGGGACTCCCAAATGCATTTTCGGCTTCCATCCCAACCGAATTAGATGCCAATACGGCCATCCCGATTGTGCCCAAATTTTTTCTTTCCTTCTGCCGAATGCCAATGATGCTTCAAACAGCTGATTCGTCGCCAAAGGGGGGGGGTGAGAAGAATGAAGGAAAAGGAAGTATTGACCTTTTCCTTTTTCTACTAGTGCATCAGTGTCAGCATCGGCATGGTCTTCACCCTTCGATTTCGATTTTTCGAGAGCAGAGTACACCGAACGGGAGGACAGCTTGAAAAGGAGAAGGGAGGAGAGAGGAGAGAGAAGGGAGGCCATCAGATTTTTTGACGAGGAGCCAATCAGGAGGAAGGAGGAGAGAGGACCGAGGGGGAAAGAAAGAGGGTTCGGGCTCTAGTATAATTTTTTCTCCCATGGGTTATGTGATGCCACCTGTTCAATCTAGGTTGTGCGATGTCACCATTCGATTGCGCCCACAAGTCTCACAACTCTCAAAACACTCTGTTCGATCATCTCTCGCATCCAAGCATCGCACCCACAAGCCCCCCACAACTCTCAAAACACTCCGATCATGATTTCTCTCACGCTCGTGACTCCATTTGATCTTCAAAGATGGCGCCCACATGGCTCTCGAAGCACTCCTATGGATGTAACAAAAAAAAAAAGCACTCCTATGGCAAAAAATCATCATACCATCATACTTGTATTTTGAGGCTTTGAGCCTTTGACTCCATTCACACCTACACAGCTCTCAAAGTACTCCCATAGAAAGAGATCATCATGCCATCCCAATGATCAGACTCTCAAAAAAAATATATAATAAAAGAAAAATCCAACAATAACAGTAGCATTCATGTGAAAAGGAAGGATAGTGTAAAAGGATAGCGTAAATCACAGAAGTAATTTTGTTGAACAAATATGCATGGCCAACATACAAAGGAGAGAATATTTTAAAAAAAACATTGATGAGACTCTCGTGTGGCTGACACTCAACATAATTTGAAATAGTGGTCCATCTATTCACACGTGGCTAGGAGCTACTTAGGCCAAGGTTGCTGTCCTATATATTCCTTTAAATTGGGCAAATATATTCACTCTCAGTGCCTTACCTTAGAAGTATGAGGAAGGGAGAAGACTCAGAGGATTGCTCGAATCAAGACTCCAGTCTCCAACCACCATTCCCAGTGAAACTGACAGGACTCACCAGCGGTATTTCCACTCCCACCCTTTGTTTCCATATTTTATGCTTATCATCAAACTTATAAATATATTTCAACTAATAAACTGTTATTTAAGAAATTGTTGCCATTATTTGTCTTACTATATTTTCTTTTTCATTACAACAATGATATCAAATTACGACAATTGATTGGTTTAAAATTTTTCCAATATGTCGCTTTAGAATTGTTAGATTTTCAATAGTAAAGACAATGAAACTATGGTTCAAGTTATAATATTTTATATTATGTTATAGCATTTCACTAAGGTTCAAGTTTTTTCCGTCCCTTGAATGTCTAATTATTAGACGAACTTGGTCCAGTGGACCAATCCGATAGTTAGTCAGTTACCCACCACATTACCCCTTACATTCAAACAATTCAAGGTCATATGACGATTCCCATTATGTACCATACATGTGCTCTGGGATTTGGAATAGTCCATTGGTCCATGTAATAATTTCTCCCTTGAAATAGTGAGATACTAAGAGTAAGACCCAAATTAAAGCAAGTAAACTGTATTTTTAAAGAGAAGACATGGCATGAACTCTCAAAAGATAAATGGGAAGGGGGTAAAAAGATTAATTTCCCATCAAACTTCTCGTATGGTTGTAAATTGCAGTAAGGGGACTTTCACTTATTTAAGATAGAATTTATATGCTAAAGTTCGTATTTAGAAGTTAGAGAAAAATAAATATAAAAAAGGGTGCATATATTGTATCCTGTATACAACTTAAATCTAATTTCTAGTTACTTATTATAAATTTTAATAATTATATAAAAATATTTATTGATTATAAGAATATTTAAAAATTATAAAAAATATTTTAGAAATTACAAAAAAATCCTAAGCATGGAAAAGGGCAGACAACTGGATATACCATATGCAACATAAATCCAATTTTTAGTTACTTTTGATGAATTTTAGTGATTACACAAAATAATAAAAGTAAATTTTGATTATTAATTAAATAATTATGAAAAAAATTGAAAAATTAATGAAAATAATGAATATAAATAATATAAATATCCCAATAATTTTTTTGAAATTATAAAAAAATTTAAACTATTATTTAATTAGAGTTAAACAAAATTATTAAAAAATTATAATAAATTTGAAATAGATGGATATAGCATAAGCAACATGAATCCAATTTTAAGTACTCATAATTATTAAACTAGATGGAGCTCGACAGCAAGCAATAGAAGAACCTAGATCTTGGGTGGCGTTTCGAAAAAATGGATAAGGACCAGCATCAATGGAAATGTAATTGCTGCGGGCTGAAAAATAGAGGTGGAGTCATCCAATTAAAGCAACACTTAGTAGGTGGTTTCAATCATGATTTACTGTACCGAACCAAACCGGCCAGTATAGAATGAACCAAGCCAGACCGGCGGAAAACTGGGACGATTTCGACTGATTTTTTAGTTCTATCGGTTTGGGTACGATTCGATACGATACAATCCGGTTCAATCTGGTTTGGCCCGATTTTCTTTTTTTTGGCCGTTGGATAGGATTCTTTTGAATTTTTTATTGTCGGTACAGACCAATACAGTACGGACTGGTATGATACCGTACCGATTAGCAACCGGCATGATGTCCAGTACCGGTATGTAAAATCTTGGTTTCAATGATGTCAAGAAGTGTCCAAAGGTACCTGCAGAGGTTCGAGCGATGGTGAGGGAGCATCGGCAAAAAAAAAAGGGGGAAGATAGCATCCAAAGCTCAAAGAGAAGCACTTGATCGTCGAATATTTCAATCGTATGTTCACATAGACTTGGATGATGATAACGATTATTTTGATCCAGATAACTTAGAGGTAGCTCATCTACAAGAGACTATTTGGGCCTCCCAACAAGACCAAAGGCAAGATGAGGTGTTGAGACATCGAACACAGTTTGGACGCTCTTAATTTGAGAAGAGTAGTGCCTAGAAAAGATCACATTCACATTTATAGTTTACTCAATTGGAGAAGAGTCAGTCCACGAGAATGAAATCATCTTCAGTTAAGTCATTGTTCAATGCATTTAGGAAGAAACATAAAAAGAGCTCAAGAGATCTCAACATCCATGATCTAGATCCTACGGCATACCAGAGTCAAAGCAACCATGAATTAATGACTATATAAATAAGGATAAGAAAAAATAAATAGGAAGGACAATTGCCAATTGGTTTCACTTTAGCTATGTTCCGGTATGGACAGCGGCAAATACATACTTTCGATCGATGATTAGGATAGTGCAGAAAGCTAGTTAGGTATTAATCCTCCTACACCCTATGAGATACATGGATCATATTTGCAACAGCAAGTCACAAATATCAAATCTCGGATTAAGAGTTATAAAAACGAGTGGAACACTTATGGGGTGATATTGATGTGTGATGGTTGGTCTGGGCCTACGAGGAGTATTATCAACTTCCTAGTCTATTGTGATGGGGTGACCATCTTTCATACTTCAGTGATGTTCCAGACAAAATACATAACTCTAGTTATATTTTGGGCTTGATGAAAGACGTAATTGATGAGATTGGTGAAGAGTATATCGTCTAGGTGGTCACAAACAATGGGGCAAACTACATGAAAGCAAGAAAGGATTTGATGTTGGAAAAGTGATATCTATATTGGACCTCCTAGGTAGTACATTGTATAGGCCCGGTGATAAAGGATATCGGGTAGCTACCTAAGATAAAATCTGTAGTAGATAGTGGACAAGCAGTATTGAAATACACTTATAATCATACATGGGTACTTTCTCTTATTGAGAAAACATGTACAAGGAGAGCAGCTTAGGCCAAGGTTGACAACATTTGCCACTAAATACATAGCATTGAAGAGCCTTCTTGATAATAAGTCTAATGTGAGGGCTATGATGACTTTTGGTGAATGGAGGGCTTCCAAATATGCAAAGACCAATGATGGACGACGTGTAGAGGGTATTATATTGAGTAATGATTTTTCGAATAGGTGCTCTAAGGTGGTTAAAGCTGTGGATAGTAGATACTAAGAAGTTCCCTCAGATGGGCTATGTATATCCCAAGATGTCTTCCTGCAAAGAAGAGATTATAGCCGCAGTAAGACATAAGAAAGCAGCACCATATGTCCGTATCATCAAGAATAGATGGGATGCTCAGATGGGAAAGGAATTGCACTTGGGAGGTAAAATTTGTTTAAATCTCAACTCTCACTTATCCTTTATCGAATAAGCTGTGAATGTTTTTATTCTTAATCAATATTGTTCTTATTTTTTGTACATCCTACCATTTAAATCCTAAATATTAGTATGACCATAATATTACCTTGGATGAGGAGCTTCTGATGGCCCTAAGGAATATGCCGTATAGGCTAGAAAGTGATCTGGACTTGGCTGCAAAAGCTATAAGGTAATAAAAGAGTAGGTGCCTACCATAGTAGGATTGTTAATGTGTTTTTGAATTATATTAATTTATTAAAATTAAATGACCTTCAATGAGAAGTCTATATTGATTGGGTAGGAAAAAATTTTTCGAGAGAGGAAAAAGAGCTTTGGAAAACAAGGAGCACACATATCCATATCAAAAATATCACTAGGCATAAATATGGGATGACTTTTTATTATCTTTACCTCTATATATAGCTGAGAACTTAAACATTTATATGCATATGTTTTATTTGAATGCAGGGGAGTGGGGTCTAGTGGAGCACATCCACACCAAATCTAAGGAAGATTGCCATTCGAATCCTATCATAGACCATCTCATCAAGTAGATGAAGCATAATTGGAGTACATTTGTCCTAATCCACATGAAAATTAGAAATCACCTAATCTCACAAACATTGAGAGATCTGGTTTTTGTCCACTATAATATGAGGTTGAAGCTCAAGTACGTAAATGAAGGGAAGGAGCCCGGGAAAGATGACTCATCCGAGGACTTTGTCCATGATAAGAAGGATTTTATGCTGAGTTGGATTGCAGATCAAAAAGTACAGGATCCATCGATGTTGGGTGAGCTAGGAGATCCCTCTGACCATGCAAAACAATAGCACATGAGGTAGGGTTACAAGATGTGGACTGATGGGCAGCCCCTCATTTATCCCCCGTTCAGAGTGGAATACAAGGTACCAGTGGAGATGATGGTGGATCAGGTAGCAAGCAATCTGAGGATTCTTATCAACGATTTGATCGTGGAATATTTAGTTCAAGACATCAAACAAGAATCTCCAGAGATAGCCAGAGCATTAGGACCGACAGTAGAGGAAGGATAAGTCAACAAGTAAAGACCAATCAGAGCTCGAGAGGGAGCCAAAGAGTTGCAGTTGAGGAGAGATGTGGGAAGTCCAAATCAAAAGGAAAGGAAATAATTGATCCACTAGAGGCAATTCATGAAGTGTAGGTTTGAGATGGTGATAGTGAGACACCCAAGCTCTCAGATCCCGGATTGCCTAAATCATCTCGTGATAATAGCAATGATGATAATGATAGCAAGAGTGATGATGGATATGATGGTTAGGATGGAGGGGTTGGTGAAATATATGGGATCAGTCCTTTTACTGATGAAGTATATTTCATCCATACTATGCAAGACCAAGACTATAGAGCAGACCCAGATCTAGATATCAGGATGAGTTGCTGGCCTATAGGAGGGGAGGAAGAATTGCTGCAAGACGTGACACATGTTACAGATGTTTTGGATCATTTTCATGAAGAGTTGAGAATAACTGAGGAACATCGACGTCAAACATATCCGGAGTTTATGGCATGGATGGAACAAGATGTTCTGAAAAGTAAGTTAGAGTTTGAGCAAGTTAGGTCATCATCATCATCGACCAAAATAGGATTCGTTGGAGCATCAAATAGCCAAAGTGCATATCATGGCCCTTCTCTTTCTGTGAATGATTCAGATATATTCTCCCAATGGTCATATCCTAAGGAGTATTCTCATAAGCAGTATCCACCTTTATATGGATACATTTCCTAGCCATAGTATGGTATTGCCTATCATTATGTTAACCAAGGATGGTCAATTTCTTATCCATGTACTATCAAGAGAGTTATCCTGGACAATATCAAATACAAGATAAGCAATAAGGATGGGCTCAACGTCAAAATATATTCAAGGCCCCGATTATAAGCAGGACCCAGATGTTTAAGAGCATCATAGGCATTCCATCTGGAATTAGTAATAAATTTGATATGTTTATCTTAAATTGATGAATCCATTTTGTGTAACATTGAAATTGATTTATTATATATAATTGCATAGTTATATTTTCATATACAAGTGACTCAGCTCAAGTAGTATAGATTGTAGCTTTTTCATCAAACTTCAATATTTTTACTTTATCAAGTACTCGTGTATGTGTCAAATATGAGAGATCATTGCTTGGTAATCAAGAAAAGATCTTCAATAACTTGAAAGATCATAATGCATCATAATGTTAGTATTAAATAGAACCAATCTATTATAAATATATTATTTTTAAAGTTCAAATATATTTAAACAATAAATAAATCAAAAAAATTTCAAAAAAATTCAAAAAAATTTATATATATAGATATAGAAAAGGACGTCCCAAGCATGTACCAGGACGCTCGATTGGGACGGCCGCTAGGATGGGGCGAGATGCAGGGTGCCCCGTTCCAGGCAAAAAACGGGATGCCCCCATCCAATGGGATTTAAAACCTTGGAGGGGAGGCTGCCAGAGGGCCGCTAGGTGGCCACCATGGCTGCTGGACAGCCCAAAATTGTCACACAACGGCCGTAGGTTCGAAACAGGGGTTTGCCTCTATTTCATCGTGTTTTTTAGAAAAACATTGCCTGCTTCATTCTATATCGTATTTTTTGAAAAATACGACGAAATAAGGATGAACCCTGTTTCAAACCCACGGCCGTTGTGGAGCAATGTTGGACCATTCGACAGCCACAGCGGCCCTCCAATGGCTTTCCTGCCACTTTCTGCTCCCTCCTCTTCTCTCCCTTCCCCTCTCTCTATTTCTCTCCTCGTATTTTCTCTCACGAAAGGCCACAAAGCCCAAAAGGCCTCGACAACCCTCCAACAGCCTTCGCTGGCCTCTCTTCCCTCCTTCCCCCCAACTCTCTTTCTCTCTTTTCCTTCCCAGTTCATCCCTCGTTTCCATGTCAATTTAGGTCTAGCATAGTCCGGTATGGAGATATACCAACTCGTACCATCAGCCGACTAGCATAAAGTCTAGTTTCGAGTCAGCGATCCTTGGAAACAACCCTTTCACAAATTTTTTTTAATCAGCTGAGGACCCTAAGCAGATCCTAAATTTTGAATTAGTTAAAGAAATATATTTCCTTAGTAATATGATCTTAGAGAGCAATGCTAAAAACTTTCTACACTGCTTAGAACAATAACCTTAGATAGCAGATGCAATTTATTCCAAAATAGAGAAATTAAGCACAAGAGCTTACCTTTCTAACCTTTGAACTCAATCCTTCCTTCATAGAGGATGAAAGGGGATAGAGAACAGGGAGGCACAATGGTTAATGGGAAAGCATGGCGTTTGATGAGGAATGCGTCAAACGGAAGCACAAAAGAGGGTCCCAAAGGGGGCAGAGTAGAATAGAGCAGGTAGAGTGGAGTAGAGGGAGTAGAGTGAATTAGGGCTGCTCTTTGAGACATCCTCAAAAATAAAATAGTTAAAACTTTGTAGGACAAAATTGTCCAAGTTGACAGACTCCTCACAATTGGGCATCGATGGAGCTCAGGACCACTTTGAATTACTTAACTTTGGGGACGAGTTTGCAACTTTTTAAAATCGAGGTTACAAAGGAAAACTGAGCCAAACTTGAGAGGGTGTAAGTAATGTTTCCAAACTCTTTTTATTTCTTAAATTCATTTTCATGTATATATATATACTGTTGGATAAAGCCGATATTCTTTCCTTGAATATCTCCGATATTTTTTCCTTGAATATCTCCAATATTCTTTTCCAAAACAACTCTTTTTGAATTTTAAATTTCTGATTCTTTCCTTGTGTAATCTTATAATTATTTCTTTTGATTTATTTCCTTAAAGATAGGGATTTGAACCATTAGAATGGTTAATTCCTCGTCTATATATTGTATTATCTATAATCAATCAATATGAATGAAATACAGATTTCTCAACATAATATTAGAGCAAGCATCGTCATCCTAACCTACTCACCATAATCGGCCTTCATTGCCGATCGCTATTATCAACCTTCATTGCCGAGTAGTTGACTGCCCTAGTAGACCTTTATTATCAATTCCTTCATTGTCTTTAAAAGGATTTGGCTTGTTCATGGTCGATCCATTTTTTGTGTGTGCTTGGCTTTATTGTTGAGTACACAAACCCTTTGATTTGGTAAATTATTTTTTTTTTAGTTCGTGGTAGAAGATGTCAAAAATTTCCAACACTTCTAACCCAATTGGGTCTGCCTTTGATCATCCTCCTAATGGATCAAGTGGGAAACTTCAGAGTATAAATTCTTTTTATTGCCTTGATGGGAAGAATTACCTCCAATGGTCACAAATAGTAAAGAGATTATAAAGAAAAAAGGCAAGCTAAGTCAACCGAATGGTACAAGTCCTAGCTAAGAGGATCCAAAGTTTCAAACATGGGATGAAGAAGATTCCATGATCATGTCATGGTTATGGAATTCGATGTGACCCAAAATTAGCAAAAACTATATGTTTCTTTCAACTGCCCAAGACATTTGGAAAACAGTTAGGCAAACATACTTGAAGAAGCAGGATGCAATAATACTTTTTGAATTGAGGACCAGAATCTTAGCCACTAAATAAGGTACTCTCTCTATTATGGAATACTACAAGCTATTGAATGGTCTATGACTGGAAATTGACCACAATCAAGATCTAAAAATGAAATGTGTTGAACACTCCTGAATTTTATTGAAAGTACCAGGATTTCTAAGTTTTTAGTAGGTTTGAATACTAAGTTTGATCCAGTGAGAGTCCAAATTTTAGGCAATGAGCGACTACCATCTCTTAATAAGGTGTTCTCTATTGTTCGGAGTGAGGAAAGTAGAAGAATGGTGATGCTTGAGTCACGGCCTATTGAAGGATCAGCGTTGCTCTCTACAAAGATAGCTGATGGTGAAAATAAACATGCAAAAAATTAGAAACATCAAGCTGATATAGGATCCAATAAAGGCGGCCTTTGGTGCACATATTGCAAAAGGGCACAGCACACAAGAGACATGTTTTAAATTGCACCGAAAGAAAAAATCTTGAGTCATATGGGAGGCTTTAAGGGACAAAGAAGCAAGGCTCACTTAGCAAACCAAGATGGAGGCTCTCAAGAAGTTTCGGTTTCCATTGATAATGATGTCCGAGACTTTAATAAAGAAGAAATTGAAAAGCTACGAGGTTTGCTCGAATCCCTTTCTAAATCTTCTAGTACATGCTCATTTGTTCAAAGTGGTAAGTGCCTTATTTCTAATTCTATTGATGCCTTACATACAGTACATTCAAATTCATGGATTGTTGATTCAAGGGCAACAAACCATATGACCTATAGCCCTACAAAATTTGTTACTTATAAATCGAGCCCTGGAATCCACAAAATAATAGTGGCTAATGGATCACCAATCACGATTGCTGGTCAAGGAAACATCCGGCTAAAACCATCTCTCCCATTGCAAAATGTCCAACATGTTCCCAAACTATCTACCAACCTAACCTCCATTGACCAAATCACAAAAAATTTGAACTGCCTAATCACTTTCTTTGACACTCATTGTGTTTAAGGACCAAACTATAAGGACTATTAGAGTTGCTAGGGAAAAGAATGGGCTCTACCATCTAGAAGACATGAAGAAAATCATGGAGAAAGGGAATCGGCTGATGCTATCTCATTCACAAGGTGCCCTCACCAATAATCTTGTCGCTTCAAATAAATCTGCAATTTGGCTTCAGCACTATCATCATGGTCATGCTCCTTTTAGTTTACTTAAGCTAATGTTTCCACCATTGTTTGAAAATGTTTCTGTTGAAAACCTTGATTGTGATGTTTGTGAACTTGCCAAGCACCATAGAGTGCCCTTTCCTTTAAGTTCAATAAAATCTATTGAGACCTTTTCTTTGATTCATTCAGATGTTAGGGGACCTTCAAAAATTTCTAATATAATTGGGGCAAAATGATTTGTGACATTTATTGATGATTGTACCCGAACAACTTGGTTGTTTCTAATAAAAGAAAAATCAGATGTGACAAACATTTTTTTAAACTTTCACAAAGTGATTAATACTCAGTTTGGTGTTGGAAAAAAGAGAATTAAAATAGATAATGCTAAGGAATACTTTAATCAAACTCTCACTATCTTTTTCCAACGTGAGGGAATCTTACATTAATCCTCATATGTGGATACGCCCCAACAAAATAGGATAGCTGAATGCAAAAATAGACATCTACTTAATATTACTTGCTCTCTGCTATTCCAAACTCATGTCCCTAAAAAATTTTGGGGAGAAGCTGTTTTGGCAGCTACTCACCTCATAAATAGAATGCCTTCTCGCACCTTAGAAAATAAAAGTTCGATACAAAAATTATCTGACTTTTATCCAAAAATTCATATCACAAGTAATCTTCCACCTAAAGTGTTCAGATGTGCTGTGTTTGTCCATATTCACAAACAATTCAGAAATAAACTTGATCCTAAAGCAATGAAGTGCATTTTCATAAGCTATTCAAATAGCAAAAAGGGCTACAAATATTATCACCCCCAAACCAAAAAAAATTTTATCTCAATGGATGTGACATTTAATGAAACTGAATCCTACTTGTCATCTTTAGACCCCCATCTTTAAGGGGAGAAAATTATACAGAGAGAAGATAAGGGCATGGGATAGTTTCTTCTTGACTCTACACCATATGAATCTATCCAGCCTTCATCTGAACCTATTCAATCTGCACCATCCGAATCTGTTCAACCTCCATCTGAATCTGTTCAACCTATGACTGCTTTATCTTCTATGGTCCCATCAACACCTATTCTGGTTCAACAAGATCAACAGCAAGCTGATCAACAAGATTAGCAATAGATCGTTCCCGTCTCCATTCCAACTTTCAAACCATCTCTGAACAGGTCTACACCAAAAAAGAGAAGCCCATTCTAGACCAGAAGCAACTTCAAGAATCTGACCCAATATAAGGTACAGAAACCTCTCACTCTTCCTCCTCTATGGATAATTCTGATTTATATGATCTTAATTTACCTATTGCCTTGAGAAAAGGGACCAGAAAATGTACTCAACATTCCATATCTCAGTTTGTATCTTCCCATAGATTATCCTCACAACACAATTTTTCTTGCCTTCCTAGATTCTATTGACATTCCAAAAAGGCATTAAATGACAGGAATTGGGTAAATGCCATGAAGGAAGAAATGAGTGCATTTGAGAAGAATGGAACATGGGAAGTGGTTCGTCGGCCTAAAGGAAAGAAAGCAATGGGATGTAGATGGGTTTATACCCTAAAGTGCAAAGCTGATGGGACATTAGAAAGGTAAAAGGCAAGACTAGTCGCAAAGGGTTACAGACTTAAGGAATAGATTATCAAGAGATATTTACTCCTATGGCAAAGATGAATACAGTAAGGGTCTTGTTGTCATTAGCAGTCTACTTCAACTAGGATTTACAGCAATTTGATGTGAAGAATGCATTTCTATATGAAGATTTGCAAAAGGAAGTGTTTATGGAGCCACCATCTAGATTTGACACGAACTTTGGTCCAAACAAGATTTGTCACTTAAAAAAGGCTCTTTATGGATTGAAGCAGTCCCCGAGAGCTTGGTTTAGAAGGTTTACATATGCAATGTTAAGGATGGGACATAAGCAAAGTAAAGAAGATCACACTTTATTTAGTAAACATTCAAAAGATGGTAAGCTCACTACTCTTTTAGTCTATATGGATGACATTATTGGAACATAAGATGATATAGTCGAAAGAGAACAATTGAAAAGGCAATTGAAGGAAGAATTTAAAATAAAAGATCTCAAAAAGCTTAAATACTTCCTTGGAATTGAAGTGGCCTACTCTAAACAAGGGATATTTGTATCCTAATGAAAATGTGCTTTTAAAGAAACAAGAAAATTTGGGAGTAAAGCATCGAGCATTCCAATTGAACCGAATCATAAGCTATGCAATAAGGAAGGAGTAGTTGATAAGGGCAAATATCAAAGATTTGTGGGAAGACTAATTTACCTATCTCATATGAGGCCAGATGTTGCTTATATGGTTGGGTTAGTCAATTTATGCATGATCCAAAAGTAGAGCATCTAAATGCAGTTTATAAGATTCTTCAATATCTTAAAGCTACACCTGAAAGATGAATTCTATTCAAGAAGGGTAATGAGTTAACAATGAAAGCTTATACTAATGCAGACTTTGTGGGGTCATTGATTGATAGGAGATCTACCATAGGTTATTGTATGTTCCTAGACGGTAACCTAGTAACATGGAAAAGTAAGAAACAACCAATGGTTGCTAGATCCAGTGCAGAAGCAGAATTTAGAAGAATGGCACATGGAATTTGTGAACTCTTATGGTTGAAAATAATTTTGAGTCATCTCAAAATTGGAAGAGAAAGACCCATGAAACTATATTGTGACAAGTCAACCATTAGTATTGCTCATAATCCAATTCAGCATGACCAGACTAAACATATTGAGATAGATAGGCATTTCATAAAAGAAAAGTTAGAGAATGGTCTAATTACAATTTCCTATGTGTCTTCAAGTAATCAGCTAGCTGATATGCTAATTAAAAGGCTGCCTACAGCACGATTTCAAAAGATCACTTGCAAGCTAGGAATGGAAAACATCCACTCTCCAGCTCCAAGGGGAGTGTTGGATAGAGCCGATATTCTTTCCCAGAATATCTCTTTTTGAATTTTAAATTTCTAATTCTTTCCTTGCGTAATCTTGTAATTATTTCTTTTGATTTATTTGCTTAAAGATAGGAATTTGAACCATTAGAATGGTTAATTCCTCATCTATATATTATATTATCTATAATCAATCAATATGAATGAAATATAGATTTTTCAACACATAGGATTGAAGATTAAATCTGATCTCAGTTACCCAATCTCAATGATTTTGAGAGCATGATCATATATCCCTATGATTTGATTTGTAGCTAGGGAGCTACCACATTCGGCTGGTGCTAAGATGGATTTCTTTCCCTCTCAATGTTAATTGCCTCGGACTCAGGCTTGAGAATGGAAATAAGTATCAAAAAAAGGAAGGATTTAAATCAATTTCCCTCGATATATTTTTGTTTCTGTTTTCCTTTGATAGCACAAGTTTCATTCCAATGATGGCCCATGATTTGGGTTTTGTTCTGAAGTTCCTTATAGGTATATATGGCAGGTCTGGTATCTCCAAAGGCAGCATCCCTTGGTTCCATATATGGCAGCTCTCATTTCTCGAAAGACTTCAAATTGCAAGATTCAATAGGTTGCTAGCTTTCTTGGCTAGCATGGAAAAATAGTAAGACATCCTAATCGATTTCATGATCAATTTGATCTCGTGTGACAGCTTGTTGCGATTTTGGTGTTCCATAAGTCCACTATCTTCTTGGGCCGTCTGGTTCATTCTTAAGGATCAATCCTCTATTTTCCTTGATTTGGTTCAATCATATATGGAAAGGAGAGGAGCAACCAGCCTGCATTTCCTTATATTTTAGTGTGTTTCCTCTGTTTCCACAAGTTAAACACTGGGGATGTAATCTTGAAACCCATTGTTAATTAAAAAGAAAGATACAGAAGGAACCCTAGATTTGAGTTCAATCGCCTTAGAAAAACTTTCAAAACCAGAAAGGAAAAAAAAATGCATTTTTGGGGTATTGGTACCTGACCAGTATGGATAGGTGTATCGTGTATCAATACAGTACCATACCATATCAACCTAGTACATGACCGGCATGGGTCACAATACCAGTACTAGTGTACTACGAATGTTGGACTGTACTCTGCTTTATTAGGAGTCTAGATATTTGTGAACCTATGCCTAAGAATGTGTGCATATATTAATATTAGAGGAGGTGACACTATATGACTATATCATCGTTTTATGTATAAGATATTTCTTTAACGGTTTAACCTTATATGAGATATAGTCTAATTTCAAATGCTATGTTTGTTTATGTATATAAGCATGTGATTCTTATTATGGTATCAGATACATATGATATGCAGACACTTTGTTGGAAATGCAAAAGTTCATCATGAACAACCATGAAACAACTGAGGCTCCAGATCTCTACTCAAAATTATGGCCAGGGATACATTTTGGTGATTCACTCATTTGACAGCCCCACATATTGTAACCACAAGATGGTGATAACTAGTTTTAGGTATTGAAGAAGACTCCACCATCATTCAGGCATGTAAACTGACTTGAAAGCATGTTAGGTTAAAACCACATTACCAAGATAATGTGATGATGGCATGTTCCCTAACCCAAGGGATCCATGTGTACCATGTTTCAACCATCAAGACATTGATGACCAAGCTTTGTAGCACGTTACACTATGTGATTTGGGGGCTTGGGATTTTTAAGGACAATATTGGAGATTTTCAACAACCGATTCACAATGTAACAAAGCGATTTAAACATGGAATGCTGTACCAGACCAAACCGCATGGTACACTCTGTATCATATCATACCATACCAATCTCATACCATACCGACACTCAGTATGCCATCTCGTACCATACCAAACTACATACTAACATTAAAATAGGATGGTACTAGTACAGGGTTCAGTACTAAGACAGCGAATCTTGGTCATTTAGATTATGAAAATCTAGTTATAGTGATTTCTTAAAGAATTGTGATGAGATAAAATATAATATAGATGTATATTCATCATTATAATAAAGATTGATCCTCCAACATGTTATTTGTATGTCATTTTTTCCAGCAAGAAATTGAGCTATTGAAACAATGGCATGAAATGAAATTTGCACATTCTTATATGGAGATAAGTCTCAAAATGTATTGACTTTAGGGAGTTCATTTAACATTGTTTTTTAGGTCCCTTACAACAAAAGTGTTTGAAAGAGATTTAATCAACATAACCGGTTAATGTAAAAAAATCAATTGCATAGAAAAAAAAAAAGAACTCTATCAAAATCACAATCCACATATCTGCACGATCTGATGAAGTATTGAAGTGACTTTATTCTATACCACAGGAATCAGTAGGGCAGGTTATTAGGTGTCTAATGGTTTAACCTTTATAATTCATCCATAAACCAATGCACAGCAATATGCCAAGACTCACCAGGCATTTAGCTCATTTCAAGATGATGCACCTACCTATGTCATCCTCTCTTTTTTTCCTTTTTTTTCTTCTTCTTTTTTTTTTTTTTTTTTTTTTTTTTTTTGTAGGTGTTGGGGGTAGCATCTATATACATTAAACAGTAGAGACATTTATAATCACTCTAACAAGAAGTCCATAGTTCACTAGTCATAGAAGCAAATTGGCAGTACTGGATCTTTATTTGTGCACCAAAGAAAAAGTTAAAAACAAAATTAATACTTGATTTGTAAGTTTGCACCCCATGTGTAGTTCTAATACCATGAGGACTAGTAGAATACCCATGTAAATTGGAGCTTGCCTTACTGGTAGCACCCTCTGTTCAGGAGGCAGAGGTAGAGGTTCCAGGTTCGAATCTTAGAGGGTGCCTATTGAAGGTTTGCACCTAGGTAATTAAATTCAGGTTGGGCTTCCCACTCCCTTCTCTCAACTAAAAGAGGACAAAAAAAAAAAAGAGAGAGACTTGTACAATAGTCATATAGTTCAATGAAAGACATTCCTTAGAAATTTGTGGAAGAAAGCAACCACTCTTGTTTCTATCTTTGTATTCCAAGTACATGCATAACATACTACTAACTTATTCCATGTCTTTAATCTTGGTCTCTATCAATTTTATGATGAACAACATAGGGTACCTGACACAATTCATGTGCATCAATTAAACTGAAGATAAATCTAATTTGCATGAAATCTGGATCTAAAGGGCATTATTCATCTCAGAATCCCTAATTTTTATCATCTAGTAGCTGAAGGTTATACAGAATGTTTTGAGCAGACACATTGAAAATATATAGACAGATAACTGATATGAAGCTTTTCTGATGACTGAAGAAAAGATATATATCTAACCTCCTTGTAAGTTAACTTTGATGGTGGTTCATGATAAGGATCCACCAACGCCACCCGATCACCATATTTTTCTGCTGTTGATTTCCAGATATCTGGAACTGCCTTCCATTCATCCAAGGTTAAATTATTTGCATTAGGCAGTAATGCACTTTCAAGAAAAGGGGAACACCTTCTTACTGGATGCTCTAGCTGTAATGCAAAACATAAACATCCATCAGATGAAAAGCGTACAAGTATGGCCATGTAATACTTCATTCATTGTCTTTAGCAGAATGGACTGAAACTTATGACCTCCAGGTTGCCAATGTCTTTGACATTTAACTGAATTATCATAATTCTTAGGTGGATAATATGACATTCATATTCAGACATTGCAAAATAAGGTTACATAATGTCTAAATATTGAAAAGTCAAGCAGCATGCTCAAAGATTAAGCCATGAAGTTAATATATCTCACAGAGAGTTGTCAAAGCTTAACAGAATAGGCGATTATGAACCAGATCAGTCATATTCTCGATAAGAACATTTTTTGGAGTTAATGGATTTTATTCTGTAATACCTGTAAAACCAGTTATTTAAAAGTCACATTCATAAAATTTATCAAATATATGAATCTGCAAGAGTACAGGCACAACAGGCTTTTTTATGTTACAATCAACATGGAATCCTGCAACCTAGTGTAAAGTCCCAATCTAGAATAATTTATGGACTTAATTGGTAAAGAATGAGAATGAAGGAAAACAATAGACCCAATTTGTAACAACAAATTTGAAGCACCCTTCCTCTCCAATAGTTTAGAATAAGAGCAGACTGCATCTTTGATCTAGGGTCATACACATTTACTCTATACTAATGATCAAGAATAATGATGTATGAAGAATCTAATAGCTTAAAAAAACAAGGAACTTTCATTCATAATGGCTTTACCACATCCCAATTCCCCTGGGTTATAAGATCAAATTGGGCTATACCTTGGTTGCCTGATCCGCATATTGTAGTAAAAGAGAGAGAAACAAGTCTATTAGAACAATATGCAATTACCAGCCGAGGTGTTATTACATACTCTCTAAGGAGTGATGGGTTCCGAGTTCCTTTTAGTCACTTTGAAAACTGAGAAGAAAAAATGGGCCGGCATTTATTAAAAGAAAGATATTATTGGTCTCCACATAATATCCAGAACAATGGAGAAATTTCGAAAATGCTGCATGATTTAGAAATTAATATTATCAATGATAGGCCTAGGAGGTTACCTTAAACCAATTAACAACATTAACAGGGATAACATGTTCAATCATATGTCGATAATTGATACGCGTTCTAAGAAACATGTAGCATAGAAATTGTCCATATATAACTTTCCAGGAAAGGAGCAAACTTGTCAAGTAACATGGAATAAAGGTACGCCATACCCTACTGAACCAAGCAAAATAAGGCATACCATACCATACTGGTTCGGTACCAATGGCAGTACAAGGAGGTACTGATGCTCAGTACAATCAGTTGGCCCCTGTAACGGACTTACCAACACAGTAACAGGATGGCACCAGTACGAGACCTGGTACCCAGACTATGTACCTTGCATGTAATAGAAGCATAACATATAACTTCCCTTTGGGCATACATGTAGCTGTAGAAATATCCACAGATGGAACCTCTCTGGGGATGGCAGATCCTCGTGCTTTGACTCTGTTGGATGGTTTACTTGTAATGAAAAGCTTGGATCCTTCAGAAGGGCTTATTTCTCTTATAATCTGAATGTATCCCCATATTACACTAGAGCTATAAAGTGATGGGGAAAGGTACTGACAAAGAAACTAGTAAACAGAAAAGGAAGGTGGAGTATATGACCTGATATGCACATCAAAGAAGATGGCATTTAGATCTTTCAAAACATACTAACTGATTCATGATTCTACATTCTAATCATAAGGATGGTTCCTATTTACATGACTGGAGCAAGGTACCTAACTCCTAAACCATCTGACATAAATCAATCACCAATCATGTTAGCAATCAAACCAACCCTGAGGCTTTTTCTTTCCACAAAAGAAATATAATACTATTTCTCTCTGACTCAAATGCCTACTCTAGTACCAGGCTTAAAACTTGTATTGATTCTTTGCACCAGAAATAATTCACTACATATGTATAGTTTAGCTTTCCAAAAAGTTTGACCAGAAAAGGATATGGCCAAAAGGCTTGTATCCATCAAGTTTGCCTTGGGTCATGAATTGAAATAGTAAAAATTTGCATTCTGGAGCTTGAAATTATATTTATCTTAAAAAAATAATGTAAGAATATATTATCATCAAGAGCCAGCACTAGCATATGGCACAGGTTGGAGGAACACCAATTAATTATTTTTTAAATAAAAAGGGTATTAAGTTCTTACTCAATTATTCATTTTGGCACAGCAAAATACTTGTGCTGGCATGGTATATGCCCTGCCAGCGGACAGCCAGCATGCCCAAGACATCAGTACTTAACCACTTGTCTTGAAATTTACTTTACCATCATGAATTATACCTAGCTGGGAAACCCTTCCATGATTTACAACTTGATTGTGCTTGTAACTAACTAGTATTTGACCATTGACATGATACCCTGTGAAAGTAGCCACTCTTCGACATTAGGATCCTGGTGGAAAGAGATGGATAATGTTATCAGGAAAGAAATCATGATGAGTGAACTTGCTGACAAACATACATGTGTGCCTCACAGAGTGTGGATTGTTCTTATGCTCAAACAGTCATAGGATGAAGCCATTTCTTACCACAATCTATCTTAGAAGCTGCACTCCTCTCTTAATTCAAAAGCCTGCAAGAAAGCAAAAGTATTTCCAGTTCCTCATTGTGGGCACATTTCCTCTTTATTCTCTTGAATGGAAGATGCATGAAGGTGTTTGAGGCCTTGGAAGAGTAGCCCCTCAAAACTGGTGCAAGACCGATTTCTGTAGGCCTCTTGCCATCTTCTCCTTTCTATCTACCCTTTTCTATTTCTCCTTTCTATCCTCTCCCATTTATTCTGCTACCTTTTTCCCTAATTACAATCTACTTTTTTACCACCCACTCCCATAGCCAAAGTAGTCATCTCCTTATACAACCAAGTAGACTGAAAACCTGTTGCTGCAGATGGCCCTGCCTGTGGCTATTCCAAGCACCAGCAGGCCTTCAAGGCAGCCATCTCATCTCCTAAATAACCCCTTCTGAAAACCCCAAAACCATGATTAATTGTTTGCTAACCAATTTGCAGATCCTTCCCTCTCCTTGCAACAAACTTGGGATTGATCCGAGAAGAGTTTGCTGTGCCTTTCCTTTTAAAACAGAAAACTGCAGGCATTCTAGTTTGGGCTATATCTCCACATGGTTACTTTAGGATTGATCAATTTCTGAATGTATCTCATTTATCTTCCTTCACTTTTACCAGGACAAAATCAGCATTGACCTATGTGCATTGCATATTCAAGCTTTCTCTTCTCGTCTTCTTCTTGTTTTCATCTATCTTTTACTATTTCTCCTCTCTCCTCTCTCCTCTCCTTTTTATTCTTGTTTCATCTTTCTGTTTTTCTTAAATATAATCTACTCTCCAGCCGCCCTATCCCCTAGACACAGCAGTCAACCTCCTTACAGGACCAACTGGACCTGGCATACTTATGCTTGTTTCTAGCAGCAGTAGCTTTTCAAGACAGCCATCTAATCTCCTACATAGCCCCTCTGAAATCCCCAAAACTCTGATATTTTGTTTGCTAAAAACTAATTGCATATTAGCCTCTCTTCTTGCAACAACCTGGAATTGATCTCAAACCACATTGTTGCTCTTTTCCTTTTAGAAAGAAAACTGCAGGTATTCTAGTTCAGCCCTCATATTAGTTTGTGTGTTTTATTATTAATCAAGTACTGTGTGCATCTAATTTATTGTGCTTTACTTTAATCAGTACAAGTTGATCAACCAGGGTCATAATCAGTTAACCAGTATGCATTGCATATTGGAGTGTTCCATATATTTGTCTTGCATTAGCAGTCCTCTGTTTTTTGGTTGTTTCCATTTCTTTCTACCATCCTAGTATTAGAAACTTTTCAGATATATGATCTCAAACTTGTAACTAATCAAATAACTGACAGTAATAAGTCTTGACAAAGAAAGCCAATCTAAGGCATGATATGGGGTGTTCTTGTTTCGCGTAGAGGCACAACTACTCAAGTGCAACCATGGTTGCCAAACTGGACCGAACCACAAGGTGCGGCCCATACCGAGCCGAACCAGCGTGGAATTGGGTCAGTTTGGCCCTGAAATTCGAAACAGGGCCTGAACCAGCCTAAACCATGCGGTTCGGTACTAGGCAGTGGGGTTCGATACAAGTCGGTTCAGCCCTGATCCGAATTTTTTTCCTTATTGTTTGCAATAGTGGGGGTCATGGGGGAACTTAAAAGAAAAGAGTCATTAGAGAAAGAGAAGCCAAAGACTTTTCTTCCTTTGATTTCATCCCCCAAAGAAAAATTCCTTTCTACAGTACAAGCAACAAGCAAAATGAGGAGAACTCATCAAATAGAGATATGTGAGCTTATCTCCCATTTTCGTTTCTCCTCTTCCTCTCTTGTTTTTATTTTAAATTCATGAAAATTGGAAAAACAAGGGGAGACCATGCCATAATTTTTTATTTTAGTATGATTTCATTACATATTGTAGATCTATGGATGGTTTACACAATGACAATGAAATCATTAATTTTCATTAAGTATATAATTTTTTGATTAAAAATATATTTTTGGAATAAAAAATTATTAAAAAATAAAATTAAAAAAATAACTGTTAAATCAAAATATTGTTTAGGGGCTTACAAGCTACTTTCGACATAAATTTAGTATCCGTTTATCAAAGTTTTCATGCATCATATACATAGTCCTAGGCCTTAATTTGAATAAAATTAAAAAATAAGTAGTATTTCATGCATGTCTATTGTCTTAGAAAAATATATGTAGCATCCATGATAGGATTCTATATAAATCTAAGATCAAATTAATTTTTCATAATTTTTAGATTTTATAATAATTTTTAATTTAAAAATATTAAAAATATAAAATTAATTCAAAAAAAAAAAAGAAGAACCAATTTTTACTATTTTTACATAATTACTAAACTATCGTAATTATTCAATCTTCATAAATGGATCCATCAAGAAAAGAGCCAGAGCGTGATATTGATAGGGACCACGAGCAGATGCTCTCGAATTGGCACCATTAGAGATGCAATTGGTGTAACATAGAGTTTAATGGAGCCTAGAATGAAGCAATACTTAGTTGGCAGTTATCCTAATGTAGCGTAATGCCAAAAGTGCCCACAAAAGGTCCGTCAACCGATGAAAAAGCACTTTACTGATTTCAAAATAGTGAAGAAGAGGATTTCAAAAAAGAAAATGGAGATAGATCGTTGAGCCATGCACAACCTTCCTATCACTCTAGAGAGTCAAAGAAAATATCCGCTTTAGATGATGAGGCACAGATCCAAACTGCCATTAATACAAGTTTAGAAAACCAGTCGTGGCTTGATGAGTTGGCCAAGCATAGGGCTGAATTTGGACCTTCAGTTTATGAGTCGAGGTCGGGGTTTGCGAGCACAGTAAGAGAGTTAGAGTTTAAGAGGACCTCCTCAATTAACGAGCCCATCAGTAAAGGCATGAGCTATATTGCTTCTCTATAGGAAGCTTTTGACAGTAGAAAAAAGTCATTCAAAGAAATTTCAGCTAGAGCCACTATCCATGACTTAGATCAATATGCCTTCTTAGTAGGGATACCAAGCAATAAAAGGTTGATAGCATATTGAAAATGGACAAGAAGAAGGATATGTAACGAGCTATTGTGTCCTGCTTTCACTTCAACTATATCCTAGCACATGCATCAAGCAACACATATTATTGCCTACCATTGCATCTATACAGACTTCCAGTCCTGGTGTAGATCCTCCAGGATCCAAGGACATCTACAATGAGCTTGTTGACAATAATACAGAAATGGATTGCATCATATCAGAATAAGTGGTTGATGTATGGACTTAGGGCCTGTTTGGCCAAGCTGTGAAAATCAGCTTATTTTGAAATCATTTTTTTTCAAATGGAGTTTCAGAAAAAGTACTGTAAGAGCAAAGCAGTTTGTATTTGGCAAAATTATTTAATAAGCACTTTTATCAGTATCTGAGAAACAGTTTGTATTTGGCAAATCTTTTAAAAAAAGTATTTTTGACTATCAAATTACGAAAGAAAATGATTTACTTTACAATTAATATTATTTAAATAAATAAATAATTTTAAATATTCATTATGATTAATTTTAATTTAATTTTTTATTTAATTAAAATAAAAAAAATATTAAAATATTAAAATTTTAATCAATATAAATACAATTGAACCAAAGATAATACATATTAAATATTTTACATAATTTTTATACGATAATATATATATATCAAAATACATCAAATACATCATTCACTAAATAATGGAAGAGTTAGGTGAAAATAAATAGTAGTTATGGTAAATAATGATTTTGAGTAAGAATATTTTTGTCTTAAAAAAAATAATTTTTTGCTTCTGCTTCTAAGGAGAAGCTCCAATTTTCTGCTTCCTCTCCATAGCAGAAAAACTGCTTCTTCTACCACTCAAAAGCAGATTATTTTTTAAAATAAGCTTGGCCAAATATCCTATTTTTTTAAAATAAGCACTTTTTTGAAAAAAAAAAGTACTTTTTTCTTCCCAAAAGCTTGGCCAAACAGGCTCTTATAATGATATGATGGTTGGACTGGTCGTACCAAATGAAGCATCATCAACTTTTTGACATATTATGATAGAAAAATATTTGTCAGAAATCTATTGATGCTTCAGATCAGATCATGATGCTACGTATATCCTCAAATTGATGGAGAAGATGATCAATCAGGTTGGAGTGCAAAATATTATGCAAGTTATCACCAACAATGGGACCGTATAGGGCTGCAGGGGGATCCTAATACAACAACGACCAAATATATTCTGGACCTCTTATGCTACACATTGTATCAATCTGATATTGATAGATATTAGAAAGCTTGGTAGGGTGCAAAAGATAGTGGACTCAACATTGACAAAAATTAGATTCATTTACAATCATACATGGGTCCTATTATTAATGCGGTGGTATAGAGGAAGAGACATATTGAGACTAGGTATCACATAGTTCACTATGAATTATATAGCACTTGATAGCCTTATTGACAAAAAAGTATACCTACGTCAGATGTTTGTCAATCTTGAGTGGTAAGAGAGTAGATATGCTAGAGTAGACATTGAGGAGAGCAATGTGAAAAACTTAGTGATAAGACACATTCTGACAACAAGCCAAGAACATGGTGAAGGCTATCAAGCCTTTATATGATGTGCTTTGGATCGTATAGTGAAAGATACACCCAGATGGGCTTCTTATATCACATGATGGAGAGGACAAAAGATCAGATTAGGTCGACAGATTCAAAACATGCCCATGACTACATCGAAATTATTAAGCATCAATGGGACTATCAAATAGGTAGAAAATTATATTTAGCAAGTAAGCAACAAATCAAGAATGCTCTGAAAATTTGATTGTTTTTGTATTTGTATAAATATGTTTAATCAATTCTGAAATTTATTTGTAGCTTACTATTTGAACCCGAGGTTCCACTACATGATACCTAGAATAGGTATGGATGATGAGCTTCTAACATCCCTATGAAATGTGATACACATGATGGAGCCCGATCCAGAAATCACAGCAATGTGTATATAGAAAGTAAGTTAGGTTGAGCAATTTTTGGTAACTTAACTATATCTTCAACATGTAACATATTATAACAAATATATTTTTTACAGAAGAAAATATTTAGGGAGGGCACTAACAGCTTTGGAACAGATATGGCAATCGCAAGCAAAAAAAGTTAAATCCAAGTAGATTATATATGAATAACAACTCTTATTTGATATTAATAAGTCTAATATGGTAAAATTTTATTTTTAATTTTGTTCAATCTTAATGATTTTGTAGCTGAATAATGGGTCTATTTTGGATTGGCAGCTCCTACTCTAAAGTGACTTGCCATCCAGATCCTTTTTCAGATGGTCTCCTCAAGTGATTATAAGCACAATTGGTCGACCTTCACCTTTATCCACCGCAAGTAAAGAAACCATCTGACACAGAAAGATCTTAACGACCTTATATATGTTCACTACAATCTAAGGTTGAGGCTAAAATGCATGCAAGAGGAAGTTGAGTTGAAGTACTTGGATTCAACTACAAATGACTTTGTTAATGATGAGGATCGATGATCGGATGGATTGTGGATGAGCTGCAAGAGCTGAAGCTTGATGAGTCAGGATCACCTCCACGACCAGCCAGTTTCGTAGCTAGTCAAGTTGGGGTGGATGCTGAGCAAATGGCAACCAGTAATATTCTACATAGTCTTCCAACTAATCAACCAAAACACACTTTCTCGTGAGGCACGATGAGAGAGCAGGTAGCTTCTCAATGCAGAGACAAAAAAAAAAGAAAAGTCAGTTGCAGCCCCGATGGAGATGATGGAGCAGTCAATTGACCCAGTTCACTTAGATTCAGAGACCAAACAGAGTGATGATGGTAGTTCTTCTGATGGTCATGGATCTAATCAAGGTTCGCGGACTCGGTACCGCAACCCATGCGGTTGCCAATCAGTACGGTACCATACCGTACCGTACCAAATCGACCGATTTAGTCTGGTTCAGGCCATTTTTCGAAAAACTGGCTTGAACCATTCTAGTTTTCCACCGGTATGGTACGATACGGTATAGGATGTACTGGCCGGTTTGGGCCGGTACGGAATATCTTGGATATGATAGTCATGGAGGAAGCAAAGGACAAGAGATCACTATTTATGAGACATAGCTATAAGGTGGTCTTCGTTCATAGGTGAGTCCTAATTTATGCATGCCATATAAGATAGAAACCACGGTACACAAGCGGGCAAAGCCTGTGAGGATACAATTTCATACAAACAATGGGCTCCTCAAGGTCATTCAAAATATCATGCAGCTGCAAATGACCTCGCACATAGAGTTGAATCCATGGATATATCAGGTTCATTATATTCTGGATCCTCTTATCCACAGCCACAAACAGCTTACGATCCATATGGACATAGGTATGGTGTATTCGAGGCATCGTCTTCCAATGGCTACCATCATACATAGTCCAGAATATCTTACAGATCAGATTTTATTACCGACATATTTGGATAGGCCCCTCCACAGCCGTACTATCAATCTGAGGACACCTCCAGAGCTTCAACAAGAGATCTCAAACAAGTTACAATCCAGCATGCATACCTTATGGGATGAGCACAGAGGACTACAGTGCTGCATGGTCAGAGGAATATGTCGATGTTCTATCAGATTATGTAAATAATCCATATATTTATGAATGGCATCGGTGCTCGACAAGATTCTAAATCTCGGTATGTATTGATTATTTACGTTTTATATTTTTTAATTGATTTGAGTATTTCACAGTTCAATAATATCTAGTCCTTGTAAGATTGTTCCCCTCTGACATAACATTATGTTAGATTCAGATCTACATGACATGCTTAATCATGGGCGTATTGAAGTGATACAAAGTTACAAACATTAAATAACATAAAGAAACATCAATTTGGATTTAAAATCATTAAAGAAGTAATGAAATATTGATTAGATATCTTAGAAATCAAAAAAAAGAAAAAAAAATGGTGTGCCAGTTTGACAAGCACACCACGCCGTACTAAGTGTCGGTATGGTACCGAACCAATACCATACCATATCGGCCAGCGATCGGTACCATCTCTGGTATCGGTTCCACCTACCTTGGGTGCAACTATAGTTGTGGAAGTATAGGTCTTAAATACAATTATTTTAATTTAAAAGCAAAAAAGGAATGCTGCAAGCTCCATATTGCTGATATTTTAAGTATGACACCAATAAGAAACTTGGACAAGAAAGGAAACTTTAAACAAAAGTGGAAAGAGCAATGAGAATCGAGCTAGTAGGTTTCTGTCTTCTGGTTTCTAGGACCAGGTTCTTGTTTCTGGTCTTGTAGGTTTGTAGTTCTCCATAACTCTAGAATCTTGGGTTCTTTATGGGGTAGTTTTCATTTATGGGGTAGCTTTGTGTAAGTTCACGTTCAAGAAATGATCTAAGCTGGGTCAACATACTTGGATAACTTAAGAACAGTCCTAGGGGATTTCAAAACATTCGTATCGCTATTCAACAACCTAACTCAAGTTCTGCAAGTGTCAACTTCCATCTTCATCCTCCCCTACCAAACTATTTTTCAGAAAACATAGATATTATCTCTTTTCTTGTTTTTCATTGTGGCTATAACTATAAGAAATAGAATGAGTGTTTTAAAACCACAAGCTGAGACCATAGCAACCATGCTTTCTAGTTTGAAATTGAAAATGTGTTAAGGTCTACTTTACACATATCACATGGCTTTTAAAATGCATTTTGACTCTCCTTCCCTAAGCCATTGATTGGAAGATGCAACAGGGTCATAGGAGTAGTTAACGCATTAGATAATGCAGGTCAGATGACACCAACCTGCTAGTAGTCAAATTTGACCAACGTTGACTTGATCCTAACAAAATACTGGTCCAAAATTCATCTCAGCTGCATCTTGGCTAAGGTCTCCATTTGTATTGGTATCAAGTGCCCCCTGATACGGCATATAAAAATTCTCTGCCCTTATTATCTTAGCTAGTGTTAATTGATAGATCCAAAATACCACCTGGTACAATATAAACACATTGATAAGTATTTTTCAATCACCTTTTGACTTCTTTAAATAGATTTTTAGTCAATAAGTTTCAAAATCAATGACAAATATAGTTTGCTAATCACGGATTTACCATATTGGCTGAGATATTGGAAAATCTCAATTCTTTCAAGTTTCCTCCACATTCCAAACCGGCAAAGATAAACCAAAATCCCAGTTCATCTGGCCACCCAGACCAATATCTCAGCTTTTAAAAACCATTTGCTAGTCTACCTTAAAGAAAGCTATTTAGAATGAAGCATTGTTTGAAACTTGACAAATTTGCACAAATGAACATTCTAAGCCAACCCATTATATGATGTGCGAAAAAATCTTGCTATATATACTGAAGGTTTATTCGGAGTCTAAAACTGCATTTGTAGGATTTCATCTCATATCTTAGTCAGTGCCCATGCAATCACACCATGGGTCCTTCAAGGAGATTTTAGTTATGGCATCTTATAAAGTGAAAAAATAGCACTCTTTTTGAGCATAGACTATCTGTTTTACTACTTCAATAAACAATTAGAGATGAAACAATTATCACAATCTTAAACAGTTCTAGTACTTTGCTAAATTAAGTGAAACAACTATTTCTCACGATACTGAACCTCTGCTTGGGGCCAACAGTTGGAACAGTTTTGTTGCCACAATTAGATAGATAGATAGATTTTAGTTATGGCATTTTATAAAGTGAAAAAATAGCACTCTTTTTGAGTATAGACTATCCGTTTTACTACTTTAATAAACAATTGCAGATGAAACAATTATGACAATCTTAAAGGGTTCTAGTACTTTGCTAAATTAAGTGAAACAACTATTTCTCACGATACTGAAGTTTTGCTTGGGGCCAACAGTTGGAATAGTTTTGTTGCCACAATTAGATATATATATATATATATATATATATATATATATATATATATATATATAGAGAGAGAGAGAGAGAGAGAGAGTGAGAGAGAGCCAGACTAGAATACATTCGATCGGATTTGGACCCAAATTCGGTCATGTCAAAACTCTATAATGGGGGTTCTACATCAATGATCCAAGTCGTTGAATGTGATCTACTACCTCAAAACTGCTTGCACACCAAAAATTATATAATTTGAAGACCCCTAGCCTATGCATCAAGTAGTCAAAATAAAATTAAATTAGATATTTTTTTGGATCACTTGATGCATAGGCTAGGAGTCTTTAGATCATATGATTTTTGGTATGCAAGCAGTTTTGAGGTAGTAGACATTCAACGGCTTGGATCATTAATGTAGAATCTCTATTATAGAGTTTTGACCTGACTGGATCTAAATCCAAATCCGATCGAATGTATTCTAGTCTGGCTCTCTCTCTCTATATATATATATATATATAAATTCTTGCAAGTCCTTAAGTTTGAGAATATGTTAAAGTTATAATCACACATGATAGCTATAAGTAACTTTAACTTTACAAAGATATCCAACAAAGTTTTATTCTCAAACAGATGCGTCCCTTTGAATCAGAACACAACAATATCCATAAAGTTTCCTCTTTAATTATACATCAATTTTGAGGAAAATACATAAATTTCTAACGTTATACTGCGGAAATTATCCTTTAATGTCGTCCCCACGTCCCCCCAACACAAGGAGGCAACCGAGTCACATGAACAGAAAATCCAGATGAACTGAAAGATTTCAATAAAGCATATCTATGCATTATAAGTATCCATAGAGAACAGGAGGCAAAAAGAAAAACGCAAATAGAGAGGCCACCTCCAAGCTGCAGAGTACCCTAACTTCCCGAACCCGGGAAGGCCGAAGCCGAAGCCCTTTAAACCGTCGACGAGAAATCCCCGAACCACTGATCCTCCGGCGAGAACAAAGCAGCGCAAAGGTTTGTGGACGATCTATACCCAACAAAACAGGCTTTGGATGAAAACTAATCGCCATTTGCATCGCCCAAAACCGTAAAAAATGGACGAGAAGAATCCGAGAGAAGCAGTAGAAAGAGATTTACAGGAAGGGCAAGGTGGAAGAGGCGTTGGGGAGTCCGCTGGGAGGGAGGGAGGGAGGGAGGGGGAAAACCGAAGAAATAGGAGACAAGGTTGGGGGACAGATCAATGAAAGTAGGTGGCCTGCAGTGCTATTTGTCATGCAAAATCCATGCTAGGCGAAAGATCCCAAATCCGGAGTCCGCGGTGGCCCGCAGTCTCCAACAAAGTGTCTAAAAAAGTTCGCCCTTTGAGGCCCGACACCAAATCTAATCTATTATATAATATATCTATCATCTATTTATACCTATTAAAATAGAAGATTCTCATATACGTAAAAATTGAGAAAAAATATAAAAGAGCCATATATCCCATCTTACCTCGGCTCCAAGCCTTCCATCCGAATATGAGTCAATATTAATTTCAACATACAAATGAGTGCATGGTACTAAGATGAATTAATAACCTAATCAAGATCTTATCTAAGATGAAAATGTTGCTAATGCCACAAGTTTTATTGATTTAAGACCACACGGATCAAATATCCTCAAGTTCAAGAACTTATAAGGTGGTTTGGAGCTCTAGTACTAATGGCTCTCTTATATCAATAGCCATAGTTTATATTGGTATGGATAATTATCACAGACCATATGGCATCATCAGAGAGATTGTCAATACAGATGACTACTAAGGTATGATGATGGACTCCGGCTCCAGATCAGTAAAACGCTGATCTAAAGATCGATGGTAATCCATACTATATCTAAATACGGTACATTATTCTAATAGTAGAACCAGATCGATAATATACTGGCCATACCAGCCAGATCGGCAAAATCACCGTCCTTAATGATATTTGATTATCATAAATCGAGATCGATCTTCAACTGACCTCAGACGAAATGCATAGAATAAGACCAGTAGTTCACCATCTTGAATGTCGGCGGCTCACCTTTCAATTCTTCCATCGACGATCGAATTTATACCGATCTTAATGATAATAGTTGATCGCCCGATAGCTGAGCACGAGATCGGATTTACTTCATCCTTGCTGCCAGTTCTATTATCTTAGGATCGGAAAAAAAACCGACATCACCAATAGAGCAAGAAAAAGTACTATCCAGCTTTATCATGCCAGGATCGATTAAATACCGACCTCGCCACCAGTAAGATCGGTAAAATATCGACCTCAACATGATCCAAAGACTGAGTGAGTGCCAGTCGCTCCCCAATCAAATCACTGGTCTCCTCCAGTCGTATTATAACTAATTACCACCTAGGCAAACAGCCTACAGTTGCTATCCAGTTGGCTATTCTATTATAACAAATTAATGGCCTCACAAATTTTTCTTAAGGCCTAAGCAAATCATTCTATAAATAGAGGAATAGGGTACCCTTTCAAAGATAAGAATAAAATTCATAGAGTTAACACTCTGCTGAAATCTGCTCTCGACTTTTCCACTGAAGGAAGATCAAACTATACTCTTTACTCAAACCCTCTTTACTGCCTTCCAGTCTTCTATTTTCACTATCTATTCTCAGGGTCTCAGCTAACTTAGGCATCGGAGGATCCTAAATCGGAAGGTACTCCATCAATTTCTGAGATTTTTCTCGTAGGTTGGTTCATGATCCACGTCAATTCGATTCCAGATTAGCTCTCTAGCATGAATTTTTTTTAATAATCTAAAGTTCTATTATAATAGATTGGCACTAGAGGAAGGGCATTCATCCAAATTTTATATAAATGGTGAAGAAGGCACAGAATCCGGCTCCATCTTCTCCAGAAGCCCCTCCAGAGATGATCCAGTCTCATCTTTCGGCAATAATTGATCCGTAACAGTTCAATTTTTTGGTGCAGCAGGTCCAAACCCTCACCAATATCATATTACAGCTCCAACAAACAATGGAGCAACGGTAAGAATCTGTTCTCCAAGAGGTTGCATCGCAAACAAGCCATCTTCTAGTCTCTCAAGAATTCTATTCAGAGTGTCTTCTTGATCAAGAAAAATAATCCTATGAGGCTGAATTAACTCCCTATAGCAAGAAGTTGCTATAAAAAATGGGTCTTGAGCAGAAGCTTCAAGATCTCGAAAAAAGACTAAAAAAGATACAACTTAGAGAACTTTCTCAGAGTAAGAAGAATTTCCACCTCATATTTTTATTTTTTACTGAAATTCTAAATGAATCGATCCCGTCTTGATTCAAAATGCCTATGTTGGAGCCATTCGATGGTTCCACAGACCCTCAAGACCATCTTGAGGGGTACAGGAATGTTAAGAAGCTTCAAAGAGTGTCTGACGCCCTTTTCTGCATGGCCTTTCTATCACTCTTAAGAAATCTGCAAGAGTCTAATTTTCTAGACACCGTCTGGGGTCAATTTCATCCTTTAATCAACTGAGCAGGCTCTTTGTAACTTATTTTGGAAGCATTCGTCTTCACTTAAAGCACACGGATAGCCTTTTCTCTGTCATGCAGCGGAGGGTGAATCCTTTCACAAGTATATGGCCCGTTGTAATGTAACCATTCTGAAAGTAAAAGACTTCAATGAGTCCATCGCCATGTCAACCTTAAAGTGGGGACTCAGGAGCTACCGTCTTGTCTTCTCTCTCAACAAGAACTATTCAAAAAATTATGAGAGAATGTTAACTCAAATTAGGAAGCATGCCCATGTAGGGAAGAAGAAAAGATGAATAAGAAGGAGAAGAAAAATAAAGAAGAAAAGAAGCGGCCCCGTGAGGAAGAACACGGGAACCAGGGGAGTGCGAGTGAACCACCTCAGAAAAATCCAAGATCCCGGAGCCCACCTCAAAAATTTGATACCTATGCTTCTCTATCTACCCCTCAATCATAGATTTTGATGGAGATGGAGAATTAAGGATATCTCCATCACCTTAATTCCATGAAGGCCCCGTCTACTAAAAGGGATAAGAGTAAATTCTGTCGCTTCTATCGAGACCATGGGCATGATACTGAAGAATGCCGCCAGCTCAAGAATGAGATTGAGGCTTTGATTCATCAAGGCTATCTCAGTAAGTATATCAGAGATCGGGCAAACTAAGCTCTGAAACCACGTCAAAAGTTCAACGATGCTGCTAAGCACAATCGACCGACTACTGGACTCATTAACATGATCTTAAAAGGTAGCGGTCCTCAGGGGGTATCCAAGAGTCTTTCTCCTAAGAGACAACATTCTGAAAATATTTTATCCTTTTCTAACGATGATGCTTAGAGGGTTCAAACATCCCATAATGATGTTATTATCATTTCCATAATAATAGTAAATTATAATATAAAAAAAATTTTAGTCAATAATGGAAGCTCAGCAGATGTATTATTCTACGATGCTTTCTAAAAAATGAATGCTTTGAATAAACTAAGACAAGTTGGCAGCCCATTAATCGAATTCTCAGGTGACTCGATGGCAATAGAGGGACAGGTCATGCTGCCAGTCACTACGGAAAGAGAACCCTGTCAGTCAACTATGCAACTTACATTCTTGGTCATCAAGATACTGTCTGCATATAATATCATTCTTGATCGATCTGAGCTCAACGCTCTAAAGGATATAGTTTCAACTTACCATCTGCTGGTCCAATTTTTGATCAAATTTAACATCATAGAAATGCGTGGAGATCAAATGATGGCTAGACAATATTTTTTGATAGCTTCAAAATAAAGAAGCCCATTAGAAATCCATCAATCAAAATTTTCAATCAACAGCTTAAGAATGAGAATGAAAAAGTGTAGGATTTGATATGGTGCTCCCAAGCCTTGGGAGGCCATAGGAGGAGTCAGGATGTTGGCTCTAGAAGACTAGGATGGGTGTAAGTCCTAGGGCTAGGATAGAAATTATTCTAGATAAAAACAACGTGTAGCCCTGCACGGAATCGAGGTTCAGATGTTTGAGGGACTTGGTAGGTGATTTAGAGATCTAGGATATAAGGTAGAGCAAGAAATCAAAGCTAGACGAAGAATCAGCCAAGACAAGAGACTGATATACAGGTGGGCTGGCTCGGATATGCAAATGATCAGGCTCGGGCTGAGATCGGACAGACAAAAGATGATGTTCGGAAAAGATGCAGTTGAGCCAGCTTGGCTTCTGAGAGAGCCAACTCGACGAGGGCGAACAAAACCATTCGAATTTTTTGTTTAGATCTAGGATAGGCTTTTATCCTAGGATCTTAAGGCCTGGACCAATAATATTTTAAGGAGGCTAATACATGAATGGATTGAGTTTAGATCCAGGGGATGAAAGCATGTGAGACATGGGTGTACATTTGCTCGGTGAGTACTTTCATATATTGAGTTAGCTTAGAAGAGTTTTTCAGCTAGGATTTGAATTTATTAGGGTTCATGTGGTATAGCAAAAATTCTAGGATATATAAATTCAGATATTGTATCTTTATAATAAAGTAAAAATAATTGAGCTTTTCTTTCTAAAAAACTCTCTACTCTTCTTTCTCTGGTTTCAACATTAAGCCCTAGGTGCCGACCATCTACTTTATTTTTCTTCTCTCCAACAATTAGTATCAGAGAGGTACCAGGATTCAACAAGTGGTATCAGAGCCTAGTTGAGCATGAAGAAGGAAGAAGATCAAATTTTAGCAGAGATCAACAGTAAGGTTCAGATCTAAAGATTTTCTTCAGGCTTTGTGAAGAAGAAAGAAATCATAGGGCTGCTGTTCACTATTTCTAGTCAAGATATTTTGCAGATCCATCTATTTTCTATTTTTGATTCGTACAATCATGAAGAACAACGGATTGAAGGTAGGATTTGAAAAATTTGATGAAAAGAAAAGTTTCACAATATGGAAGGTTAGGATGGAGGATATGCTAGTTCAGATGAGATTGGATTCAATCTTTAAAGATAGACCGGAGGAGATGACAGACAAGGAGTAAAAGTCTTTGGACAAAAGAGCATGTGCCATGATTAAGGCTTGTCTAGCAGATGAGGTGTTGTATGGCATATTGGAGAAGAAAATATCTAAGGATTTATGATCGATGTTACACTAGTTATACATGGAAAAGAATATGCACAATAAGTTGATGCTGAAGAAGCAACTATACAGTCTTTGGATATAAAAGGGTGAGAATGTTGTGGGACATATTCAGCGGTTCGATCGGATGAGCATGGATTTGCTTAACATTGGGATGGATCTTAAAAAGAAGGATAAAAATTTATTACTGCTATGTTTGCTACCTAGGAGCTTCGATCCGTTGGGGATGACATTGCTGTATGGTAAGGAGATGCTAGTATACGAGGAGATCATATCAGTGCTAAGATCCAATGAGCAGCGGAAATAGATGACGAAGGAAAAAGTCTTTTAGGAGGGTCTCGTGATATCAGAGAGGCCCAGGCAAGGAAAGAAGAAGGATCAACGAAGGGGCAGCAAGGGATCCAATAAATACTTTAAGTGTGGTGAAGCAGGACATTTTAAGCAAGAATGTCTGCTTTGAAAGAAGTGCAAGAGAGGAGAAAACTTAAATTTCATCGGTCCAGTCACTATAAGTGAAGAGTCGAATGAGCTCTTGGTGGTCTCAGAGAAGCCTGCAGGGTGTGAAGCATCTAAGACGATTTTGGTCAGGTCTGCGAAGTGCGTAGGATCCGAAGAGGCAGCGATGGTGTCTGAGGCATAGTGGCAAGCTCAATAGTGCAATATTGAGTGGTTGTCCTCAGGAGACTCGATTACAAAGTTGACTTTTGTGGCATCAGGGAGACTTTGGTTTCAGGTGGAGCACTGGGCAAAGGTGGCTTCATAGATGGAGAGAGATGTGATACGAGTTTAGAGCAGAGAGTGTAGGAGGATCAATATCCTAGCACTAACGTCGGAGGTGCACAATTTCAAGTAGATCAGGACGTGCGGGAGGACAGACGAAGTTTTGAGGAGACCATATCAGGGTATGCAATAGGCACCGGCATAGGATTGCCGCAAATTCTTCAAAAAAGTTCAGAATAATTGATGCAGCTACCAAGCAGAAGGATACTTACAACTCCAAGGGTGGTGCATAGAAGCAAGCCAAGATCTTCAGCGGTGGAGGTGGTCATCCCAAAGGCCTCAAAGGGAGCTTAATAGTTAAAGAAGAATGGCGGTGGCAAGGTATGCACAAGTAGCTGTCGGGGCATGTATCGACAGTGGGTTCGTGCAAGAAAATATTGCCAAGTGTGCCAAGGCTTAAATGCACCAAGATAGAGATTGTAGGATTTAATGTGGTGCTCTCAAGCCTTGGGAGGCCATAGGAGGAGCTAAGGTATTGGCTTCAGAAGATTAGGATGGGTGTGAGTCCTAAGTGAAGGCTGCGTGTAGCCCTGCACGAACTCGAGGTTCAGGTATGATGACCTTAAGGGGCTTGGTAGGTGCTCCGAAGATCCGAGACACAAGATAGAGCAAGGAACCAAAGTCAGAAGAAGAATCAGCCAAGACAAGGGGCTGACACACAGGCGAGCTAGCTCGAATACGCAATCGAGCCAGTTCAGGACACAGTCGAGCCGATCATCTCAAATAGACAGAAGATGATGTTTAGATGAGACGCATGTTGGAAATGTGTCCCAAAGCCAATCATCAGTCTGTTGATGGTTGGATCATATATTTATAATTATATATAAATTATAAATTAATAAAAGTTATTTTGATATTTTTCATCATAAATTCTATTGTCTTCTAATGAACTTCTGTATTGTGATTAAGTCTTTAGGACTATCTAGATTCGACAAAGGAGGATTTATCATTAAGTCTTTAGATAGTTCACGACCAAATAATACATTGTTACTTAAGACGATAATGTTTATCAAGTATAGATCGTTGTATGCCAATATAGGTTAATTGTCCTCATAACCAAGGAGTGTTGAGACACTGATATGGCATGCAAAGTGAGATTTATGGATACATCTACACTCAACGTGATCAATTTCAGGGCTTTTCTCCTGTCAAGATTAGCTTCGATAGAATATGGGTATAAATATTCCTCTGATCTGAGATTACCACAGTGACTTCCAAGCAACTCACTATATTTTGATATTAGACTATCTGAATTTTTAATTCAGTGATGGAAGATTTCTAGGCATAGTCAAGTACTTTTGGAGTCAGTGCGTGTATCAAGATGGGATTGACCACTCCTGATTTTACGAGCTGTGTTCAATTGTATTTTAATTTAGTAAAATCTTGGTCATGATAGTCTTAGTGAGGAGTCATGGGACTAATTGCTTTGAGACATGATATGGATGTATTTTCTAGGGTTGACAGTCTGACCCTAAGTCATCTATTGCACAGAGATCATAGGGATGAATTATACGATAACCATATTCACGTAGGTTTTAAATATTACGATTGTGATTATTTGATATATCCGGACGTTGAGTACCATTACTAGAGGTCACTTCGATTAGTATAGAAATTGGTTTCTGTGCTACCGACTTAGTTTCGGACCTATGGGGTTACAAACATTAGGAGTTTCTACCTAATCTAATGGTTGATCTAGAGTTCCATTGGTCTGAAACTCTATGATCAAGAGTCTCACTGACTGAGACTTTATGATTAAGAGTTTCACTAGATTGGGACTCTGAGTTCTACTTGTCTGAGACTCTCTGATCATGAGTTCTGATAATCTAAGACACTGTGATCAAGAATCCCACTGGACTGGAACTCTATGATCAAGAGTCCTACTGAACTGAGACTTTAAGTCCTACTCATTTGGGACTCTCTGATTAAGAGTTTTACTAGTCTGAGACTCTATGATCGTGAGTTTGATTCGTTTGGGACCCTGGGTTCAATAATCTCACTAGTTTAGGACTCTTCAAGAGTTTCATATTGATAGGACTCTATTGCCCAATAACCCATTCGATTTGAACTCAGATATTTTTGAAGGATTAATTAGTAATTTGATTATTGATTAGCTCAATTTAATTGAGCGATGAGGATTCGATCAAGTTTAATTAAATTTGATTCGATTAAATTTGATCCGATCAGGTCATGAGATGACCCAATCACTATGGAAGTTTTCACCCTGATTTGATCATAACTTAGATCTAATTAATTTCTAATTTGATTAGAATTTTATTGGATTAGGCTAAGCTTAATTTAGTTGGGTTTAACCTAATTTAATTGAGTCTAGATTAATTAGTTTGGTTGAAACCAATTATGACCAAGTCAAATGAAGTTTGAATTCAAATTCTTCCATGCGCCCACTATTTTTGACTTTTCTACTCTGCTTCCCACACCCTCCCTTTTGTTTGTCAAATATTTTTTGGAGAAATAAAAATATGCACACAGAAGGAGAGTTCTTCTGCGTATTAAACACAAGGGAGGGAGCGTTGGATAAGGATAAGAGGCTCATTTGATTTTTGAAATCAAGTGAGTGGTTAAAACCTCTCAACCACTCGATCATTATCATTTTTTATGTAATTTTTCTATAGTATTCATGTCAATAAATTATGAAAATTTTTGTGCATGTAGTAGAGGGGGTTAGAATTATGTGGTAAAAATTTTAGAGTGTTTGAGCAATAGTTCTGGGTGAAAAAAAATTTTAGAGTGAAGGTGAATAGGATCCTGTAGCACTTTTCTTTTCCCTTATGCCTATCTTCTCTTTTGATTTTCACCTCTAAGAATATCCTATTTTTAGATATGATCTAAATAAAGATCATAGATCTAAAAGTTATCTTTCTATGAAAACTTATTTTATAGAAAAACTCCATACAAAGAGGGTGTGATAGGATTTTTAGTATGTCAGAATTTTTGGGCCGAGTGAAATCCTAGATTTGGAAATCTAGGTTCGGGTGGAGAGATCGAGTGCTGTGAGCATCGGATCACCACCAAATTTAAAACACATCTTCATCATCCTTTAGTATTTGTATTCTAATTTTTTAGAGTATCTGAGAAATCAAAAAGTATATGATCGATTAGATCGATCGTGATCAACCATTGAAGGCCTCGATGAGGAGCTAGCACTCCAGTGAGGTTGATCGAGATCAGGAGCTCCGTTTGGACCAACTGTAGAAGCCAGACATGTGTGCGGCTGTGACATGATATCAGAGCATTATTTGATAAACTCAGATTGTAGAGATCGACTATCTACGAAAAGATATTGTATTCTGAACACGTGGATATAGTAAATAGTTTATTACATAGTTTTATTTTCATATCTATTAATGTATGCATGCATATTATATTTAGATCTTAATATATAGGATTAAATAATCTAATATGATCAGTAGATAATTAATTAGATTAATTATTTTTTATTGTATCATTGCTATTTTTGAAATATTTTTCGAAAGTAGCATAGCAAATCCTGCACTATTTTCTTCAATTGGTATCAAAGCAAGGTTCTTTAAACATGATATGCTTGCATATTTAAATTAATAATTTAGATTTAATCTAAATATTAATCTAATAATTAAAATAATTAGATCTAAAAAATTAAAATTTAGATCGTACGAATTACAGGTTATCCTATTGTAGGGTTTACCTCTTATAGTGAAAAGGTTGTCTTGGTACGTTGCTGATCTATATCATTAATCATAAAATTAGTAGATTTGATCTAATATTTTTATGATCAAGTTATATTAGACTTTAATCTGATTTATGATTATGAATGCATAATTAGATAAAGTTTGATTCACGATTTCTTGATTATGTAGTGTACATAGTTTCAAATTAAATCCTACAACTAGTGTTGTTTATAAATTGAGATGATTTAATTTTAAAATGAGTCGACTAAATTGGTGAACAATGCCAAGTTATAAAAATTTTTTTAAAAAAAAATATTTTTGAAATATCGAACCCTAACCCTCAGCCCATAAACTTAATTAAAAATTAAGTATAATGATTTAGTATCTAGAATTATGAATTAAGACTCTAAGTCATTAATCATAAACTTGTGGATTATTGGGTTAGCTGAATTAAGTCCATAAATTAGGTTAGACCTAAGGTTAGTTAAAAGATGGACTAATTTAGAGTAATTAATTAAATTTAATTAAATATTAATTTAGATTAGGTCAAGGACTCTATAGACTCAATTACAATAGTTGTAGTTGATCAAGTCTGTGCCTTTAACAAGGACCAAATGGACTTGATTCAAGGCTACACAGTCGAATCTGAAATTACTAGGTTGGTCAAATTAAAACTAATGAATCAGATGGTGTCTAAGATAAGTTTGGCAGTTTGACCAGTGGTTTTTAATTGGGAGCTACTTGCACTGGTTCGATCTTTGATAAGTTAATGATATATCACTTCCACTGATCTTGCTTATCTGGCTATCCTGGTGAGTTAGATTTTGATTAGATCACTTGGTGATTCGGACTCATCCATATCTATTAGATAAATCAGTCTAACTGATTTAGGTGCTCCTAATGCTAATTTAGATTAGATTCTTTTCTGACTTGGTGAAGTCAGTGGGAGGATGAAAATTGGCTCACTGAATTTTTTTAAATTAGTTAACTAAATCTTCTAAAATTATTAGATCCTTAAAAATGAAATAGTTATATAGATAACTAAATCATAGCCTCCCATTAAGTTGAGTGATAATGGATTCATTAGTATAATGATCATTGGAGGCCCAAAGACCTGATGATTATTAACTAATGAAATTAACATTTATAAAATGATAATTTAGTTAAGTCTTTCTGATGGTGGTTAGATTTTCCGATCAAAGTCGGGCCTAATCATTTATTGGTTAGATAAGATCAAATGTGGTCATGTTAATGGTTGGACCTAACCGAACCTTTTTCATTAGAGGCCAAAGCCTACTGATTAGGTCTATGGGGCAAAATCAATGTTAGTAGAAGTTGTTTAGAGAAACAATTAATTTTGAATCTATCTATAGATGCACATGAGTTGACCAACTAAAGTTGGACTCATGTGTAGTCTATGTGGATTCTAATACCCACTAAGAAATTAGAGTAATTTCTCAAATTAGAGGTAGAGGCTATCAATTCATACAAAATAGTGAGAAGACATTTAGACTGAAGTCCAAGTCTTTAGGATTAATAATTCATATACTAATTAGGTTTGATTTTTTTTTTTATGCAGACATGGCCACTAACCTATCGGTCCGATCATTGTTAGACCATGATAAATTAATGGGATCCAACTATGATAGTTGGTATCGTTGAAAATTATCTTAGAGCATGAGCAGATCTTTTATGTGGTAACAGATCGAGCACCTGAGGAGCCAGCCCCAAACACTAAGAAAGCAGTCCGAGACACTTATCTAAAGTGGCTCAATGACCGCGCCATCATTCGATGTATAATGCTCGCGGCAATGAATGACAAGTTCAACTGCAGGTTTGAAAATGTCCAACCACAAGAGATGCTTCAAATATTGAATGACTCTTTTGGCACATCGAATGATGTTGAAAGGCACAAAATAAATTATGCCATTTTCAATGCTCGAATGAGGGATGGGGCCTCAGTCACCGATCATGTATTGTACATGATCGAGATGATTGAGCGCCTTAGCAAGTTGGGCTTTCTCCTGCACGAGCAGCTCGGTAAGGATGCAATCTTTAATTCTTTGTTCAAGTCCTTCCTCCCCTTCCTAACTCATTTTAGAATAACAAAGCCTGTAGTGAACTACTACGGCTTGTTGGGGTTGCTGCAAAACTTTGAGAAGGATCACCAACTCTACAAGAAGATGGTGAATGTAGTGGGAGGATCTTCTTCTGGTTGTCGACTCTTTAAGAAAGGAAAGAAGAACAAGAAGAAGAAAAATAAGAAGGTGCGACCGCATGCTGGGATGATTGTACAGGGTCAGACCAAGAAGTGCAAGCCCGACCAGAGTCAGGCAGAGTACTTCTTCTGTAAGAAGCAGGAGCACTGAAAGAGAAACTGTCCTCTGTATATTGCCTCCTTAGATCCGAACAGATCGAGGAAGAAGCAAGTGGTTGCTGGGCAAGATAATTATATGACAACACCTTGCAATTTTTTCTTATTTGATTCTACTGCCTGGGTATTAGATACTAAAAGTCCTTATCATATTTGTAATTCTATGCAAGACTTGCAGGTCAGTAGGAGATTTGGTCAAGGCAAGAGATTTCTGAATGTTGGAGATGGAAGAAAAGTTTCAATTCTAACTTTAGGAATCATGAACCTTGTAATCAATTCAAATAAAGTTATTCTTAATGAATGTCATTATTGTTCAACTTTTTTATTGAATGTCATTTCTGTAGGCCTTTTGGCCATGAATGGTTTTGAAATATCAATAAAAAAATTTTTGTAATGTCATTTTGAATGGTGTTATAATTTTGATTGGACAATTGAATAACGAAATTTATTTACTTTCTATACCTGTTAACGTAGTTCAATCCTTCAGTAAACGCCCTAGAATTAGTGGTGTGTCTGATGTCTACCTTTGGCACTGTAGGCTAGGTCATATTAGTAAGAATAAAATTAATAGGTTAGCTCAAGAAGAAATTCTTGAGGTTAGTAATTGTGAGTCACTTTCGACTTGTAAGTCCTGTCTTCTTGGTAAGATAACCAAGTCATCTTTTACTGAAAAAGGTGAACGAGCCACTGAACTTTTGAGTTTAGTACATTCGGATGTATGTGGACCCATGAGCTCAAGTGCTAGAGGTGGATATTTCTACTTCATAACCTTCACAGACAACCTATCGAGGTATGGGTATGTCTATTTAATGAAGCATAAGTCGAAGTCATTTGAAATGTTCAAACTATTTTGAAATGAGGTAGAAAAGCAAACTGGGAAGAGTATTAAAATTCTTCAGTTTGACCGAGGGGGTGAGTACCTTTTTAATGAGTTTCTGACATATCTTAGGAAGAATGGGATTCTCTCTCAATGAATCCCTCCTGGAACACCACAACATAATGGTGTGTCTGA